>JALMGJ010000001.1:245510366-246110366 GCA_023362775.1 Charina bottae | reverse complement strand
GGCTGGCGTCGTCGTATGCATCGGTGGCGGGCGGCGGGGTGGGGGGGCCCGGTGCTGCGAGGCTCCACCTGGGATTATCTGGACGAGATCCTCGACTCCGTGGGCGCCGGCCCGTCCTCTGACTGGGGGCCATCGGAGGAGCCCTGGGCAGGGGAGGCCGGCCGGTCGTCGTCAGCGGGCCCCTCGCGGAGCGGTACATCCTCCGCTTCCGCTATGTGGGGGGGGATGCAGGCTTCGAGCCACGGCGCCACCTCGTACGGGAAGTGATCTGCAAGGGCCTGGGTTTCCCCATGGAGCTGCTCGCCGCCGTCATCAGGCCCCCGGAGTCGAGGGAGGTGGACGTCTGTTTTGTCTCCTTTGCGGCCTTCTCCCTCTTCGTACTGGGTTGCCGCGACCTGGCGACTGTCCAGCTGCGGCTCTTCGATGGCTTCCGTGTCTCCTCGCTTGTCGAGGGCGATGTGCGGCAGGTGGTTGTCTTCTTCCGGTCTCACCTCGTGCCACTGCAGGACATCGCCACCTGGCTGGGCCGGTTCGGCACGCTGCTCGTGCCACCAGACAAGGTGCGGGACGAGGCGAGCATCTGGACAGGGGAGGTGCGCGCCTTGCTCCGCTTTGCCCCGGGGGGGTCCCGGCGGCTCCCCAGGTTCTTTTACCTGGGGGCTGAGCGGGGTGTGACGCGCTACGCGGGGCAGCCGCCCGCCTGCTTTTCCTGTGGCGGCTATGGCCAGCAGAGGCGGACCTGACACACGCCGCTCTGTGCGTGCTGCGGGGCACGGGGGCACGTCGCGTCGGCGTGCCAGGCGGCGGTCCGCTGCAACCTCTGCAGCGAGCAGGGCCACACTTACGCCAGCTGCCCGCGGGCGGCCTGCAACAGAAGTTCGCAGAGGTTTACGGGCGGCGGGGCACCAGGGGCGGAAGCGACGGCAGATGGGGCATCGGAGGGGGCAGCGGAGCGGACCGCTCTGCGTGGAGGGGCGGCCGCGGACAGCCCGGAGCCGGCGGCGGGGCCAGAGGCCGGCGAGCCTGGGACCTGTGGCGCCGGGCGGGCTGAGTGCCCCGAGTCGCCCGGGGCGGGGCCGCCCGTGCCCCTGGGGGGTGGCCCTGAGGGGGCGATGGAGGTGGCTGGCACCGGGGACTTCCGGACGGTCCACTGGCGGCGGTGCAGTGAGGAGGCGGAACAGCCCAAGCGCTCTCGGGCCTCGCCGGGCGCGACACTGGGCCGGCCGCAGAGGGTGGCAGCGGGGCCTGCGTGGGTGGTTGGGAACCGCTTTGCCGTCCTGGAGCATGGGTCTGCGGCCTCTGCGGAGCCGGCCGAGCCGGCTGCCCGGGCCAGGGACGAGCCCGCGGCTCCCGTGTCCCTCGCTCGCCCGTGGAAGCTGGTTGAGGGGACGCCAACTGGCCGGGTGCTGCGGGCCCAGGCGGGGCCCGGGCCGCCCGTGGGAGCGGAGCCGGCGCCGGCGTTGGCAGGGGCCGATGAGGCCCAACTCCTTCTCCCAGCCCTGGACTACGGACTCTCCTCCGAGGAAGGGGGCTTGTCATCAGAGAGTCCGGGGGCTGTCGGTGGCTTGGGGGCGGAGGCGGCCCCCTCGGGCAGTGAGGCGGACCCAGGGGGTCACGGGAGCAGGTCTTGGAGGGGCCGGGCGCCCCTACCGTTGTGGCCGGCTTGGGACTGGGGGAGGACTATATCCCTCCTGAGGGGGTGTGTTCGTCCCGGGAAGGGACACCCAAATGCGGGCGGGCGGCAGTGGACGGGCAGACTCGGGGGGGAGGGGGGGCTGCACCAGCCACGCCCACCTCCTCCTTTACCTCTTCTTCCTCCATGGAGTCCCCAATTTGCTTGTTCCTCCCGTCGGGGTCCGAGAGCCCGTCGTCGTCTGGGGGCGCTTCCGCGCCTCCCATGCCGGCCAGGGCTTCTGGGAGCGGCAGGGTGGGTGGGGCAGCCACGGCCACCGCGGGCGGGGAGGGCCGGTCGGCCGTGTCGCCGGCCGTGTCCGGCGGCCTCGGGGGGCATCTCACTGTCGAGCCTGCTCTGGCTTCGGGGGGCCTTCAGGGGCCCGGCGCCGCCTCCCCGTGAGGCGCTCCCTGCTCACGGCCTGCTATGGCGGGGACACAGCGGGAGTTGTCACTGTCCCCCACGCGGTCTCGCTCGGGGATGTTCGTGGTGGCCACGTGGAACTGTGGCGGGCTGCGGCAGGCGGTGAAGTGAGAGGAGCTCCTGGGGGTGCTGCGGGAACTCCCCGCAGACATCCTCGTCCTCCAGGAGACGCACCTCCTGGACGAGCGCCACCGCGCCGCGGCCCAGCGCCTGTGGCCCGCGGGCCCCTCCTTCTGGAGTTACGGGACCGAGGGCTGGGCGGGCGTGGGCATCCTTGTGCGCGGCGGCCCCTGCCTGCGCCTCCAGCGCTACGTGGAGGAGGTGCCGGGCCGGCTGGCCATCCTCGATTTCGAGGTGGTAGCGGCGGAGGAGGCGGGCAGCGCATTCTGCCTCTGTGCGACCTGTGGGTGCGCTTGCGTGCGGCCTGCGCCACGTGGCGCTCGCTGCTTGTGGCGGGAGACTTTAACAACCGCGCAGTCCCCCAGGACCACGTCCCAGTGCAGGTGGCCGGGCGCTGCGGGGGGTCGGAGGGCGCGGGCATGCGCCTGGCCTCGGCGTGCGGCCTGCCGCTCTTGACCGAGGAGCGCTACGCGGAGGCCGTCCGCAGGGATAGTGGGCTGGTGGACGTGGCACTCACCATGCCCAATGCCCTGGGCTTCTTTCCTGCTCCGCCGGGGGACGCCCGGAAGGAGGCGGAGGCAGGACTGGCGGAGGGGGTCGACGAGGTGATGGCGGTCGGGGCGGGGCCGTGCGCGGCGCATCCGCCGCCCTTCTGCACCCACTACGGGGCGGCGGTGGCGGCGCGCCTCGACCGCGTGTGGGAACCGCGGGGCTGCCCGGTGCGCTCCTGCCGCGTGCTGGTCACGCCCTGGTCCACGCACGCATTGGTGCAGGTAGCGCTGCGGATGGCGGGCCGGCCGGGGGCGCGGCGCCCGCTCTAGCGCCTCACCGCCGCCAAGCTGGACGGGGACGCGGGCTTGCGTGGCAGGCTCGCCCGCCTCCTTGAGGAGCACCTCTCCCTGCGGGACGTGTACGGCCCGGCCCGCCTCTCCGAGTGGTGGGAGCGGGTCAAGCGGGACGTGCGTGTTTTCTGCCAGCGGTGAGAGGGCCGCCGCGCGGGGCTGGTCCTGGCGCGGTACCAGGCGGCGGTGCGTGCGTTCCTCGGCTGCCATGTGCGGGTGCGCGAGGGCTCACCGGTGAAGGGGGAGCGGCTGGAGCGAGCACGCCACGTCATCGCCGGATTCCATGCAGCCCGGCGGCGTGTCCGCTTCTTCCGGCACTTCGCGCGCATGGCAGGCGGCCCGGTGGGTGCCGATGGCTGGGAGGAGCGGGGGCGCGGCGCCCAGCTGTCGCCGGTGGCCGCTGACGAGGACGTGCCCTCGGCGGGCACAGCAGCCTTCGTGGAGGCACTCCGGGACGACCCTGCTGCGCCGCTGCGCACCGACGAGCGGGGCATGCTGGCGGTAGTTGACCGGTTCTACCGGGTACTGTTCGCGGGGTGGGCGGACGAGGGGGACGCGGGCGAGGAGGAGTTCTTCGCGCCCCTGCGCCTGCTGGGTGGCGGCAGCGCAGACACAGCGGCCCGCCTCGCCGCGCTTGGCGGCACGTTCACGGTGGAGGAGGTGCGAGCGGTGCTGCGCGGCGGGTGCCACCGCTCCGCCCCGGGCCCGGACGGCCTGGGCTGGGCCTTCTACGGGGCGTTCGCCAACCTGCTGGCCGTGCCGATGGCGGCGCTCTACGAGGGCTGCGCGGCGGGGGCGCGCACGGGCAGTGGCCGGCTTCCAGGGTCGCTGTACCAGAGCATCCTCCTGCTCTTCACCAAGCCGGGGGACCTCGACCGCACGCTGCCCGCCAGCTGGCGCCCCATCGTCCTCACCAATGTGGACTACCGGGCGCTGGCACGCATCCTCTCGGACCGGCTGGCCGCCGCGGTGGGGCCGCGCATGGTGCCCACCCAGACCAGCGCACTACCGGGCCGCAGCATCGCGGACTCCCTCTGCCTCCTGCGCGAGGTCTTCTGCCGGGCAGGCTGGGGGGAGTGGCGGGGCTTCCTGCTGCAGCTGGACCAGTCACGCGCTTTTGACCGCGTCTGCCACGCCTTCCTGTGGTGGGCGCTGGCGCGGCACGGGGTCCCCGGGGACTTCGTGGCGCTGGTCTGGCTGCTGTACGCTGGGGCGACGGTCGTCCCGCAGGTGAACAACGTGCGCGGCGCGCCCGTCCCGGTGCGCTCGGGCGTGCGGCAGGGTTGCCCCCTGAGCCCGCTGCTGTACGTCCTCGCCCTGTGGGGGCTGGAGCGTGATGGCGGTCTGGCGGGCTTCCCGTGCCCAGTGGGGCTGCGAGGCGGCGCAGCGCACGGGGTGCGCTTCCTCGCCCATGCCGACGACATATCCCTCCTGGTGTGTTCACGCACGGAGGGCCAGCGGGCGAGGGAGGTATTGCGTGGTTATGAGGCGGCCTCGGGTGCCCAGGTCAACGACTGCAAGAGCTGGGTCGTGGCCCTCGAGCCACCAGCCACGGGCGACGGCGTGCTGCGCCGCCGGCCGGTCACAGAATGGTGGTGGGAGGGCGCGGGGCCGGGCGTGGCCCGTGCTGCCCTTGCCGGGGCGGCGGTAGCGGCCCTGCCCACGCGCACGGTGCGCGTCCTGGGCGTTCGCTTTGGCCTCCACCCGGACGCCTGGGTGCAGAACTGGGACCGCTGCGCTGAGCGCTGGGAGGCGCGCTGGGCGCGCTGGCGGCATTGGCGGCTGCCGCTGTTCAAGCGGGCCGCCTACCTGCGCACCTACCTGCTCCCGCGGTGACTCCTGGGTGGTTCGCCTTCCTGTGGGGCACACCGTTCTTCCCCCTGGCGCGGGCCGTCGCATACCTGCTGGTGCGTGAGGGTGGCCTTGGACTGCCGGCACTGGACCTGGCACTGTGGGGGCGCTTCCTGGCGCAGAACCTGGGCAGCGCGTCCGAGCTACTCCCGCCACCAGGCGCGGGGCGGGCGGTGCCGCCGCCGGCTGGGCGCGCACCGGCGCTCTTGGCGGCGCTGTTCCTGGCCCACTGGTGGGGCAGCGACTGGGGCGAGACGCGCTGGTGGCGCGGCGGGACCTGCGCCTTCCGTGTCTCGGGCCCGGACCGTGGCTGCCTGCCTGCATTCCTGGCGGAGCTTCCCGCCGTCCTGCGCCAGTACTGCATCCCGGCGGCCCAGTTCCAACCCTCTTGGCGGGAGGCGGCAGCGGCGGGCGTGCAGTGCCGGGAGTTGGCCATCCGGCGCTGCACGATGCGGGTGGAGGTGATGGCAGAGGTGCTGGAGCCTGCCATCACGGGGCCGTGGCGGGCGGTGGCGCGGCGGCGGGATGCGGTGGGCCGCCTGCCAGGCTACCGGGCGCCGCCGGCAGGCCCGCTGGAGCCCTTCACCGACCGGCAGCTCCCGTACCTTTACTGGGAGACGCGCTGGCGGGCGTACCACCAGGTGCTGCGGGAGCCGGCGGCGCAGCTGTGGGTGCGCGGGTCGGCGCGCCTGTGCCCGTGTGCAATCTGCACCGCCACGGCGCTGGCGGCCGGCGCGGCCGGCGCCGTGCCCGAGGATGACGTGCGGCACTTGGTCGCCGAGTGCCCGGAGGCGCGCGTGCTCTGGGCGGCGGTGGCGTGCCGCTTCGGGCAGCCGGAGCTGGCCGGCCAGCTGTGGCTGCGGCTGGTCTCAGGGCTGGAGGACCCCGGGGCTTTCTCCCTCCCCCCTCCCCCCGTGGCTGCCCCTTCACGGGCGCCCGTGCCCCCGGCCCCTCTTCTTCTCCCACTTCCCCCTGCTGCAGGTTCGCCCGGACGGAGCAGCGGAGACGGGGGCCCTGACGGCGGTGGCGACGGTGCGGCCTACGGCGGAGCCGCGGGGGATGGCGGCGGCGGAGCAGCCAGCACCACCGACGGAGGCGCCGGAGGCGGCGGCGCCGGTGGTGGAGGTCGCGCAGGTGGCTCTGGACTGGCGGCGGCGGCGCAAGTGGCGGGGCGGCTGCCGCGGTGGTGGCGGCTGCCGGCCTTGCCCTGGTCAACGCTGCGGATCCTGAATTATCTCGTCCTCCATGCACTGTGCCAGCTCCGGGCTCGGCACCTGCGCGTGGAGCGGGCTGGCGGCGCCCCGCCAGTGGACTGGGTGGCAGAGGAGGCAGAGCGCATCGCCGACCGGGCGGCCTGGATCCATGCCGCCGAGCGCAAGCGGCTGCCCGAGGAGCGCTGGCGGCGGCTGTGGCCGTGGCGTGAGCGGGCGCCCTCCCCGCCGCTGATCACGTGAGCGCGGCCTTCCCTGTAGGCCTTCCCGGCCAGACTGACTGTTGGGTTTTCCCAAGGATGACTTTGGTGGGTGGCGGTTTTGCCGGTGGGCATGTGGGGTTTTTTTGTTGCGTTTCTCCAGTCAGGAGTGTTTTTTGTTGTCTTCATTCCCATGGGCCCGGCCTCCCGTTCCCACTGGGGGCGTGCCAGGGCCGGTTGTAGGAGGGTTTTAACCAATAAAAAATCGTGTCCTAAAAAAAAATTGTGTCGTTTCCTTCTCCTTCTTTCTCCTTCTCCTTCTCCTTCTCCTCCTTCTTCTCTCACACTGCTTATTGACCAAGCTCAAACCCCAAAACATTTCCTGATGGTCAATAGATAAGAAGACTGGATAGACTTGATGGAAAAGCTTTGCACAAATTGAAATGCTTTTTTCATTTCATAAGACATCTTTAAATCCAAGGAGAGAGAGGTGGGGGAAACCTCACATCATCATCTTAGATGCAAGGTTGTGTGCGGGCATTAAAACATGCACATGGAGCTTTCTGGGCTAGTCATGCAAAAGCACTCACAGGATTGTCGTCGTAGGGATAAAATTAGGGGACAGTTCCATGTGTGCCAACTTGAGCTCTCACAGAAGGGATAAGATTCTATCTATCTATCTATCTATCTATCTATCTATCTATCTATCTATCTATCTATCATCTATCATCTATCTCTATCTACAGTCTCAGTCTCTCTCTCTCTCTCTCTCTCTCTCTCTCTCTCTCTCTCTCTCTCTCTCTCTCATTCTCTCTGACTTAAGGTCAGTAGATTTGGATGAACCCTGAATCTAGAGATAAAGCAGGGGATTTTGGACAGGTTGTTTAGAACCCCAGGCTTAAGCAGGACCGATCCTGTTTGGTTTCAGTCCCAGTCTGGATCTTTACAAAGCTCCCATCTAAACTCTGGGGCACAAACAGCTTTTGCAAAAGTAATTTTCTCAATAAACCGAAGTGGAAAGAGAATACGAAGTAATGGGTTGGATTATAATGAATAGCTTCTTTAGAGTGCTACTTACTAATAAGTAGCACTTTAGTACTTTAGTAGCACTTTAATAGCACTTTAGAGTGCTACTTACTATCATGCAAGCAGGAATATTTTAATACTACTATTGCAGGGATGGATGTTACTCTGTTTTAAAGTGATTTGATGCAGGTGACTTTGCTCATTCTTTGCCGGCTTCCACAAACAATTGACTGTTAGGTATCTTGGTTTGCGGTGCCAAGAACTTTTTCTTCTTAATCTATTATAGATTAATGTTCAAAAATATTGATAAATTTTATTCTCAATTTTTTGCAGTTGCTGGTTTGTATACTTTCTTTTTTGTCAATATCATTCAATAACTTTTGGAAGCCTTTTGTCAATATCAACTAATAACTTTCAGAAGCCTTTCATTAATCCATTAGCTCTTATCTGCATTAGCCAAGTATCCAGGGGATGTCATAATCTACTGCCTGAAACATGGACGACCTTAAGGAAATTTTCTCAGAGCTTCGTTCTGAGCTTCGTTGTGATTTCAAACAGATTCTCCATGATACCGGTCAAGCTATCCTGCAAGATATTCAGGACATTGTAGAAAATATCACCTTTAAAATGTATCAACTAGTTGAGGGCGTTCTGCTGGGAAAGGAAGAGTTTAATCAAGAGGGAGATATTTTTCCCACAGTGAGAATGGATTCTCTGAAGAAATACCAGGCGATGAACACGCTTTGGTGATGAAGGGGTTACAGTTTGACAATGGTTCTGTTTGTCGGAGGCTTACTGCTGAGAAATTTGATTTTTTAAGGGGGGCAGTTGGGCTGTTTGATTTCTTTATGAAAAATGCCTTATGTGTAATATGGAGACAAGTAAATGTTCTGGTATATTTTGATGTAAGATAAAAAATTAAGAATAGGTACTTGGTTTGATATTAAGGCTTATATGATTTCATTTTTCTTTAATGATTTGACTGGATTTTTTAAAGGTTTGTTTGATTTATAAGATTTATAAGGTATATATAAGGTATAATAATAATTGGTTTTTAGGTTTAATAGGGTTAAGGTGGTTTTTGTTATAGTGAACAGAAATATATAGAATAGAGGTAGGAAGGAAATAATTAAATAAATGTTTTTTGTGGGGGAGGGAAATTGATTGAGAGATTTATATAATTTTTCTGTTTTTTTCTATAAGGGGAAGGAGCAATTGCATTAGTAATTTGTATATGTGCTAATGGGAGGATTTATAAAAATAATGTGAACTTGTTTTGATATAGAGTAGGGGTTTGAATATGGAAATTGCTGTATATTCTTGTTGTTGAAAGTCAGAAGTCACTGTTATGTAATCTTCAAAATTCTTTTTTTTCTTGCGTTTTGCACTCTTTAATTTTTTCTTTTTTTCTTTTTGTAGTTTTTTGTTTTTTGTAGCTTCAAACTTAATAAAATTCTTTAATTTTTTTTAATCCATTTGTTGATAATTATTAATGCTGCTTTCCTGGCTTGCTCTAACATAACTTTTGCTAGGGTTTTGTTGTTGTTGTTGTTGTTGTTGGATAGTTGCCCACCAATCAGTTGTCCCAGATTCCTCTTTCTATAAAACCTTTAAACCTATATGTATGAACTTTGGCATGAATGTTCCCCATAGAAGATGATCTTTCATCAAATTCCATTTCAGTGAACCAGGTTATGCACTTTTTTACAAAATCAGTTTTTTTTAAAAAAAAATAAAGCTTAATAACACCTCCCCTCCCACAAATGTTAATGAAATTTCTCAGATTTTATCTATGCATAAAGGCTTTGCTCCAGTTTTGGACACCAGATTCTACTGGGCAATTTCTTAGTCAATGGTGAATTAGGTCATTTCTGAAGCTCTGGTTTGGCTCTTGAACCAGAAACAGTGGTCTGTGTATACTCCAAGTCTATGTGACCAAAGCTCCTCTCTCTCAGCTTATGCTGCAATTCTCCCCATTTTCTTACACCCTGTCCTGGATAAAGTAGTCACATATTTCTTTCTATGTTTGTTTATTTGTTTTGAAGAACTGCTTACAAGTTTAGTGTAAATTGCTAGAGTTCTCATTGGTCAAGGTTTATTTATTAATTAATTAATTCATTCAATCTATTCCTAAAGCTGCCCACTTGTTAACACTCTGGGTGGCTTAGAAAGGGTTAAAACAGGTTTTTTGAAAAACCAAAAAGACAATTATGCTGTGGGAGAAACAAAATCAGATATACTACCACATTGCTGATGATTGCAGGACCAAATACCATCCTAGCTCAGAGCCTGTGGGAAGATTCATTTTCCCTACCCAGTTATCCAAATGTTTAATTTTAAAATGGGAAGTGGATGCAATATCTCTACTGTCAAAGCATGTATTAAAGTATTATGCTAGGCATTGCATATTGAAGTATACAAGCACTAAGTATACTGGTAGAGTACGAAGAGTCGGAAACGACTGAACGAATAAACAACAACTGTATGATACTGTACTGCTCAGTCTATCTTTCAACAAAGATAACTCACTATCCTATTGCTTTTTAAATTGTCCAAGGGTAAGTTACTGCTGAAATAAATGAATACAGAGCACACACAAAAAGTGGAAGATGGATATCAACAGAAGAGAATGGGATGTGCCATTAGGCAGTGACCTTTGGCAGGAGAGTCTATTTATACGAGATTAGAATATCTACCAATGTGTTAAGACTGTGCAGCTGCTTGCAGGAATGTCTGCCATTTTTGACTGCAACATGGTCTTCAAATGTAATGAAGAGGCATAAGGCAGATGGAGTTTCTCCTGGTTCAACGTATCTTGCAAAAATAGCTCCTCAGGTTCACTCAAGCATTATCTGCTTTGAAGAACTGGCCACAATTGCAAACATTGGTAGTTGAAAAACCAACAGTGTCTGGATAATAAATATCTAGTGGGGCTAAGTGACTAACACTGTACTACATAAGGAAATTGCAGAAAGCCTTGAAAAATGCTGGTTTCCTCTATGCACATGTATCTGGTTTTCTTTAGTTTTGAATATTATGAAATCCCTTCTCAAATGAATGTATTAGCATAACATTCACTGAAGGCAGAACATGCTTAGCGTGATTTATTGGACAGTTGGGGCCAGCTTGAGAGGAAAAGTAAATTAGAGCAAAAACCTTTTCCAAGACGTTCACTGACTAGTCCTCACCCCTGCGCACCCATCCCCATCCCACAACTGATTTCTCATTATTTTTCTTTTCCCTGCTTTTAGGAGATCATTTTAAAGATACAAGTGTAGTATAACCTTACATGCAACTACTTTCCAAAACTGGAATGTGAAGCAACAAGATCAGCCTGTTTGTTCAGACTGGCGTTTCAGGGATTGAAAGCACCCCTCTCTCTCTCATTCTCTCTCTACCCCCCCTCCATTTCTGCAGAGTGCAGATTCAACAATTCCTTGGTCTGATACTAACTTGAATCACTGATTTTCCCTGTGACCATTCACTCTCCTTGCTTTCCCTGTCAGACATACATCCCCCTTCTCTAATTTGACAGTTCTCAGCATATTCATATCTCACTGACATCATCTTTTCTTTCCCTCCTTCTGTGTGCATGCTCTGAAAAAATGGATAGCTGTTCTTTCATAAAGAAAACCCATTGGGTCTGAGAACCCTTAATAATTTGTCCTAATTTAGTTAAAGGGGCATCTTGTATGCCACCTACACATTTCCCTGGGAAAAAAAGTTATCATTGTCTGCCATCCTCTATTCCGGGAGTGCCCATGCCAGTGGGCCCACAGAAACTACCTTGGTGGTTTACAGTGCAAACATCCCAAAGTAAAACATCCATTGTACAATAAATGTGATAAAAACAAGAAGGAAAATTCCTCTATAAACCTAAAATAAGGGTTATCACTTCACCTTCCAAAAACTGTTTGAAATAGCTTAGTTTTTTAACATTTATGAAAAGCCAAGAACTTTTTGGAATTGAGCAGCAGAAGACAGAATTTGAACTATGTACACATGATAAACATGTAATTGCTAAAATGTATAAACTTTGATTGAAATTTGAAATGGAAGAAAAACAAGTGAAAGACTGTATGATAAAATGGGGTAAGAACTTTGGACCCAATATACTGATGAAACGGAGGGAAAATATGTGGTTAAAAGGATTGAAATTTACATTATGTTATAACCTAAAAGAAAATAGCCAGTTTGGTCTAGTGGTTAAGGTGCTAGGCTAGAAACCAGGAGTTTGTGAGTTCTAGTCCTGCCTTAGGCACGAAAGCCAGCTGGGTGACCTTGGGCCAGTCACTCACTCTCAGCCCAACTCACCTCACAGGGTTGTTGTTGTGGGGAAAACAGGAGGAGGAAGGAGTATTTGGTATGTTTGCTGCCTTGAGTTATTTATAAAAATAATAAAGGTGGGATAGAAAATTAAATAAATATGAATAAATAAATAATTTTTTTTAATAAAATGATGTACCGTTGGTATATGACTCAATAAAAATTGTCTAGAATGTATAAAGGTACTTCAAATTTATGTTGGAAATGTGGACAACATGGTCATTTTATCATGCCTGGTGGACTTGTAGAAAAGCCAGAAATTTCTGGGTTCAAATACATATAATGATACAAAGAATTTTAAATATCAACATTCAATTGAATCTTGCTGGGATTAATGGACAGCCAATTAGAAAAGAGCTATGGAAGATTATATTTATATGTTTGATTACTGCTGCAAGACTTTTATGCACAAAAATGGAGACACTGAAATACCCACAATGGAGGAATGGTTAGTGAAGATGACAGAACTAGCAGAGATGGCAAAGTTAACTTGTTTGATTAGAGAAAGATCATCAACTACATTTATCAGTGACTGGAAACCCCTTGTGGACTTTTTGCTCAAAAAATAGAAAAATGAACTTGTGATTTATGGGTTTGAAGATTAGAAATAGTAGTTTATGGAAAGAAGGAAATTATGATGTAACCTTAGAGAGGGTAAAATATAAATACATTTATAACCGCTGTCAAGAAGATTGGAAGCCACTTCTCCTTTCTTTCTTTCTTCCTTCCTTCCTTCCTTCCTTCCTTCCTTCCTTCCTTCCTTCCTTCCTTCCTTCCTTCCTTCCTTCCTTCCGTCCTTCCTTCACTATTTACTACTTTTCTTTATTATCTTTATTATCTTTTATGTTTTTTAAGGTAAAGGTAAAGGTACCCCCCGCACATTTGTGCAGTCATGTCTGACTCTAGGGGCCGGTGCTCATCTCCGTTTGTTAGCCAAAGAGCCAGCGTTGTCCGAAGACACTTCCACGGTCATGTATGTAAATATGTTTTTTACTTCATTAAAAATTTCTTCAATAAAAATTATATATATCTAAAAAAGAAAAGCCAACAACTTCAGGGATAATTGGATTTCCAGGAAGAGGCTATTGCGTAGCATAAGCATAGTCACAGAGAAACACCCCCCCCACCCCCCAATCTTGCAAAAATGGGGAAACCAACAGTAGTTTCACTTAGGAATTCCAAATTGTGTGGGTGAAATCCAGTTGGAGACCATGATCCTGCACGTACCTTGGTACCAAGCCATATATGGCTTTAGAGCCAGCATTCAACATTTTAAACAGTGCCAGTTCAGAGCCTATAGCACTAGTATAATATGCTTTTGATGGTATATATCAGCTAATACCCAGTGTGCTGCATTTTGGACCAACTGTACCTTTCTGGTAGTCTTCAGAGGCAGTTCCACATAAGACACATTGCAGTAGTCCGGAAAAGTGGTGAGGAGGGTATGAGTAACCATTATGAGGTCCTCCTACTCCAGATAGGGTCACAACTAGTGCACCAGCTGCTGGTAAACAAAGACCCACTGACCATGGCTTCTACTTGCCCATCCAGCAGTAGCTGTGAGCCACGGAGAGACCTGAAGGCATGGACCTGCTGTCTCATGAGTAGTGCCACCCCATCAAGAAACAATACCAGAGCTGTCAGAGCACCCTGATGAATGGACAATAATTCCATCTTACTTGGGTTCAACTTCAGTTTGTTTCATTCCTATCCAAACTCTAACAGCCTTCTGGGTCAAGACATCAACAGCATTGCCTGTATAGTCTGAGGTAATGGTGTACAATTGGGTATCATCAGTGTACTGATGATTCTATACCCCCACCCCCACCCTGCAGCTTCATGTAAATGTTATAAAGGATGGGAGAAACTACTGAACTCTGCAGCACTCCCCAAAGTAGCAGCCACTGAGCCAGCCAATCTCTCCTCTCCTCTTATCCCTACTCCCCAGGAGAAGAACCACTGTAAAACAGTGCCTTCAGTCCCCAAACTCTGCAGGATGCCCAAAAGGACACCATGATGAATGGTATTGAAGGCTGCCTAAGATATTTACAGTACAAGGATGTCTAAGACTATCCTGATCCAGGTGCCAACAAAATTCATCCACAAGAATGATCAATATTGTCTCTATCCCGTGTCCAGGTCTAAACTCTAAAGGGACCAGAGAATCCACTTATCCTCTGGTGGTGCACTGATCACTGTCAACCACTTTCTCTAAAAAGAGAAGGTTAGGGACAGGGTGATAGTTGTTAAAGACAGATAAATTCAGAAGGGCCTACAAGGCAGCGATGCACTACAACCTCCTTCATAGCTGCTGTTGTGGGAAAGATAGGATGCAGGAGCATTATGTACACTGCCTTGAGTTATACAAAATAAAGGCAGGATATGCATCAAATAAATAAATAAACAAAGACCTTTGTTGCTTCCTGTTGCCAGTGGCTAACCTGGAGCAGATCGTCTTTTTTTTGTCTTTTAAGTTTTTATTTTTTAAAAAACAAAGATAAAAAACTACAAAAAACAGAAAAAACACCACAAACAAAAAAAACAATAAAAGTGTAAAAACACAAAAGAAAAAACTTTTAGAAATTTACATACATACAGGTGATTTCCAGCTTTCAACAGCAAGAATATACAGCAATTCCCATATACAAACCCTTCCTCTATATCAAACCATAATCACATTATTTCCATAAATACCTCCATTAACACATATACAAATCTCTAATACAATTGCTCCTTCCCCTTACATAATACTGTGTGTGTGTGTGTGTGTGTGTGTGTATGTATGTATGTATGTATGTATGTGTGTGTATATATATATATATATATATATATATATATATATACATACATACATACATTATATACATACATACATACATACATACATACATTTAAATTTCTACTTCAAACTTCCCTCCCTCTTAAAAAATAATCCATTTAATTTTTCTTTCTTTCTACTACTATTCTATATACTTCTGTCTACACAATAGGCATCAAATTATAGAAACAAATAAATTGTCTGCCTTTATAATAAACAATCTTAACCATATTAGATCCGAAAAACAGTGTAAAACATTATATCTTATCAATATCCTTTAAGTTTTAGAAATCTATAACCCTATAAATCCTAATCCAAACCATAAGAAAAGAAAAGAAAAAAACCATTAGTCTCATTATCAATCTAATTAAATATTCTTAATTTGTATAAATTGTCTACCTTTATAATTAACAACCTTAACCCTAATTATGCTTAAAAACAATATAAAATATTACCAGAACTTGTCAATACCTTTTAAATCTTAGAAATCAAAAATCCTGTAAATCATGTTGACCTAATTATCAGTCCAATTAAATATTCTTAATTTGAACTAATTAACTAATTACTAATGTGAACTTTCCTTCCAAAATCCATATTAGATAAACACTTTCATTAGGCTAACTTAAGATCATAAAAATAATACAGAATCTTTCAGACTAAAGAGAACACAAGAAAAAAAATGGGTGTAAAGGGAGAAAAACGCCCCGGATGCTGAAGCCATGGAGTCTTCATTTAGCTGTTATGCTTGAACACTCAGAGCCACAAACCACCCACTAATTATCCTGGCATGTTGTATGTTTATGGTTCAATATCTCATGTGAACCCAGAAAATTGGGTTAAATAAGTTAACCATAGATAAATATTTTGTGTAAACACATGGACTGTTCGATGGCACATGTGGGGTTACCAGATATCTGAACAGGCAAAGGAAGACACGGACAATGGGAGGAAAAGGAGGACACACTAACTGTTTAACTTTCTTGGCATCCACAACAAAAATTACAATGAAAAACTGCCCCCCAAAAATGTACTTAGGGCTACGTGTATATGAAATTACTTTTTCCAGCATCAGAAAGACTGGTTTTTCAATCACAAATTTTTTCCAACAAACCTTTATTTTCAAGAACATAAGTTAGTGATAATATAGAATCAACGACAATGCACTTTCCAAATTTCACCATAGAAACGTAGGACGAGTACAGTGATCACAGATTTGAAGGGGCTGGATTGAAGCCGATTGCTGGTATCAGTCAATAAATTAAATAATGTAAATCTAGGCTACTGAGTCTGTCAACGGACGGACGAGGGAAAGAAAGAAGCAGACAATTTACAAGGTCACAATACACGAAAGTTTGAATGATTATTGTTGTGAAAACAGTCCAAAATAATAATAATAATAATAATAATAATAATAATAATAATAAAACAAGACACTCAAAAAGCCAGCCAATATTTGATTTTAGAGCTATGCCTGCCAGATGGAGGACATGAGGACAAAACGTCTGGTAACGTCATGTGGAAATAGGCTGTAGGCATTTAAACAAGGCTTTTTCACAGCCTTTAAACTGTGGGTAATTTGGGCATTGATTGACTATGTGCCCAAAACAAGAGTCTGGTTTTTTTGTGGGGGTAAATGACATTATTCAAGACCAGGAAAAGGGGGTAATTGGGTCCAACAGTTAAGAACCACTGAACTTATCAGATGCTAAGATGTCAAGTTACACCTAGGACCTTCCCAAGTTTTGCTAATTCTATGTTGCATTGTCATTTTGGGTAATTAAATAGAGTGGATCCCCCCCCCCCATTCTGATGCATTCTTCATGTTATAGGTAAAGCAGGTATTTTAATCTATGCCACCAATTGTGCTGATGGAAGGAGTGAGCCATGGGAAACGTGCTTTTAAACATAAGGAGAACTACACGATGCTTTGCCTGAGAGTCCCTAAATAAAAATGAAAGGAGGGGGAGGCAGTTTCCTATAGCCAGAGCTTGGAACTCGATCCTCCAATATCTGGAGGAAATGTAGTTCAGAGAGCAGGGAGAAGCAGAGACCTCTGCCCCTCTCTTTGCATTCTTTCAATGATAAAAACAAAACCACTAGACTGCAATCCCATGGAGAGGCCTTGACCCTGTCCATACGCTTCTGTCTTTCTCAGCTGACAGCGCCTGCCTCTCCAAGGGGTGATGGAAGGTTAGGGATGGAGGAAGGTGGCGGCCCATGAATCCCCGTTGCCATGGGAACCCATTCAGGGAACTGCAAGCCGCGAAGGCAGGAGGGAGGAGAAGCCGGTCATGTGGCGAAGCAAGATGGCTACCAGAGCTTGAAGGCTGCAGCCGGAGTGGGTGGGAGCAGCGCCGTCCGAAAGGGAGCAACGCGCCGCTCGGCGAGGCAACAGCTGTCCGCGGCTCCTGAAGTTTTCCCCTCCAGGCCTCCCGGGACCTGGCGCAGCGTCTTCCGCCCCAACCATCCCCGGAATCGGAGCCGCTTTCCCCACACTCCCCTGGTCAGCAGCAAGGGACTCGGGCGATCGCGGCGATAACTTTTAAGGCAGCGGCGGCGGCGGCGGCGGCTGCTGCTCTTTTGTTGCTTTGCTGCTGCTGTCACCCCGCCTCGGCGCGCGTCGCTGATGGGAGCGCCGCAGAGCTCCGGTCCGGCCGCTGGTCTGGCTCAGTAGCCCTCGACGCGATCCCGCGACTAGCGGAGCCGAGACGATGGCTCTCACGTTGTTCGGTGAGTACGAGCTTTCCCGCTCCCTCCCTCCCTCCACAGGTAGACAAATTGAAAGGGAGGCGGCCGTGAAGGGATGGAAGCGGCTGGAGGGAGCGCTCGTCCTCTCTTTCGCTGAGCGTTCCGGATTCACTTGGGTTGGCCATTAGCAAGATAAGACTGTTCCTTCTTTCTCACCCATTGTTTCTACTCCAGGCATTGCCTGTGGGTGTGTACTTGCTTCTTCAGTCGCTGTCAGGGTTTTGTGCTTGATTGGCATTTGCAGTATGAGGTACTAGAGTTTTCAGACAATCTGTTTCATCTCTCTTATACAATCTGTTCCCCCCACTCTGGCTTGTAGCTAAAACTGATGCTGGCATTTGGGCATCCATTCGCTCAAAGCAATATTGAAACACCTCAGCTGGCTTAGTTCATTCTCTGCCTTGCCTGGGAAGTCAGGGAGAAGTTGTCCATGCAGCAGAAGGCTGGCCTTTAGTTAGTTAGTTAGTTAGTTAGTTAGTTAGTTAGTTAGTTAGTTAGTTAATTTTGTGTTTCTTCCAGAAGGAATGATAATAGATACAATAAATGGCAAGTGAGGATGCAAACGTTTGTGTATAATTTATTAAACAATTTATTAAAAAGCATCTCTCTCTCTCTCTCTCTCTCAAAAACAAATGGTAAAAAACACTGTGAGTGTGTGTATGTGTGTGTATTTATATATATACACAGAGAGAGTGTGTGTTTTTACCATTTGTTTTTTATTATGTATGTTTTTAGCAGCAAGAAAATGTTCCTGTAAATAAAATATTAATCTGGCCAAGTTTTATATATTGGCATATTAATTTATTTAAACTAATTATTAAGCTTAATTGCACACATTTCTAACTTAGTAATTAAAAAGCCCTTGGTAACAGTAAAGTGAAGCAAAATAATCTTGACACTAACATATCATTTGGGGAAGCAAATTTCATTACATAAATATCTCATAGTAGTTCTTAACTTGGGGTTGCTTTCCACTGAGTTATTTTGTGTAATTATAATTTATACCTAATGTCTTTCTACATAATGTTGTAGAGATAGTACTTCTTATATTTATAATTTTGATGTGATCAGTTTGATACCATAGTAATGAAGAATTTAGTAACAACTGAAGTGTTTTCTCATGCTTTTATCTTCAAACTCTAATTGCTGTGATAGTTTTTATACCTGTGCTTGCGCTCTTTACAAGAGTGTCTAGCCTTTTCATTTCACTGTTTACAGTTAGTTTCCAGTAAGTATCTGATGGATTCCAAATATAACCATAGAAATATATTTGGAAATTATTAAGATATTTGGAAATAATTTAGCCTAAGGCTAAGATGGTTATGTTGAATTTATTTCATCAACCTTGCATTGTGAATTGATCCTGCATATGTATAGATTAATGACTGTGGATGAGATTTCCTGTGACTGTAGTAGAAATTCTGTGATAGGTTTATATAGCTAACATAGTAAAGATATTTGTGACACCTTTGCCACATTTTTTAAATTGCGTAACATGTGGATCAGAGTCTATTTCATCTAACAACTGGCAAAGACTACTTTTTCAGGACAAAGATGCAGTTGAGAAGGGGAGGAATAGAGGCTAGAGACAGAAATAATTATTTATTGATAGTGATTATTAATAAACAATGAAGGTGTCTTCTTCCAATCAAGTTTGTCATATCCATGCAATTTTCTTGGCAACAGTACAGAAGTGATTTGCCAATGTTGTCACCTATTATGTTGTTGTTTTTTTACTTCCCAGTCTAACCTGCAGCCCTGGTATTCCCTGGTGGTTCTTACCTCCAACCAGATCTCACCCTGCTTTCCTTCCAAGCACAGAAGAGTTCAACCAGGTGCTGCTACCTGCTGAGGCAACGAAGTAGCATTGCTTTAATAATGGTCACTGGGGCTTTGTGTATTCTTCAAAAGATGTGCTTCTGAATGTATGGGAGAGCATTTTGAAGAATTTACACCACTCTAATGTTGTTGTATGTAGTTAATTCCCACTGTGACTTGTGATTCCATAAAAGCTTACGCATAGTAAATGTGGTAGCATGTTATGGTGCCATAATGTTATGCATTGTTATCTTTGCTGGAAGAGACTTCATATGACTACTGGAAACTCTCATGGCTAGTGAAAGACCAATGACTGATTTTCCCATTTTCTTCTCTTCTCCATGCCAGTCAGTGGCTTCTTCCGGCCTGGTAAGCCCTGATTGGCAATTCTGTCTTGTGAGTGGTGCAAGAAGACAGGGATTGTGATTCAAGCACTATGCTCAATTTCTAAATCTTGGTTAGTTCCCACCTGCTACACAAATGGGAAGAGCCAAGCAGACGTGAACTGGATGAATATACCAACACATACCCAGGATTTTCTTGAATTCTAGCCCAAAAACTATATTCTCACAGAACCCCTGTTATTCTTTTAAATAGTAATCTGTTTAATAACTAATAAAACAAACCTTACATGCTCCATCTTTGAGTCAGCCACAAAATCTTAATAATCTTCCAGGGCCTTATTATTTCTGGTCTCTATTTGTTCTTGAATTTACAATTGTGTTACTAGTTAATCTGAAAAATTTGCCACTGTTCTCTGCTGGGTATGTTACATCAAGCTCTGGGGGAGCAGTAAATATATTAAAAGCAGTCACTAACAAAGTGTCAGCAAGATTTTTTTCAGGTGGCAAAAAGCAAAGTTGCAGTTTAGGTGTTACCAAATACTGTATATCCAATAAATTATTAAAACTACTACATAGCATTTTTGTCATGGAACATGGCTGTGTTCCTGCTATAGAATATGTTGCTCAAAAACACATAAAAGAAAAAAATGGAAAGTTGTGGTACAGCAGGCTCATTGAGCACGCAAACCAGAATAACAAAGTATTTTCATAGATTTTCTACCTTCAGATGGTCTGTCAGGAAAGGGTTCAGTGTTCTCAAATCTCAAAATTTTTGGAAGAAAAATTAAGATACAAATTTAATAATTAAATACCTATAGCTTTCTTCAAACATATACAAGTAGTCCTCAGCTTACGTCCATTTGTTCAGTGACTGTTCAAAGTTATGGCGGTGCTGAAAAAGTGGACTTATGACCGGTCCTCGAAGTTCCGACCATCACAGCAACCTCACTGTCACATGATTGCGATCTGGGCGTCAGGTGCCCAGCTCGCAATTACGACATTGCAGCAAGCTGTGGTCATGTGATCGCCATTTGTGACCTTCCCTGCCGGCTTCCCACAAACAAAGTCAATGAGGAAGCCAGCAGGGAAGGTTGCAAGTCACACCTTACTGCGTTTACAGCAAAGCTTGACCTAAGAGGCTCCATCAGAAGGAATCAGAAATGAATACTTGCAGTCTTCCTTAACGCTGTACATACAGTACATAGACCAGAGATGTCTCAATTCCTTAATAAACTTACTCTCCCCTACCACTCATGCACATTTCCCTAAGAAGACTCCCAACACAGCTTGAGACTGGATAACAATAACAAAGTTGTCATGCAATATTCCTCCTTCCCCCCATGGCATAACAATAACGGGTTATCTAATGAAGCTGACAGGACTCCTAGTTCTTTAGCTGCTGGCCCTGCATTCTGCACCATTTATTATACCAGTGTTGTACTTTATCTCCATGCACTGGCAAGGCAGCTTTTAAATATAGAAAAAATTCTGATTTTTTATGGTAAGATATTTTGGAATACGGTATTACAAAATTCCCACTTCGTTCCAACAATCACAGTTACATGAAAAACCTAGGTTTCCTATTTGTTCTGTTATGAGATACTACTATCCACCAGGGGAAGTTTTTTTTTTTCCCCTTTTCACATACTGTACTGAGAGCTTTCTTCCGCACTGTATTTCAGTTTTTTCTAGGACTGTTCATTGGTTAAGAGCACTGAAAAGAAGGAATAGATTTCCTTACAAAATGAGCAAAATAGTGGCTATACTTCTTGCATAATTGGGAAAAATATTTAGGAAATGCTATACTGTAGTGTGTTAATTAAGCACTTTTCTACCTATATGATGCCACTTTTATTCCATTGCTTTATTAGGTACACAGAGTCATTTGTGAAAGGGAGAAGAAATGAGCTGTGCAATTTTTTTAGAACTAATAATGCTTTATAATCCTATACAAATAAATCTAGCTGTAATGGATTTGGCAATAGCATAGTTCCTATACCAGAGCTTTCCAAACTGTGTGTCGGGACACGTTAGTGTGTCGGCTGCAGTGTATGGGTGTATCACGGTTGCTGCTGCCTCCGAGCCCTGCCAGGATTCCGCGCAGGTCCTAGTGCCTGCCTTGTGCCTTGTTGCCCCCAAACCTGCCCTGCCAGGATTCTGTGCAGGTCCTAGTGCCTGCCTTGTGCCTGGCTGCCTTCAAACCTGCTGTGATTCCGTGCAGGTCCTAGTGCTTTCCTTGTGCCCTGCTGTAAGAGTGTGTCGCGAAATGATGCATGTCTAAAAAGTGTGTCACCAACATGAAAAGTTTGGAAAGCTCTGTCCTATACTTTATAGAAGGGCTTCAGAAGACGTGCTTCTGGTGTTCATTAAAGCAGCCTACATTTTTCAGGTATCTACTGTATGTAAGCCTGAAAAAATAATGTCTCTGCTTTAAGGAATCCGCTCACTAAGGTTAATGTGACTTTTAAAGCCTCAGATATTTTTTCAGGCTGCCATAGAAGCTTGAAAAAAATAAGTTCACTTTAGTGAATAGTAGGTGCTGTGCTCCAAAACACTTATGAATCAAATAGTTCAGTGTCTTACTTTATAGTACCACTGCAATATTAATTTTTTATACTGACACAAATGGATTTCTTATAAGATTTACTGGGTTCACATATTATACCAAGCCTTTATTATTTTTAAACCAGAGTCTCATCTGGCTGGGTCCATATACCATGCTAAGCTACAAACTATGGTTCACAAATAGTGGCTAAACCCAGACTGAACAAGCCACATTTGTGCAGTATGTGAAGCTAGTCATTCTTTTAGTTTTCCAAAGTCTCAGGGCAGTTGTACTATATAAGCAACTTAATATGTGAGAGAGCAAAATGGAATATAAATTCCTGGAATGCTAATTCCTTCATTCAAGTCCCTTCCCAACTCCGTTTGACTGTGTTTGAATGTAATAGCCCAGGGTCCCTCCTTGTGAGAGAGATGGGCGGGATATAAATATGATAAATAAATAAATATAAATAAATAAAATAACTTAGTTTTACAAAGCTGTCCTTTGTGCTTTGTCCCCTCTCCTTATCTGGGGTGGCCATAAGGCAAAGATGGGAAAATTCATTTCTGTGCAGGGTCTTCTAAACGTTCTAATCTTTATTATTGTTATGTTAGCTTCAACTCTGTTTTGATATTGGCTTTTGTCATATGATAGGTAAGGCTAATTGATTTCTCAGGGTTCAGATACCATGACAAGCTGTAGTTAATCTAAACAGCCTTTCTCAACCTTTTGACCCTGGAGGAACCCTTGAAATATTTTTCAGGCCTCGGGGAACCCCTGCACATTCAGGCTCAAATATAGGCCAGAAGTGACAAAAGTATTATATTCGTTTCATGGGTAGGCTTGTATATATGCATTAAGGGTGTCCTTAAACTAAAAATAAAGAATGAAACTTCCCTCTTTAATGTGAAGTTGCCCGAATTCGAAATAATTTTTTAAATAAATCATGATCTCCCAGGGAACCCCTAAGTGACCTCTCGCAGAACCCTGGGGTTCCATGAAACCCTGGCTAAGAAACCCTGCTCTAGAATATAAGTGAAAATCTCCTTCTAACTGTCCAGGAGAGAAAGAGAGCACATGAACCTACTGTAAGACTTGTTGTGGGTTATAGTTGTTCTGCTATACTTTGATTTTGTATTGTGTCTCCCTAGTTCAGTGCTTTCCAAACTGCTGCCGTTGGCACCAACGGCGGCACTGGCAGCAGGGGCGTGCATGGCGGTGGCGTGGGGGGGCGTGGCGGCGGGGGCAGCAGCAGCGGCCTTGTATTTTCCGCTAAAACACGGAAGTGCTGATGGCGCACCGCTGCCATCGTTGCTGCCGCCACCGCCGTGCACGCCACCGCCACCGCGCGCACCCCTGCGCCGCCACCGTGCACGTCCATTTCCGGGTTGTGTTGCAACACACTAAAGTGTCGTGACACACAGTTTGGAAAGCTATGCCCTAGTTTATGGTCATCTTATGGCCCATAAGTTATGGTCAACTAACCAGAGTTGCTGGGAGTCGAGTGGCATATACATTATTGTTGGTCGCACAGTCAACCAAATGTTTAGACTGGATTTGGCTTTTTTGTCCACCTATTGAGTCCTTCCCAAAGACCTGGGATAGGCAGATGTTGTTTAATAATATTAAAGGTATCATCGCAGGATGTAAGCTGTTTCAAGTAAAGCAGCCTTTTGCAATTGACTGATGGTGATTTTGTCAATGCCGATGGTGTTAAAGTGGTGCTCCAGATGTTTTGGAATTGCACTCAGGGCGCCTATTATTATTGGTACTATCTTAGCTTTCTTTTGCCACAGTCATTTGACTTCTATTTGTTGGTCTTTATATTTTGTGATTTTCTCCAGTTCTTTCTCTTCTTTTCTGCTGTCTCCAGGTATTGCAATATCCACTATCTAGATTTTTTTATCTTTCTTATCAACAGTGGTTAAGTCTGGGGTGTTGTGTGGCAGATGCTTGTCTGTTTGAATTCTAAAGTCCCAGTGAACTTTAGCTTCTTCATTTTCTATTACTTTGTCTATTTTGTGGTCCCACCAGTTCTTGCTTGCAGGCAAGTTATATTTCTTGCAGATATTCCAATGCACCATTGCTGCTACTTTGTCATACCGTTGTTTGTAATCAGTCTGTGTGATCTTCTTGCAACAGATAACTAGACGCTCCACTGTTTCTTCAGCTTCTTTGCAGAGACCGCATTTGCTGTCTGTTGCTGTCTTCTCAATTCTGGCTTTACATGCAGTTGTTCTTGTTCTGGCTTGGTCTTGTGCAGCCAGAATTAGCCCCTCTGTTTCTTTCTTTAACTTTCCTGCTCCTAGCCATTGCCAGCTCTTCTTGTTATCTGCTTTGCCTGCTAGTTTTTTAATATACATTTTGCATTAAGTTACTGAGTATTTATTTTTCAATAGATGTTAGGAATGAGCACCAAAAAGCAATATTGGCAGTTACTGTCTAAAATTCAGTGATAGAAATGTTGTGCCTATGTTCTGTATGCTGTACTTAATCCCATTATTTTTCAAGGATGCAACTTTTTTCATGAGGGTAGGGTTTTTTTTTAAAGGAATAAAAATAATGGTATTGATGCTTCTTTTCATCAGAATCGCAGGACTAGGAATTTTATTAGGACTAACAAGTTTCAGAAATTTATAAGTTAAGGGCATTTGCTGATGATCTGGTGGTAGTTTTAGAGGATCCGTTAGAGGGAGTAGAAACATTAATGGGAAAATTAAAGAACTTTGGTTTGGTAGCAGGCTTTAAGATTAATAATCAGAAGACAAAGATGTTAACAAAAATATGAAAGTAGAAGATCAAATACAACTGATGGAGAAAACTGGTTTTAAGATTGAGAAAAAAGTAAAATATTTGGGATTATTATGACAAATATTAATTATATGTTATTTCAAAATAATCATGTTAAGATAATGGAATGAAATTAAGAAGGACATGTTAAGGTGGGAGACATTAAAATTGGCGCTGTTGGGGAGAATTTCTATGATGAAAATGAATGTTTTCCCTAGAATGATGTTTTTGTTACAAACAATACCTGTTTTGACAACTGATGTACCATTTAAATAATGGCAAAAAGATATATCTAAATTTGTATGGCAAGGGGAAAAACCATGAGTTAAATACAAAGTGCTACAAGATGCAAAGGAAGGGGGAGGATTGGGTTTACTGCATTTGAAATTGTATTTTGCAGCTTCTTGTTTGGTTTGGATGAAAGAATGGACATTGCTGAGAAACAAAAGCCTTTTAGAGTTAGAAGGGCACGACCTGAGGTTTGGATGGCATGGAATTTATGGTACAATAAAGTTAATGTGGATTTTAAAAACCATTTTATTAGACATGCCATATTGAGAAAATGGAATAGATATAAACCCAGACTGTGCCCGAAAACACCTCTGGGATCTCAGCACAAGAAACATTTTACAGAAGAGAAACAACAGACAAAGACAAATGGTTAACGTACCGGGAATTATTGGAGAATCACCAAGAGGAATATAAGATTAAATCAAGAGAGCAACTAATGGCAGAAAGATATAGTTGTCAATGGTTTTCCCATTTACAGTTATCAGAAAGATTTAAAATGGATAAAAAGACTTATGGTATGGAGCAAAGACAGAATTTGAAGTGCAATTGTATACTGATGATGAACATGTAATTGCTAAAATGTATAGACCAGGGCTTTCCAAACTGTGTGTCGCGACACAATACTGTGTCACCTGGGGGCCCCAAGTGTGTCGCATGACAACCCGGAAGCGCTGATGAAAATGCCCTCGTTTCCGGCAGGGAGGCGAAAATCGTGCGCGCATGCTGCCGGGCCACTTCCCTGCTGCACAGCTGATTGGTGCGGGGGGCCGGGGTGGAAATTCTCTGTGCCGATCAGCTGAGCGGCAGGGCCCGGCAGCGTGCGTGCGCAATTTTCGCCTCCCTGCCGGAACTGAGGGCATTTTCGGGGTCCCCGGAGCCTGCCCTTTCGAAGGGGCAGCGGCAGTGGCGGCGGCAGGCCATCAGCGCTTCCGGGTTCCAGGATGCTGCTGCTGCCGCGGCGGCAACCCGGAAGTGCCACCGCCGGCGCTTCCTGGTTTTTGTGCGCCGGCCGTTGGTGTGTTGCCAACAGCAAAAGTTTGGAAAGCCCTGGTATAGACTTTTGTTGAAATTTGAAATGGAAGAACAGGTTAAAGAATGTATGATAAAGTGGGCTAAGAATTTTGGTTCTTAGGTACATCCAACGAATAATATGGTGGCAGATCCCTTATCAAGCCACTGCCCAGGGACAACTCCTGCAGACAAAGAGCAGCATTGGGACTCAGAGCATGAACCAATGCACAGTGGTGCAACCTATTACGGTGCATAGTTTGGTGCATGGAGCAGATGAGAAGAGGAATGTTGGATACATCCCTCCATCCACCAAATTGTTTCTTCAGTGGTGCAGAGTAGTAGGGGGAATCCCCTGATGTCCCACTTTCCTTTTTTGTTATAATTTCTATTAAAGAAATTTTTAACAAGATAAAAACCATACAAATTTTAGAGAAGAAATAAAGAAAATAAAGAAAAATAGTATATAAGGAAATAAGAAATAGAAAGAAAATAGAAAGAAAAGTTTATAAAGAAGCGGCTTCTGATCTTCTTAACAGTGGTTATAAATGCATTTATATTTTATCCTCTCTCTCTAAGATCATAATTTCCTTCTTTCCATAGTCTCCCTTTCTAATTGTCAAACCCATAAATCACAAGTTCTCTTCAGCAAAAAGTCCATAAGGGGTTTCCAATCACTAATAAATGAGGTTATTGTCCTTTATGTTGTCCCACTTTCCATCTCTATTCTCCTGTTGTATGTACAAAAAGAGGATTAAAGCTGGAATAGCCAAAGGCCCTTTCAGGAGTGTCCATGCTAATAGCAGTGTTTCCAGTGACTCTGGAAAATTCTGTGCCTTTTGATATAAAGAAATACAGATAATGTAAATTCTTGCCTGTTGATCTTGCTTTTACCTACTTTTTGTCCCATTTTGCCAGTTAACTGTTTTTGATGTTTGCTGATGTTTAATAGTAGCTGTACTGAGTAATGTATGTGCTTGTTCTGATCTGGATATAGGGACTGACTGGGTGTGTGCTAGGTGCAAACTAAACTGGAAATTACCCACAGTAATTTTCCAACCCTTGGAATTTCAGAAAAACAAAATGGACCTGTTAGCTGGTAAATTGGTTTCAGCAGATAAAATGATTTGGGGACCTGAAGGCTGAAGTTCACATGTGATGATGAACAATTTGAGTAAGAACTGATCAATTTTCACCTTGCAAAAGTAGTAAATACAGCTGCTGAGGTCAGGATAATACAGCACTGAGGACATTGGAGGATGTGCTAACCTCTCATCTTGCCAACAATTTACCTCTCAAAATTATCTTCCCATGATATTACTTTTTCTTCATATAAATTTTGATGCTTTGAATGAATCTGCTGTGAGGAAAAGGGAGGCTTGGGGGGGGGGAAGTGTGAGAAGAGTTCATGACCTTTATGTCTCTTTTGCTGTTTAAAAAAGGATCTTGACCTTGCACATGAAAAGGCAGATCTAAATTTAAAGAGACAAGACTGCTCCATTATAGCTCTTATTTATTCTGATTACATAAAGTTTATAAAGTAGTTCTTTACAAAGTGGTAGGACTTGTGAGGACAACACAGAACTATATTCCTAACCCCCTTGATCCATAGGCTTACACTTCTCTTTCCTTCCCTTGGCAGCAGCTGGGCAAAATTAGCTGCATCAATTACAGGACTGGTATAGCAAGTAGATCTGGATCAGGCCCACCTCAAGGAAAGGAATGGGTTTTAACTCGAAGATTACAAAAGTCCATGCTGCTGTTTGTAGAACATCTATCCATATATAAAAAGAAACTCTGCCAAATTGAATCCCTCTCCAGAGCAACAGCATCTTAACCCACCCCAACCAGTAATCACTATTAAGGTGTTATGATAACACTCTTTGATTCAGTAAGGCTTATCCAGTTCATCCAGCTCTCATCTTGAGCCACTGGAAGCATTTCTTTAGAACAGTGGATGATGGGATCCCAATTCAAGACTTCAGGATTTTACTGTTCACCTATTTAACAGGTTAATGGCTGAGAACTTCTGCAGCAGCAAGGAGACCTAAAGGAAAGGTATGGCCAGTTGGGAAATTAGACAAGGAGTAAGGCAAAGATGGAGGCAAAGATTATACATCCCATGGTCCCTTAGAGAATTATGAGGGGAAGAGTAGAATTCAGCCTCAGCCAGTTGAAAGCAAATGCCTGACCAGAAATTAATCATGGTGAGCAGGCAGGCTTCTCTAGAATATGGAAGGTATTGGTTCCCTCCAGGCATTGCACGTAAATGCAGGGAGAGATTCCCAGCAACCCTGCCGAGAAAATCCTCACTGACTGTTCTTTCTCAAGAAAAACAAGAGAGAAAATTCTGGAGAGTGATCTTCCCTGTGGTTATGCTGGAGATGGGTTTGTGGGTTTGGATAACTATCTGAGTGTCAGAGTTCAGTCTGACTCTGACTCTGAGCTAGAGGAAAACGAAACTTACCTCAGAAACGAAACTGATACTGAGCAGCAACCGGCACAGGGTCAAAAGTGCGATACTTGTGATCCATCTCGTGATGAGCAGGTGCAGGAGTCCGGACCTGGAGATGATCCAGCAGCGCGGGAGAATCCTGGAGAGCTGATTGGTCCGGAACCAGGAACTAAGTCTAGGGCACCAATCACAGCATGTGAAAGAAGGGCGGAGAAGCGCGCCAAGCAGAAGGAAGCCCAATTGGCTCCTGAGAAGAGGTGTTCAGAGAAAAGGATAAAAGGGCCCCAGCGCAAGCATCAGGCTGCCGGTGACAAACGTTCCACTGAGCTAACAGCTTCTTTGGGAGAAGTCCAGCCGGAACAGTCCTTGGAGTCTTGCCCTGTAGCCGCCGCGGAACCAGAGCAAGAGCCTCTCCTCATTTCAGAATTGACCTCAGCTGCATTAGAAGCAAGTTCGCTTCGGCATCAAGGAGATGGAACCTTGTCTTGTAGTTTTTCACAAAGTCCAGCTAAGAAGGCTTCGGTCGCTTTGGGCATTCGTCAGTTTGCGTCCATAGCTTCACAGCGTTCAGCAGCCTTGGCAAGGCAGCCTTTCGACGCTTCAGTTAAGTACTCCGTTCGTCCTCATGTGTTTTATCACGCTCATTCAGTGCAGCCGCATTCTGCTGTTGGGGGTTTTTCTAGTGTGGAGCGCCCTGTCCTGCCTGGTGTTCAGGCAGCGTTGCCTAGTGGAACCAATCCTGTCTGCCTTGCAGTTCCAGTCCAGTCGCCTAGTGGTTCCAGTCCAGTCGCCTAGTGGTTCCAGTCCTGTCTGCCTTGCAGTTCCAGTCCAGTTGCCTATGGGAACCAGTCCAGTCTGCCTTCTAGTTGTCCAGTGAATCCAGTCCAGCGTGATTGCAGATCGTCCAGTATGTCCTGAGAATCCAGAGGAACTTTGTCCAGTCCTGCCTTGCAGATCCAGTCCAGTGTGTCCTGAGAATCCAGAGGAACCCTGTCCAGTCCTGCCTTGCAGATCCAGTCCAGTAGTATCCTGAGAGGAACCTTGCCAAGAATCCAGTCCAGCCTTACCATGCAGATCCAGTCCAGTATTGTCCTGTGGACCTAGAAGAACCTTATCCAGCCTGCCTTGTAGTCTTCTTGTTCCAGTCTTCAGCCAGACGTGTCAAGTAGACGTGTCAAGAGTCCCCTTGTGGGGGGAGATGGGTGGTGATATAAATTGAACAATCAATCAATAGATAGTACCAGTATAGCCCCTTTTCAGTGATTCAGAAGAAACCAACCAACCTAGCACCTTGATCCAGAATCGTTTGTTCTACTTGTTGTTGTGAACTCTAGCTGTGCCACTGCATAGCTGCCTACCTCCAAGTGCAACCGTTGTGAATCTCCAATTGATCCAAGCAATCTTCAGTTGAGTTTATGGACTTAACTTTGTAAATAGTTTTTTATAGTAATAAAAACTATTTTCTTAAAGTTCTGGTGATCTCATACTCCGAACAGAACACTGAGCTGGAGACACCATGGCAATGCAGCCTGGAGGCTTCATATTCATCTCTGCCCATAATTGACTGTGGTTGGAAGAGGAGGTGATAAGGAACAGTAAAGTAAAACAGATTTGGGCTGTTGTTCATCCTGTATATTTCATGTTTTTCTGTAGAATTCCATCTGTAAAACAGCACAAGTCAGTAATTTAATAATGTAACTGAATAAGAAGGTTCAATAAACTTAGAAATATTCTTACCTGTCTCTGCATGGAGCTAATGTAGCCAAGAGATTTCAGTATACCTCTCCCAGATTATTGTAGTTTATCTTCATTATCTGATATGTCCTGGAAGCTCAACTGAAGCCTTTAATGCTCTGCACGTTAGATTAATCCATGAGCCCCAGGTGCTATATCTGCTTGTTTAAAATAGGGAACATGCAGTATGGAATCCTACAGATGTTTTGGATTGTATGTCCAGTGATCTCTGCCTCTTGGCAGTGTTGTTCGCAGCTGCTAGGAGCTGTACTCCAAAGCATCTGGAGACCATTGAGTTACCTACCACTGAGAATGGAGGACATGTTCTCTACAGCAGGGGTCTCCAACCTGTAGGCCGCGGCTCACTAGTGGGCCGCGGGGCTCCTGCCTGCAAACCCCGCCTCCCGGTGCGCACGATTACCCCGCTCCCCGGTGCACGTGATTGGCTCCCACCTGCAAACCCCGCCCCCCCGGTCCGTGGAAAAATTGTCTTCCACGACCGGTCCCTGGTGCCAAAAAGTTTGGGGACCGCTGCTCTACAGGCATCTCAAATACTCCATGTTATTTCTGGTCTCTGCTTGTTGGAAACAAATTCTGAAATCATAAAAGTTATTGTGATTTCCAAAGGAATATTCTTTATTTGCTTCTCTACCTTGGGATGTCTCTAATTGGAATTTATTTCTACAAGTCACAATTCTAATCAAACAGAATCATAAAACTGAAAAAAAGTTTGTGCTGAACAGCTTGCAGTGTTTCATATTTTGAGGGATTTTCCTGAGAAGTGCAGTAAAGAAGCAAAGGATTAGATTTTTTGTCTGCCATGCTTTTTGTGGTTCTCCAAGAACTCCTTTGTTACCACTTTTGATGCTTAGGTGGGGAAATTCCAAACATCCAGGATTTTCCATCCCTCAAGCCGTCACCATCCAGTTGCGTATAACAAAATACCTTCCATTCTTCCATGCAAGAATCTGCACAGTGAAATGAAATGGTACTAAATATTCTGGTAGCAAGAGAGGCATTGCCTTCTCAATGATTCCCTCCCCACCATAGGAATTAAGGAGCTACTTACTGGTTTCTTACAGGCCACTGGAGGGGAGGAGAATCTATCATTGGCTTCTGGCAGGAAGAAACCTCAAGTGCTGCTTGCCTTTGGCCCCTGTGGGTTGTTTTGATCAAAGGCCATGATGCCCACTGTTGTTCTTACTGTGAGAATTTCTTTACTACCTTATCTAATTGAACATTATACCTGCTCACATTTGTTCCTAGTGTGAAGGGGAAAGGTGTCTTCTAGCAGGACACAGGATGCACGGTACATTTGAAATAACAGCAGCCTGATGATTGCTTTTCCCAAGGAAAAGCAACTTACAGAGATATGTGAAGTAGAAAAGCAGAAAAAGCAGTTTTGTCTCTGTTGTTTCCTCATTCAATAACATCTCTAGGAAAAATAGCTTTAGGCTTTGGAAATGTGAATCTCTAACTTGTGTGACCCTTGATCCTTAGCCAACAGTGAAACTTTTAGATTGGACTCTGCCCTGCCAACCTGGGCTTGCTACTGTATGTGTGTTCTTTAACACAGGGGTCCCCAACCTGTAGGCCGTGGCCTGTTAGGAAGTGGGCCACGGGGCTCCTGCCTGCAAACCCCACCCCCCAGTGCGTGTGATTACCCACCCCCGGTGCGCACGATCGGCTCCCGCCTGCAAACCCCCCCTGGTGCATGCGATTGGCTCCCACCTGCAAACCCCGCCCCCCGATCCATGGAAAAATTTTCTTCCACGGCCAGTCCCTGGTGCCAAAAAGGTTGGGGACCGCTGCTTTAACAGAAGTTTCTGATGCAACCTTCCATGACCTGGTGCCCTGTATATGCTGGCTAGAGAACTATGGATATTGTAGTTCAGCATGTAAGCCAGCAGTTCCCTTTATCCTACCTTACACAAGACTGCAGGAAAGCCCTGCTCTCTGGACCAATTCTACAGTTTCTCTCTATTTCACAGTGAAGTTTTGATTTGGGGTATATGACTTTTTAAAAAGTATGTGTGTTTGTGTGACATCTTTCCCTTTTTACCTTCCACTAATAGGTCATCAGAAAATAAAAGTGTCTGTATTTTTCAAATTTCCTTTAGCAAGTAGAAGAAATAAAATAAAATTGACTATAAAAAAACATTTGGCACCTCTCCATATAGTGAGTTACGTTGGTGATAATACCAACAGTGCATCTAACATCATGGAAGCACCACAAAAGTAAAGAATAGCCTATGTAATCATACTCTTCAGTAAAGAGTGGCTTTGTAAAAAAAAAATAGAAAAATCTCAAAGCACAATACTAAGATCCTGTATCTTTTGTAATCTGAAAATAGAAGTGTTCTTGGTTCTCAGTATTCCAGTAAATTTTGTAACATTAGGCAGCTACTCCATCTTGTGGCCAAGGATCCTATAGTGATGCTTTTAAATTGGGAAAAACTGGCAGCTTTGAATTATTGGAAGATACAGCTTTTGTATTCTTCAGCAGATCATGGTACAGTATAATGTTCAAAAGATGTGCTCCAGATGGGTGTGTACCTTCTGAATATACTATGTGTAGCTTTTAAAAGCTCTTCTGAGACAACTGACTCTTTGTCGCCTAATAGATATACCCATTTTTGTAACAAACAATTCTGGAATATCCCAGCATAATTTAACTTGATTCTCGTAAAAATGGTAAAGGTTCCCCCCGCACATTTGTGCAGTCGTGTCCGACTCTAGGGGCCGGTGCTCATCTCCGTTTGTTAGCCGAAGAGCCAGTGTTGTACGAAGACGCTTCCATGGTCACGTGGCCGCATGACACGCGCGGAACGCTGTTACCATCCCACCGAAGTGGTACCTATTCATCTACTTGCATTTGCATGCTTTCGAATTGCTAGGTTGGCAAGATTCTCGTAGTGGTGTGCAATTGTACACATCTTAAACATTGGAAACAATTAAATGAAAGAAGAGAGATAGCACTTTCCATGCAGAAAGCATCACATCCAGTTTTTTATTTTATTTTATTTATTATTTATTTTATTTTTATCCTGCCTTAATTATTTTTACAAATAACTCTAGGCAGGGAACATCCCTAATACTCCTTCCTCCTCCTATTTTCCTCACAACAACAACCCTGTGAGGTGAGTTGGGCTGAGAGAGAGTGACTGGCCCAAGGTCACCCAGCCGGCTTTCATGCCTAAGGTGGGACTAGAACTCACAGACTCCTGGTTTGCCATTGGCTCCTTCCTAGGGCTGAGAGAGAGTGACTGGCCCAAGGTCACCCAGCCGGCTTTCATGCCTAAGATGGGACTAGAACTCACAGACTCCTGGTTTGCCATTGGCTCCTTCCTAGGGCTGAGAGAGAGTGACTGGCCCAAGGTCACCCAGCCAGCTTTCATGCAAGGCGGGACTAGAACTCACGGTCTCTTGGTTTCTAGCTTGGAGAAAGATCTCTGCCTAAATGCTGGTACGCTACTGCCTTGCCACTGGGGACAGTATTGAGCTAGGTCAAGGGTCGGAAATGGCGGCTCGTGAGCCAGATCTGGCTCTTTGGCCCCTTGACTCTGGCTCTATCTCTCTCTCTGCCGCCCGACATCCGGAAAGCCGGTCTCCGGAAGCAGCAGGCTTGGCGCAAACCCTGGGGAAGAAACAGAGAGGCTGATTGGTGGAGGCTCAGAAGGAAGGACACCTCCACCAATCAGCACGCGCCAAAGGGGAGCAGAGAGGCGGGCTGAACAAGGTCATCAGGAGCACAGGATCCGGCCCCAGCCCAGCCCAGCCCAGCCCAGCCCGGACCGCAGCTTCGGCGCCCTCCCCTCGCCATCGCTAAGGTCCCAGGCGACGGCGGGGACATGTTCGACCTGCTCGTGCAGCACCCGGGCGCCTGACGTCAAGGCAGCTGCGCTTCCGCGCCCGGCGGGCGGGCAAGGCAGGGAGAGAAGGGGAGACATTCAGGGGGCCCGGCTCCGTCCCTCCGGCTGGCGGGTGGCCAAACACGGGCGCACACACGCACAAACGCGTGCGGGGCAGCCGCAGGCAGACGAGACGCCCCGGACTAGAGAGGCCGAGACCCCTGGAGGAAAAGCCCCCAGACCCCGCTGCGCCTCTTCAGTCCCAGGGAAAGGAAAACCACCCCACCCCACCCGGCAAAGGGGCTGAGGCCGGCAGGGGCCCCGAGCGGGCGCCGCAGGAAGGGATAGCCCTTGGGATAGCCCCCTCCCTCTGGCTCTCCATCTCCCCCCCCCCACGTATTAAATGCAGCCTTAAAGCATTTTATGCTCCAGCTGTGAATAAACAAACATCCCATCAGCTGCTAACTCTCTCCCCTTGGAAGAAATCTGGGAGTCACGGGAAGCAGCCAGCAGCATTGGCTGGTAGGGCTCAGGAGCCCCCCCCCCCCAATTACCTTCTCCATATCTCCCTCTGCTTTTCCATTCCCCCTCCTGTTTTTTTCTCCCAGATTTCTTCCAAGGGGAGAGAGTTAGCAGCTGATGGGGTGTTTGTTTATTCACAGCTGGAGCATAAAATGCTTTAAGGCTGCATTTAATACGTGGGGGGGGGAGATGGAGAGCCAGAGGGAGGGGGCTATCCCAAGCACATAGCAAAGACAAGGATTTTTTGCTCCCCCCCCTTCTGGATGGGGGGATGCCATCTGATGATGATGCCACTTCCAGCCTCCTGCCTGTTTGCCTGCCTCCCCGCCCATCCCTGTGTCCCAGGGTCTGCTTCAGTCCGTGTATGCGTGGTGGGGCATGGAGTTCGTTTTCTCCTCCTGGTTGCCCGTTGGAAGGGGCTGCTGCCGTTCATGAGCTGAGCTCCCGCTTCCGCCTCCTGCCAGAATTGAGATTTGGCTCTGCCCCGGCGGATGGGCGGCCAGCGTCCTGGAGAGCCTCTCGCTCTGAGGATGGAGAGGCTGGCGCCGCGGGAAAGGTTGCGCTCAGCTCGTGCTATGTGCTTGGGATAGCCCCCTCCCTCTGGCTCTCCATCTCCCCCCCCCACGTATTAAATGCAGCCTTAAAGCATTTTATGCTCCAGCTGTGAATAAACAAACATCCCATCAGCTGCTAACTCTCTCCCCTTGGAAGAAATCTGGGAGTCACGGGAAGCAGCCAGCAGCATTGGCTGGTAGGGCTCAGGAGCCCCCCCCCCCAATTACCTTCTCCATATCTCCCTCTGCTTTTCCATTCCCCCTCCTGTTTTCTTCAACCCGGTGACCCTTTCCCCCCACTGGCCCCACATTCCTGGCAGTCCCTCAACGAAATTAAGCCCTTTCCTGAAATGCTATGGGGTTGATGGTTTCCAAAGGTGGTGCCTTTTTGAGCAAATGAAGCAAACTGGTTCTGTTAGTTGGGGAGGGGGTGTGTGTGAATTGCGTTGTACAGGAATCCTTTCTTGCTAAGACTGATTTTCCTCCCAGATTCCTAGAACGTTTTCTTTGCATGGAATTCCGTGTTCTGCACACGGGCAATCTCCATTATAAAGAACCAGGTTTGTGTTCTGTATCCAGAGCGAATGATGATGCCACTTCCAGCCGCCTGCCTGTTTGCCTGCCTCCCCGCCCATCCCTGTGTCCCAGGGTCTGCTTCAGTCCGTGTATGCGTGGTGGGGCATGGAGTTCGTTTTCTCCTCCCGGTTGCCCGTTGGAAGGGGCTGCTGCCGTTCACGAGCTGAGCTCCCGCTTCCGCCTCCTGCCAGATTTGAGATTTGGCTCTCCCGCAGCGGGAGATGGAGAGAGATGTTTCTCTCTCCAGCCCGCGTCCTGGAGAGCCTCTCGCTCTGCGGAGGGAGAGGCTGGCGCTGCGGGAAGGGCTGCGCGGCGCCCACTCGGGGCCCCTGCCGGCCTCAGCCCCTTTGCCGGGTGGGGTGGGGTGGTTTTCCTTTCCCTGGGACTGAAGAGGCGCAGCGGGGTCTGGGGGCTTTTCCTCCAGGGGTCTCGGCCTCTCTAGTCCGGGGCGTCTCGTCTGCCTGCGGCTGCCCCGCGTGCGTTTGTGCGTGTGCGCGCCCGTGTTTGGCCACCCGCCAGCCGGAGGGACGGAGCCGGGCCCCCTGAATGCCGAGGGGCCCGCGGGTCGGGCGTCCCCCAGCTCCCATCCGCGGGGCTGCTCTGCCTTCGCCAGCCCCAAGCCTCGCTGCCCTGGACCTCGTCTGAGGAAAGCGCGTGGGGCCGTGGCGCAGGAGGCGCAAGCGGAGGCCGGGGAGCCGCGGCCGCCACCAGATGGGAAGCGGAAAGGCCGGCAGGGGCTTTCTCCAGCCGCAGCAGCCCCTGCAGCCGCTCCTGTGCCACCTCCGACAGCGCCGCGTCCGGGGCCAGCAGCGCCTCCCTGCCGCTCAGTGCGCTCGGAGAGACGGGCCTGAAGGGGCGCAGAGGCCGGAGAGGGAGCCCCTCCGTCTCCCCTTCTCTCCCTGCCCCACCCGCCCGCCCGGCGCGGAAGCGCAGCCGCCTTGACTTCAGGCGCTGGCGGCGCGCGGCATCTTCCGCGCGGGGTCCCGGCTGGTGTCTGCGCTCGGGCGCCGGCGGGGAAGGAGGCGAGGGTCCCGCCCGGTGGAGAGGGCGCAGCCTTCCGCTCTCCCGCGCCCGTCCTGCCGTCCCGAGGGTGGCAGCTCTTTCTCTGCCACTCCCGGTGGGGCGGCCGGGCCGGGTTCGCGGAGCCGCTGGCTGCACCCCCTCCCTCCGTGAGCCCCCTGCCCCCTTCCACGTGATTGGCTCCCGCCCGCAAAACCCGCCCCCTTCAACGCGATTGGCTCCCGCCCGCAAAACCCGCCCCCTTCCACGTGATTGGCTCCCGCCCGCAAACCCCGCCCCCTTCCACGCGATTGGCCCCCGCCCGCAAACCCCGCCCCCTGGCTCTCGAGCACTTCAAAATGTGCATGAGCATGTCAAAATGGCTCCCGGCACAAAAAGTTTGCCGACCCCTGAGCTAGGTGAACCCATACAAGGTGGTTTCCTTTTCTTCTGCTTATACCTGTGAATTGCGGACTGAATGAGGTTTCTGTACTTCCTTAGGAACGTCATTGCTTTCCAAGGGTTTTAATTCCTTTTCCGTCTAGGCCTCTGGTATTTTAAACTTTGGTTCTTGCTTTCTAACATGTTGCACTGTTATATATACAACACTGATAGGCTGACCATACGTCCCGTTTTGAACGGGACAGTCCCGTTTTTTAAACAATTCCCGACCGTCCCATCGTTTTAAGAAAAATACCCATTTTGTCCCGTTTTTGAAAGTTCTCGCGGCAAAGCGCGTGTGCCCACCTGCACACCCGCCCACAGGCCCGCATGCACAGACACGCCTGCATGCGCGTGCACCCACTTTGTCCGGCGAGCCGTGGGTAGGTTAGGGTCCCGTTTTTCTCTCAAGGAAATATGGTCAGCCTAAGCACTGAGCACATGAGAGCTGGGCTTTTTTGGGGGAATTATGAGGTACCCAACATTAGGAAACCAGGAGCTGTGAGTGTTTGAAAAATGAGGGAATAATCAAGGGTTTGTGCTATGTTTGTTTTAAATTTATAGATGCCATAGGCAAACTTGCCCACAAATGTTGAACCATAAATCCAGAGAGGTATTTGTGATAGTTTGTAAAGATTTTAGTGCAAATTCCTGAAAAATGCCATTAGGATACTGTCACACCAGAAGGTTTCATTATCCTTACTGCCTTAAGCAAGTTTTTGATCCATTTGGCTTTTGGAATTTTGCACATTGTAAGGCTACTTTGCATAATTACATTTATACAATATTGGCTTGCATTGGTTTTAATGTAGCCAGCAGAGGGGTGCAGAGATCTTTAAACAACTGTAGTCTTACAGCTTTTTTTTTAACCTGAGGCTAAGAAAGTAACTGCCAGAGTGCATTCATCCTTGTCCAGACTAATGAACACACATTCTGGGGTAGCCACTTAAGGCTTAGTTCCCAGTGTGGCATTTTTCAGCTAGGCACCCAGATACTGCTACTCCTTTGTATTAATAACATGGCTTGTTATAGCAAAGCAAGCAAACTGCACTGGAATAATAAGCAAACAGACGGATTTTAAGCAAGAAAGAGTGAAGAAACTTCATAAACAAAGGCAAGAGTTCCTTTTCTGTATACTGTATAAATATTGTTGGAGAGGGCAGTTGTTTATATTTAAAGTTCAGCTCCTATCTTTAATATAAATTGTTCCCCAGAGGAGGACTACCTGCACTACTACTCAAAAGGCATTTTATGGTTTGCTTTTTCTGGCAAGAGAAAAGATAGAAGATATGTTTGAAAAATAAGAGCAGGTTATGAATGGCAGAAGATCTAAGCTTTCTCCTGTAATTGCCCCTGTGGGGTAGGGCAATTACATGATAGAAGCCTTGCTTAGAATTGCCCATGGTTTCACAGCTTGTGCTGCCCCACGAGCAACAGTTCCATTCCTCTGGATTGGCCACCTTTACTGTAGCCTCTTCTCCATTCTTGTCAAAATTCTAGACCTGGTCATTGCTCAGATATAATCTCTCCACTTTAGCAGATGAAGCATGATAGTTAAATAGGGAAACAAAATTAACTAAGCAGTTCTTTAAAAGACCTCTAGGTAGTACTATATAGGGCGAGGTCATTCAATAGCACGGGTGCAGTTATCATCAATACACCGATGATACCCAGCTATACATCTCCACCCCTGGCTGGGCAGATGATGTTGTTGCGATGCTGGCTGAGTGCCTGGAGGCTGTGAGGGTCTGGAGGGGGAGGAACCAACTTCGACTCAACCCTGGAAAGATGGAGTGGCTTTGGATTTTTGCCCCCCCCCCCCGAGTCTGGTGATATGTCATTGTTGACTCTGAATAGGGTTGCACTTCCCTGGAGTGAGCTGATGCACAATTTGGGGGTCTTCCTGGACACACGGCTCCTGCTCGATGAGTAGGTGTTAACCGTGGCTAGGAGGGCCTTTGCACAGATTCATCTTGTGCACCAATTGCACCCTTTCCTGGACTGGGAGGCCTTGCTCATGGTCACTCGTGCCTTAGTCACTTCCTATTTGGATTACTGCAATGTGCTTTACATGGGGCTGCCCTTGAAGACCACTTGGAAGCTACAGCTAGTCCAGAATGTAGCGGTGTGCACAGTGCTGGGTGCTTCTAGGTTCACCCATATTACACTTCTGTTGTGCAAGCTGCACTGGCTCCCAGTTTCCTTCTGGGTGCAATTCAAGGTGCTGGTTATCATGTTTAAAGCCCTACATGGCATGGGACCGTATCAGATAGGGTAGACATGCTCCAGGTCACTTCCTTGAATGTTGCCATCTAGAGCAGGGTTTCTCAACCCTAGCGTTCTGAGAGAGGTCACTAGGGGGTCCCTGGCAGATCATGATTTATTTAAAACAAACAGACAAAAAACGAACAAAACCCCTCCAACCTCCAACACTGAGTTGGCCTGCCAGAGTGTGCGCGGACCCCAGGCGGGGGCGGGGATTGCGCACGTGTGTGCAAGCAGGGAGGTGAGCAAAGCGCGAGCTGAGGAGGAGAGGAGGGAGGGGCAGCAGGTGGAGAGAGAGCACGCACAAGGGCGAGATGCCAAGAGCGAGATGCCGCTGGGGCCTCTGTGCCGGGGCTCTCCTTGCCGGCATGCACCTGCCTTTCTGCAGGTGCAGAGGCCCGGGGGGCTCTGTCTCAGAACAGGGGCAGGAGATTGGGGCTGGGCTGGCAGGAGCCACCCACAAAGGCGGGGGGGGGGGAGGCAGGGGAAGGGAAAATGTGGTGGTGGTGGTGGAGGCTTTGGCATCAGGGTGCCAGGATTTCAGGAGAGGCTGAGGAGTCCAAATATTAAGGGGGCGGGTGTTGGAGGTTGCAAGGCATCAGCCCCCCCTCTAGTTTGCAAAGGGGTCCTTGGGAGAGGAGGTAGAAAGCGGGGGGCAAGAAAGGAGAAGCTGGATTTGGGGAACAAGGTGCTGGTGGTAGAGGGAGAGGGGAGGAGGCCGGTCGACCTGACTCAGCGTGCCGGCATCATCTGCATCCCTGCGATGCATTTTGCAGTTATCATTTGTGACAGTTTAATATATCGCTAAAAACTGTATATGCCCTTAAAATTAGCCCCTAAAAACATGCTTCATATGTGACATAAGAACAGTTATTCTGGTAATTATGTACCTGTTCAGTTGATGTGATTTTTTTGCTACATTTAGTGCAAGATGTTGAAGATCAGCAGTGACATCACAGTAAGGCATCACAATAAGGCTTGAAAAATGTGCTCATCATAGTTATCTGAGCTAGATGTATTTAATTCAGAGCAACAAAAAAGTGAGATGCGTTCCCGTATTCTCCAACAGTTGGTCAGGCTGGCACAAAGGCATGCCCCACTTTTTCGTGGCCGCAGCCTTATCATCGTCAACACGGTTAGCTCTGGACTCTTACTAGGAGGTGCAGATATAATCCAGCAGGCTTTGTTGCAAAGGAAAAAGCAAACACAGCAGTGGGATATTGACCGTATATGTCACATGTTTGTCACTGGATGTAGCTTGGGGCCACTCCTGCATTATTGGTATTTGTGGATAGACAAAATAATCCCGAACAAAGGAGTTCAGCGTCTGAAGGTTGTCATCATGAAGGTAGCAATCAACCAGACCTCTGCTCCATTTTTCGGAGGTTGGTATTTCATAATCATGGCGCTGCTTCAAGGCCATAGTTTGGCAGAAGGCATTGATGAATTTAGGGATAAATTCTGGAACTATTACCTGGCAGAGCTCACTGTTTGGCCAGGAGCTCAAGTGCTAAATTTTCTGTATCTCCCCTCGCAATACCGAGTGCTGTTTGTGAACATTGTGACTTTGGGATGGAATGTCTACCTTTCATATCTGAAACACCGAAGTTGAGGGCTGCAAAGACCTGGAAGCAGAAGAGCCAAAGATGCACTAGCTAAACATATATAGAGATTTGATGCATTCTCAATGGAATTGTATTCTTTTGTTCCTCTTATCCTTGTAATGGTTAAGCTTCTATATTGATTTGGCAAATCTTGATAACAGGACCAAGATTATTTGTCATGGGGTCCTGAGAGGGACCATTTATATTCATGCCTTGAGGCATATTTTGATGCGATGTGATATAGCCAGGAGATCACTAGGATTGACTGGCTACCGCAACTTCGAAGCTTCAGGTGTTTGCTTCGAAGTGACTGTTCTTTAGCACCACCCAGGGAACACGTGTGACTTAAGGAATGTCACGGACACGAACAGTCGTTGTCCCCCCAAATATATAGTCGCCGTCTATATTTTATATTTTATAATATTTTAAATTATTAAAATATATATATATATATATATATATATATATATATATATATAATTATATATATATATATTATAAAAGGTAAAGGTCCCCCCTGCACATTTGTGCAGTCGTGTCCGACTCTAGGGGCCGGTGCTCATCTCCGTTTGTTAGCCGAAGAGCCAGCGTTGTCTGAAGACGCTTCCGCGGTCATGTGGCCGTTATATATAAAAATAAAAAATTATAATATGTCATAATAAATAAATTTATTATGCTCTATGTTTTTTATTGTAACGCGATGTGAATGTGCCATACGATAAATAAATAAATGGTTAAGCTATATAAAATAATGTTTTATTATGCTAGTTTTCCTGAATAAACCTGTTTTTTTAATAGCACTGAGACATTTATTGCATTAACCTAGTCTGAAACAAAGCAAAGGCTCAATTTTATTTATTTATTTTAAAGTATATATACATCATTTTTCAACGATAAACACTCTCTAAAAATCCTTTGAAATGATACAGCAGTGCTTTCCAAACTGCCGCTGTTGGCGACATACCAGCGGCGGCAGCACAGGGGTGCATGCGGCGGTGGCGCACGGGGACGCGCGGCGGTGTTGGTGTGCACAGTGGTGGCAGCAGCAGCAGCCTCGTGTTTTCCGCTAAAACGCGGACACGCTGATAGCCTGCTGCTGCCGTCGTTGTTGCCGCCACCGCCATGCACGCTGCCGCTGCCGAGCGCGCCCCTGCACTGACGCCGTGAACGTCCACTTCCGGGTTGTGTCGCAACACACTAAAGTGTTGCGACACACAGTTTGGAAAACTATGTGATACAGTTTAATACCAATCTGATGCAAACAAATTTAGTCTATTTGCAGGTTGGTCTTCAACTGACTTGGAAACATTTTGTCTGAATATTCTAGAGGGACCTCAGAAGTGTGCCTTTTCCAAGGCTGCCCCACCTTATGGAACATCCTTCCCCCATCAAGACCTGGCTTTTTGCCCAGGCGCTGGAGTAAAGTAAGGGTGTTTTGGGTTGGTTGATGTTATGGAGATTGCGGGTGAAGGAGGAGGGGGCACCTTCCAGGATGAGAAACGCGTTCACAGCCTGGAAGACCTTGGGCGCCCATCCAAGAAAGTCAGGCCAGACTGTGAATGCGCTTCTCACCCTGGAAGGTGCCCCCTCCTCCTTCGCCCGCAATCTCCATAACATCACTTTCTCCCTCAGAGACATGTTCCATCACAGTTGCTGGGGCATTCTGAGGGGATGACTGAGGCACTAGGGTTTGGTTGTGTTTTACAGTTTTATGGTTTTTATAGTTTGAGGTTTTTGTTGTTGTGAGCTGCCCAGAGCTGTGTTTTAAGATGGGCACCCATACAAATCTTTTAAATAAAACAAACAAATAAACGAAGTATCCCATTAATGCACACTAAATAGAAAGGGGATGGCTTGATGCAGAATTAAGATAGCACTAATACAGTTGTTCATTAGCATTGCTTTTAAAATCAACACACATGGACAGTTTAGAGCATTAAAAAATCTACATAAATGGTTCACAAAATAACAGGATGTTGTGTTGCCATAGGGATTAGTGAAAGGAGGAAAGGATTGCTTGTATTTCCTAGTTTTAAAAATTATCTTCTGCCAGAGTTGTACAATTTCGAAAAGGCAAAATTATATATACTCAGAAATTATGAAAAAACATCCAAGTGTAAGAATGGAGTTGTGAGATCTTTTTCACTAAGAATGTTACAAATGGTGCCTAAATATAGTATTTATCAAAAATGATAAATATTCACAATTTTATAACCAATGGGCTAGTCATATATGAACTCTTTGGGTCCAAAATGGCTTTTTTATCTAGATCCATATAAAGATGTGGATCTAGAATTCATAACCTGCAAATGAAAAGTTTTCTGATCGAACTGCTTGCACTGTTGGCAAAAAGTGGAAATTGAGCCATTTGTTCCCTTCCTTTGCAGTCGTCTTCGCACTCAAATAAATCTGACTGGAGGATCCTCTATAACAGCATAAGAGGGATGCTGGAATAGCAGATGGAAGAAAGAATCCGCTTTCATACACCTAAACTCTTCCTGCTGGCTGGGTGTCTTGAGCCAAACTGTGCTCAGGAATGCAGCAAAATGATATTCTGCTCCAAATAATTAGAAACTGTGGAATCCTAAAGACAGTTTTTACTTAAACTTAAACCCATGTAGAATTGGCATGCTGATCAGTTACATTTCCCATTCCAAAAATGTTAGTTAACTCTTGGATGACTGTGAGGAAGGAGATGGTACCAAGAGTTGCAAAACATTTAACAGTGTAAAAACCTTACAGCTAAAACCTGTACAGAAACTATATCAAATTACACTAGAGAGGCACGGAAGCACCAATTTAGCCCAAATCCTGGATGAACAGGGAAAACTTAAGCTGTCAGTGAAAGCTTAGAACAGTCATTGACTAACTTAGAAGAGTATAACTGAGCATGGATGGGGTTGCATAGAGAATGCCTCCCTTTGGATTGCCACATAGCATATCCCTGACAGATGCAGCATCCATTAAATCTTAGCTGACAGTCTGGTACATAAGGGAGGAGTCACTCTGTCAGATATTAAAATCCTAAAATATATATGTCATTAAAAAGAGCCAGTTTGGTGTCGTGCTTAAGGCACCAGGCTGGGGGTTCTAGTCCTGCCTGAGGCACAAAGCCAGCTGGGTGACCTTGGACCAGTCCCCCTCTCTCAGCCCTGGGAAAGAGGCAAGGGCAAACCACTTCCGAAAAACCTTGCTAAGGTATCTGCAGGGACTTGTCCAGGCAGTCTCCAGGAATCAAAAACTGACTCGAAGGCACACACACACGCAAAAGTATCTTGAATTCCTATCTGTGGCAAACTGGCAATCAAAGCAGTACCTTTGGAACAGGTATTTAAAAAAATTCCCTTCTCACCCCTATGGGTGGTATGTGTCTTCCTCGATCTCGAGTCCTCTACCAGAGGCCTGGGAGTTTGAGGGTTCTGTGCATTATCTTAGCTGTTCCTAACATTGCACTTTTCTGGACAGAGAGCTCTGATGCTGTTCCTGGGATCTGTTGGAGATCCAATGCTAGCTACTTGGTTGTGCCGTTCAATGTATGCTGTTCCTACCTGCATCTTACACCCTGCCACTATATGTTGGACTGAGGCCTCTCTGCACAGTCTGCACCTTGGGTCCTGTGTAGTGTGGTAGACCCCTGCTTCTATGGATCTGGTGCTTAGTGCCTGTTCTTGTGCTGCTATGATCAGTGCCTCAGTGCTATCTTTTAGTCCAGCCCTTTCCAGCCACTGGTAGGATTTCCCAATGTCAGCCACCTCAGCTATCTGTCGATGTTACATCCCATGCAGGGTCTTGTCTTGCCATGGCACTTCCTCTGCTTGATCTTTCCCCCATGTCTGGTGCTGCCTCAGGCATTCTCTCAGCAGCTCATCTTTAGGTGCCATCTTACTGATGTACTCCTGGATGCTCTGGGTTTCATCCAGGACAGTGGCTTTGACACTCACCAGCCCCCACCCACCCTCTTTCTGGCTGGTTTACAATTTCTGGGTGTTGGACTTGGGGTGGAAATCTCCATACATTGTGAGGAGTTTCTGGATCCTCCTTTGGCCAGCTCACTATACTGGCAGGGTATCTGATGAGTGGCAGGGCCTACGTGTTGATGGCATGGATCTTGTTCTTCCCATTGAGCTGGCTCTTCAGGACCTGTCTTATCCTTGGTACTTGGATGTTGCTGTCTTCCTTGCCTCCTCATCGTGGTTCCCATGCAACTGTGGGATACCAAGGTACTTGTAGCTGGTCTGTCTGACTGCTATGTGGCCTGCTGGTAATTTCACCCCATCAGTCTTGACTACCTTCCCTCTCTTTACTACCACCCGGCCACACTTCTCCAGTCCGAATGACATCCCAATGTCCTCACTGTAGATTGTGTCAGGTGGATCAGCGAGTCAATGTCTCGTTCACTCTTAGCATACAGCTTGATGTCATCCATGTAGAGGAGGTGACTGATGGTAGTTCCACTCTTGAACTTGTATCCGTATCCAGTCCTTGTGATTATCTGGCTGAGGGGGTTCAAGTCTATGCAGAACAGCAGCAGGGACAGTGCATCACCTTGGTATATGCTGCACTTGATGGCCACTTGTGAGAGCTGTCTTGAGTTGACTTCCAGTGTTGTACCAATCAAAACGTCTACAAGAAAACAACAAGGCTCAGAGAGCACCAAGGACTCCACAGTTCCAATGTTGTCTTCCACAGTCCCATTGAGTTCTTGAGGAAGGTCCTTAGTGTCCTGTTGACTTTGTATAGCGCCAGGCATTCACAGATCCATGTGTGTGGCATTGAGTTGTAGGCTTTCCTGTAGTCAATCCAGACTGTGCTCAGATTGGTCTGTTGGGCAACTACTCTATGAGCAACTTGAGTTTGAGCCTCTGGTTCCCAATACCCTTCTGAGCTGTGCTCATGTACTGGCCCACATGGTCCTGTAGCTTGGCGGCTATGATGCCTGATAGAACTTTCCATGTTGTGGGGAGGTAGGTTATTAGTGGGTAGTTGGACAGTGCTGTTCCATTGTGGGGGTCTTTCATGATCAGCACTGTCCTTCCTTGTGTTAGCCTGTCTGAGTAGGAGCCTGCTGCTAGCAGCTGGTTCATCTGTGCTGCTAGGCGTTCATGCACTGCTGTTAGTTTCTTTAGCCAGAAGATTTGGATCATATCAGCTGCCGGCTCAAGGCATCCTGGGAATTGTAGTCCAGAGCCTTAAAAGAGCCGGTTCCCTTACCCCCTCTCCTGGTGCGCGGGTTAATTACACTCTATAGTTGGGATTCAAACCCCAGTCTCCCGTGTCAAAGGGCGGCGCTCTAACCACTACGCTATTAATATGTGCTCTCTATGTATGTATGTATGTACTGTATGTATGTATGTATGTATGTATGTATGTATGTATGTAGTTGAAAACCTGGTTTTGCCATCTCGCTTGGGGTGGGAAGGGGTTAGTCATTCTTGGGGATGGCTAGTGCCTTAAAGTGGTCCTCATATATGCACGAATTAAATTAGAACTTTTAACTGCCATCTTGATCCTATTTTATATTTATATTTATATTGTATTTTATATTTATAATTATATTTATGTCTATATTTTATGTATCATGTTGTTTTATTGTATTTTTATTGTAACCCAGAGTCCCTCTTTTGGGGGAGATGGGTGGCAACAAAATGTGATAAATAAATAAATATAACTGTACCAATCGAAGAGAATATTTGTAGCTCAGGGTTCAACTGTGGAGTCCTTGGTGCTCTCTGAGCCTTCTTGTTTTCTTGCAGACATTTCATTGCCAGACTAGGCAACATCTTCAGTGTGAAAAGGGAGTGGGACTTGCTCTCTGTTTGTATACCATATATACAAATATATATACATACATACACAAACACATAGTGTGTGTGTGTGCGCGCACACACACACACACTCCATAGACTGTTCTCTTCTAGCACTGGTTAATCCTTTCTGCAGAAAGACAAGCCTGGATACAGGCCATGGGCTTCATGCAAAACATGCCAAAAATTGTAACATTTTATTTACCCATTCCTTTCAAAGTGCTTAGAATATTTTATCTTTATAACAATCCTGTGGCAATGGGTAGCCTAAGAATGACTTAACCAAAGCCACAAAGTGATCTTTATGTCATCTGAACCCAGTTATCCCATAGCCAACACTTCCCCATTTATATCTTATTGGAGAACTATAATGAAAGACATAAAATAACTCATATTTTGCTACCTGGCTTTTGTTGGAAGATTTCATTTTCCCCCCTTGGGTGACAGATTGGAAGAGACCCCAATGCTCCTTTTTGCTTATGCTCAGCAAGTTTCCTGTTGTCTCCAGGTACAACTCCAACTTCCTTAAGTGAGAAGAAGAATATAAGAAATGCTGAATTTCCCTACTAGAAGCTGATATCATTCAGACATCACTGTAGATTTAAAGTTCCACAAGATGGCGCTTTTCATCTTCCAAGCTCATGAATTTTCACCAGAAATATTCCATTCAAAGCAGATTAACTCATATAATATGAATAAGATTGGCCAATCATATATGCACAGTACATACAAACACACACACATACATACATCGCATACAGACACAAACACAGAGCTAAATGCAAACAGAAATGATCCTACTTAAGATTTTATACAATTTTTTCTAACAACCCATGAGAATATATGTTAGTATTATATGCTGATGATATTGTACTGTTTATTTCTGAACTGTTTACTTTAATTTTGACCTTAATGAACTTTTTAAAATGTGTTTGGATGAGTTGCAGGATTCTCTGTTAATTGGTCTAAGTCAGAATTGATGACACTCAATAATAATTGATTTATTATTCTTACATTAAGTATCATGTGGTGAAAGTATTAAATATTTAGGTATTTTTAATCTATGTGATATTTCCCAAATAATTTTATTAAATATGAGTAAGATATAGACACCTTGCTTTATACTGTATATTGATAGATGGGAATCTTTAAACTTCAGCTTTTTGGGTAGGGTAAATATTCCTAAAGTGAATATTTCCAGGTACTTTAGTTTTTACATGGAATTCCCGTCTATATTTAGCTGGAAAATATTTTCAAAAGTTCTGTAAATTTCTATTGGCTACTTCATTTCCAAATTTATTGTTGATCAAGATTCAATTGTCAAAGATAAGGTTGGTTTTTCAAATTTTGAATTATACTATTATGCATTTGGTACTTCTCACTAGTGCTAAATTTTGGATTGCTTCATTCATTATAAATTCTCTGTCCTGAGCTCTTTTGGATTAGTCATCCAGAAAGGCCCAGGACAGAGAATTTATAATGAATGAAGCAATCCAAAATTTAGCACTAGTGAGAAGTACCAAATGCATAATAGTGGCCTGTTTGAGGTTCAGGATATAATAGGTTAGATATAACTCATTTCACAATTACACAAAATTTTGAATTTTCTGTTGTACTCTTTCTGGAAAATGCATTTTGATCCTTTTTTTCTTGATAAATTGAGATTATGGGGAAATATAGACCTTAGAATTGATTTTTAAAAAGCACTGTTTTATGGAAGATTTTGATGGATGCTGAGATTTTTTACTTTATACTAATTTCCGAATGGTAATGATGAATGTTCATGAAAGGACAAATATATTTGTCTTTTGCGGCCTACAGGCAGTTTACAACATCTATTGACATCTTGATTTGGGCAGTGGCATTTTTAGCTTCAGAGGTACTTAAATTATTAGAAGTGATTACCTAATCTTTTAAGACTAAAAATCTCACAGTTAGTCTTTATAAATACTTGGTATCAATAAATCAATTTGATATGCAAATTTTAAAGACTGGATAGAATAAGGAATTGAAGATCTCCATTTTGTCTAGACAACGGGAGATTTTCTTAAATTCTGTATCAAAAAATTTCAATAGATCTTAGTCTGTGGCTCTTTCTATGGAAAATATTGTTTTGGACTTATTGAACATTGCATTTCAACAGAAAAGGAATGTTGGAGATGCAATGAGAATAATGCATCATTCAAACCCATGATTTTTATAAATCATACTCTGGGAAGAACTCATATATATTAATCTGACTTTGAGGACAGGTTCTAATATTTTCAGATGCCCATAATCTTTTGAATTACCTACTGTATGGAAATTGTCAGCTGGACAAAGGAAATAGATTCTCTGCACCCTTCTTGCTGTTCTCTAACATTGGAAATATGAATTTATGGCCCTGTTACTCAGTAATGTTGTTTGCAACTTATGAACAACTTGCTGACACCTATAGACTATGAATGCAAACCACTGGATTTACTGGTTATCAGCCTAGAACAGTGTGTGTGTGTGTGTGTGTGTGTGTGTGTGTGTGTGTGTGTGTACATGTATGCATGCATGTATGCAATCTTTTGTTATTCAGGCCATACAATTTGTTCTTCTTAGTACAATTAATCATTTAGATCATTTTCAGTGTGGGAAGGTAATTGACACATTTTAGGATGCCTAACTAGATTGCTCTATTAGGTCTTAGCAAGTGGTAGCACCTGAGTGACCTGGTTTTATTATTTTCCAAGCTATGCGCTGTTGGGCGTGATTAGTATTTGGATGGGAAGCCACTGGGAAATCCTAGGGCTATAGGCTAGACTAGGAAATTAAAAACAAACAAACATATTGGAAGCAGGTGGTGGGAAGTCACTTCTGTACATTTTCCAAGAAAACTGCATGGATATGTCCATGACATCACCAGGACTTGAGCTTGACTTGAGGAAGTATATCAGAGCTTTCCAAACTGTGTGTCGGGACACGTTAGTGTGTCGGCTGCAGTGTCTGGGTGTGTTGCGGCTGCTGCCTCTGAGCCCTGCCAGGATTCCACGCAGGTCCTAGTGCCTGCCTTGTGCTTTGCTGCCTCCAAACCTGCCCTGCCAGGATTCCGCGCAGGTCCTAGTGCCTCCTTTGTGCCTTGCTGCCTCCAAACCTGCTGTGATTCTGCGCAGGTCCTAGTGCCTGCCTTGTGCTTTGCTGCCTCCAAACCTGCTGTGATTCCGCACAGATCCTAGTGCCTGCCTTGTGCCTTGCTGCCTGCAAACCTGCTGGGATTCCGCGCAGGTCCTAGTGCCTGCCTTGTGCCCTGCTATAAGAGTGTGTCGCGAAATGATGCATGTCTAAAAAGTGTGTCACCAACATGAAAAGTTTGGAAAGCTCTGAAGTATATGCTTGTTACTAGTTGAAGAGTGCAAAAACATGTGGGGATAATTTTTTTAAAAAAATTGTGCCTTCCAGTCAGTGTTGACGCTTGGCGGCTGCCTGGGCTAGGCCCTGCAGTTTTCTTGGCAAGATTTCGGAAGTAGTTTGCCATTGCCTTCTTCTTCCCAGGGCTGAGAGAAAGTGACTGGCTCACGGAACCCTAGCTCAGGGGTCCCCAACCCCCAGGCCGTGGACTGATACCGGTCCGTGGCCTGTTAGGAACCGGGCCGCCATGCTGGTCTCCGATCCCCGCCCCCGGTCTGCGTGATTGGCTCCCGCCTGCAAACCCCGCCCCCTGGTCTGCGCGATTGGCTCCCGTCACAAACCCCGTCCCCCGGTCTGTGGAAAAATTGTCTTCCACGAAACCGGTCCCTCATGCCAAAAAGGTTGGCTACCCCTGCCCTAGCTGGCTTCGTGCCGAGGGCAGGGCTAGAATTCACGGCCTCCCAGTTTCTAGCCTAATGCCTTAAGTGCTTTCCAAACTCCCGCTGTTGGTGACACACCAACGGCGGCGGTGGCGCGGGGGCGTGTGCGGCAGCGGCGTTCACGGTGGCAGCGGCGGCGGCCTCGTGTTTTGCGGTAAAACCCGGAAGCGCTGATGGCACGCCGCTGCCGCCATCCACGCCACCGCTGCGAGCGCCGCCACAAGCGGAAGCAACGCGCCATCGCCACCTCCGGGTTGTGTCGCGACACACTAAAGTGTCGCGACACACAGTTTGGAAAGCACTGCCTTAACCACTACGCGAAACTGGCTCTCTGTAGTGATAATAGAGGCAGATTATATGGCTTCTGTACAAAATGATTTTGTACATTTGATTTAAGAAATGATCTGATTCCTTCATTTATGATAAATATGATAATATGTAAATTTTTAGACTAGGACCTTTTGTTGTGTCTTTTAAAATGATTAGTTTGCACTCCTAAATGCAATCCCAAAATCTAAATCTGTACTGCATACAGATTAATTTTTGTTTTAATTACTATTTGGTCGGAATTGAATTTTAATTGTTAAATGCCTTGGGAGAAGGGTCTGTTCTGGTGGCTAGAATGTAGGAGAACAAATTAAAAATATATTCCTAATATCTGGTTTCAGTGTCTTAAAATTTTGTCCCCCAAGTTGCTTTTTTCTGTAATTAGTATTTATTATTGCTTTTAATTAAAATATATTCTAAAGAGACATTTTTATTTTTAATCACTTTGAAAAAAAATTGAAGAGATTATGGATCTACTTTATACTCTAGCCAATAAAAGTACACCAAAGCATTTATAGTTTTTACAGTTTAAATGCTGATGCTGTATGACATTGCATGAATTTATTAGCACAGAATACTCCAATATTGTGGAGTATATCTTTATGGCTTAAGATGCATACAGAAAGAAAGAAATTCTATACTATTGTGTATTTAAATTGCTATACTGTACTGTTAAGAGATGACTAGCAAACCAATTCCATATACGTTTACTTAGAGGTAAGTACTGTATAATTTCATGGGAGTTATTCCCAAGAAAATCTGTATCAGCCCTTCTTAAATGTATGAAACCTAATGTGACCTCAAAAAATAGGGTTCTGTAAGATTGTACATGATACATTGGAGAAACAATTTATGCCCTTCATATGTTATTCTCTGTAGATACCTATATTTTCACCAATCAGAAAAATCATTTAAAAATGTTTTATATTTAGTTATTCCCAGTGTAGTAATGTAGATTATTGTATATGTCTTCAGGGGTGTAAGTCACGGCTTTCTTGGGACTGCAGTATTTAATTTCTTTGCTGGCATGCACTCATTGTTAACAAAGCATGAATATTTTTAGTACTTCATGTATAATGTATTAGAAAATCCTAAACGGAAGGAAATATGTTTTATATTAACAGAATCATAAAGCAGTATCAGATTAAAGAGAAAAACAGAATAATTCAGACAAAAGACAAAGGTTTATGTTATGTTCACCTTACAAAACATTCATCTAAAAATATGTGAGGATATTTCTTTAACGTTTTATGTAAGTCTACATCATTTATGGGAATTAATTTGTCCTTTTTTATGTGCTGTGGAAAAACAAAAATGAGCATAAGAATCTTTAATTCTTAAAAAATTGAAGAAAGCATTGCTTGGCCTTTAGTTGTGCTAATTAAAAGGAAAAGACAGACTGCCAGAATATCTTTCAAAGAAGAAGAGAGAATCTATGTCCACCCTCAGTGTTATGAGTGATCCTAGCCCTAAACATGGCCAGTGGTCAGATAGGAAAGATGGTCCTACAGCATCTGGAAGGCTACAGATTCCCCATCCCTTCTTCAGGCCCTCAGTTTTAAGAGTTGTGTCCCATAACTTATTCCCTTCATATTTAGGGATTGGATTATGGTATCTTCTGATTCACTAATCAGGTCCTGAATTATTGCTGGTATTCATTTAAAGGGGGGGGGGAATTGTTGTCAGAAAGTCTTTCAGGCAAGATCTGTGCATTAATTTTAGGCTTCAGAAACCCTCTTATCAATTATTGATCTCTTTTCGGCATCACAGGGAAACATCTGGGCTTATCTATCTCAGTGTCCATCAGCAGAATGGGGAGGGAGCAGACCCCTCCTCCCTGTTGCTCTAGAATTAGTGGACTTTACAAAACAGAGAGAAAAAGATCTGTAGCAGAGAAGCAACCTGATTCACCTAGTGCTGAGTTTTATCTAACCAAATCTCTGGTTAGGTGTTTACTGCTCTGATGACTACGGTTGTTGTTGTTCAGTCGTTTAGTCGTGTCCGACTCTTCGTGACCTCATGGACCATAGCACGCCAGGCCTTCCTGTCCTCCACTGCCTCCCGGAGTTTACTCAAGTTCATGTTCATCACATCGGTGATGCTATCTAACCATCTCATCCTCTGCCGTCCCCTTCTCCTTTTGCCTTCAGTCTTTCCCAGCATCAGGGTCTTTTCCAGTGAGTCCTCTCTTCGCATTAGGTGGCCAAAGTATTTGAGCTTCAGCTTCAGTATCTGTCCTTCCAATGAGCAGTCAGGGTTGATTTCCTTTAGGATTGACTGATTTGACCTCCTTGCAGTCCAAGGGACTCTTAAGAGTCTTCTCCAGCACCACAGTTCGAAAGCATCAATTCTTCGGCGCTCAGCCTTCCTTATGGTCCAACTCTCACAGCCATACATTACTACTGGGAAAACCATAGCTTTAACTATACGGACCTTTGTTGGCAAGGTGATGTCTCTGCTTTTTAATATGCTGTCTAGGTTTGCCATAGCTTTCCTACCAAGGAGCAAGTGTCTTTTAATTTCATGGCTGCAGTCACCGTCTGCGGTGATCTTGGAGCCCAAGAAAATAAAATCTGTCACTGCTTCCATTTCTTCCCCTTCTATTTGCCAGGAAGTGATGGGACCAAATGCCATGATCTGAGTTTTTTTAATGTTGAGTTTCAAGCCAGCTTTTGCACTCTCCTCGTTCACCCTCATCAAGAGGCTCTTTAGTTCCTCTTCACTTTCTGCCATTAGGGTGGTATCGTCTGCATATCTGAGGTTGTTGACTACGTTAACAACCAACAATCCAACTCCAACGTGAGGTTGGATGACTAAGGTACCTTACGATTTATTAGCATATGGTCTTGTCTCCTTTGCTGTTTTCACCACTACCACATAAGAAGCAACACATGGATTGTTTCTTCACAGCTGGTACGATATCTTTTTCTCCATTGTTCTGCAGGGGCTCCATTGTTTTTAGCTGAGAAAAAAAAAACTTAGGCCCAATACAGGGGCCTGGCACCCAATTTTATCTTTCAGCTTTTGCTTTGCATCAGAGTACAACATCAAGCTCAAAATAAAATTTAAAAATTTTATTTTTATTATCTGTAAACAATAATCCTTTAGAAGACAGTGTAAAAACAATACAACTCTTTTGCTTATCTGTCACTGATACTGTATATGTTTACTAGATAATGTTTGGTATTTTGCTCTCTAATGTGGATGGCCCAAGGTTACATAAACAACAGTAAGGCAGTAAAGCATATAGGCAGTATTTTAAAACAAAACATTTCTGAACACCTGCATAGCATAAATCATGGTTTCCAGCATCTGAATTTTAAATATTACATTATATGCAAAGTTTCTTGTTTCTTTGTTGAGATTTAATCAAGGTGTTTTGACTTTAGTGAAAAATAGTCTTGCTTTTCAGTTAAGTCATCTTCATTTCTTTTAATGAAGACATATCTATAGTGTTGCCAGTCCAGTCAAAAACTATTTGTAATTTTACGGTATATTTATTCAGTTGAACACATGGCTCTCCACCTACGATAATTTACTTGTAAAATGAATTTCTGTACATATGTTACTGGTAAAGAAGGAAAATTCTGCAAAACAGTTATCTATGGAAGCTTAATTAGTAACTGCTCAGTTTTAATTAAATATAAAGCTTGGTTCACGTGTGCATAAATTTTGCTTGATGAATTTTAGGTTGGGTTCACACATTGTGCCAAATAATGGTTAGTTTAACCATGATTAGAATGTCCCAGATGGCAGAAATCACACTAAGCCATCATTTATGAACCACACTAGCTGGATTCATGCAACACACTAAACTGAAACTTGGTAAACTGTATAGTGTGTTGTGTGAATTCAGCAACAGAATGAAGAGTCTCCCATTGAAAAATATTTTATCTGATATCAAATGAATATGTCAATGGTAAAATATATGCATTGGTATTTTCTACATGCTAAACAACATATAACACTGCAGTCAGTGAATGCTGAATAGTGTGTGTGATCTGGTCCTGGGACCAACAGGTTGCTGGTATCATAAATTTCCCTTGAAATAAGAGTATACATGTCAAAGATGAGGAGCATCCTGTCTTGAGGCTGAATTAGGGATTAGAAACAGCAAAAACACAGGTAAAGAGTTTGACATTTGATTTTGGGTTATTTATGGCCAGAGAAATAGATAGAGGAATAGTCAGCAAGTTGCTCCAGAAGCTGAGCTTCCAGAAAGTAAATGTCACAGTCCAGGCAATGAAGAGTCAGTATACCAGGTACATCTGTCAGGTAGTCAGCATTCAAGACCCAATAATACCCAGTCACACGGAACAGGTCAAATCACACCTGGAATACTGTGTTCAGTTTTGGTCACCACAGTACAAGGAGGATGCTGAGGCACCGGAAAGAGTGCAGCGAAGAGTGCCAAAGTTGGCTAGATGCTTGGAGGCTAAATCTTATGAAGAAGGATTAGAGGAACATGGAGCTAAAGAAAAGAAGGCAAAAAGGAAACTGGGTAGCAGTCTTCCGATACTTGAAGTGCTGTCATAGGGAAGAGAGTGTGGGTTATTCTACGAAGTTTCCAAGGGTAGGACAAGAACCAATGAGTGGAAGCCTTATAGAAGAAGAGCCAAACTCAAAATAAAGAGGAATTTTCTTACTGTGATAGCTATTAAGCAATGGAATAGCCTGCCACCTGAGGTTGTGGGTGTTTCATCACTGGAGGTTTCCAAGCAAAGGTTGGGCAGCTAGTTGTCTGGAATAGTATCAGTATTCCTGCCTGGACAAGCATTAGAAGACTTCCAAAGTCCCTTTCAACCTTATGATTCAACCATATGATACCAGGCTAGCCAGAGATTTGCCTCTCCAAGGCACTTTCTGTTGGGAAACAAAAGCATGTTGGGAACTGCCTTTTGGTAGTCCAGTGCCAGCACCATTTATGAAGGCTGGCTGGATGCACTGGTAAATCTAAATCAGAATCCTGGGCAGTGAGTCCTGGGCTAGAAGGGACTGTAGTAAGTTCTGTAGCACGGCCTGGCTCAACAGGTGCAGAGGGCTCAGTTATCTTCAAGTGACAGGTACATTTATACACAGTTCGTAACATATATTATGGCCATCATATTGTGCTGTAAAAACCTGCATGACTGCTGGATGGCAGTAAGATGGTCCAGAAAAGTCCTAACACAATGCTGCCATCTCATGATCATCTAGTGCCACTATATAACTGCCAGACAGAGACCAATAAAGCATACTGAAGCATAATTAATTTATTCAATGTAAATAATACTAAACATTTAAAATTTCTTAAAGTGCACTTTTAAAAAGTCCAGATTAAAGTCAAATAAGCAATAATTGAGAAGTCGATGGATGGATGGGAGTTACCTATAATCTCAGCTATATACTAGTATGAACTGGTGAGTGTCTGCAGCTGATCAGGTGACTTTTAATGACCTTTATGAGAGATCCATGTGTAGAGCCATAGTCGAAGGTATAGGTAGTCCTCGGTTAAAGACGGCAATGGGGACCAGAATTTCCATTGCTAAGCAATGCAGTTGTAAAGCACAATGTCACATGACCATGTTGCTTCGCAACGGCAGTTCCAGCACTTCGAGTTGCATCATCAAGCAAATCCTGTGCTATTGTTAAGCGCACTGTCACATGGTGACCTTGGGCCAGTCACTCTCTCTCAGCCCAACTCACCTCACAGGGTTGTTGTTGTGGGGAAAATAGGAGGAGGAAGGAGTATTAGGTATGTTAGCCACCTTGAGTTATTTATAAAATTAATAAAGGTGGGATAGAAAATAAATAAATAAAATAACTAGTCACCATTTGCGATCTCCTGCTGGCTTCCCCATTGACTTTGCTTGTCAGAAGCTGGCAGTGAAGGTCACAAATAGTGATCACGTGACCACGGGATGCTGCAACGTCATGATTGGGAGCTAGTCACCAAGCACCTAGATCGTGATCACATGACTGCGGGAATGCTGCAACGTCCAGAACTTCGAAGACCGATTGTAAGTACCACTTGTTCAGCACCATTGTAAGTTCAAATGGTCGCTGAACAAGTGGTTGTTAAGAAAGGACCACCTGTATCAGTAAATAATGTCACTTGTAAAGTTAACTCTGGAGAAATGGCTGCACAAAATCTCTTAAAATTGGGTACAGTAAAATATTTTCTAACAGCATGTAAGATAAAAGCATTATGAATGTTTCTGCTTTTAGATGTGAATAAAACATTCAGGTTGTCTAATATTGCATTTATTTCAGCCAATCTATGTTTGAATAAGGTAAGTGCTCCTGTATGTTTGTATGTATGTACCTTCAAGTCAGTGTTGACTTCTGGTGACTCCCTGGAGTCCCTGCAGTAGTGCCATCGTAATGATATTTTTCCATTTTTTCTTTTCCTGTTTGAAATATTAGATTTAGGATTTTCTTTAAATTGAATGCATTTGGGCAAATGGGTGACTTTGGATAATCAGTTTGAAAAATGAAATTGTTAAATGAATTTAAATATTTCTTCTTCATAGAAATCTGCTGAATTTTAATTTTGGTTCTATTTAGTATTTTCTATAAACCATCTGCTTTCCTGCTGTGTTTTCCCCCCCAGATACTGATGAATACAGGCCACCAGTTTGGAAATCTTATTGTGAGTATCTGATTAGGTATTATCATTATCTACTCCATGCATAAACGCACCACCCATGATATTGGGAGTGAGGGGTGGGGGTGTTAGCTTTTTTTTTTTTTACTCCATTTCTCATATTTCAAACTTAAGTTTGTTTCATCCAGTTTCCACATGGACTTGTAATACTTTTTCAAACCTTACTCAATATTTTATGCACATTTCTTCAAGTATATACATTTTTGCACATATGGTTCTATGAAAAAAGTATTTGGACCTTTTTGAGTTTCCTTAATTTTTGCATTTCTTTGCCACTAAATATTACTGCAGCTTCAAGAAGGTCCTAGTGATATATAAGGGGTCAGTGTGGACAAATATCACCAAAGTTTAATGCATGTTTCATTTATTTCATAAAGCAAGTCATCCAACATGAGATGTACCAATGTGAATGCAATTTTTTTTAAAGAAAGGGGGAGAAAAGAAAATGTGTTATAAGCAAAGCAAATTCTAAAAAGTAACCTACAGTATATTGTTTGAAAGTCTTTTTCCTTGCCCTTTGTCAAAAAGAGTGTGGACAAACAACAATATTAACAATTCATTGCTGCAAAACAGGTGTAGATTTAGTTTTCCTTGTTGTATAATAATTTTTAGTCAATCCCATGGCCAGACAACTGGCAGTACTTCGATACGTTCTACATAGTGGGAACATATGTATATTTAAAAGGTAGTGATTGAACCAGAGTCATATTAACAGCCTAGTTGACCTCAGCTCCAAATGCAACAATTATAGAACATTAAACTATATGGGTTCATGTTCAATTCCTGAATTACATCTTTAACAGTAGGGTTGTTGTAAACAACTGAACTATCTCTGAGGTGTGCACAAAGAATTATTTTGATCCTGTATTATCCTTACTTTAAGAAGATCAGTTTCATGCTATTTAATGCAATTCTCCTTTGATTTACCAGAACAGGACATTTAAGCTCATTACCGCCATGGCCATGTAGGTAACTCATCAGATTCTTTCAGTCTACTATACAAATAGGTTACTGGCTAAGGAGCCACAAATAATTCTTTCAGAACTTCTGTGGAACTTCAGAAGCAGCAACTGTATCTGGACCAAATAAGCAAAATAACAAATGTTTAGGTTGAATATACTGCTCATAAACACTCTGGGGTAAATCAAATTCCTTTTTTCATTCTGCAAAAGTTTTGGCTCCCTTAGAACCAAGTTGATGCAAAATAATGACCTTGTGAGAGGCTCAGTTTACCCAAAACACCTATTTAGATACTTGGACTGAGATCGCTGAAGAAGGCCTGGCTTGGGTTTACCTGCTGCCATAAAGGCCCTATATTTACCAACTCCCCTGCCTCCCCTTGCTCTATAAGCCTTGCTCCTTGGTGGAATTTCTGGGGAAGGATGATACTAAGTATGACTCTCTTTGATATAGTAGTATTATTTGCTGTATGTAAAGTATGTTTACATGGCAGCTCTGGTAAACTACCATTGCTGCACTACCCCAAGTATATCAGCCAAAACTAATTTTGGATTGTTTTGCTCCAATTCCTGGCCCGTTCCCCTTGCCTGAGGTTATAGAAAGAGAAATGATTGGGGGGGAGGGGATTATTTGGGGGGGGGCTTGAAGAGGAAGGCTATGATCTGATAAGATCAAGATGACCTGTGAAAAAGGAATAGCCACAGAAATCTCTAATATTAGTGAGAAATTGGAGGATAATGCTCCAGCAACATAGGTATGGTCTGGGGCTAATTTAGGGTATTGTTCCTGCTTAGAAGAGATTGTTAACTGTAATGTGAGCAGGATAGTGAGGTAGACTGATGCAGGAGCAAGCACTCTGTTACCTGAGCCCTGGTTGAATGACTTTCTATTGACAGTAGATGAGTGTAGGGACAGGTTTGTCCATGAGTAAGATAAACCTAAAGGGGGCCTGGTGGCTCAGCGGGTAAGACGCCAGGCTTGTCGATCGGAAGATCGCAAGTTTGGAGGTTCGAGACCCTAGCCCCGCGTGACAGAGTGAGCTCCCGCACTCGCCCCAGCTCTTGCCAACCTAGCAATTCGAAAGCATGCAAATGCAAGTAGATAAATAGGTACCACTTCGGTGGGAAGGTAACAGTGTTCCACATGCGTCATGCTGGCCACATGACCGTGGAAGTGTCTTCGGACAGCGCTGGCTCTTCGGCTAAGAAACGGAGATGAGCACCGGCCCCTAGAGTCGGACACAACTGCACAACTGTGCGGGGGGAGCCTTTACCTTTTACCTTTAAGATAAACCTAAGGAAGGAATAGTGGAGAGAGCGGGTTTAGAAGATGTTAAAATGGGATGAGAAGAGCCCTACCCTGGGTCATAGAGGCTTTGGAGGTGTAGTATGTTAGTGCAAGATAATGCCAGCAAAGTCTTGATTTTAGTTATACACAATTGGATAATTAGGAACTGCAAAGTCACTGCTTTGATTTAGAGTGGTCTCTCTGTAGAGACTGAGGAAGTGGAACTATGTAAAATTCATTACTCTAGAGGGTACCGCACTCGCCCCAGCTCTTGCCAACCTAGCAATTCAAAAGCATGCAAATGCAAGTAGATAAATAGGTACCACTTTGGTGGGTAGGTAACAGCGTTCCACATGCGTCATGCCAGCCACATGACCATGGAAGCGTCTTCAGACAGCGCTGGCTCTTCGGCTAGCAAACGGAGATGAGCACCGGCCCCTAGAGTCGGACACGACTGCACAAATGTGCGGGGGGAACCTTTACCTTTTTAACTCTGGGTGATGCAATAGGCAGAACTCCAGGGTTAGAGAAAGGGATGTGGCAATGATGAAATATTTACTTAAACAAGAAGCGTTGCCCCCCCCCCCCCAATGATCAGGTGTGTGTTCAGTTTGAGCTGAGGAGCAAGTTAGGGCTGCTGGTGATGTGTCATCCACCTATTTCCCAGCAGCAACCCTGAATAAACTAGTGGAGCTCATATCTGGGCTGGTGTTAGAGTCTCCCAGAATGATTGTGTTGGGTGTCTTCAATCTCTGTTCCTTGAGCATGGGTTCTGGAGGTGCTTCATGGCCTCCACGACAACTATGGACTTGTTCCAGGTGACCCAGGCCCAACAGATGCAAGCAGTTGCATGTTAAACCTGATATTTACCTCAGAGCAGTGGTAATGTGAACTGAATATTAGGAGGACTAACTTACGTGTAACCAAAAAATTGGCCACAATATCTGGTGCTATCCAACTAGTTCACACATTAAGTTATAACAACTTAGCAAGTTGTTTGAAGCCAACCATTACGGTTCATGCACCATGATTTAATTGCTTAACATGTCATGTGACCCAGGCTGGTTGTGGCTTGTCAGGCAGCAACAGGTATTCAGGGAAGAGGAAACTATCCTGATCTAATCTATCCAACACGCTCTTCCCAACACACACTGCAAAAATATCTCATGTCCTGCAAACAGGGTGCTAGGCAGAAAGAAACACTCCTCTGCCTTAAAGTTGCCTCTAGTAGCCAAATACAGGACTTGGAGTTTGGGGTAGCCAATAAATCTTGCAAGAATACACACCCACATGCACACAACGGATGTGATTGCACCGTGTTATCAGAACCAATTGTTGCCTAAGTTAGATAACACACCCGGGTGCGTTCTTCCCAAAAGGGTCTGTGAAGGGGTCTCTATCACTGATGCAGTGAAAGCAGCCAACATGTTATTGAACATTTTAACTTGAGATATGAGGGATCCCTGCCTTACTTGTCTTTCCTAAGGAAGGTGTTCTGTTTTGGCAGTACAGGTGATGGGCTGGGCTGCTGTTATATATTTTTTTCTTTTTAGAAATAATTTGTTATTTGTTCCTCTGTTTTTGGAGGGGGGATGTTGATACTGTACTGGGTCCTTGAGAGTAGGTGGTATGTAAAGCCTTGTATAAATAAATAAATTAAACCAAATACAGTACATCTTGTCCCAGAATTGCATTGCAGTTACCAAGGGAAGCTGTGTGGTCCCAGAAAAGATGCACCTGCAGTTAAAAGCTATCAACAGGTGCCGTGTGGGTATCCCAGCCTGCTTCAGAACATCTGCTCTTTTGAATCCCAAGCACTGCACAACCCATGTTTTTATGGTTCCATGTAAGCAGAAGTTAGAACAATTAAAAATAAGAGCATAGTTATTCTTAATAACTGAAAAATGGTAGCTGTATAACAAAGGCTGCCTCTGTTGTTTTTGAAGAAGTAGTGGTGCATCTTCAGTTTTCATTCTAGTGTATTTGTTCCAGCCACCAAGTACCAAGATCCCAAGATTTATCTGTCATTATCAGGGTTGCATTAAACTCGAGTTATGTCAGTTCTGCACTGACATTTATGCAGTGCCAACCTTCATTTTATTTCATTTGTGCCCGGCTTCTTTTTGCTCGAGTCTCAAAGGAATGGCAGTACCTTTAAGAATCTTCTGCCCACAGCTGCTCTCCTATAATTGCTATTGTCAGAACCTTTGTCTGCTTCAGAGCTTAAGGGTCCCACTGTGCAGGTTTTAAGTCATAACTTACTCTATCACTCACTTGTCATGTGCCAAGCCAGTTATTTAATATAAAACCATTAACACACAAAGTGACTTGAAGCAGGCTTTTGTCTTCAAAATGATGATTAAAGGATAAAAATTGGCACTCATTGTGTCGCTTATATTAAAGCTCATTAATCACAACAGTCATACATCCTGCAGTTGTCACCAAGAAATGCATGCCTGTTGTCTCCAGTTGCAAATAAGAATAATAAATGGCTGGAAAATAACCTTTTGCAAAGCAAGTGCATGTATGTTCATTTTAGAGTATATACCACCTATACTCTAAGGATGTTCAGTTTTTATTACCGTGACATCTCGCTGGCAGCTAAAAGATGCTATTCCTTTGCGTGTAACTATTTTCAGTTCTCTTAAATTTGTAAAGATTTGTGGTTACGCAACTAATCTGTTCAGGGCAGGATCTAAGCAGTGAATGAGAACTAAGGAATGCATTTTCTTTCCTCCTCTGTAAAGAACAGAGTCATACTGATACTGCAGGATGGTATAGCTGTTTCTGATATATTTTTATTATTTAGGATAATAAACTGATAATACATGTATTTATTATCAAAATGTGTGTCTTGGCTCAGTCCCAGGCTCTGGGTGTTCTCCTCCCGAACCCTCTCCTCTGCATGGCAATATCAAGCCATGAGTCAAGCCAGAGGCCCTCATTACTCCTGATCTAGGGAGAGGCCACTCCTCAGGGGACGGAAGCAAAGGTGGTTACCATTATCAATGGGAAGCACCATCATCCAGCAAGGAACACACAATCCTGGGGTCAATCTGACAGGATATCAAGGCCGTTTTAGAGCATCTCAGAAGTAGTCAGCATTTGTTTGTTTGTTTGTTTGATATCCTACGTTTGGCTTTGGTCAACACAAGGCAGGATTCTTAATGCTCCTATTTTCCCCAAAACAACAACAATGTGAGGTCGATTGGCCCAAATGTAAGTGTTATGAATTGAAATAGTAAAGACACCTTGCCCAGACTAACCTGGAAGTTTTGGGCTGTTCTTCAGATGTTGTTTTTTGATGTTTACTAAGTTGGTTTCAACAAGTCTATCTGTGGCTGTGTTACATGTTTTAACTGTAACATATTAAGGTCCCATTAATGGTATCCCACTTTTTCCCAGTCTGTTAGCTATTTTTTCCCCTAAAGATACACTGAACTTGCCCCCAGCCACCCTGCCCCAGTAGTGACTAAGACTTTGGGTTTGCAAATGAATTTAAGCCTCTGGCATTACTCATACTATTCATTTACTACCATGAAAAATAGCATTTTTATTTGCTATCACTTCACCTACAGGGATAGGGAACATTGTTCTCCAAGGATAGATCCAAGGATAGAGATATGGTCTCTCATAAAGGGAATATTATTTTATGGCCAGGTTTTATGTTTTCATGTAAAGAGATTTGTTTGTCCTGTGTATCAGGACATGTCTGGAGGGCTCTAACATTTCACTTGAAAAGAACAGAATGATTTTATTTGTATGTCATGATAGACCAAAAAAAGAGGAACCTGTCCCCAGCATTTGTCAATTGGTGATACCTATTATCCAGGTGTGATATGAATTACCTAAACACTTTCTTCTGTCACAAGTTTGAAGCTAGACTACCATGGCATTGGTGTCATCTGCTGCATCCCTAAGAGGGATCTCTGTAAAGCTCCAGCATGGTCTTTGAGTTTGAGATTTATTAAATGCTATCATTAGGATGTTCAAGCACAGACGGATGTTTTATTTGAAAGCGTAATCCTGTCTAGTAATCTCTTAACAATAAGCTTCCACCTGCTATGTAACGTTCTACTCTCCCATTAGTGTGAGGAAGAGCTGGTTACTTACTTGTTACTAAGATTCTCTGAAAAATCATTGGTGCACATGCCATACTTCCCTGTTGCAATGTTGCAATGTACAAAGTACCAATCGAAGAGAATATTCAAGCGAATATCCAAGAATATTCAATATCCAAGAATATTCAAGAGAATATCCAAGGACTCCACCATGTACCAAGTGTTAGTCTCAGAAAAGCTAAGAGGAATGTGTAGGAGCCTTTTGCTATGGGGAATATGCTGGGAAAGGTTCCGAACAAAATGTTCAGCTCTAAAAAGTTGCAGCAAAGGTACTGCACAGATGCAGATTCCCATCTGTTCGTTACACAGACCACTTGAAGAATCTCAGTTACAGGTAAGTAACAACTTCTTTGGTTACTGTGTCCCTGGTACAGAGAGATTCTTCTTCATTAAATAATGCAAACAAACAAACAAACAAACAAACAAACCCTCACCCCCAAACAAGTGCTTGATTTAAGTTCACTTCTGTGTTAAGATTTAAAGTGAAATCTCTGTTTACCTTCTCTTAGTGTATCAGCTGCAGCAGGAAGCTCCACATCCTAGAAGAATTACCTGCACATCAGAGGTGGGTACCAAGAAAATAAGAATATATTGCAGGCTCATTGCTGTGGTGGTTACTATTTTTTTTGTTTGCAGTCATAGTTCTTCTAGGTCTCCCAACAACTGAATCCTTTCTTCCCCCAATTTTTCCCCATGCCCATTTTAATTTCCACAATTCTTCATAGTGACACTGTGTTGGTCGTATTGTGAGAAATGGAAATAGTGACTGCCCAGCTTAATTTGGAAGAGTACCACTGCTACCACAGCTAGATAAACTTGCCATCTTGGAGCACTAATATCAAAGAACACTCTCAAGATCATCCTTAATGGTTCTGATGTGCAGCAGGATGTCCAGCCCTTTCCCTCTGATATCTTCAATACATATGGGAAAATGAATGAGAATGATGCTTGATAACGTATTGATGTTTTTTTTTAATCTCAGCTGTAATCGTCTGTTTATTTTGGGGTTTTTTTTGTTTTGTTCATTTATGGTTCTTTAATTGTTGTTAGCTGCCCAGAGTCACTTGTTTAAGATGGGCGGCCATATACATTGATTGAATGAATGAATGAATGAATGAATGAATGAATGAATGAATGAATGAATGAATGAATATTACTTTTTCTCGCATCTCATTAGACAGATCTAAATTTACTGCAAAAAGTTGATTATAAATCTACTTGTTGGAACAATTATGTCAAGAGCTTTCTTTATTGTTTAGTATTATCGCTTTACCTTTTGTCAGATGTCATGCAGGCACTTGACTCTTCAGTTACTTGACCTCCCTACTCAGTAACTAACTAGCAACAGAATCTTGAAGGACTCAGCACAGTTATATGAAAGCCTTTTGCAAACTGAAAGAAGGCCTATCTACATAGTTGCTACAGAATACAGGAATCCAGCCATATTCGTATGTGTGTCAGCCCCAGTGTTTAATCGTAGGGGGTTTTCTCCTGCCCTTTCATGGTAATGGACTTTTTACTGCTCTTTTCCCAGACTGGAATGCGGAGGGCAACTGCACCATGTTTACATTATAGTTTTGTCTGGTCTGAAGCTTTCTGCTTTCCTGCCTTGCCAGTTTCAGCCCACAGACTTGTCATATAGTAAGCAGCTGAATCAGAAAGTAACATCAATTTTAATTTTCAATATGTTACAGTGCAAGGTGTGACTTGTTATAATGCAGCTCCTGTTCATACTAAGTAGGCATTGAAAACGATTAAAGTTTCAATGTTATAGCAATACTTTTATCATACACCCGAGAGAAGAGGAAATTAATCTTCGCAATGCGTTTGTCATTTTGACATGGCTTAAATACTGGGTGCAGAGTACTGTCATGGTTTTAATAGCTTATACCACTTAGATACCAAACAGGATTAATTTATTGAATCAAATAGGAGTTTCTTTGTGAAGTTCTTCCAAATATGCCTTAAGCCTTTAGAATGAAGAATAAAACACAAGTAAATATGAAATATTCCCATGCTTTTAAAGAAATCCCTGGTTGCTGCCAGCGTTGATTGGCAAGCATTTTTAATATTTCTCTAGCAAATATTTATTCTCATCCATAAAGGTTAAAAGTGATCAGAACAAATTAGCAATAATAGTTGGTTCTGCGTGATACTAAGCTTTACATGTAATACAGTGTCTTTTCACTCTGACTCTGAGTTTGACACATTAATAACAATTTAATAGGCATTCATCAGAGTAACCCAAGTGCTTTATATTCATTGCTCTCATCCCTTTAAGGTTAGGTGTAAGCAAAGGTGTAGGCTTTCGTCTACATATTCTTAGCTGTCAGTGGAATTTATATGCACTCCTAGGTGCTGAGTTCTGATTTCCTTCTTTCAGAAGTTCTGCTGAGAAGATGGTACTTGGCCCAAGTCAGTTCATCAACAATTACATCAATAGTCTCTTCAGGTGGGAGCAGGGAGGAGGATTCCATCTGAATGGAACCATGGATTCCATCAAGAACTATATGTTTGCACACTGCTGCATAAATAGAGGCCAGATGAGTTTCATGTATGTCTTTTTTCCAGTTAGATCTTCAGTGACTAAGAACTTCAATAATCTTATGAATGATTATGGTTGTTAAGGTCCCTCTATAGAACTAAAATGGAGTATCTTTCAGTGTTTAACCACAGAGATAGAGGGGGGGGGGAAATGGGAATGCAGCAAAGTTAGGCAAAAACACAGGTATATTGTTAGCATATGGCTGAAACCTCTGATAATAGAGTTTGTGATGTTCTCGTGGACAATACAGATGGAATCAGAAGTTCAGCTTTTTAATCAATATATGAATGCTTGCTTTTCCTCCCTTGCTTATCTGCCATTTCCCCTTGGAGTGTTCCAAACTCCTTTGCTATTACCCTACATCTTTCAACATCAGTTTTATGTATCCTTTGTAGAGACTTTCTGTGAGATGACTTTTTTGGTATCCTCTGCTTCCTGCACATATCCTTCTGCCTCTTTTTCATCAACCCAGTTGTAACAGACAGCTGTCTTCAAGTGGCATTATGAAGAACAATAATTATTAGGTTTATTTATTTATTTATTTATTTATTTATTTATTTATTTATTTATTTATTTATTTATTTATTTATTTATATGTTAACTTGTATTACCGCTCCATCTCCCCCTCCATTTTATATGATGGAACTAATTTAAAAAATACTTGAAGTTCATAGTGGTGGAAGCTCACCATTCATAATATATCTCCGAGACATAGTATCAGTTGCACTGAAATTATGGAGTTATTTTATGTTAACAGTGAGTGACATTTCTTGATACCCCGAAGTGAAATGAAACAACAGCACTTCTTATTTGGGTATTTACTAGTGGATCTAATGTTCATTCCTACTTTAGTGTAAAGTAATACAGGCAGTGCACTTTTCAAATATCCAGGATAACTGCAGTGCAGCTAGGTTGTGGACCTTGTCATAACAGTGTCTACAGCTGTAGAAGAAGATAGAAAAAGGATGTCCAAAATACGTTAAGATGCAGATTAGAGTAGCTTCAAAAATCATGGCTTCATTTTATTTCTGGTTCATTTACAGTCTCATAGGATTGAAGTCAGGACAGCAATTAAATGCATGCTTATTCAGAAATTGGATTTATGTACGTATGCATTAACCTGGAGGGGCCCTGAAAGGTTCTGAAAAGCTTAGCAAAGCAAATTTGGAAAGATACCACTTGTTTTCGACATGTAACCTCTAAATGTTAAATATTAGGGTGTTCTCACAATAACACTTCGGCGTGTTTCCTGTTTTCTGCTTTTAAACTTCAGATTGTCAAAAGTGAAGGAAAGTCATTTTTAAGCACAATTTCTTTGTTGTCAGAATATTTTTTCTTCATTTATGTTATAATTGTAGGAATAGTAAAATCTGATTTCAGGAGCTTTAGTGCTGTGGAACTAAAGATTCTAATTTCATCCAATAGTTCCCTGACATGAACTTTTATGTATGTAAGACTAAAATCATATCCCAGTCTCTTTTACAGAGGACATTTGTAATACAAATCAACATCTAGAACATATTGCATTAACTTATTTGAAGAAAACCATACTCCATGAAGAAAATAGGATTTTTATATGTACACTTGAATTTGACTGTCATTTTTTAAAACAACTATGCAACCCTGATTCATGCTGGGCAAAGGTTCAATAATAAGTTTCTTGAGGTCCTGTTGTCAACATACTTGGCCTTTTTGCTTTGCTTTTTTGACCCTTTGCCTGGGCATTCACATTCTTCTTAGAGCAGGGGCCAGCTAGTACTGTCTTCTCAAAGAAATTGAATTGTTACATTGTGTAAATATATTGGAAATAATAACTGAACTTAATTAAAAAAAACCTGACATCTTTCTATCCAGAATGAAATCTTTTAATACGGTGTTGGTTAGGGCTATGCAAAGCATTTGAAGAAGCGCTTCACAAATATCTGAGGCACCCCTCCTCCAGAAGGATCTGCATGCCTGCTTCAAAGGTTTTCCCAGGTCATCTCTGCATGCATCTGCATGGACAGCTGCTTCGCTGACAGGGAAGTGTTTACTGTGCATGCACACACACATGCAGATGACCTGTTAAAGACCTCGAAGCTGCTGTGGCACTTCCACTGAAGACTAACCCCAGAGAAACTGGTGCTGTTTCCAGTGCTGAGAATTCAGAATGAACATTTGTTGGGCCTGGAGAGACAAGGGGGGAAAAAACGTGATTGCATTTTTAGGGATTGACTAAATGGCATGATTGACTGCAGAGCAGTAGAATTTAGAATTAATCTCTGGCACAAAAATTACTTCAGCAGAGAAGACCCATAAGAGATAAAACACTGCTGGTAGAGAGAGATGACAGCAAATTCAGGGGTGAATTATATAATGGCTAGGTCTTCCCAAATACCTAGGATATTTTTATCACCCAAGTATTTGTAGATTATTTCCCCTTGTTATTTGGGAGAATGAGGTTATTTTGTGATTAAGAGAATTAGGCTATGAGCATTCTTTTGCATGATGCCCAAGACGTTAAATCAGATCACTGGGTAACCCCAGAAGATTCATAAAATGCTGAGGCATAAATCCAATTACATTGTTTTGTTATCAACTAGAGCAGCCATAACTGGGCTGTAGTGATCATTTGGATTTCTCCAGCCCAGATAAGATAGTGCTATCTTAGGAGAAAGAGAATAGAAAAGAAATAGCATAGAAGTGATAGAATAGAAAACAACTGGCATTTCCCAAACAATTTAATGACCCGATTGTAGTTACAACTGTTTTCATCACTTTTTGGGGTTTTGTTGTTGTTGTTTAGCTAGATACTTCATTGCTGTTGACTTCCTGCATATTTATGTGACATGAGCTCATACGTGTCTTCTGCATATGCTGCTTCCAACTCACTACAGTTGTGACAGGGAACTCATGGCCCTCCAGATGTTGCTGAATATTATATTTTAGCAATCCCAATCAGAATAGCTACAGTAATTGTGGCTGGTAGAGGGAACTGTAGTTCAACATTGTTCAATACCTGTGGTGCCACAAATTTGCCATCACTGCACTAAGGCTTTTCTTAAGTATATATGTACACACATACATAGATTTCTCTGTTCATCTGCTCCCTACAGTGAGTTACTCCTCAGTGGAAGCATCTCAGGTGTGCCAAAGTCAGAGGACCTATGTAGTTTACCTCTTCATGATGCTTTGTGAAGAGGTAAACTACATTGTTTCCACTGTCAGCAGTTCCCACGGTTTAATCAATTTTAAGACAAAGGTCTGGAACTTGATTGTCATTATGGAGGATACACTGAACGTCTGAGAAAAACGTGCTTTGTTTTGTTTTTACTAGATTTTGTCATTAGACACAGGTTCTGTTCTCTCCCTCTTTACATGCATCCATGCTTTATTCTTTATCAGCACCTATTTGGTTCAGACTTAAGTTTGGTATGCTCCATGCTATGTTCAGTGTGCTTCTGAATAACAAATACTGCGGGGGGTGGAGGGGGAGAAGGATGGGAAAGGCTTCTTGCCTTTATGTCTTTGCTGGCTTTCAGGAGTTATCTTCTTGTCTCTTGTGGGGGGGGAAAAGGATGGTAGACTAAATTGTCCTTTGATCTGTTACAGAAAAGCACTTTTTACATTCTTTGTTATTTGGAATTGAATACAGTGACTGTATTCATATATAATTGGACTTTTGCTAGGATTTTTTAAAATCATGATTTGATGAACAAGCCAAAAGTCTTGGCTTGTATCTAAGTTAAACCATAATGTGGATTAACACATGTGTGAAATTTAGAGCAAAGAAATCATGACTCATAATGTTTCATGTGAACCAGAGGAGAGAAAGAGGACTCTTCTATGTTACTTTCTTTCAATTGTTTTTCTGTCCTGTTTCATGTATTGGAGAGACCCTTCCGGTCATATCCTACCTGGATCACATTGTGATAATTCATATTCACTGTGTTATGCATGCAAATGGATATAATGTTATACAGTGGTAGAATGTGGCTTCTGCAGAGCTTTCTAAGCACAAATCAGATATGATTATTCTTTAATATTAGAAGTTTTTTGTGAATAAAGTTGTGGCATCCAGCTTTATTCTAAGCTTTAAAAATAATTAGAAATTAGCCTACATTTGTCTTTACAAGTTGAAATTAACACCTTTAAATAAAACAAGGTTTCTTAACATTAGTTGTTAGAGAAATTCAGCAAATTTTCTAATCTAGTAACAATTGGAGAAAATACAAAGTCTTAATTCTTAATCAAATCCATAATAAATGGAGCTGATTTTTTTTATAATACCTATATATTCAAGTAAAATATTCCTGCTTTCTTTTTCAATAGGTGGAGAACAGACCTAAATACTATGGACGGGAGTAAGTAGTATGATGCTGTCAATTCATTGCCTTGAACTATTAAGCAAATATTAAAAATATGCCCATTGGCTACTTATTCTGTTCTTTCTTTCTTTCCTCTACTTGCTCATACTGTCTCAATTTATCTTACAGAGGCTATATATATAGAGAGGATTATTTTGTAATTTACTTGTGGTTTCAGCATAGGCAGTCTTGTTCAACCATCAGTAGCTCACAGGATAAAATGTTGACATGTACAATCTCAGTAATCAAATCAGATTTCTTTCCAGTCTGGCTGAAATGTTTTGGACTTGGAACAAAGTTTTTATTGAACACATTTAACTGCCTCCATAAAAATGAATGTGCTAGTTTTTAAGAACAAAAAAAGAAAAGCTGTCATTTCTGTTGCTTTGTTAAAACCTATTAAAATATATATATAGCAAGCTTGTTTTCACTTTCTTCATACAGCAATTTTGGACACAGGGCTTCAGTTTTTCTATCATTCTGGAGTTAACAATTTTTTTATTTTTACTTATTAAAATTAAAACAAATTAACATATTTAGAAAAAATTAATAGTTTGGGGTACTATATATAAATTGAATAGCATCAACTATACATTATTATTATTTATAAAACATTGTGCAGTTTAGAAAATAAACCTAACCTGTTATGTAAAAAAGCTATATAGAGAACTGAAAAAAGCAAAATTCTATACTACCTAGAGAAGGAAAAAAGAAAGATTTTCATTTTTTCTCTTTTCTAGTTTTTTTTAAAAATTCTTGAATTAATACAAGAAAGCAAGAACATTCCTAATTTATATATATATTCAGCAGTAAAAATCAATAATTTAGAAAATTTGTATAAGGGTGATTTGGTTCCTTTAAATGTATAATTCCATTTGGAATTTGACTTAGATCTGCACCTTTGGGCAAATTTATGCAACCAGTAAAATCAAGCTTTTCTAGAATTATTGGTGATATTATTGAATTATTGGTCTAGAATTATTGGTGATAGAGGAGGTTGGATTCTTTCATTGCTTCTGTTATCAAACCTTTCTATATCAGAAAATAGCATTAAAGAATTAGGAGTGAAGTTAGCAGTGATATCCTGTATCACCTATAAAGCTTCCTGAATGAGAAGTTGAATTAGGTCCTATTTTCCCCCAAACCCTGTTCAGTGTACTTTGGTTCCTAACATTTTTGGTTAGTGATATTTTTAACTCAGATTGCTTGCTTGTCTGATGGACAATATATGCTGGTAAATATTGACTATTTCTCTACAGCATAGCTTTCCAAACCCTGTGTCGCGACACTTTAGTGTGTTGCGACAAAACCCAGAAGTGCTGATGGCGCATCGCCGCCACCCCTGCGGCAGCGTGCGTGGCGACGGCGGCGGTGTGTGCGGCGGTGGTAATGGCAGCGGTGCGCCATCAGCGCTTCCGGGTTTTAGCGCGAAACACGAAGCTGCCGCTGCCACCGCCATGCATGCCACCGTTGCTGCGCGCGCCCCTGCGTCGCCCCCCGCCACCGTTGGTGTGTGGCCAACGGCGGGACTTTGGAAAGCACTGCTCTACAGGAACTGTCAGCATTCACTAAAAGTATCTCTGAAGCTTGGAATGTTCATATCACTAATGGGGATTTTTTATTTTTATATGTGAATGTTCACATTTGCCACATATGATATTCACTGCTTTGACATTTGTTATAGTGATGTTTATAAATGATATGTATAATTGGGGAAATATACTATAAGATTAATGGTATTTTGCTTTTTATGAGATAAATTGGATCAAACAAATAGGAGAATTTGTTCATGGACAAAACAAAAAATATGATTGTGTGAGAGAGGGACTATCTAAACTAAGGCGCTGCAAAGCATTTGAAGGAGGTGTTTTGCAATAAGCATTAGCACATGCAAAGTACTACTTTTCAAATCATTAAAGCATCTGCATCTTTTGCAAGACTCAAATAGCTGTTTTGAGGGCAGTCCTTAGTCTCTGCATGCATGCATAGACCATTCATCTGCTGGGACTAACAGCAAAGTGGCTGTGCCTCCACATATGTGTAGAGTCTGCTGGGGACAGCTTTTGAAGCAACATGCAAGCTTTGCAAAAGATGCAGCTGCTTTAACAATTCAAAGACAAGTGCTTCATTCATGCCCAGTGAAGCACCTTTTTCAGTACTTTGCATAGCTGTAGTGCACATTATTGGAAAAAAATATGTGTAAATTATGATACTGAGATGAGATTCAGATTGAAGACTTGTCCTTAGGATTCAACCAGGGATTCTTACATTTTCACTGTTGAGAAATATGTGCAGTCTTAATGTTGATGAGAATCAAAGGTAAAATGGCAACTTTCTATAAATTGAGATGATCAGAAGTACCTGATATAAACTGAATTTACTTTGTCTGTAGTGTGGTTTTGTGTATAAACACTGAAAATAAACAACCTATTTACATGCTAAGTAGAGAAATCAACATGATTATACTCAGAAAGAACTTTAGTTTTTCACACATTTCTTAAAAAATAAAGTAAGGTGTTTTCTAATGAAAAAATTAAGAGTTTGCTTTTTTCTGATATATTTTTCTTCCAAAAAAGTTATCTTGTCATTGTGATGATATAGACAGACTTTGTTTTTCAGGTTTCATGGGATGATATCGAGAGAAGAAGCAGATCAATTATTGAGCGTAGCAGAGGGAAGTTATCTTATTCGTGAAAGCCAACGACAACCTGGAACATACACTTTGGCTCTAAGGTTGGTAATTAATATTATTATTAATTATTATTAATTAATATTATTAATTTATTATTAGTAGTAATTAATATTATTATTAATATTATTAACTTTGGCTCTAAGGTTGGTAATTAATATTTCATTTCTACAATATAAGAGTATTTATGAATACACTTGCAGGGGGTGAAATTGGAATTATTGCTTTCTAATTTTATTGATGGAACTTTTTGAAATAGTCAAGGTTTAACCAATTCAGTTATTAATACTTAGTTCTAATACATGTTTAAAGTGTTTTAAACTTAATAGGCAGTTGAAACACTGGTGTATTAAAAAAAGTAGTCAGGAGGTTACCTTAGATCAGCCTTTCCCAACTTGGTGCTCTCCAGATGTGTTTGAGAAATCTGAGAATCATCATCCAAACTTCTGGAAAGCATCTGTTTGGAAAGCTGCTTTAGATCTTCCTGTCATTTAAAAGTAACAAAGAGAACCTAATGGCTGAAAAATAAATGTGTTAGTCTTCAAGGTGCTGCAAAATTCTTTGTTGTTTTTGCTGCAAAAGACTAACATGGCAAAAGACTAACATGGCTTTGAAAAATTCTTATTCAATTTCCTCCTCTAATGCTGCTGCTTTTTCTGCTCCTGTCTTTTATCTCTTTAGACTTTAAGCTCATTTTGATGCAGGCAGCCTTCTTTTTTCTTCTTGTATTTTCTAGTGAAGAATAATATGCATTAATAGTGCAGTCAAACAGAAAACAAAAATAGTACTGGCATTTGACCACATTTTTTAAAAGGGGAAGAATAAAAATTAGCTCAGTCATTCTGTGTTGGAGATGTATGTGTGTCTAGTGAGCATAACAACCTTTCAGTTATCTTTTGATACAATCAAATATCTGATGGTTTGTGGAGCAGGATATACACTGGCTTGATAGCTCCCCAGTACTTTGATGCTGAAGCTTTAATCTCCTTTCCCTTCCCTAGTAGAAGTATAGTGATATCAGAGTCCACACCGATTCATCCTGAGCTTACAGATGGGAATCCATTGTGTTGGTTTTATTCAGTTGCAATGCAGATACTAGTAGGACTGTAAGACAGATACATTTTTTAAAAAAATCCCTGAAGGTGGGAGTGGCACACCATTTTTATATTGTTGCCACAAGACTTTATCTTTTTAAAAAAAATTATTGGTCCAATTTTCCATGGATGGAAGCCAGAAATCTTAATTATGCCCACTTCTTTTAGAACATCCATGTGTGAAACTTAGTGGTTTGTTATGTATGCTAAAGAGTCTTGATTAAGTCATTCACCTGTTTGCAAGCTACATGTTTTTGGCTTTTGAATTCTTCTCAGTCATCTGTGCTTTGTTTTGTTTTAAACTTGCTTGTCATTGAAATTTCGGAGACTGTTGTTTTCTGATGGAACTGCCATCTTAAATGAGTCTCATTCGGCTGTGTACTCCTGTAGTACATGCTTTTTTATAACTTACTGTAACCATCCTTCTGCATAATCTGCCATGGAAATATAGTATTTTTTATTTGGTTGGTAATATATTATTTCTGATGCCAAGAGTGAAAGGGAGATCTGAAAGAAACTTCTATTTGCATTTACCTGAAGTCAGTTAAAATTTTCACATGATTAACAACCCTAACAAAGCAGAATTCTTAATTGTATAAGACATTTTGTTGTTGTTCAGTCGTTCAGTCATGTCCGACTCTTCGTGACCCCATGGACCATAGCACGCCAGGCCTTCCTGTCCTCCACTGTCTCCCGGAGTTTACTCAAATTCACGTTCATTGCATCGGTGATGCTATCTAACCATCTCATCTTCTGCCGTCCCCTTCTCCTTTTGCCCTCAGTCTTTCTCTCATTCAAATGATCATGAGTAGGAAATCCACTTTAAATTTGGCAAGGTCAGGAACAGAGAAAGGATAGACAGAGTTGTGTTCTCTTGCCCCTTGTACATATTTGTCTATCCTGCCCAGTAATTACTTTCAAATTGGTTTCTGGCGATGAATTTGGATTCTTGATTAGCCTGTTTGTTTTCCTGTCTTTCTAAGGTTGTGGGGAGAGGGTCTTCTCAAAGAGCCTCCTGAATTTCAGTTCTCTGTCCTGTTACCCAGTTTAAAAATAATTCTACACATAAATCAACCGTATTCAGATTGCTCTGAAGCAGTTTACTTGATAGAATATGGGGACAAACATAATATATATAACTGCCCTGTTTAGTGACTGTTCGAAGTTACAGTGATGTTGGAAAAGTAACTTTACAACCAGTCCTTGCACTTATGACCCTTGCAGTGTCCCCACGGTCACATGATCACCATTTGTGCACTTCACAGCCAGCTTCCAACAAGCAGAGTCAATGGAAAATCCAGCAGTAAAGTTGTGAGCCATGGTCATGTGACGTCTCTTTTAATGACCGCAGGTGATTCACTTAACGACCGCAGTGGAAGTGAGGTTGTAAGTCCGTTGCGGTCACATGATGTCTCACTTAATGACTGCATCGCTTACCGATGGAGTTGCCGATCCCAATTATGGTCATTAAGGGAGGACTACCTGTAAAGCTTAGGGGCGTGGTGGCTCAGCGGGTAAGACGCCAGGCTTGTCGATCGCAAGTTCGGAGGTTCGAATCCCTAGCCCTGCGTGCAGAGTGAGCTCCCGCACTAGCTCCAGCTCTTGCCAACCTAGCAATTTGAAAACATGCAAATGCAAGTAGATTAATAGGTACCACTTCGGTGGGTAGGTAACAGCGTTCCGCGTGCGTCATGCGGCCACATGACCGTGGAAGTGTCTTCAGACAACGTTGGCTCTTGGGCTAACAAACGGAGATGAGCACCGGCCCCTAGAGTCGGACACGACTGCACAAATGTGCGGGGGGAACCTTTACCTTTACCTTTTACCTGTAAAGCTGAAAATTATGCCTATCTATTTGATGCCTTTGGTTTCTTCAAAGACATTCTGGATCTCTGTTGGGATAAAAAGAATGTGATTCATTTTCAAAATGTCTGTATGTGGGAGAGCTTAGTGCTGGATAAGACTTGTGAGCCAAGTCATCTCATTCCTGCTGAAGATCAATCATTTCTGAACTGGGATCCTTAGAAATTGAAAGGTTGCTCTAAGACAAGTAGGCAATAATTTTCCCCTAAGGGCTGCATGCTTTTAAAATTCAGGTCATTACTTATCTGTGTGCAGACAAGCAGGTAGGCAAGCACACATTTCTCTCTGCCTTCTGCTCAACCGAACAAACAAGGATTCACACTCATGTGTTAATATTTTATGATACATACCTGCATTGGGCAGCCTGGGCAGAGTATGAATTTGATGGTAACAGCGCTTCTGGATTTTCTCAAGAAGGAATGATCATCTGTGCATCACCTTGCTACATAGCTGTGAAACATAACTCATTTCAGGCATGTGTATCTTATTTATTGCTTACAGATAAGCAGTTGGCTATAGTGTGATGAGATTATACAGGCAACAGAGAACAAATTGGCCCCGAACCTGTTGGCCTTCCATAAGGCCTTAAAGACCTGGTTCTGTCACCGGGCCTGAGGGTCAGGAGGTGGGGTCGAGCCCGTGCATTGGTTATGTTGTTACTGGTGGATCTGTTTTCACCCCAACTGCTGTTTCATGTGGGGGGGGGAGTTATTGGGGTTGTTGCTGTTTATTCGTTCAGTCGCTTCCGACTCTTCGTGACTTCATGGACCAGCCCATGCCAGAGCTTCCTGTCGGCCGTCACCATCCCCAGCTCCCCCACGGTTGAGTCCGTCACCTCCAGAATATCATCCATCCATCTTGCCCTTGGTCGGCACCTCTTCATTTTGCCTTCCACTTTCCCTAGCATCAGCATCAGTTATTGGGGTGTGTGTGTCTGTTTTTCTGGTTTTTTAAAATGTTTTTTAACATAACATATCATAACAACGTAACATAACGTAACGTAACATAACAGTTTGATTCATCAAATGTAGGCCATTCTAATTGTCATCAGTTTAATTCCTGTTGTTGAAGAACAAAAAAATTCTTGCATTTTTGCCAGCCGATGGGCTTACCTAAGCTGACTCTTCAGGTTGCCTCTTGTGAGAAATAGTACACTGGGTGAAAATACATGAAGGTTTACTCTGATCTGCCTAGAATAGTCGTGTTTGTGTGTGTGAAATGGGCAACTACTATTCCTTTTGTTTATCTCTTTCTTATGTGCACTAGTGAATTACAGATAGTTTTGATCTTTGAACAACACTCTTCGGCAGCTGGAATGTCCATCTTTTCAAATGTGTTTTTCCCTCCCAATAGGAAGGAAACAGAAAGCATCTGCTTTCTTTCAGTTTAGAGCATTTCACTTCATCCACTTCCCTACTTCATTCTCTTCATCTTGGAGTCTTAAGTTTCCTTTCCTTCCTTCATAAGACTGTGCCATTAAATTATTTTAGTAATAATATTGGGAATAGCATTAATAAAATGTACTGATTTATTAAGCCTTGAAAGCAGTGGAACCTGGCAATGCAATCTTTTCATTTCTTATTAAACACTTTATAACAACAGGAACATGTTATGGTACAGGTAGTCTTCGGCTTATGACTAGAGTTGGGATCGGAATTTCCATCGCTAAGTGATGTGGTCGTAAAGTGAGACCTCACATGACTGCATTGCTTAGCGACAGCAATCCCGGCAATCCCCATTGCCATCGTTAAGTGAATTTCACTGGTTGTTAGCTGAGGACCCACCCCAATCCAAGCCATTCCGGGCTTGGTCCCTCCCAGCCTTGAGCCCCAGTAAGGTAAGGGACTGCCTCCAACTCCCCCCATCCGCCTATCTCCCCCCCATCTCTGCCCTTTTGGCCGCCCTGCACCCTGGCTTGCGGGGCGGCAAGAAGTCCCAGAACCATGTGGTTCTGGGACTGCTTGCCACACTGCGGCTCAGGGGCTTCTGCCACCCTGCACTCTGCCGCCCCAGCTGTCCTTTACCGTCTTCTTGCTCCTGCTGCTGCTGAGGCATGCTACGCTGCTTGGCCAGGCTGGGGCTGGGCTTCGTGCGATGCTGCGGTTCAGGGGCTGCTTCTTGCAGCCTCAGAGCCACGGCACACCAAGAAGCCCCTTTGCACCATGCTGCTGGGTTGGGCTGGAGCTGGGCTTCCACAGAAAGCTTTGCTTCCCTTCATTCGTTTGCCCAGCTGTCAGCGAACGCTTCCTACACGTGGCTCCCTGAGCCAACCCCTGACGCTTTCCCATTGGGCGAAACCGCTTTGGGCCTTCCTATTGGCTGGCATTCTTCTTTGCACCGCACTGCTGGGCCAGGCTGGGGCATTTGCCAGAGAAGCTGGAGTGCCCAGGGTAGCATGGCAGCCGTGGGTCCAAAAAGGAGAGAGCAAAGCAGTGAGGCATGTCTGCTTTGGCTGCGGTGGCTGGGCACAAAAAGTGAAAGGTCAGTGCGGGGAACTGGGACAGAAGGCAGCTGGGCAAACGAATGAAGGGGAGCAAAGCTTTACCCCAGGGCTCGCAAAACGGACTCCGAGCACACTCACTTCGAAGTGGTCAGAATTGTCCTATTTCTGTTCTTGTGTTTGAGGTGTTAGGAAAAGAAGGATAGGTGGCAGAATGGCACGGCCAAGGCATTAAAGCATGTGTAAAGGGGCTTCTTGGCATGCCGTGGAAGCCCAGCCCCAGCAGCACACTGCAAAGCCGCAGCCGCCCTCGCCACCCTGCACTCTGAGGCCCCTGCCACCCTGCGCTCCACTGCCCCAGCTGACCTGGCCGTTCGTGAGGCAGCTGCTGGCCACGTGAGGCCCTCTTCCCCAGGTCTCGCAAGGAAACCACCGTGCACGACCTGAGAAAGCCTCGTGCGGCCAGCAGCTGCCTCATGAAGGGCCCGGCCGGGCACACCTCGTCAGCAGCAGGAGCAAGAAGATGGCGAAGGTCAGGTGGGGCGGTGGGGCGCAGGGCAGCAGGGGGCCAAAAGGGCATAGGCGGGGGGGGGGTTGAAGCGCCCCTGCAGTCATAAGTGTGGGTGGGCTGCCAAGTGCCCGAATTTTGATCATGTGACCGCAAGGGCGTTGCAACAGTTGTAACTTCGGGGACCGGTCGTAAGTCCCTTCGTTCAGCGCCGCCATAACTTTTAATGGTTGCTGAACAAATGGTCATAAGTCAAGGACTACCTATGCTAGGCATTCATACTGTAATGTTATGGGAAAATATGACTGTGTATGTAATGTGAATATATGAATATATATTGTGAATAGATGCTCTGTCCTGATAGTCATATAAACATGTCTAATATGTTTTAATACAAGCAGGAAGAAATTCTATAGTACTTTTCTTTGTTTATCTTACTGAAATCCAAACTTACTTTGTTCCTCTATTTCTAATTATAAAGCAGTCATTGATCATCAAGTATACACTGTGATGGTAGTCAGAAGCACTCATCACAGAAAGCAAGTCCCATCCTGGCTGTGGATATGTTACCTTCTATAATATCATTTTGCTTTATTGTAAACCGCCCAGAGTCGCTCTTTGAGTGAGATGGGCGGTGACTAAATTTGATATATAAATAAATATAAATAATAAATATGGCTTTTTGGCCATACCATAAACATATGAGTTAAAAGTTTCAGAGACAAAAGCAGGCCAGCTTCATCACAACTTGAGCTCCACGCTTGTGTCTTTCACGCTTGCTAGCGTTGTGGTTTTTAGTATTGTTTAAGACTGAATTTTGAAATATGGTTTTATGAAGAATATGTTTTTATGTACTTTTAGTCCAAAACTGTCAAGCTTTGTGAAGAACTGCAGTAAAAATGCTTAAATAAATTCAAGTTTCTACCTATAAAGCCTATGCTGGTTTTAGTTCTATATACATCCTCTTTATCCCCTTGCCTGTTTTTTAATATTACATCTCTGTGCTCAGCCGGTAGATTAAGTGCTTATACTATTCCCATAACCAGTAGTTTTGAAATGCCAGCATAGTGTTTTAAGTCATTCATTTTGAGAGATGGATTTTAGTGACTAGTGTGATGTAGCTTTCATAGACAGTAGCTTTAATAATAATAAAGTAGTTTTATATTCCAGTTTTGATGTGCCCTCATATTATAGCAATGCTGTGTTAAAATACGTATGTCCAAACATCTGAGTTTAAGCAGATCAGCTTGATATAGTGACCATTTGAAAATAACCAAAGCAGAGAATCCAAATCCCACTTGCAGTTGAAAGAAAAATAAGGTTGTATTTCAAATAACAGTTTTTATTAGCCTAGGTGAGCAAATCTTGTAAGCCTCTTTTGCAGGGAATAGGGTCAGCAGGCATGAATATTTGCTGCACAGGGCATAGATCTCAACATTGCTGTAACAGGCTGGATTCAAAGTGAATATGGTTTTTATGAGATCAGATTTTTCCCCCAAAGATAATAGAACCAGGGAGGAGTAATTGTTTTTACCTTTAAAAAAAGAACATATGTATTATTAAATATTAATACAAGAATATTGCCAGTTAGTGATCTGCATCCCAGAAGTAACGTTTAATAAAAGGTTAAAAAATAAAAACGTAGCCCAAGCACAGGTATCCATGCTAGAAGTGTGAATAAAAGTATAAGAGAATGCATTCTAATGTAAATCAGAAATTCCTTACAGCTAAAAGGAACAGGAAATTCCTAATTAATTCCAGAGGGTATTAAATCCGCCTTTAAAGTCAACTAAACAGTAGGGCCTGCTTAATGCCAAGACCTATAACAGATGATAACAACAAGAGCACATCATCTCCAGTGTCAATTTTGTGGTTGGAAACTTGTTTAATTAAGGAGAAGATAAAAAGGAAAGCTGAGAGAAATGGAAGTGGGAGGCGTTGAAGGGCAGCAGCACTCTATGTTCTTTGGAGATGATGGCTGCTGCTGCTGCCACTTCAACTCAACAGTGTTTAGCTGGTTACCATGGTTGCTTTTCCTTCAAGGCCTACAGTTGCTTTACAGGAAAAGAAAGGCACTGCAATGTGACATGGGAAAACCCATTTGATTGGAAACTTCATTTGAAAATTTTAATATAAGGGGTACGGTGACACTCAAGACGTATTTGTAAAGAGATTAAAGACAAGGTGCTTTTATGTTAATTTTCGCTGCAAATGATTCCTCTCAGCTGTTCCCCAAGTGACACGGAATATTAGCAAACAGTAACCACTGAGGATGATGACTCAGAGATAGGCCACCACTGAGTTAAGTAAGAGGGCTTTGGCTGGGTAGGAGCCTTTCACATGAAGAGTTTTAACTGTGTCCTTATGAGGCCACAAAAGAAAGGCAGAAGTGCTGATATGGATTTGCTGGAGAGCTGGAGAAATGAGTCCAGGGAAATAGCTGAAGGAGAGGGAGTAGAGTTTAGTTATAAAAAGAAGCCTGGTTTGGAGACCATTATAGAACTCACTCTTTGAATTCCATGATTGGGGGGGGGCAGGAAAGGTAGGGTAATATAACATGAAGATGCAACAGCCAAGAACAGAAGTGGGTGGTTGCTTAGGGGATAGAAAAATATTGATCTTCAGGACTGGATAATAAGGTAGGAATCATAAGAGCCTAGTATGAATGATCAAATATATTTTTCTAAAGCAGCTACAGCTTAATCTAGGAAGATTACAGGCAATAGTGTTTGGCTTTAGTGGTCCAAGAAAATCTATTGATATTTCTAGCTGATGTGTCATGTAAAAAACTCAAAAGTCAGAATTACATGTTCAGGCTTAAATTCCTTCTCCCAGCTGTATTTCGTAGTTGGATGGTGTAAAATTCAGAAATAAAACAATGGTCCTATGGATCTATTTCAACAGCTTCTTTCTCACAATACCCAATCCATTCTTCCTTGAGAACTCACAAAAATATGTTTCCCCACTTATTTTCCTGGGGACTTCATACAGCCATAAGTGGCCTACTATGTAAGTCAAATTGTAATTTTTTTCTAAAAGGAACCCAGGAGATTGAGGGTTATTATTATTATTCGTGTCAGAAGCATCACTATTAAAAACATACTGTAAAACATAGCATTTAAAATATGAAATATAAAAGTTAAAATATATAAAAATTAGACAGATCTTGCCCAGAAACTGGCAACATTAATTGCGTTCTGTCGCGCTGTCATGAGGTCCTCAAGTGTGCATTGATCAAGGCACAAAGGACAAGTGTACATATGTGTTGTTGTCTGCAAGTCTCCACAGTCACAAAGGGCAGAAGTCACCGGATAACCCCATTTATTCAGAGTATCTCTAGATCTTGTTATACCCGTGCACAGTCTATTCAACGATTTCCAAACTTCCCAGCTTTCGCCAAAACCAGGTGCCAGCTCCTCTGCTGGTTCCATCCAATGTTGGTTCTTTGTAGCTTTCCATAGGTCCACTCTACTTTTAAATTCATCAAAATCTTCCCTCGACCTAAGGAAACTTAGGTTTAAATCTAAAACCCTAGATTTTAATCTCTGAGGGGCTGGTTGTAGGCCGTAAAGTGGGTGTTGTTTGGATATTAATGATTTAAGCTTCTCTTTATATGCTGGTGCTTCTCTACATACAGCAGGCAGGGCAATACCAGCTAGATGGTAGATCTTATCTAGAGAAGTAGGTTTCAAACATCCGATAATAATTCTACTGGTTTCATTCAGAGCAATGTCTACTTGCCCAGCATGTGCTAATTTGTACCAAACTGGGCAAGCGTATTCGCCGGCCGAGTAACAGAGGGCTAATGCTGTTGTTTTAAGAACCCTTGGTTTGGCACCCCAAGTAGAGCTCGTTAATTTCCTGAGGATGTTGTTTCTTCCACTGACCTTCAATTTAGTATTGATGCAGTGCTGTTTATATGTTAGGGCCCTATCTAAAGTAACCCCTAAATATTTAGGGTTAGGGCAATGCTCCAGTAACACTCCTTTCCATGTAATTTGCAGCTTCCTAGCTGTCTGCTTATTGCGAAGATGGAAGGCACATACCTGAGTTTTTGTTGGATTTGGCCTTAGCTGGTTATCACAATAATATTGATCCAGCTCTTCCAGGGCTTCTGTTAAACGTTGTTCTACCTCCTCAAATGTTTTTCCCTGTACAGCCATTGCTTGATCATCAGCATATATATATAATTATTGGTGCCTGCAGGAAGCGGTTATCATTAGTGTAAATATTGAAGAGGGTTGGAGCCAATACACTACCCTGTGGTAGACCATTCCTCTGATTCCTCCACCTACTCCATCTTCCCTGGAACTCCACAAAAAACATAAACATGGTTCTGAAGCAGATTCCTGATAATGTTTGTAAGTTTAAAGTCTTTGGTTATATCGTATATTTTCTGCTTCAGTCTTCTAAGGTTGATGGTATCATATGCGGCTGTTAGATCTATAAATACAGATTGAGGGTTTATACTGTAACTGTAGTTTGGCAGGAAAGAACTTGACATGTTATTTCTTGGATTGTTATTTCTTCAATTGGTGTAGTGTCCCATTTGTGTTATATCTCTGGCATATCCCCTACAATCTTCCATTTTGGATTCAATTTTGACAGATTTCAGCCCCTAAAACTACAGATATGCTATGCATATAATTGAATGCAGGAGAAGCCTAAAATAATGCTGTAGATGATGGCTGCTATTGCTCATATGGTAACCCTTCTTGCCTGATGTTCTCAGAGGCTATTCTGTGTCCTCACCCCACATCCTTGGAGTTCCTCTCTCTCTTGACAATTTTCTCTGACCCCTATCTCTGTGAGATAGCAGAGCCCTAAGATTATATACTGTAAGGTAGCTCTGAGGACACTTTAGAACTTAAAGATGCCAAATGTACATTATTCTACACCACCACAATACTTCAGTAATCATCAGCATAACAACTTCAATATGTAATAAAATTATATTATTTGGAAATACTTCAGTATTTTTCAGGGTGCAGTTCCTTATAAATGTGCAAATCTATGGCAGTCCCAGATTTGCTACTGTGTAATACATGTGACCTTGAGCCAGACACTTTCTCTCAGCCTTAGGAAGGAGGCAGTGGCAAACCACTTCTGAAAAACCTTGCCAAGAAAACTGTAGGGACTTGTCCAGGCAGTCTCTAAGAATCAAGCGCAATTGAACGGAATACACACACACACACACACACACACGTGTGTGTGTGTGTGTGTGTGTGTGTGTATGAAAAAGCATTTGAAAATTCTGTGTGCCTTCCATTCTGCAAAATAAAGCTTTAATATTATAGCTAGTGTGTTAGTCTGCTTTTGTAAAGATCTTCTAAAGTTAATGAAGAATGAATTACCTGACCACTTCCCTCCCTCCGACTACAGTCTCTTTTTCTTCACATATGGTTCTTGCTAGGTTCCTGTTCTCCTTCCCATTGCTGCTGACTCCCACTTCAGTCTGTCATTTATTATAATTTCTGCCTTGTTTCGGCCAGAACTCCTACATCATCCTTTGCTGTTGTGTTAGCAACATACTTCCACCTGCCCCCACATCTTTAGCAATTACTAGCAAGAGATTCAGAGACTGAATAATATATTTCAACAGGGCTCATTCCTGCTGAGTTTTCTCTTATTTGCAGAAAAGGGAATATTTCAAAGGAAGAAAAGGCCCTTAATCTCTCTCTATCTTAGTAAGCATTTCAGCAGTCTTTTCCTTCCTGGCCCCCTCTAGATCTGCTGGGACCATTTTATGAATGTGTATTGGGGGGGTTTATATAGGTCAGGCCACCTGGCTTTCTTACAAATGCCCGTAACATTTAGGGCATATTTTATCCGGTTATCCATTCCAGTGAAACAAGTATCTGCCCACTTCAACTGAAGTCAAGAGAATTGTATAGCTCAGAAAGAGCACAAATGGTGGGGTTGCTATGAGGTTTTGGCAACATCAGCTCCCTCTAGTAAGTATTCTTGCCAGGAAATACTATAGTTAGTACCCACAAATGAAAAGAATTGGACTATAAGGCACCAGGAGACTCAAACCAGAGAGTACCCTGGCAGCAGAGCCCCAGCTTAACTTCCTGCATGCTAAGGAAGCTCTCAAGCAGAAGGACCTATTGGCTTGATAGTTGCTTTGCAGCTGTGACATACCATAATGGAAGATTGGGTAGAACACATTAAAGCTGAGCCAAGTCATGTGATTAGGGCTACCGACAGGGAGCTGACTGGCATCATATATTTGTGGGTTCAGGCTTGTTTCCTCCTCCTGGTTAACTTATTGCAAGAGTAGCTATGCAGAATTTTGTGACATCCTTCACTCTGTTTTTCTCCCCTAGGTTGCCAACTTTTGGAACCTATCTGCCTTACTCATCTACAAGTCTGCCTCTGGTCTCGCTGACTTTGACCTAACTTGGTCTAGGCACTTGCCTCTTGCTCTTCCAACTGACTGTTTCCAGGCCTGACCCTATGGGGCCTTGACGTGGCACTAATTGATATTGCAAAATTATTATTTTTAGTGGGAGCAGCTGTATAGTGTTCTGCTGTTCTGTTTCTCTGTACCAAGTAAGGACTCAGGGTATGTATAGCAGCAATTTTTAATGTAGAATTTATTTATAGCTAGCAAAAAAGGAGCCCACATTTTTCCTTTATACATATATAAAAAACACTATACTTCCGATTTGCTATACAATTTATTTACTTCAGAGAAGGGTTATCTTTTGTTTTGTGGTTTGAGCATAGTTAATAGAATGCCACTAGCTGTAAAGCAACTGTACAAAATCCAATGAAATGTTTTATTTTACATGCATGGGACAAATTACTGATATAATAGGACAAATTACTGATATATTGCTATCCTTTATTCCTCCCAAATGCTTTCTTATAATTTGTAAGGGAAGCCTTTAATCAAAAGAATCAGCATTGTACTCAGCCACTAACATATGAAAGAGTAGAGAAACTTGTCCTAATATGCACAGACCTTCGATTATCAGAATTACAAGTCTATCAGGATAAAAGTAAGGTCTCTTGTCCCAGAAGAAGCAGCAACTGCTGCTGGTGGTGGTGGTGGTTGGCCAAAAGACCCAAATAAACTGCTGATTGTAGTGATAGCTCAGAAAATAAAACTGAAGAGACATCATAAAAAAAAAATTGTGCAATGAGTCTTCTTGTTTTTCCCCATTCTTAACCGTTTTTCTTAAAAATAAAAAAAGCAAAATGTGGACAAATCTAAGCCCAGAATACATAACTCTATTTCATTATTATGTTGTTTTATTCTGTCTTCAACTTTAGTTTTTGCCATTTTGTCAAACTGACAAATCAAGAGTAGGTTTCTTAGAGTTTATGTTTCTATTTGTCATAAAAATTATCATTTTAAAGTAAATTAAAATTATTGTCTGACTAAAATATACTTTTATACATAATAGACATGCAGAACAAGATAATTGTATGAATAAACCCATATATACAAAATGTAGTTTATGTTTTTAACATAGCAAAGTGAACTTAAATCTGGAAAGGATGTTGCACATATAAGTACTTCATGTGTTTCTATTTTCCACACAACTTTCATTTTTTTCTAAGAAAAATCAGAAAAAGTTCTCCCAACTCCCCACCCATGGCTTCAGAATCTCCAGAAATATTTATATGTCTGTACCTCTCATCTAAAATATCCAACAGTATTTAGAAATTAATACGTGAAGACTTATGCCTCATGTCACAAATCATTATGCACACATGTGGAAGAAAAAGCAGTTTTGGAAACAGCATAACAATCAAGGTCATAACACAAAAGGCCTACTCTGTAGCATGTATTCCTTATATGCCCCCTGCACAATCACAAGAACTTGCTGTGAGGTATCAGTCAGTACCCCAGCTAGCAATTTTACTAGCAATAGATGCAAGGACTAGTCTGTCTGTGAGATGAAATGCAAATTTAGAGATTTCAAACCTCACAAAAGTCCTTTGAATTGAGAGGGGTTTCTGGAGCTCTTCCATTAGTCAAATTCACCCCACTAGGGGTGATCCCAATCCACTAGGAAGTGTTCCCCCCCTCCCCCGCGCAATTGGTTGGCAGAATCCATAGGAAATTTAAGTCCTCAATTGTCCCCATAATCCCCTTTTGCTCTGGATGTTGCAGTGTGTGCTTACACAATATTTATAAATCAAAGGATGAATCCTTCCTGTACTGCGTTTAGTAGGAATTCTTGGGAAGGCCCATAGTGCAGGCTAGGATGGGCAAGTCCTGCTTCCGTTGATACTAATTGGATACTGATTGAATTTCGTATTGAAATAAGCATAAAACAAAAACAGTTAATGTGAAAATAAAAATAGAGATTATTCTAAAATAATTTTCAAATTATTCTAGTTAAATGGGCATATTCTGAATGGTTTGAATAAAAAAGGGCAAATTACTAACACATGCATTAGCAGGGCTATAGAATCTCCAGCCTATGGGAGAAGGCTGGCTTCTGCCTTTGCTTGCAAACCCAAGTCTCCTTTTTTTTAATCCGCTCAGTCGTGTCTAATTGTTTCCCTTCAACATCTTCATAGCTCACATAGTTTATATACAGTGGTGCTTAAAAGTTTGTGAACCCTTTTTGGATCATTTTCCTCAATACTTGAATGAACAAGTATAATGCTTTTTATTCATTTGTTTCATTGGGTTCTCTTTAGTTTTAGGACTTGCGTGGAAAACAGATCACGTTTTAGGTCATATTTATGCAGAAATATTGAAAATTCAAAAGGGTTCAGAAACTTTAAAGCATGTAATACTTTGTGGGCAGGTAATAAAACATAACTAAAACAGATTATTGAAAAGCAAGAGTTTAGTTTTAAATCCAATGTAATATGTTAGTAATTAGAACAGTTGATGTAGACATTCTATAGTTCATTTAGATCTTCACATTTTGGGGATGGTTGGTTGGGTTATACATTATGCAAGTCTCACAAAAATGAAAAAAAATTGAGGACATTTAAAGTATAGCTTTTATTTCTATCTTTCTTCATTTTGGAGCATGCAAAAATACATAGCATTCAAACAGAGATTGTCCTTTACATGGGATGTGACAGTAGTTTCAATGACTTGTTCATGTAATAAAGACACATCATTTTCTTTTGAAATGGACTGAGTTGAGGAAGGGAACAAGGGAGTATTTTAAATGAACATGCACCTGCTCTTGCAATTGGTTCCTGGCTTGATTTTTGCATTATTCCCAATGGTAGGTTAATATTTGATTGCAAAGTTGAAGACCTTCAGATGTGATAATCATTGTTTTGGCCAATAGTTGAGTATCAAAATTATTGTGCCTTAAAGTTTGTAGAAAATAGATGAAGACAGATGTTGTGTTTCTTGCTTAACAATCAGATTTTATTAGTCATTTCAAGGGCTATAAAATTGTAAATTACTCTGTCCTAATGTTGCTGGAGTAATGATACCATGGATTGAACTGAGAGTGAATGAATCTGGAAAGCTTGTATGTAGTTTGGAGAATGTGGAGGTCATATGTAGGCATTCCATTCTTACGTTGTTGGAAATGTTACAATGTAAAGAGAACACTGATATTGGCTGTTTGTGAAAATTTGATCTGAATTATAATTATACATATTCTGTCAACTTATATGTATTACATAATTCATGTTATATAAGAATATGTATACACACACACATATACACACAGTATATACAGTATATTCCATATTTCAGTCCATCCTGTAAATCACTTTTTTTTCTTTTTACCTTAGTACTCTTCTCTTCTAAAGGAACTTTCGTGCAAAACAATGCCTTGATTGGCCATGATGGAACATCCCTCTTTCCCAGAAAGCTGACTAAAAATCAAGCAGCTTAAGGAAGTGGCCTTAATATAACATTATATTGGAGTTACTGAAAAGCTGCCTTGTTTTTTAACGTTAAACTAAAAAGTTCATGTTTTCATGTTGAAGGCACAGCAGGTAATTATTTCAGGAAGGTATCTGTGCCTGGGGCAGCCAGAGTGGCTAAATTGTTTCTGAGCCTGACTAAGCCATTCTGTTGATAGGCTGCTTGAAGTTTTGAGCTCTTTGCCATTAGCAAAGTGACAGAAGCACCGATCATAAAACTTCATCTTTTGAATGCTCTGTGTGTGTGTGCAAAGTTTCAGATGTAATTCTAAAAAAGAAATGCTACAGGGAAATATTGAGGGGGAAAAATGCCTCAAGGGTTCCTACTTCTCCAGTCTTCTAGGCCTTCAGTGATACCACAAGTTACAGCCACATCCTACAGAAAAAAAATTGTACCAGAGAAATATGAAGCACTCTGTCTTATTCCCATCCTATGCCCAATTTTCTCTCCAGTTGGAATCACTGGTGAGAGGAGACTGTAGCATTTCATTTCTGTCCTTCTGGCAGGCTTGCTCTGCTGTCATTTCGCCCTTCACTCTGCTCTTTTACATTGGAATAAAAAGGAATTTGGCAGCCAGATGGTTTGTCTCTGAAGAAGTGAGCTTTGAAAATCCTTCTGACTCCCACTGCTTAGTCAGAAGATCAGGATGCAAGGACTTAATTTGTTTTTTTAAGCCAGAATGTCATCTCCCAGTTTATGGACTGTAGTCATTCTTCTGGTCAGCTATAAAAGCCAGACAGCAATTGCAAGCAACTGTTAATACAGCTAAGACATTTATTTTAGTTTCCAAATAAGCACACAAGGAGTTCACTGAAAATGTTTTGAAGACAATGCCATAGTCTTTTATCAGTTTCTGGGATGATATTTTAACAATCCCTATTAAGACATAAAGTATATTACAATTATATATGCTTACTTTCCTGTTTAATGAACAGAACTGTCACAATGCTTCTGCATTTCTTAAATGACATAGTAAGATTTCCAAAATGTGGAAGAGTTACATTTCTTGATGGCAAAAAAACTTAAATTAGTTCAGATTAAAGATGGTGAAAGCTGTTTTGTTAATCATGGTGAAACTTTGTCAATAAAAGTTGGTAGTACATACTTACTTACTTACTTACTTACTTACAAGGAGGGACCCTAGGCGGTTCACAATAAAATAGTTTAAAATCAATAAAAAACCATAAATAATACCAATAATCATTAAAATATATAGTTACAATCAGATCCAGACAATGGTAGGTCTTATCCCAAGAGCTGGTAGGGCTGGTCAAGGGAGATCTAAGAAACCAGCCAACCCCAAAACTGGCTATTCCCCTCCCCACCCCAAGCATGATAACAAAACCAGGTCTTTAGGTTTTTTCTAAAGTCCAGGAGAGAGGGGGCTAATCTTATTTCAGGGGGGAGAATGTTCCAGAGGGCGGGGGCTACTGCAGAGAAGGCACGCCTCCTGGACCCCGTCAGATGGAACTCTCTTACAGACGGGGCTCGTAGCATGCCCTCTCTGCATGACCGGGTGGGATGGGTTGATGTGATGGGGATGAGACAGTCCCTCAGGTAACTTGGTCCCATGCCATGTAGGGCTTTAAAGGTAATAACCAACACCTTGAATTGAATCCGGAAGCAAACTGGCACCCAATGTAGCTCGCGGAGCAAAGGTGTTATATGTGCTGATCTTGAAGCACCTAAAATCGCCCGTGCAGCTGCATTCTGGACCAGTTGAAGCTTCCGGATGCTCTTCAAGGGTAGCCCCAAACTTAATATATATATATTATAGTACACTTAATATACTTACATGTACATATATAGGTGTATGTATGTATTTATGTATGTATCATACATTTTAATCCATATAATAAATCTGCAATGTAAACCAACAGTGGATTGCTGGGTGGGAAACATCAACTGAGAGAATAATTGGGGGGGCTAATGCTGTCTATTTTATTATTTCACTATATTATTTTATTCAACTTGGACACCACCTGACTCTGACTGTCTCTGGGCGGCTCACAGCATAATGACCAATATGCAAAAGCACACAGCAATAACAATTTATTTATTTATTTATTTATTTATTTTTCTAACTTATATCACCGCCCATCTCCCCCCCATTTCCAGAGGGGACTCTGGGCGGTTATAACAATAACCAGATGGCAATGCCGGTCAGCAAGTCAGACATGCCACATACTGTACCCACAAGGGGCTCCAAACCCCACAGCCAACCCCTGTCCTCCAACGCATCTACCAAGACCTATGTCTTACTTTTCCAACAGATTATCTTTAATGGTTTGACATAGATTAATTTATTTTATCAATTCGATTTTCTATACATTCGAAAAACTAAGTCAATCATTAATCTGAAGATCACAGCTAATTTGTGTGCTGATGTGTTTCTCTATTTTAAAAAATTCTTTGTTATTGTATAAGGGGAAATATAACCATGTCCCCAGTATATTTTTGGTGAAAATATGCAACTTTCCTATTCACTTTGATCTGAGGTAATGAAAACACAGGGGCACGTACGCACTGATACACATAGAACTAATGAACATTAAACTTTTCTGGAAATTGGTATTTGATTTAGGAAATAGCAACATTATTGGCATTATTTAATAATAGCACTGTGCATACTATTTATATGTAACTTGAGATTTGCTCAAGAGTTTTCACTTCCAACACCTCTGATAGACTATATTCTCTGGATAGGTTGAAAATGTTCTTATTCTTTATAACCTTCCAATACAATAAGCCAGATCAATGGTAAATTTTTTGTGGGGAGATCTCCAATTTATCTGCTGTATTTGTCAAACACCTTTTAAAAAGCTTGCTTCTTAGTAGATAAAAGAGCAGGAATTATAGGTTGGCATACAGAATGGCATACAGAACAAATACAGTACTTTGGAGAAGAAACAATCTTTTCACTAAATATATACAGTATGTGCATGTGGGCACACGTACACACAGTCTTGTGTTGGAGTCAGATATTGTCATATAATTATTTTTTCCTTCTGATTTTATCCTTCATTCTGCCATGCAGTGAAAGTTCTCACCTAATAGTGCCTCAAATCTGCCACATTCAGAATGTTGTTACAATCTTATTATACAACGTTAAGAAAATTAAAATATGAAAATTATAAAATGTTGCAACTAAGTAAAAAATATTAACATGCTTGTTGACCACACATTACTCCAGTTAAGAGCTAAGATGATAGAATTAACAAGAATACCATGGCCGTATTATCCTTCTGAAGATGATCAGAAAACTTTTGTGGTAATTTCGTATCTCCAAGCCCTGCTATTAAAGGAACCCTCTTAACAGGTCAACAACATCACCTGTATCAACAGCTGACAGAATTGTTCATTCAGGATTTGAGGTGTTGCCAAAATTCACTGATCTCAGGGTTGGAAACCAGCTTGAAAGCCTTAATCACATTTGCCTTAGTATTAAAGACATCCCAGATTCTTCTGAACCACAAACAAAAATCTGAATAGGATTTCCTGATACAGCTTCGAAAACATACGTTCAAATGGAGAGATTTCTTTAATAAGCTTACCCAGGCCTAGACTGTCCCATGAGGCCTCTGTTACAGCATGTTTCTTGTTGCTTTTGAACACACTGCCAGAACTCAACCCCATCTAAACACTTCTCCCCATCTGGGAAACCTACACCCTGCAATGATAGCTCTTCAAAGCTCTGTTCTGACCTACATTTTCTTGCTTACCATCTTTGGGCATTGTGACAGGAATCTGTGTGTCTGGAGGAATGAACTATGTTCCTGCTTAGAAAAAAAAATCAGAGCAGCTGCCTCTGTTTGCTCACTATCTGGGCTCATTCATACTACTAACCATTCATAGGGGATATGTCCTCACAGTGTTGCCTCCATCTCATTGTCAGCCCATTGCTGAGACAGCCCAAAGACAGCTTTAGGTGTTCTGGTACAGAAGAGGTGTTTTTCCTCTTACACCAGCACAAGGCCTTTCATATGGACAACCTAGGGTGTATGGAGGAGGAGGTTTGAGATGACGTAATTAGGGTTAACAATCTGCTTGGCATCCATCCACTCATTGAACTCTAGGCCTGCTCTGGTATGCATTTGTGGCTGTAAGGGAGACCAGAACCCTGTTTTCCGTAGCCACTTTCTTTGTGGGCTTTGATTTAAGGGCTCAATTAACTGATCAACCTAGAGTGGCCACTAATTTCATTGTGCCACTCCTACTTTTGAATGCCAGTTCCCATCCATGCCCTGCTGTGGAATATGTGGTCCAGGATACTGTCTGTATACAATGTGGTGAAGAATGTACAGGGGGTTACTCTGAGTTTACTATTGCTTGGGCTCTGAGGGAGATTGGAACTCTGGCTACTGGAGCCACTCTATTTCCTATATTTTGAAGGATAGGTCAACCTATCAACATACCCATTCACAACCCAATCTCTTGCTCAGCTGCAGCTTCAACACTCATCAAGCAGCTATATCTCAGGTGCACAAATTTGGGTCACCGCTAGATGGCTGCAAAGAGAGAAAAAACACTCTTTGCAGCCATTTAGTGGTTGCTAGGTCAACTGGCTGACATTTTGTATATTATTTTGGAAATGTACCCAAGAAGCCCCACAGCAGACAAGTCTCTCTCTCTCTCTCTCTCTCTCTCTCTCTCTCTCTCTCTCTCTCTCTCTCTCTCTCTCTCTCTCTCACACACACACACACACACACACACACACACACAATGCATTTATACAGCACCTAAATCTGGGCCACCAGTACATTGCCTTCAAGAGAGATGGATTCTCTGCTGCCTTTACAGTCTTTGGGGGGGAAATAGGGGGAAAAAACAATTGGACCGAGCACCCAGACTTTCCAAGCACTGCCCTGGCACTTACTCTGTATGGCAATTGGTAATAGCTTTTCCTGCGGTTTGTAATATTCTACTTTGAGGCAGGAAAACCACTAATCACTACCCATGCAGTGTAGCATAGAACAGCTGTAACCAGATGTTCATTCAAGGCACACTGTGGGGGCAGCATGTGATTTCCTCCCAGCAGTGGTGTGGAAGGAAGCACAGCTAAAAGGCTGTATTGGAGAGTTGTCTGTCTCTCCCAGGATGTGTGCAGAAAAAATAGTCATAGAAGGAATTCTTGCACTTTTCCTCCGACTAGTACAGTGGTCCAATAAGTCAAATCTCCTATGCTACATTGCCCACAGGGGTGGGTGATCAAAACCACTGCATCTACCACCTGTTCAGTCATGGCTCTTAAAGAGGAAGAATCAAGCAATCACAGAAAGTTTTTGTCTCACTTGCCCTGCTTTACTGGATGGCATGGCAGGAAAGATTTAACTAATTGGAACAAAACTTGACAAGAAACTTTTTCAAATGTCCATAATATTAAAAATAATGTATGCATTTTTGCTTGAACTTTTCCCAGTGTACATATTTTGTATATCAAAATATTCATATATTGGTTCAGGAAATAAAATTTGAAAGGTATAACTAAAACATGAAGCAAAATGAATTTTCTCCCACATCTTTACACCTTTCCAGTCTCAGTAGCGAAAGCAGCAGGAGTATCTACTATTTAATCAGCTTTTCTGTCCACCCTCAAGTACTATTTCTTAAATAGGCCATGTACTTTAAAGAAAAACAACAATTACATTCCTAACATGTAATTTGATCGGTATGTGAAAACTTCACTGGAAATGTTTCTATGGTGTGAAGCATCCTCGGAAAATTTTTAGATAGTGCTATAATGGGTAGCAAAATTGTTTTGTGAAATATCTCTCATCTCCATGATTGCTAGAGATGAAGAAATACTATGGCAATCTAGGACATCCACAGTAACTTTTCCCCTGGATTTCTGGATTGCAAGAGATACAGTAGATTTTTATGCTGTGTTGTCGGATATAGGCAGAAACTCTTATTGTTACATCACACAAACCAAGTGGATCTGAATTAATGGGATTTTATTGATACTTTCTCAAAAGAAGTGCTTTGCAGAAGTATTGTTAATATTCATGTAGTCTGTTAGTAGTTGGCTGGTGACTGGCACTGGCGTAATCAGCAAAAGCTGGTGGGTTTTTTTCATTTGTTTCCTCTTGGAAAGAAAACATAGTGCGGACTGTCATCTCACAGCCTGTAGATAATCTCTAGCCATATTCATCCACAACTTAGGGTTTCAGTATTTAAGTGGAGTATTCCATAGATACAAAAAAATTGTATCTTAAGATACAAAATTAGATTTTAGATTTTGTATCTAAAATTTTCACTCTTCAGAAATATGTAACTGCCAATTCAGACTGCAGAATCAGCTTCCAGTTGACATATTTATTTTATTACAAAGATTTCCTTAAACTTCAGGCTTAATAAGCATAACACGGGGCAGCTTTTATACATAGTTTTATACAGAGTTAGTCCTTGGTCTTTAATCTCAAATGGAGGCGGCTTGTCTTTGTGAATTTTTTCCCTACTTCATTGCACTTCTGGCAATAGTTCCACCCAGTGTCATTTTTGGCACTTGAGTGCAACTGTATACTATATGACCTTTTCCTACAAAAAGACAACAGGGCTAGAAATAAAGATCTACATAAGATTTTGGCACTGATATTTTGCAACAGAAAAATCTGTATTATGGCAACTTTTCCTTTTACAGAAAAGCAAAAAAGCATATAATTTTTTTTAAAGTGCATTTCAGTTTCTCTTCAAGACCATTAAGTAACTGACGGACAAATAATGTCTTTCAGGACCAAACATCTCTTTGGCTTTAGGTCCATGGTTTTAATGAGGCTCTGATTTGGGCAGAGCAGCAGAAGCTGATAATTGAAGCCAATGACTAACCATTTTGTATCCTGCATACAAACACCACAGAGAGAATGTACTAGCCTTAGTTTTTTAGAGAAAACTGTGCCCAAAGTTGTCTATTTTTTAATATATATGTATGTGTGTATATATATATATATATATTGTTCTGTTCCATTGAGGCAGATTTGGAAATCAAACTAGAAACTTCAGACTCTACTATGATGGAAAACACTTTGTTGGAGAGAAACGTTTTGAGTCTATCCACGACCTGGTGACAGATGGATTGATCACCCTTTATATTGAAACCAAGGCAGCGGAATACATTGCCAAGATGACCATAAATCCAATTTATGAACACATAGGATATACAACTTTAAACAGAGAGCCAGCAAACAAGAAGCATACTGTGGCTGTGAGAGATACAGTTGATGGCAAAGATTCTGCAGGAGACAATGACATAGTAGAAAAAAGAGTAAGTAATTCATTTAAAGTTGTACTTTTCCAAGTCTTAAAAATATTTCATCATTTAATTCATCTGCCTTGAAAGACAGTAAATTCTCCTACAGGTTGCTGAGGATGAAAGATACACATATATAATAAGATGATAAATAGAATGTAAAAATTGTTCATTCTGACTGCTGCTTTTTTAATCATGAAAGCTGCATTTTCTTTATTCTTTCCCCCCCTGCTTTTGCTCTTTCATTAAAAGCATAGGGTTTTGATGGAAACTGACTTTAATTATACTATTTATTAAAAGTAGTAGAGGTAGAGATGTCCAGTATCATGAAGTAAAATTAGTACTATTATTGTTTGTTTGTATGTATGTATGTAACAAGCACCTGTAATCTAAGACTGGCTGTGATGGTTATGTATTTCAGATGCAGTGCCACCCCCCATGTGATTAATAATGCATGGTGTGGATAAAGTGGACAAGGAGAAGCTATTTTTCCTTTCCCAAAATATTAGAACCAGAGGTCACCCAATGAAATTGAATCCCTGAAGAATCAGGACAGACAAAAATATTTTTTTATATACTGTATACAACATGTAATTCAACTTTGGAATTCACTCCAGGAGATGATGTGTGGCTACAAAAAAGGGTTGGACCAATTCATGGAAATCACATGGATCAATAGCTATTAGCCTTGATGGCAGTGGGACTGCCTCTGAAGGCCATCTGCTGGGGGATTAGTGGCTTCCTTGTGCAGTTGGCCAGCCACTGTGAGAACAGACTGCTGGACTGGATGGGCCAGGGGTCCAATCCAGGAGACCACTGCTTATAATCTTATGTTAATAACTAATAATCCTAGCCTGCTGAATTTAGAAGTATGGGTAGTATCTTTAGAGGCCTATTTCCAACCTTTCCTTTAATCTCTCTAAAAATTAGGTAAGTGTGTAAGTTCAGCATCCTGGTAGATGAGTAGAGAGCACTCCCCGGGGCCAGACAAAAAGATGAAATTAAATGCCAGGTTGCAATGCAGCACTTCTTTCTTTTCATTCTGCTTTCAACTCAATTAAATACCCAGAGGTTGCCCAATGTATTAAACTACAGCATACAGAATAAAAAATTTAAACCAGACACTAAAACTAAGGCTAAACAATTAAAAGACAGATGAAAGAGAAGCATCTTGGCTACTCTACTAAAAGCAAAAGGATTGGGGACCAGCGCAACTCCCAAAGGAAAGTGTCCTACATAGTGGTACAGGAAAAAGCTCTCATGTGCTGGATGAACACAATACGGGGGCATCTTCTGCAGATGCTAATGTCTATAGCTTCATAATAGGAAAGGTGATCTTTCAGAATGATGCAGATATAATTGGCTGCTTTTTAAAATAAAATGAGATAGGCTTAGCTAGCAGATCTGTGGTGGTGGCCAACATTTGCTTTCGTTAGGAGTTTTGCGCTGCAGAGGTGGTGCTGTTTGCCTTGTCAATGCAGAGCCATGACACAGTTTGCCTCATTGAGATTATTTGTGTCACACACACACACACACACAGAGCCAAATTCTCTGGCACTTCCAGGAACAAAACATACGCTTTGGAAGCATTGGAGGAGGCTGCTTGTGGGAAGCTGTTGCAGGTCCTCCTTCTTATAGAGATGTTTCCTTTTATTACTGCTTTGTTCTGCTGCCATCGCTAAACCCCTTTGAGGGTTTAGACATTATCTGACTAATGTGGGGGAGAGATAGGATAGCACAGATACTTGGTTAGCATGTTGACTTTTTACAAATTCTCTTTTATTAAATAACTTTTAAAAATGTGCTTTAAAGCAGGTTTGCTTATTTCTGAAAATTATCTGTATCTTCTCAATACTAGTCTACTTTGGCCCTAAAATTATTGCTAACTGTGTCTCCTTGACAATGGGAGACATTCCCCAGGATTGGACTCTTGACTCTCCCTCAGACCTGTCCTTCCACCTGCTCCTCCCAAACCCCAATCTCTGAGTTTCCTCCTCTTGCTCGTATCTAACTTGGGAGGGGATGCCCAGTGTTGCCCTCCTTTGACCAGCAGTTCCACCACCCAGACACATCACAGAAACAAAGCAATGTAGTACCTTTCCTTAAGTCTTTAGAAGCAGGAGGCATGTTGCTTTGCAAAGCAGCTTCAAAGAGATGTCTTAGTCAAAGCTTTGGTGAAGTGAAGCCCCATTCAAAGGTTTGCCCAGCCCTGTTAGCTAATTATGAGGCATCTTTATCTTTGAAGCTACTTACAGTCAAGCTCCGCAGCACCTTGCAGTCTAATCAGCCTTGTACCCTTTGTCAGCTGCTTCAAGAGAAAATCTGTTTCATCAAACAGGGGCTTTTGGTGTGTGCAGGGGAGATGCAGCTGATTATCTGATCAGGGGTTTACTACAGTCCCTGTTTAGCATAGTGCTGAGTCCTAGTCTGTAGCTTGAATCATGTCAACTGGATTTCTATTTTCTTAGTGGAAACGTTTCGCTCCTTATCCAAGGAGCTTCTTCAGTCTGAGCAAAGTTGGTAAGGGAATCCTAAATATGTTCCTAGGTAGCTGTGTGACCTTACACCTGGGGCTAGGTCATGGTTATATTGAGATGTAATTTTTAAGTCCTTTTATCATCTAATGGAGGGTCGTTAAAATCACCATGCTGCTGTTGAGCTTCTGAAATGGTCTTAATCTTCCTAGGCACAGAAGACAACACGGGGAGGAAGATGGGGGAGAGTTTGTGCCTGAGGCCCCCACCTCTATTCAAGGAAGGATTTTCCAAGTTGGCATAAATGGATTCCTTGACCCCTCTCTCAAACCACCTATCTTCTCTGTCTAAAATGTGAACATTAATGTCCTCAAATGAGTGTCCTTTTTCTTTTAGATGAAGATAAACTGCTGACTCTGGTCCTGTGGTGTTATTTCTCCTGTGTTGGGCCATCCTCCTGTACATAGGTTGTTTGGTTTCTCCAATGTAGAGTTCAGAGCACTCCTCACTGCACTGGATTGCATAAACTACATTGCTTTTCTTATGTTTTGGAGTTTGATCTTTGGGGTGTACAAGCCTCTGTCTCAGTGTGTTGGTGGGTTTGAAATATACAGGTATGTGGTGTTTGCCAAATATCCGTTTTATCTTTTCAGACACGCCAGCCATGTAGGGAATGACCAGGTTCTTTCGTTTACTCTGAGTCTCAGCCCTATCTGTCGCTGTTTTAGGTCTGGTAGACTTAGATTTAGTGAAGGCCCAATTTGGATATCCACAGGCCTTCAGGGCTGTTCTCAGGTGCTGATTTTCATTCTTTTTGGAATCCATGGAGGTGGGGATGGTTTCTGCTCTGTGTGACAATGTCCTGATGACTCCTAGTTTGTGCTGCAGTGGATGGTGGGAGTCAAACATCAGATATTGATCTGTGTGTGTGGGTTTCCTGTAGATCCCTATTTCTAGCTTGCCACCGGTCCCAATGAGGACTTCACAGTCTAGGAATGCCAGTCTGTTGTCCTTGGTGTCTTCTCTGGTGAAGCTAATGTTGGCATCACGGACCATATAAACACTATAGATGTTTGACTCCCACCATCCACTGCAGCACAAACTAGGAGTCATCAGGACATTGTCACACAGAGCAGAAACCATCCCCACCTCCATGGATTCCAAAAAGAATGAAAATCAGCACCTGAGAACAGCCCTGAAGGCCTGTGGATATCCAAATTGGGCCTTCACCAAATCTAAATCTACCAGACCTAAAACAGCGACAGATAGGGCTGAGACTCAGAGTAAACGAAAGAACCTGGTCATTCCCTACATGGCTGGCGTGTCTGAAAAGATAAAACGGATATTTGGCAAACACCACATACCTGTATATTTCAAACCCACCAACACACTGAGACAGAGGCTTGTACACCCCAAAGATCAAACTCCAAAACATAAGAAAAGCAATGTAGTTTATGCAATCCAGTGCAGTGAGGAGTGCTCTGAACTCTACATTGGAGAAACCAAACAACCTATGTACAGGAGGATGGCCCAACACAGGAGAAATAACACCACAGGACCAGAGTCAGCAGTTTATCTTCATCTAAAAGAAAAAGGACACTCATTTGAGGACATTAATGTTCACATTTTAGACAGAGAAGATAGGTGGTTTGAGAGAGGGGTCAAGGAATCCATTTATGCCAACTTGGAAAATCCTTCCTTGAATAGAGGTGGGGGCCTCAGGCACAAACTCTCCCCCATCTTCCTCCCCGTGTTGTCTTCTGTGCCTAGGAAGATTAAGACCATTTCAGAAGCTCAACAGCAGCATGGTGATTTTAACGACCCTCCATTAGATGATAAAAGGACTTAAAAATTACATCTCAATATAACCATGACCTAGCCCCAGGTGTAAGGTCACACAGCTACCTAGGAACATATTTAGGATTCCCTTACCAACTTTGCTCAGACTGAAGAAGCTCCTTGGATAAGGAGCGAAACGTTTCCACTAAGAAAATAGAAATCCAGTTGACATGATTCAAGCTACAGACAATTCCACCTGGATGACTGAGAACCTTCATAGACATGCTGAGTCCTAGAAAAGTCAGCCTTGGATCTGGATTCATGTAGAGTTTGATCTGGCTCTGTCTTATTCAGAGAAATGAGGAGGACAAGAGGGATGCTGCCATTTAAGAAGGAAAAATAATCAGCCGCTAATACCTTTCTGATATCACTTGTTTTCCAGGTCTAAAGCCAGGATGGGGTGGGGTGGGGTGGGGTGGGGTGGGGAGCAGTTGTCCAAACACGATTTGTTACAAAAGCATATACCTTTAAAATAGAACTGGAGTGCTGGAGTAGGAAAGCCCAAATTCAATTCCTGTTCATGCTGCTTTCTCTTAAAAGCTGCATATTTGGCTCATCCTGCTGCATGGTCCTTCAACAGGACACCTTCAATAGATACAGAGTTTCCCAATATAATTTCGAACTCTATTGGACCATAGTATATGGTCCATCAATTACCTATCAGATATTCTTAGGAGCCAAATGTTTTCACTCATGCATCAGGTAACGGTATTTAAGAGCCTGTTCACATGTTACACAGGCTCTTACCTGGTCCCCTTGAGATTGTAGCATAGAGATAATTAATCATTTGAGAGATGGAAGTGTCCATTTCATATTAATATCCTAATAGACATGATGGTTCATGCAGTTACTTCTTGCACCATGTAATATCTAGGCATATATATGTCAACATATTATTGACATGAACGGTATCAACTTCCCATATTTCAGGAAGGATTATTTTGTGTACACACGATCTACATTCCCTCTAAGCAATTTAATCTGCCTATGGAAAGCAATCATTGACTTGCCATTTGTAAAAACAGTAATAGGATGTAATCCTTCATCATGCTGGTTGATGCCAACTTAAGGTATCATTTTAAAGGATAGCTATTGGCAAAACTAGGTCATTTCATTGCAGAATGAAGATGACAATGTAGTGATCCAATTTCACACAACGCTGAGACTGTTGTTCAGTCGTTTAGTCGTGTCCAACTCTTCGTGACCTCAGGCTAGGCCTTCCTGTCCTCCACTGTCTCCCGGAGACTGGATACTTTTATGCATTTATTAGGGAAAACCAGCCACTCTCTAGCAAATGGTAAATAACTGTACTGAAATGACTGGCTGTAAATATTTAAGAACAAAATAGATAATTTTACCTAAATCATTTTAACTAAAATACAAATATAATGTTTATCCTAGTTTTAAGTTGGCTAAACATTGGGTTTTTAAATTGTTTCGCAATTGCTAGCTGTTAAATTGTTTTGGCAAAAACGACAGTGATAACTGATCAGTCACTTCAAAATGGTTTGACCATTCTGCATTTTTTGTTTGGTTTTTCTGTGAGACTAGTTTGGATGATTTAGGTATAATTAAATCTATAACAAACAATATCTAGTATAGCAAAATGCATTAAACATTTCCAGGGCTGAGTCAAGTAGATTAAGTGATTTTAACTTGCATATCTATGCAAATCTAGTTAAAGGTCATTTATAGGCTTATGAAAAACACTACAAAAATTTTGATGCAGGTGAAGCATTTTCACAAGAAAGGGTGATGTGTAATCTGCTTGCTCTGTTAAATTGCATGGCATTTTTTGGTGACAAGTCCCATGTTTACATTTGTATCAGTATGGTGAACATCACTGTGGCACTGCTAGATTTCTGAAAATTCATGATGATCATATTAAAATTGCCATGTTATATAACAGTAACAAGATGAACATTTTCATTTTGAATGAAATATTAACTTTCCAGAATAGCACTGAGTCTAGATTGAATTACTGCCCTAGGCATACATGCATAAACCACTAAATGCTGCATTTCTATTTTTAAAGTCCAGAATCTTCTTTAATACCATCTTCAGTTTCTGAAACTACCGCACACAAATAGAAAAGAAGCTGTTCACTTTTATTGTTTCAAATTAGATGGCTTCACAAATATATCTATTCTCTCTATATCTCTTGCACGTACGCAACCATCCCCCCAGAGTTTTCTTATAGCCTTCTTTCTTGCTCATGGCTTTCTGCTATAAAGTCATATTATTTCTGAATTATTTCCAAGCCTTGTTCGCATCTTGTGGCTTCCCCTCAGACATCTTGTGTAATCCCAATTCTTTTTGAAGCAGATTTCAGGAGAGTTGATAAATAGGGATGATCATCTTGGGAGTAACTACTAAGCACCTAATATTGCCTCAAGGGCGAACAGTTTGAAAAATGGAGCTGAAAAAGAAAAAGATATCTGTGAAGCAATCAGTCACAGACATTTTAAAGTCTTGGACAAAGATTTCACACTCTTTCACCAACACAGTGTTCTGGTGTCTAACCTAATTTTCTCACAATCCATTTAGCAGCATGAGGTTGAGCATATCATGTCATATTCAGCTACAGGGTGGATCCAAACTTGAGCAATTACCCCTACTAACTAAAAGAAGGGAAGGGTTTGAGTTTTGTCAATTATCATTCATCCTGCAGATTCAATAGGCTCACATGCTGTTTCAGAGGAACTGATTTTGGTATTGTGTAATAGGCTAGAGGAGGAGGACTTGGTAACAGTGAGGTGCATCCTCTTAGCAGAATTCCACTCAAAACCTCTATGCATAGTGTTCTATGCCAGAGCTTTCCAAACTTTTCATGTTGGTGACACACTTTTTAGACATGCATCATTTCGTGACACACTCTTACAGCAGGGCACAAGGCAGGCACTAGGACCTGCACGGAATCCTGGCAGGGCAGGTTTGGAGGCAGCAAGGCACAAGGCAGGCACTAGGACCTTCGTGGGATCCTGGCAGGGCTCGAAGGCGGCAGCAGCTGCGACACACCCAGACACTGCAGCTGACACACTAACGTGTCCCGACACACAGTTTGGAAAGCTCTGTTCTATGCATTATGCTGGGAAGTGGAGCAGATTCCTATTAGGTTTGGACCAATCTTTCCTAGATTGTTGTAAGGATGGTCTATCCTTATTGGCATTTTTTGGTTCAATTTTTTAGCATTCTCTAGATTTAATTTTCAGAATTCAGAAATCATTTCTACTAATAAGATAAAATATGATTGAAAATAATCAGATTTAAATAAATGGAAGGGGAAAAACCTAATAACTAAAACCAAGCAAAATATAAACGTAATTTTTGCCATGAGAGGAAGGGAAACTAACAAAATGATTTATAAAATTACTTAAGATATTTTAAAGAATTTAGAACATACAGTCCAGTTATATAAATACCTAGATAATGGTTTGCTCATTCCTACTTATCAAACTGAAAAATACAATATTATCCTGAAAAATCAGTGCAGCTTCATGAAACCCATGTGAGATGGCACAGATGGATAGAAGTATGAATGCGATGGAGAAATTGTGATTACAACCAGTGGGGCTAATCTCTATCTGTACCAGGGCCTCCACATATGAAATATGAGTTTCACATCATGCAGAAAAGGAGTGTCCATACTGGACATTCAGAGTGTTCAGACATTAGGAGGTGTGCACATACTGTATGTCACTAAGCAGATGGGTGGAGGTTAACCATTGCAGACTCAACCATGATATGCTATCTGCATCACATACAACCCACAAGTATGCCCATGCATATCTTTCTACCTAAATTGCCATCTGCTCTCAGCTGAAATATATATTCCAAAATAGTTTATATATAAAAAGATGCTATTTCCTAGTTATCTGTACTGATCAATTAAAGGGAGAATTTTAAAAAAACCAATTCTGTGGCTTTTAATGCAAGTATTTATTAAAAGTTCAGATAACAAGCACCATCTGAAAAGAGACAATGCCCCTTCTGTTATGGTGGAGGTGTGAATTCTTCTTCTGATTGTGCATGTGTCATGTAAAAAATAAAAGAGGAGTTTTGTTGCAGAATCGATGGAAATTTAATAATTCACAGATTTTAATAATTAATTAAAATAATTAATTGTAATAATAATTCATATTGTCTATTTTTTTAATTGGTTTGCTGCTCTGCTTATACATACCATACCACATTAGTTGAAAATGGTCCAGGAATGCCTATCAGTATTCTCTTTGAGAAAGATGAAGAACTAATGAAGGACAAAGACTCAGACTCCCACTTACAACTATTCTTGTGGACAAAGTATGATTTAGACATATGTATGCTATTTAAATGTGATCTAGATTGTGTGCATTTCGTGTTTACATGTGTGCACAAGTACAAAGATGTGGTGTGTTGTTTTCTGCTTTGTAGTCTTGGAGTAGTGTCCTACAACGAGAGAAAGTATCAACTGACAAAAGCAGATCAACTACGCATGACTAGAAGTCTCTGACCATGATCTGCTTCTGCACATTAAGTATCCTGTTGTCGAGAAAAAGCTCTGAAAAGCACAAGGGGCTCTTTTCCATTTACTGAAAATACTGTAATAAAAGGAAGAACTCATTTCTATTTGCAGAGTTGATCTTTCGGATCTCTGTCTATGTGCATTACAGCCTCTGGTTCTATAAAATCTAATGCTTTCATTATGAATATATTATTATCCCATTTGTAGGCTATTTTCATGTCATTTGCTTGCTGGCAAAATAAAGTTTAGTACCGCCACTCTTTCATCTTCAGCTCGTTTCAGAGAAGGTAACACTGAAAGTGTATATAGCATTGTCACCAGTCCCTTTGAGCACCTGGGAACCTATTGACAAGTCCAGGGAATTTCAGTCAAGACTCGTTTTTATATATTTGGCTTGGCTACCAAAGCAACTAATGTCAGATTTCCTTCTTCTTTTGAATGTATTAAGAATCATTACGGCAAGGAAAATAATTGTGAAGTACTTTTTATAACAATAGGGCTAAGCGAGGTACAAGAAAGGGCTGTTAATATCACAGAATTGCTATAAACAAAGCAAGGGAGACGACTTCGTGAATGAAGCTATGAAGAAGCTATGAATAATTCTATTAAAATTAATTTAAATCATCCATATAATATACAGCTTTTCGGTTAGCTCTTTAGTGTTAATGCCTAAAAAAAGTGTATTGCAATCTCCTTAGTCTTCAGATGGCAGAGATGCCATTTTCTAATGATGTATGACTAATTTATTTCTCATAATCTTCCTGATGATTTTTTGTTCCTCCTCTTCTGAGCCAGCAAGATAGCCTCATGTGGGAGGGGGGATGACTGAGTTGAGTGGCACACTGCTTAAATTCTACTGTTGCTTTTTCATTGGTTACATATTCTCCTAATCGAACCAATCCTGATGCATTGCTGCCAGCTTAAGCCCACCTCTCCCCCCTCCCCCTTTGCTAGTCTGAGGTTAGCAAGGATCTATTAACTGGAAACTGATTATATGCAGTATGAGAACATCTTTTGATACAAAATCATTATCAGGATGGTTGAATAGGAGAGAGGAGAGTCTAGAGTCCAGCCTATTTGACAATTACTGCATGAATTTGTAAATGGATGAAGACACTGTGGGCTGTCTTTTGTTAACAGTGACTCTGGCTGTTGTTGCTATTCAGACCCACAAGTTTTCAAGCTTAAATTAGAAAGCTTTTTTTTTAAGTCTACTGCAAGTGAGAAGAAACTGTAGCATCAACAACACAATACTCCCTTTCTGCAATTCAGTTTGGACTTGCATTTATTTTGCTGTAGTTCTGTTTGAAATAGCTCTATTTGAAATAAGTACCAAGGTGGTTAGGGTTTTGTTTGGTGATTCTCTGTGTGCGGGATATTCTTCTTCTCCTCTTTTGCCTCTTTCAAAATGCCCTCCAAAGAGTCTTGGTCAGGGCAAAAAGCTAATAGAGTTGCCGTTCACAACTTGAAACAGGAAAGCCGTCAAAGAGATTTATTGATAGCAGCCTTGGGAATGCGACTAGGCTTGCAAAAGTCATCTGTGACAATCTGGCAACCTCTTAAACTCTTTGCTTATTCGCAGCTGACATCACTTGTCAGAAGAGCAACTCTGAAAGAAAACGAACACATTCCAAAATATGAGAAGGTTCACAATTTCAAGGTAAGATGCTCAACTGCATCATTAAGCTTCTAGCCAGCTGGATGTTGAAAGCTTGTTGAGAAATGTAATGGATTTGCATGTCTGTGTTGTTCTGAAGCTGAACAAAAATATTCAAGTCAGAAATTTAATGTCTTACACACGACATTAAGTCAAATGGCATCAAAAGTTTAGCTGATATAGCTATTGTATATTGCTCTGTTATTTATGTGTGTGTGTGAGTGTGTGTGTGTGTGCGCGCACACACACACATACATGTACCTATAAACAAAAAATACTCAGAATTATTTTGGCTGAGTTCTTGGTAGGTAGTTTTTTATTTTTCCCTCAATACTTGATCAACCAATTAGCCAACTTTACTTTCTTTACTGCTCTAAAATAGTATTAAGTGCCAGAAGATATCATCTGTATATCTCTTTCTTCCTAGTTCTTTTTTCCTTTGTATTAATTAATCATCAATATTGAAAACAGCACATTGTTACAACAGTTCTGTTAAAGCTGGTAAACTCTCAAGGACTCACTCAGTTCTTTGAATACAGGCTTTGCTTGTTTGGGTTTTACTTTCTTATTTTTCAGTAGTCTATTATTATTCTATTTCTTTTTTAAAAAATGACAGTTTCCCCAATATTGGGGAGAGGTCTCTGAAAAAATTATATGCTTGAGTGTTTCTGACTATATTCAGCTAATGGTATTGTAGACATTTGTTCTACCCATCTAATTAACTCTAACTGAATGTGTGCATGTTTATCCTGCATAAGTTATTATAAATAGAACAATCAGTTATCGCTGGAGAGGGTATACCGCAGTGATCTCATGTTCTAAAAATGCTGACCATAATGGTGAGGGTAACAATTTAGCCAACAACTTAAGTTAAATCAAACCTCTACTTTCCTTCTTTGTGAAAATGCTCAGCACTCAGTTTTCCCAACCCAGTTCCTGTTCTAACCATGGGCCTTCCAGTGTGCTTACAAGAACTCCCCCTTCTAAAATGTAGCATGCATCTATCAAAAGAGATCAGGATATGCAAGTATACATATGCACATACCTGAGGATACAGAGAGCTACAAATTAGAGATTTGCTTCAGACTCAACTTTCACGTGGACAATATTCTGAAACAGTCTTCCCCAAACTGGCATCTTCCAGATGTATTGTGATTACAGCTCCCAGATTCCCAGTCAATGCAGGTGTGGTATCCTAACAAACCTAAAGACCACTAGGAGAGGGAAGACTGCTTCAATAATAAAGGGACAAAAATTAAATAAATAAATATGTATTAATGTCTAGAGGGCTTCTTGATTTGAAGCTTGCCTATGTCATGAAGTACCAACCTGCTACTCTCCAAACCTATTAGATTTATATCTACTATCTCCAGCCAGTCTGAAGTCCATCCTATCTTGAGGGCACTAGGTTTGTGAAAGCTGTGTTAACCTCTTGGGCTGGCTTATAATATTTCAAAAAGTTTTCATTTTAAATGAATGCTAAAATTGGAGAGAAATTCCGCAGCTTTAAAAAAAAATCTCCCTGGCAACCAAATAGTCTGCTCCATTTATTTTTAATGGCAGTTTGAATAATGCTTCCTTTGGCAGTTCTTCAAGGGAGTAGAGAATATCACTCCGCTGATACACAGGAGGCATCATCAAAAAACTGCCCTAGGTTAACTGTACAAATTATGATCATTTGTAGGGAAGAGTGAGTCTCTAAGATGTGGAGCTTGGGGACCTGTTACAGTAGTCTTGGGAATATTGCAGTCTACTTTTCTCTGGGGTAAAAAAGGCAGGAAATTAAAAGCAAAAAGCAAGAGGAATTTGAACCTAAATAAATAAAACCAGGTCAAAACTGATTTAAATAATGCAATTTTCTATGACTTGATCTTATAATATAAACATAGTTTATATTAAATTAGTCTCCCTGGCATGAAGGGTTATAGAATAATGTTTAAACACTTGGAAATCATTGAAACACAGCCCTGCAAAGGAGGTCATGAAGATCTTGGCATGTGGTATTTGTTATGTAACTGTGCGTATTTCCTGTGCAAACAATTCAGTGAGGCCTTTGTTGGTGAGTAAAATATGTTTCTGGATCCCTTCCTTGAAGTGTGCAGCAGCTGTAAGTGCCTGGAGGCTTAACTGCTTCAAGGGCTTCGCAGGGTCTCTGGGCATGCATGTGCATGTGTTTCCAGGGTAGCAGCAAAGCAGAGGGATCCTCATCAAGTGATTTTCACAAGCCTACTACTGGGCGTGCAAGATACAGTCTACACACAAGGATTAAAACTTGGTTCTTTGCAAAGAAACTTGCAGAAGTGCTCCCTTCCCACCAACACTGTTCAAATGGTATCAACTGCTCCATTGGTTCTCCCACAAGCCAGGCCTGTCATCAGCATTATCAGGGTCCTTGCTTATTGGGAAACTAAACAGAGGAGTTTCTGCAGGACTGACATCCTTGGAGCAACATGGGGGAATGGACTGATAACACTTGAATGGAGGTCCAGGTACATACACACACCTTCTTTTGATTTCACAAAGTGAACCCACAAGCTGGCCTTTAGAAAGAGAGAGCGGTTTTGGGAGGGGGGACTTTTTAAACTACTGTATGGGCCATTTCTCACCCAGAATCCCCTCCAGTGTCTTAATCCTCCAACGTCTACCTAAAGAGACATAGTTACTTGTGTTCCTTCTGTTGCTAGAATAGAAGTTTCATGGGGCGCAAGTGTTGGTTGGAAAATAGCTCAAAGGGTCAGGATTGTAATGGTATGTGGGAAAGACCTTGGGAGACAGGACAAAGAGACGCTGCCTAGGGAACAGTCAGATAAGAGACAGCATAGCCCACAGCTGGATAATGGGTGGAGCAAGAGGCTCAGAAGGGACCCTCCCTAGTTTCTTGGGCTGGAAAGGAGATGGCAGGAGAATTGTACTTTCAGGCTTGCAAGATTCTGTTAATGTAGCTTTACAGTAAAGTAGAATTAGCTTATCTGGTCGTGTTTCCTGTCTGGTCTACCTGGTAAGGCTGACAGGATTCAGATAAGTAGCCTTTCTCTCCTTTCAAACTTGTAGCCCCAACGGCTGCACTTTTCAAAAGGAAATAGGTCTGTTAAAAAAAGTACTGGACCTACTTGTGTTCTGCCTTAGTAAAAACAGTTTTATTATTTATTTATTAAGTACTCATTGATTCTAATCCAGATCTGCAACTCTTCTGTTACATATTCATTCATTTCAACTATGTCTATCCTGCCTTTCAAAATAAAAAACCTACTGAGGTTACTTAAATATAAGTAACAGTCTCAACAATCTTTAATAAAATTAATAATAAATAATATTTTAAAAAAGACCTGAAGCCTTCTTCCTTCAAGAATTGTCCTACAGAGCAATTGGTAATTATTACTCTCTGGAGTGAGAGCACAAGACCATTGGAATAGGTTCTGGGGTGAGCTTCACTTGCCCTTGTCCCTCTCTTATGGGATTCTTCCCATAGAGAAATTAGTAATAATGGCCCTGGAAAAGGGGGGGGGGACAATGGACACTCCCACTGGAGCAAGCTCTGCATAGACTTAATTTCCATTCTCTTTCACTATATATTGTTCTTTACTTACCAGTATCTGGTTCTAGCCAGCTACTTCTCTGTGAATTGCAGCTGTTTTGGGCCCCAACTCCTGAGCTGACCCAATCAACTGGAACAATCTTGCATTTCAGCGGTGATACCATTAAAGGTGCACAACTATCCTTGATTTAGTCCAGATTTTTTTCTATCATTTTCCACAAGGGTGAGTGGGATTTCCCCAAGACTTTGACCATTGCTGCATTCTCTGAATGCCAGATAATTGGAATTGCTTATAATGTATTTATTAGCTGTAATTGTTTACTTCTTTGCATTTTAATGTGCAAGGTTTTATTTTGGTCCCCTTGCAGTTTCAGTTCTTCAATTAATTAATTAATTAACTAACTAACTAACTAACTAACTCCTAGCATCCTCAGATACAATTCTTTACAGCCCTATATGAAATGAATACAGTAAAAGGATTCCTAGACTTCTCATGTGTATACCTATGCCTATATACTCAATCCTATTTCTGGGGAATATGGCAATATGGCACTATTTAGGCTTCAGTTCTGCATTTTCAGTCCATGTGTTACATGTATAACACAAAAGAAACATTCCCCCCCCCCCCCGCTTTCCCTCTATTCCAAGATAGTTAAAACTGTGCAAATAGACTTTTCTCCTAATTAGCTGAAATTTCTGTGGAAAAGAAATCCATATTTTTCTTGGTAAATGTAGCTTTGACACATTACTGCTTGCCAGTCTTTTGCCTTTGCATGTGCATGGCTTCCCATGTGATGCAGTGTAGAAGGATTGTACTGAAGCAGCCAAGGCTCTTGCTTCAAGGACACGATATCGTGTCATAGCCTCTTATCTTCAGCAGTTTTTTTTCCAGATTAGCTAGAGCGTCCTAGCCAAGTTCATTCTACTCATATTCAGCTTTGCAGAGTCCTGTTTTGCTTCAATATGTAACTAGATATTTTGGTACTTGCTGCCACTTTTTCTAGGATTTGTGATTAAAACTATTTACAGCTTTTACTGAAATGTTGTTGCCTATATTCTGCTTTTAAAAAAAAAACACCTTTAAGAGTGGCTAACAGTGCATCTGAAAACATTAGCATCATAAAAACACAGCAAATGCAAGTATCTCAGCTATGTTGTACAATATAGTTTCAATACTACGTTGTAAAACACCATTTACCGCTAAAGGAAACTAGAGGGACTCCTATTGTCTTCTATTTCCTGTAGTAGATTTTTGGTCACTTCAGTGAAATACACTTGCCACTTGTTCCCATTCCTGCTGACACATTCAATACCTACAAGAAAGTCAATAAGAGCTTCTGGCTAGGAATGAGAGTTACAAACAAACTTTGGCTATTCGGCATTCAGTCTGCACTGTCCTTGCTGATAAACATGCTATTTATATGCAGCAATGAAGGCTGCCCAGTGCATAATGTCCCCAACGTCCTCTGAAGTCCTGAACCAGGTTGTTAGCCACGATTCTGGGCAACTTCAGGACACAGGCTAGCTCAGTCTTGTCTGAAAGAGGCAAAGGGAGCATAGAAGAGTCGTGCTGAGCTTTTTTTTCCTGTTCTAAAAGATTAAATGAAGTATTCACTGCCAGATGCCCACTGTTTTAAAGCAGGAACGTGCAACTTTCTCTGAGTCAAGCACTGTATTTGAGCATTGAGTTGCGTACCAGGGACTGCACTCCAAATCAATCAATCAATCAATAAAGTTGGAACAAGGAGAAATACCAAAATCGACTTTATATCACTTGTATTGTACTAAAACGATACACAGTTCATATTATTGCTGTCTAGCAATGCATGTAATGCTTTACCCCTTCTATTATAATTTAATAGCATTGTTTAGAGGTCTCTGGATGTCATATCCAAAGCTTTTAAAGGTGCACGGAGCTCTGTTGCTTCAAGTTCTGCATCTGGTTTTAAATCGAGGTCCCCTGAATAATTAACTTTTGATGTCCTATTGTTTTTTCACGATATACTGTCAAGCACCTTCTTTGACACTGCTAATCTAATTTCTAATTAATAAAAAATCAATCATCTAATTTCTACCAACCATTTGTGAAGTATCTTTCATCTTTTGTTCCTCCCTTTTCCCATTTATAAGATGGAAGTAATATTTTCTTCACAAAATGTTCACTTACGCATGTTCTATTTTTGCTTTAAACATTTCTAAAATATTTATGTGAGAAATGATAGTACTCCATTTTCAAAAGCATGAATAATGTACTGCAATTTAGACAGAAGGCTTCTGTGCTGGTTCATGGAAGAAAATAAGGACAGGAGTTTGGTAGGAACTTGACTTTCCACCAAACACGGAAGGGCGTGGAAGGAGATGGATTGCTTTCCTGCATTTTGGCATGTTTTGAAGAGGCTGGAAAAAACCTCACCCACTCACCTTATGGTCTGTATTGCATTACGGCTTATGCCGTGAATCCCACTGGGTGACAACGTATTATCCACGGGGCAGAAGAGGGTCCAAAGAGCTGCCCTGGTCCCTGAGTAGCTCAGGAGATTTCAGCTTTTACTTAGCCATTGGCTCTCGCCAGCTTTCTCCTTCAAGCTTCTTTTATAATGCTCATTTGGCCTCATTCTAATGCTACATAGCCAATGAATCTCACCAGGCTGCCCCCAGAAGACATACAGGGCCACCAGTGTTGTTTTATATATAACTGCAGACCACGTGAGAGTAATTTTTCATCTCTTGTCCTCATTATTTGTTCTTCCTTTACAACACAGATTGTGTGAAGGAGATTAAAGCTGCCAAGGCAGTAATCTTATCTAAACAGCTGAAAGAAAAACTCATGCCTGAGGGGAGATGGAAATCTTGGGGTATTAGCTACCTTGGGGAGATGGAAATCTTGGGGTATTAGCACGAGGAACATGTTTTTGTTTGCATCACTGGGTGTGATGTGCTGACCAGGTTTATCCATTCTGTGCCTATTGTGTTTTAAGCAATGACTGGCTCTGAGTCTTTTTCTGCAGTTGCAAGTACATGTCAGAGCTGACTGTGTTAAATCCCTATATCTGACAGGAGGGACTGGTTGAAGATATTTATTTGGTGAATATTAATACATGGATTGGAGAAACTTTCTCTTTAAGAAACCTGGAGGAGGATGAACTCTAGAAAAAGTTGGAGACAAAGTGGCCCTCCACACAGTGTTGGACTCTTACTTCCATCAGCCCTAAACAGGATGGCTGTCAGTCAGGGATGATGAAAGATGTAGTCCAAAACAATCTGCTGGGATTTTTTCAGTTCCTCTAGTAGATATATGAGATACTGGTCTCCCATCCTAAAGGGTCGGCGACTGGGGTAGGGGTAGGGGTAGGGGTAGAGGAGTCAGGATGCTTTTTCCCCATCTCAGTCTTCCCTTTCATTATCACTAGGGCTAAAACAGGAAAGAAGCTGTGCCCCAGCCTATTTCCAATATAAATGCTGCACAACATGCCAAATATATCTGAGTATATCTCAGCATACCAATGAGTAACCATAGTTTGTCTCCATAAATCTCAGTTTGAGGAAAAGAATGCTTGACCTCTCTCCTCTTTCGTTTATTAAGTATGAAATATCAACAGTAACTTCTTTTCTCCCCCCCTTTTTTTCAAGCCTAATTTGGCTTCTGTTCTGCTGTGCTATAATTAGTTCCTCATATGCAGGGCAGAAAAACACTCCATTTACTTAGGCAACTTAGGAGCAAAGATAATCTCAGGTAATTAGCTATGCAGCACCTCTGACTTGTAATCATAGGTCAGGAAAGCAGGAGCCGAGCGAAAGCCTTACCCACCGTCTCGCTATGAATGAACAAGGAGCCATTCTCACAATCCTACTATTTCTAAAGCATACAGAAAGTCGGGAAGGATGCTGAAATGGATACAGATATCTCCTCTGGCTTATAACGGTGACACATATTTAATAATAAAAAGTCCTTTCTATCTCTACAGAAGTGATGCATGATAAGGCCCACATAACCTTGGGCTTTATGGCTGGGGACTAGGAGAATTATTTTCATTGGCACAGGTGATTTGTGAGCAGGGACTACGGAAATTGCAGTGACAACATTGCACTCATTCTGTATGTATGCACTGGCCTGTATTCATTAAAAATAATTTATTATTAATAATAGGTTAGCATGAAGTTTTTGCCTCTGCGTATTCAGAAGACTTTAAATATGGGATTCTTCACTGGAATGTCATGGGTAGAATTTTTGGCAGAACAGTAAAGCAATTCTTTTCTCCTTTTACATAAGAATTAAAACTGGCAAGTCAGTACCACAAGAATGCAGTGCAGTTCAGCTTCGTGCTAAGTATAAAGCCAAACCGTCTTTTGAAAAAATCCAAGTTATTTAGTCAGTTTTCTAAAAAGAAAAACTAACAGCAACCCCAGAATGTTGCTGAAACCTGTTCCCTTGGGCTCATGAATTCAACCCCTTGTTTCTAATCGACCCACGTGGGGTCTGATAGCAAAAAATATAGAACTGGCATCCTACTCTTGCTTTAAAAGCCTTTCTTATACTCTGCCTCTGCCCTATCATTGCTTGACTCACTGTAGCTAATGGAAGGACTGTGGCTTTCTGATAGGGCACACACACTGCATGCACAAGTCTACGGTTCTTACCATCTCCCATGTGAAAGCATCCAGCAACAATGAGTCTGGCCTTCTTATACAGGCAGACTGGAATGTCACGATGCTCAGAGGGATGCATGTGGAGTGGCCAGTTGGGCCAACAAGCTCCTCCAAAGAGCTGTATTCTTTAAAGCAGGCGCCCTCAACCCCCGGGCCATGGACCGGTACCGGTCCTTGGCCTGTTAGGAACCAGGCCGCACAGCAGGAGGTGAGTGGTGGGCGAGCGAGCGAAGCTTCATCTGTATTTACAGCCGCTCCCCATCGCTCGCATTACCGCCTGAGCTCCACCTCCTGTCAGATCAGCGGCGGCATTAGATTCTCATAGGACCGCGAACCCTGCTGTAAACTGCGCATGTGAGGGATCTAGGTTGCGTGCTCCTTAAGAGAGGTCAGAATCCGACACAATAAATTACAATAAATGTAATGCGCTTGAATCATCCTGAAACCATCCCCCCCCCCCCCCCCCGGTCCATGGAAAAATTGTCTTCCACGAAACCAGTCCCTGGTGCCAAAAAGGTTGGGGACCGCTGCTTTAAAGCACAGAGTCGCTTGACTCAAATTCAGCACTTGTCCACCCTTTAAAATAGCTGCTTCAGTCCACCTAATAATAGGACCTGCCCTGCTCCTCTGTCTCTCTCCCAATATGCACACTCTTAATGAAAATAAACTTGCTTTGTTTAGGAAGTAAAATTGTTATTTGTAAGGCAATTTAATTGCAAAAACCATGCAGATGTAACCAAAAAATGCTGCTGTTTACTTATTCAAGTAATCCATGTTAATTTTAATCAAGTAATCAACTGAACTTCTAAAAAAATGTATTTGAATAAAGCAGGCATAAGAGAAGGCTATTCATTATTACACCTTAATCTTCAGTAAAGTAAACTGTAGCCTAAAAAAGATGATGCCACAATTGAATATTTATTTATTTTATTTTATTTTTATTTTATTAAATTTATATTAACGCCCATCTCCCCTGTCGGGGACCCTGGGCGGTTCACAATAAAACAATATTGATTCAAACGGCTTATAGAATAGTAATGTAAGCAGATACACAGCACATGCTTATTTTTTCCCCACTGAAAATGTAGGATTTCTATGTTTTGGTGTAATCATTACTCCAGAACTCTTTTTGTTTGCTACTGCAACATATTAATATGACTTGTATGCTGGAATGAATCAGTTGTTGATTTTATTTAGTAATTTAGCAGAGGTAGCAGAAATTCAAACTCAGCTTTAATTGTACAGACTGAAAGGCTATATACTGGATGGCAGAAGTAATGACTTTCCGTGTTAAGAATGTTGTGGTACAACAAGAAACCTGGCCTAATGAAATCACCATTAGCTAATTTTAGTTGCAACAAAAGTTTTAAGAATTCAATCTCAAAATGTTGCTTTCAGCAAGAGATTTTATTCCTTTCATACTAGCCATGAATACTTTCTACACAGGGTTTTATTTGTTGGAACTTGATTCTGTCCTGCAGAAAATGTGTGTAAGAACAGTATCTAAGGAAGGAAGATAGGCAGGGGGGCCAACCTACCATGGCCTGTCTTTTCTTCAGTGATCATTCTGAAGTACAAAAATGTGCCGATTTCATATTTAGGGATTCTTTTTTTAAAATATCCTAATACTTTAACAACATCCACATTATCTTAGTGAAAGCTTATATTTTCTCTGCAAGACCCATAATATTTTTAGTGCCACAATCTTTTGTTACATTTGGGTTTTTGTTTTTTGTTTTGTTTTTTGTTTTGTTATTGCGGACTGCTTGGAATAACAAGTTTTATAAGGAAGCTAGGTATACGTCAAAAGATTTGTACTGTATGACTGAAGCTATGGTTAAGAGTGCAATTGAAATCCTATATGCAGTGAAGGTGGCATTAAACAGAGAAAAAGGGTCCACATTTGGATCTTTTGTATATAGGGCACTAATAAATCTTCAGCCATGCTCTTGATGTTCAGTCTCATTTCAAGTTCTGATTAAGACCAGGATCCAGAAGGAAGAGTTTTGGCTTTCTCTGTCTCTTCCTCCCTCCCAGGAACACCAAACCTCAAGGATCCCCAACCTTTTTGGTACCAGGGACCGGTCGTGGAAAACAATTTTTCCATGGACCGGGTGGGCAGGGTTTGCAGGCGGGAGCCAATTGCATCCACCGGGGGTGGGGTTTGCAGGCAGGAGCCAATTGCGTGCACCTGGGGTGGGGTTTGCAGGTGGGAGCCAATTGTGCGCTCTAGGGGGCGGGGTTTGCAGGTGGAAGCCAATCGCGCATACTGTGGGCGGGGTTTGCAGGCAGGAGCCCCGCGGCCCACTTCCTAATAGTTGGCTGCGGCCCACAGGTTGGGGACCCCTGTCATACCTGATAAAACCTGCTTATCATGTCTAAAGGATCTCCATCACTCCTTTTAAGAATGTAAGCTGGTGCATACATGGCTTCATGATCAGCCATATCCCCCTTTCTTTCTTTTGCTAACCAACTTGCCTGATGAAAACTTGAAAACTTGCAGGGGATTTATAAACTTAGGTTGGTCTAATAAAGATATTGCCTTCATACATTTTTGTTTTGTTTTTTTCCTCATGGCCATCAAAGCTACTGTTGCTTTTTAATCAGTCTTGATTCTCTTCATGTAGTGATTAGTCAATTTATTTATTTTTATTTATATGATCTAGATATAAATAAGTGACTCTGTTCATCTTACAAGGATTAAAATCACACAACCTCAGGCACCTAAGGATAACAATAAGCCCACTCACAGGAGAAAAAAAAAACTTATGTCGACAACAGCAGAGACAACAGTTCCCTCCAGATCAAATCATAATGACTTTGAATAAGCTGCATTTTCCCCCAAAGTGGAAATAGTTCGGCTTATTTTCAACACAAATCAAGAAAGGCCCATCCTTTTGTCCAACAAACAGAAATGGGGTACATTCTGGCTTTGGCTTTGGGTTCTCCTGTTTGGCCTCATGTGCCAGCTTCCAAGCTTCCCTTTCAAATAGGGAGTTGGAAGTGGGGAAGAATCATCATGTTGCTAACAAGGTGATCCCCAACCATTTCTGCAATTGGAGCTTGAAGCAATGTAGTCTAACTCTATCTCTTTAAATTTATATTCTGGCATATTTTCCTGTAACAGACAACACACGAAAGCAAGGTTAATTTGTTATTTTATTGCTATAGTTTAGAAAAAGAGAAGAAAGCTGGTGTGCTTTTGAAAAATATGCCTATAAACCCTTGTTCTCTCTCTTTTATTGTTTTCTGCTTTTGTTTTTCAGGTTCACACATTCAGAGGTCCACACTGGTGTGAATATTGTGCCAACTTCATGTGGGGCCTCATTGCTCAGGGAGTGAAATGTGCAGGTAACAATGACTCAGATTGGATAGGATGATTTTCCATTTAGTAACAGAATTTGTTGCCTTACTCTTTAACTGAAGTGGCAGATTCTAAAAATGGATTAAACATCCTGAAATCTAAAGCTTTTACATAGATAGATAGATAGATAGATAGATAGATAGATAGATAGATAGATAGATAGATAGATAGATAGATAGATAGATAGATAGATGATAGATATCAGTTGCTAAAAGTTGTGAAAGTCATTTTGGAAGAAAATAAATAAGAGCATTTAATTATAGCCAATCCAATTATATTTGTGAGTACATGTATATTCATACATATATAGCATTCATGATTGAAGTCAGGTTTTTTAAGCCAAAATGCTGATTCTCTGTTTTAGAATTATAGTGTGTTTTAAAATATGTTTGGACATATCTGTATGTGGAAGAAGGTAAGATTTACTTTGTGTAAGTAAAAAGGGAACTACTGACGTGTGCATTTACATGAAGCAAATGCTATTACTTACACATCTGTATTATGGATATGTGTTACCTTTCATGCCTGCATGTTTTGTTAAGGGATGTGTGTACAGATTATGAAGAGGACTGTTCATGTCTCTATTCAACCTGAAGCTTCTGGAAATTATGGGAGATCTGTCTGTCTGGATTATGCAGAAATCTCTATCTTCTCCACCACAACAATACTTCTTCCATAACATACACAGCAACAGTTGTGAACCTGTGGCAGAAAGTAGCTGTATCCCATTTAGATTTGCAACTTTCTCACTAGCAGCAGACTTGGAGGGGGTGGTCTGTTCTGATTTACACCTGAGATTGGGTTTCCATATTAAGGATGCCCACAACATTCAAAAGAGAGGATTTGCAAAGTAGAAGGCTTTAGGGCATAGCTTTCCAAACTGTGTGTCGCGACACAATACTGTGTCGCTTGCGGGGCCCAGGTGTGTTGCGTCAAAACCCGGAAGCGCTGATGGCGCGCCGCTGCCGTGCGTGGCCGCGCACACGGCAGCAGGCCATCAGCGCTTCCGGGTTTTCACATGGCACACTAGGACACCGCTGCCGCCACCACTGGCTAGAATCAAACTGGGCTTAGATACACCTAATTTCTTCTTTCTGACATACAAGACAGGAAAAAGGGGCATCTACAAGGCCAGGATTCGCCATATTTGTCCATGTGTGATGGTCCCAGTGCCAGTATCTTAACTTAAGAAATTCTCCAGACAATTCATCAGAATGCTAAAAGAATTCATTTATTAAAATACAACTACATGGAATGGCTGCAAAGCTCTGAATACCAGATTTGGTGCCAAGCATTCAAAGTTAAGAACATCCCTCTGACTTCATCCCTTGTTAGTTTCAAAACAACCATTTTCCCACTCTTGAACTTTCCCCCTCCCAAGTTGTTAAGTTTAATGAGAGTCCAGGTGCCTTATCAGTGTCCTTAGTTTTTCCCAGTCAGCGAAGGAATGTGAGGGAGGCAGTTCTCTTTGGTGCAAAGTAGCTGGCTACAAAGAAGGCTGACACGAGTCGGCTTCTATTTGGCTTGACATGTGTCAAATACATGGCATAATACAATTAAATAATAATACAATTAAATAAATAATAAATACAATACATAATGTTCACATTTTAGACAGAGAAGATAGGTGGTTTGAGAGAGGGGTCAAGGAATCCATTTATGCCAACTTGGAAAATCCTTCCTTGAATAGAGGTGGGGGCCTCAGGCACAATCTCTCCCCCATCTTCCTCCCTGCTTTGTCTTCTGTGCCTAGGAAGATTAAGACCATTTCACAAGCTCAACAGCAGCATGGTGATCTTAACGATCCTCCTTTAGATGATAAAAGGACTTAAAAATAACATCTCAATATAACCATGACCTAGCCCCAGGTGTAAGGTCACACAGCTACCTAGAAACATATTTAGGATTCCCTTACCAACTTTGCTCAGACTGAAGAAGCTCCTTGGATAAGGAGCGAAACGTTTCCACTGAGAAAATAGAAATCCAGTTGACATGATTCAAGCTACAGACAATTCCACCTGGATGACTGAGAACCTTCATAGACATATGGCAGGCAAGCAAAGTGAGTCTGACATCATGTAACGTTCCACCACGTTTTAGTGCATTTCATTATTTCAGATAACTTAGTCTAATTTCTTCAGCGTAAGCATCTTGCTGTACAAAATAAATATATATGATGCAGTCATGCAGAGAGGGCATGCTAAGGATCCCATCGGTAAAAGAGTTCCATCTAGCGGGATCCAGGAGGCGTGCCTTCTCTGCAGTAGCACCCGCCCTTTGGAATATCTTGCCCCTGGAGCTGAGGCGAGTTTCTTCGCTCCCAACCTTCCAGAAAGACTTGAAGACCTGGTTCTGCCGCCTGGCTTGGGACGGGAATGCCAATAGTTCCTCGTGGGAGTGGCTGGTGCCATGAAACCCGCCTTATTATTAACATCTTTTTGTTTGGATTTCATATGTAAATTATTGTTGCTGTAATTTTATATTTTTAACTTATTGTTGTGAACTGCCCAGAGTCCCCAGGTATGGAGGAGATGGGCGGTGATACAAATTTAAATAATTAAATAAATAAATAAATAAATATATATATATATATATATATATATATATATATATATATAGTCACTGAGTAAACAAATGCCATAGATGTTAATGTAACCAAGAAACGGGGCCCTTAACATATTTATATACGTATATCTGGGAAAGCTCTAGATTTCAGGATCTTTAATCCATTTTTAATATCTGCCACTTTAGTTAAATGGAGCACTCTTATCTTTTACATTTATCACACTCACTCAAGTACAGCATGTTAAGTTATGAGAGGAAGAAATGCAGATGTTGAAATCTCTTATTTCAGTGGGAGAATTGAACGTGTGCATCACTTCCATTAAAATGGACAGAGTGTACTTAAACTCCTTATATTTAGCTGGCTTTTCTGTACTGAGTTTTCTGTACTGAGCTTATAGACCAGCAGTAATGATAAAAAGTACAAAATAGAATAAAATTTCTAGAGCAGGTTGACAGGTATTGGATACAAAGTTGCTATGAGTTTAGTTAACCTAAAACTCCTAGGCCTTAGGAAGCATATAATAAATACCTGAAAACTAGAGCTTGTAGGTGGAACATAAACCTGCCTTGTTCACAATGCCTTAATGAGCAAATTTTAGTCAGATGCTGTTTTAAACCTGACAGCTGTTTGCTGTATGCTTGGCTGTTGAAAGAAAACATCTCCTGTGCAGAACAAAGACAAAGAGGACTGTTGGGATACAGAATAAAACAGGTAAAAAGCATTACAAGGAATGTACACAGAGAAGTGTGGACTAGTAGGTCTACATAGGGTCTGAATCCAGTTTTACCCCTACCCCAAAAGCTTATCTTGACATGTGTTTTAATCAGAGAGCCCAAAAGGCCAGAGGCAGCTAGAGGTGCATTTCACAGCCACAGCCAAATGTGCTCTATTGAACAGGCTGTTGCAGAAAACCGTGAAAGTGATGCTTCAGCCATTTCCTCTGAGAAGCCATGCTTGAAGGAGTACTTTCTCTGATTTGTTTTAGAATTCTGTATCTCATAAGAAATAAAGCGGCGGCGGGGGGAATATTACAGGTAGTCCTCGAGTTGCGACCACTCATTCAGTGACCATTCAAAGTTACAACAGCGCTGAACAAGGGGGACTTATGACCGGTCCATGAAGTTGCGGCCGTCACAGCATCCCTGCAGTCACGTGATTGTGATTTCCAACATTCCCTGCTGGCTTCCCACAAGCAAAGTCAATGGGGAAGCCAGCAGGAAGTCGGAAATCACTCCTGCTCCTGCTGCATTTTTGCCCACCCGTGCTCCGGAGTGCCTGCTCCCTGCAGCATGCACACACCCACCCACAGTCAGTAGTGCCTGCCCATGGTACGCCACCACAGCACCCATGCACCCACCCACGCTCCGGAGCACCTGCCCATGGTGCCTCCCATGGCACCTACACATCCGCCCATGCTCTGGCGTGCCTACCCACGCACCCACCAGCCTGCTTGCCTGGGACTCCGGCCTCTACCCACTTAACGACCCACATGGTCCTGGGGTTACGATGGTAACCAAGACTGCGGGATTGTTGTAGCTAAGCAATGCGGTCACGTGACATCATGCGCCATGACTGCATTGCTTAGTGACAGAAATTCCAGTCCCAATTGCCATCGTAACCCGACGACTGCCTGTATGGAGATTTTCTTATAAGGTACAGCATGATAAGATGTGTCATGCCGGCCACATGACCGTGGAAGCGTCTTCGGACAACACTGGCTCTTCAGCTAACAATCGGAGATGACCACCGGCCCCTAGAGTCGGACACGACTGCACAAATGTGCGGGGGGGGGGAACCTTTACCTTTACCTTACAGCATGACAGGGCGCTGATCCTTTTTTAAAGCTTATTTATAGCCAGTATAATAGGTAACTTTTTGACAGTGCGTAACCTACCATGGTAACTAGCCTGCAACTTCTCTCCATCCTGGTATGTGGGTGGCTTGTCTCTTACTTGAATGTGGTTTATATAATGTACTTTCACACACTATGCGTATAGCCACCTACCTTAAAATAATTCTTTAGGGGCAGATTTTTCTAAAGCCTTGAGTGGGAGGGAATAAAATAGAAGGCCCCAGTGCATTTTGAGCAAAAAGGAAAATAAACTTCAGTGCTTTTTTTTCCTCTTTTTTTAAAATTGCCTTTAACATTTTAGTGATTTGCTTTTATGAGAAGCAGTATTTTCTCAGCAAGTAGGAGAGAGAATGGAAGAAAAACTCCATTCATGGTTATGCTCAAAGTTCCAGGACCTCTATCATGTGTCTCCTCTAATGGAGTACGCTGACTAGGTCACAGATTTTCTTTCAGTAATACCAACAAGCTAAGGAGAAAGAAGAAGCTGATGGACATGAGCTGCTTTGAAGTGTGTGCTTGGTCTTCCTACATCACAGTCTTAAATGTTCCCGGGCTGGGACAAGTACATTTAACTCTACTAATTTCCATCTTATATCTCTGGGAGATCAAGGTTTTCCTGTAGCTTAGTGCATTTAATGGATTTCCATATTTGTTTGCGTCCTCCCCTCCAAGTACTGCATGCAGATCTAGTTAGGAATATTTAAGGTGAGAGGTTAGCTGCCATTTCCTGCCTTGGACTTCAGCTCCAGATTGGTATAATGGCTAAATTTAGCTTGGAATTCATACCCGCTCTCATCCGTGAAATTTTATTTATTTATTTATTTATTTATTTATATTTATTTTATTTTCTATCCCACCTTTATTATTTTTATAAATAACTCAAGGCAGGGAACATACCTAATACTCCTTCCTCCTCCTATTTTCCCCACAACAGCAACCCTGTGAGGTGAGTTGGGCTGAGAGAGAGTGACTGGCCCAAGGTCACCCAGCCGGCTTTCATGCCTCAGGCGGGACTAGAACTCTCAGTCTCCTGGTTTCTAGCCCGTTGCCTTAACCACTAGACCAAATTGGCTCAGTGGCTTGGCAAATCACGTTTTCTATTTTACAGGATAGTTGTGGCATCAAAAGGAGAGCCTCCTGAGTTACTTGGAGAAAGGATGGGATACAAATTGCATCAATGCCTGCAGGACAGCATGGCTGCATTAATGCTAACCTCTGATTGATAGAGCAAGGAAACAGTATTGCCAGGACAGGAAAGAGCTAAAAGAGTTAGAGCTCTGTGAAAAAAGACAAAAAACTTGCTGAAAAGATAGATTCAGAGAAAAGCCTTTGTAACTGATTTGGAAGGAAGTTTAGCTAGATGAAAGTCTTACAGTCCGAGTAGTTCACTTTACCACTGAAAGGCACAAATGTTCTCCTTTCATTCAGGAGAGATGAATGCTGCATTGAATGGGCACAAGATTCTTTTGGTGTCCTCCAAGATTGTAGGTCTATTTCTAGGAGAAAACATCAATATTCAAGTAAATGAGCATTTAGGAATAAATTGTGAATATCTTCTATGAGTGCTGTTCCTTGTTCAGGGTATTCAGGTATAGACTAAAAGCTTATGCCATAAGATCCATTCTTTTTGCTCAGTTAAATGACTTGGTTACCTTCATTAAATAGCCCCATCACAGTACAACATAGCCTAATAATCTATCTGAATATTCACTCTGCTGAATATTCAGTCCAAGCGATCCGGTGAATCACCAGACAGAAAGATAGGCTTGCGGAATTGGGCAATGGGATTTATCACCCATCTTGGTGGGTCCATTGGTAAACCGTACATGTTTTGGGGCCCGGAGTAAAGTTAAGGATGAGAATGTGGGGCAAACACATGTAATGCTAATATTTAAGCCAAAGGCCACTCTCAACAGGCTTCAGATTTCATTCAAATGTCTCTTGAACTCCTTTTCTTAGCAGCCTTGGTAGTTTATTCCAGAAATTACTGGAGTAAATTTCTCCCATTCCATAGAATAAATGAAATGAAGGAAGGATAGTTACGAGAACATGAGTGGCAAGTTTCCAATTGTCCACTCTCTCCTAGATCCCTACTCCTTCCTCCTGCAGCCAGCCCATGGACCACGTCCTTTGGAGAAAGGTAGGGAGGAGCAAATATAAAAGCTGTACTTTTCCACAAAAACAGACCGAATTGTTGCCTGGCAGATTTCCTGAATTCCATTGATGGATTGTCTTGTTATTTCAAAATGAGTGTAGATTTTTCTCTTTAGGAATTCTCCCATAAGATGGCAAACTTAACACTGGGATCTAGTTGAAAATCTGTGTTTTCAGTTATATCTACTGAAGAAGCAAGATGTACCATCTTGATTATTCTCCTAGCGTTTTTTATTGAACTGAGATAAGCTCATATAAAGAACAGCAAATGCATCTTTTCCTCAGAATTCTTAGCAAGTATATATTCCCAGATCCTAAATTGCCCTTGAATTGGCCCCAAATGGAGCATATCTGAAGTAGCTTATTTCATATACTTAATCTCAAATCTCAATTCTGATTTCACAGCAATCATAAAACTGTTAGAACTCTCTAGTTGTCTTTTTGAATAGCATATAAGTCTTTTTCCCATTTATGTTCGTTCTTAAACCTGACACAGTACTTACTCTTCCCCAGTGTAACTTACAAATATGATGGTCCTGTATTTAACACACTGTGATGCTTCTATAATGCATACTTGGCAACTGTATATTTTCGTGAATTATAAGTAAGTTGAAGGTTAGGGATGAAGAAAATCAAATCAGCAGTAGACGGGAAAGTGACAGCTCTGCTTATTGTACTCTCAGCAAATATTTGAAATAGATCCTCTTGGGGCAGCCTTAATACAGTGCTTATAGTTCTTGTGTTTGCTCATGCATTAATAAAAGCACATTATTTCAGCTTTCCGTGGAAAATGTTAAAGTCGATATTTTCTGCTCCTAAATATAAAACCTTTTCCACAGTGCTCTAGAAATTAACAGAGAAAGAGCAGCTCTCGTCTGAGACATTTTAGCTTAATGTATCTGAAAATCCATTTCACAATGTTTTTGAAGCTTCTTGCCAGCTAATAAAATTAAATATGGTCTAATCTCCTCTGCCTCGGTGGTCTGAGAAAACTACAAAACATTTCGGTAACCTGATAATGAGATAAAGAGGATTGCTGGTTTTAGAGGCTTTGAAGGAGACCAGCAATGAATTCAGATGATTAGTTTTAATAATAGTGTTTCTGCTTTGACTCACATGCACGCACACACATACGGGGAAGGGGACAAAGGTTGATGGCAAAACATGCACTTTGCATCAAGAAGGGACTAGGAATCTCAAAGGGGTTCCAGCAGCAGCATTCGGAATGACCTCTCCTTTGGTGGGGCGTTCCGGAATCAATATTGGATTGCGTCAACATAGGGTGCCCTTGCAAAACGCACTTGCTCATGGCTTATGGTAGCCATAGCTAAGCTCTGTCTTGAGCTAAAGAGGGTTGAGGCAGCTTGCTGCGCATAGCTTCACATGTCTCTTGAATGTGTCCACAGAATTTATGGTAGGTAGCTAGAAATGTAACCTATTTGTTCTGCTGCCAGGCTTTGAAAGCTTCAGAGCTAAAAACTTATTTTGCCGCTGGCAAAATCACCCAGCTCTACTGATGAATGACCTGGTTCCCTAATTTAGTGCACTAGTATTTAAGAAATTAAACTGACAGGTATCCCATAGCCTAGTTACCTGCGAAGATTGATGTTGTGATTAAGTGATAATGAATTCTATGCTGATCTGCTTCACATCTCACACAAATCCACACAACTATAGCAGTGTCTTTGGGAGTGTTGCGTAGTTTACAGGTATAATTTCATTGCACTAAATCTCATGATAACATTTCTTTTTGTCTGCTTCTTTCATCAGATTGTGGCTTAAATGTTCATAAACAGTGCTCCAAGATGGTCCCAAATGACTGCAAGCCGGACTTGAAGCATGTCAAAAAAGTGTACAGCTGTGATCTCACTACACTAGTAAAAGTACACTTAACCAAGAGACCAATGGTTGTAGACATGTGCATTAGGGAAATTGAGTCTAGAGGTAAAGCATATTTAAATGATTTGGTTGCCTTGCTAATCATCCCTTTAGATTGACCTCACTCAGCTGGGGGTTAGCTCTAACTAGTTTTACACAGGGCGTCTTACAATTATCAGTGGCCTTGAGGGAAAAAATCTAATTTCCATTCATTTAGAAAATTGTATTATATGGCAAATCCCCATATTACTGTCTTTTAATTTCTTTAATAGTACTGAGATAGAAAAATATTGTTCCATTAGTCTCAGATGATATTTATGCTACTGAGAACTTAAATAAACATTCCTATTTTGAAATCATTTTTGTGAGAAATAGATAGGTGTCCTCCTCCAAGTCTGTCTTCTCTATGCTTGTTTGTAATTTTAAATATATGTAAATTAATGTAAATATCCAATATGAGAGGGTTCTTTTCTGATTCTTTTATAATTTTATGGCACCTTTCTCCACACCCTTCTGTCATGCTCTGTAACATAATTCCTTCCATTCTTTTCAAGGCAGCTTCCGCATCCTCTTTCCTTATATCTGCTTTCCATTCATTCTTTTTGGAAATCTGTCTTCTAATACTTTTTTATGCAGAATTCTTGCTCTTCCTCCGTTTGGTTTGCTTTTACTCTCATTTCTTTCACTTTCCTTTTCTTCCGTGTCCCTTTTTCCCCACGTTCCACTCTTGACACAAGAATGGTCTCTCCAGCATTCAGAACCTCTTGTATCCTTCACTAATTCTTTCACTTGTATCATGAATAATCAGATCAATCATGCTTTTTGATTGATTCTTTTTCTGTGTGTACATAGGAATTACGCCTAAACACTGTATTCAAAACAGTGAGAGCTTTTTCTAAGCAGCTAACTCACCAGTCAATATTCTCATTCATTTTGGGATTTCCAAATGGCCCAGTCAGTTTTTCTATACTCTTTCATATCATTGCCACCCATCCATTCACATCACTTAACAGAATTTTTTCCCCCTTGGATTACATTCAATCAGAACACTGTCCAGTTTCTCTCAAAATTCATCCCTCATTCTTTCATTAGTGGCCCTTTTTACTCATGGACTGAAGAAGAACCTCTGTCATCTGGATTTTATTACATTTTATCTGATAGCTATTTATTGTATTTATAACTGTATTTTAATTAATTGTGTTTTTACTGTAAACCGCCCAGAGTCCCTCTTCCAGGGGAGATGGGCAGTGATAAATTTGACAAATAAATAAATAAAATAAATAAATAATACTGTATGCAACCAATCACCAGCCTGTGGATTCTTAATTTCATATATACCTTCAGCAACCTAATTGACATCAATTAATATTTTTGACATACATTTTAGCCATTTCATTCATAATGAAACCTACACCTTCACTTCTATGCATGTATTTATCAGCTCCACTTCATAAGCAGAGACTGCCTTCATCATATCCATTCCCTTTCTCTTAGTTTCAAAGACACACTGCATATCTATTTTTGGTACTATCATTTCATTTGTTAATTCCTGTCTTATACTGCATTACAATATTTTATATGTCATGGATGTCACCAGATGGGCCCGCAACCATCTTGGCTTTGATCAGTCAAGGTTTTCACATAATTTCTTGGTCTTATTTTTTATACTTCTTATCTGCACTTTGTATAAAACTGTTTACCCTGAAAGGGAAAAGCAGGATGAGTATGTATGTATGTATGTATGTATGTATGTATGTATGGCATCTTCCTTATTCCAGAAACATCATCATAAATATGTTTGCAGAGAATAATTGAATGCCAATCATAAATTTATGCTGAGTAAGAAAGTTGCAGCTTTAAAAAGTGAGCTCTAGTTTATGTACTTCTAACAGTAAAGTACATGTCTGTCAGAAAACAACTACTGTTTAATCTAGTAATGCTTTTAATTTAAAAGGACTCAATTCTGAAGGACTCTACAGAGTATCAGGATTCAGTGATCTGATTGAAGATGTCAAGATGGCTTTTGATCGAGGTATGTTCTTTACTCAGTGCTGACCATAATACTTACTGTACATCTATCTTATTGGCTAGGATCCAATGAATGAATGTTGCATGCCTAGCAGGAAGTTGCATTTGAATCCTCCCAGCAATGCCAAATATGAAGCATTTTTGAACCTGCAAGAGCTTGGTATGCTGTAACATGATGCGTTGGGTAGGTTAGATCAGTGGTCCAGGGAGGTAATAATAAAAAACTTTAAGTAGCTGCTTAGATCTCAGCCATTTCACCGCTGCTTGTCCAAAAAAAGTCTGGAGAATTAGCTTTGATTTCTAACAGTGGCCTTAAAAATCTTTTAAACTGCACAATCTGTGATTACTTAGTCATAGTCATCTGACTTACTGTAGCACTTGTTCTTATGAATAATACTAGGAGATGACTGTAATTAACTTTTTATCATCTGTGTTAATTTGCTAATGAGGCTAAAGACTTGATTAATATTAATTCAAAGAAGTTGAAAGTTTGCTTTGAATATGATTTTGTGCAACCTTTCCTAATCTGACATTCTCAATGTCTGTTGGACTACACTTCTTATTATCGCTAATGGTTGGAGATTATGGATGCTGTAGTCTCTCATTCTGCCAATTCCGTTGTAGGAGTAACAAAACAAAAAGAAATCCATTGCTCCATGTCTGACTTTCTATGTCATTTCAGTCCCTTTATTTGAAAAATAATCCTGAATTTAAAAGGCATAGATAACTCTGCCCAAATGCCATTGAAATCAATTACAATTCTGTGAGAATAGAAATTAAAGTGGCCATGTAGTCTGCAGCTGAACCACAGAGCACAGCTAGTGTGTACCATGGCAGTTTTCTCTATGTTACTTTTTTTTTCTATGCAGAAAAGAATTACCCAGACCTTGAAAAGTCAATATGCCACACAGTTTCATTATTTCAAAATATATTTTAACTTGTTCCTGCTTCTGTATTGAATGTAAAACAATGTATGTATTGCGTCTTAAATATCACTGCAAATTATAATTCCATTTGTTAATATTACGTATATTTACAATCCCCCCCCCCCTTATTTATGTACAGATGGGGAAAAAGCAGACATTTCCGTCAATATGTATGAAGATATCAATATTATCACTGGTGCACTTAAACTCTACTTCAGGGATCTGCCAATTCCATTAATCACATATGATGCCTACCCAAAATTCATAGAATCTGCAAGTAAGTTTTTAATTGTATCATTTCTCAGATGGGTATTTTTTATTACCATGAATTTTGTCTAAATTTTTAATGTTATGTTTGTTTGAAACAAGTTTCTTCTTCAAAATAAGGTATATATGTATATTGCAGAGCCAGATTTTTTCATCTTTAAAGAGCTAGCCATATGCCATCTTTTGATGAAATCTGCAATTTTTCTTAAGTAATAGAAGGAATATCTTGGTAGAGCAAGTCCATTACCAGTATACACAGTATTGGACAACTGATTATCAGTGGTGCTGTGGCAGCATTCTCAAAGGCAGTATATTCGATGCATAGAGAACAGCGAGTTCTTCTGTCATTGGTTCTTCAAGGGACAGCTATATGCTTGCAGCTTCAGTATTTTTAATCTCTAGACCAGCCATTCAGGTTTAGATAGCAACAGGATTAAACAAGGTTGCCCACATATGTCAGCTTATTCAGATAAATAATGCCTCTAAAATACAAGAATGTTTTCAGATTGAGCGTTTTTCTAGCCATGTGCTTGTAAGAGTCATTGAAATGGAAGCCAACCAAATGCTTCTAAGAGACTTTCAAGTGGTCAAGAAAACCACTTTCTTTGGACTTTGAATGTGAGGCTTTCCGTGTAGTTATTAAGAGTAGTATTCAAGCATTCAGTGTTGATTGAAAATGTGCATGCAGTTTTTTTATTCAGCCATTTTTAAGCTCAGAGTTGTATTACAAAATTCAGAACAGTGTAAAAACCAATGGATGCTGCCACTTTTAGGCAAAACTTTTAGTGAAACAGTTGCGGTTTCACTTAGCGACCGCTTTGCTTAATGACAACAATGCTGCCGCTTTCAGGTTTTTGCGCACCGCCGTTGGTGTGTCGCCGCGGGAAAACCCGGAAGCGCTGATGATGATCAGCGCTTCCGGGTTGTGTGGCGACACACCAGACTGTGTGTGGCGACACTCTTTTGTGTCGCGACACACAGTTTGGAAAGCTCCGATATACAGTATTAAATACATTCAATCATACAGATAAATACTGTATACACAGCTACCTATGTAAACTGAGAACAATAACACTTTTAGCTAAGTGAACAGTGAGCAATTTTGAAATGATATGGACATTCTCACCAAATAGCTGCCTTGGTGGGTGTGGCCAGCCACAACACATCCCTTTGCCAGAAGCCAAGCTTGGAGACATTGCTGCCCAGCATCCCTGCTAACCCCCCAGAATGCTCCTTATCACCTGGATGTAATCTCCTCTTTTTTCAAGATAGGTGAGTGTATTTCCAAGCCACTGAGCTATTTTCTAAGAATTCCTGAGACACATATGGAGCTCAGACATATTCTTGGAAATAAAGATGATGCTGGAGACTGATGTTTGCATTTTTAAAAAATAATCTTTTTCAAAAGATCAAGGGGAAGAGGACAAGGCTGGTATCAAGGGAAGCCCTCACCAGCATATTGATGTCTATAATCTAAGCACACCTAATGTTAAACTCTGATTCAGTTGATCACACTTAGTCTCCCTCTGTTCTTTCTTTTCTGCCCAAGGATAGGCAGAACTTCTTTCCCCACCTGACACTTAAAGAAAATATAGTCTTTATCTGCTTTTCCTTTCTGTGTCCATAATTCACTCGGACAATAGTGGAAATTTGTGGAAAAGATCTGGGAAGAGGCTCTTCTAACATTATTTTGTGCACCTTTTGGCTTAAAGTTGATGATCAGATGTTTCAATTTCAGAAACCACAGATCCTGATGAACAGCTGGAAATACTTCACGAAGCACTGAAGCTACTTCCGCCTGCGCACTGTGAAACATTACGCTATCTCATGGCACATTTAAAGAGGTATTAAATGAAAGGTCTTGTCCTCATCCCTAGCCCATCAATGGTTTTTTTGTTCCAGGTTCTTGTGCTAACTGCTGCCATTTTTAAGTCCTTTGCACTCTACGTATGTGGCCTCTCCCTGTTTGTCAATCCCATGAGACTCCTTGGTTCTCCAAGGAGCTTTGGGAGAAGAAATGACAGAAGGTGGAGAAAGTCCAAGAGCGAATCTGAGAGATCATGTGTAAGAGCCCATGTTAGGGATTACATTGTTGTGATAAGAGTGGCAAAACAATTAGTTTTCCATTCATATTGTGTTCACAGGTAACCACCTGGCCTATTCTAGATATATACTAGATAATGTTGCTCAGATCCACTCAGTTAGACTCGGACTGGGCAGGTAGGTCCTGTTGAGTTGACCAAGGCATAGCTTTGTTTGACCCTAGGACTCCTGAGGAGGTGGACAGGATCCTTGCAACTTTTAGTCTGGCTGCCTGTTTATTAAAACCATGTCCCTCCTAGTTGGTTAAGGCCTCCTGGGAGGTGACATGTGGTTGGATCCCTGCAGTGGTGAATTCATGCAGTGGTGGTTCTACCTGTCTTGAGAGAAATGGTGGTGTGCCCCCTCCTCAAGAAGCTATCATTGGATCTAACAGTTCTGGACAATGTTTTTTGTCCAGTCTCCAACCTTCTGTTTTGGAGTAAGATTGCAGAGTGTGTGGTTGGTTTACCTTCTAGAAATCTCTGGAAGAAACAGATTATCTAGACCAGAGCTTTCCAAACTGTGTGTCGCGACACGAAAATGTGTCGCCACACACAGCGTGGTGTGTCGCCACACCACCCGGAAGCGGCGGCACGCGCGTGCACGGCGGCAGCAGCAGCGGCGCAGGATCAGTGTTTCCGCGTTTTAGCGGAGGCTGCCGCCGCCGCCATGCACATGCGCGCCGCCGCACGCCCCCCCGTGCCGCCACCGCTGCTGGTGTGTCGCCAGCGGCGGCACTTTGGAAAGCCCTGATCTAGACTCATTTCAGGCCAAGGCATTGTACAGCAAGAGCATTGATTGCACTTGCTGATAATCTCTGGCTGAGCCAGGGTGGGCATGATGCAACTATCCTAGTTCTTCTTGATCTCTCAGCAGCTCTTGATACCATTAATCATAGCATCCTTCAGGACTGGCTACAGGGTTTGGAAGGGGGAGGTTTGGTGTTGTGGTGGTTTTTCTCCTTTCTCCATGGCTGCTTCCAGTCAGGGTTGACAAATAGGGAGAGGTCTGACCCAAACCCCTTGTTTTCAGAGACTCAAATTTTGACGCTGTCACCTCTCTTGTTTACATGTACATGAAGTCATTGGGCAAGGACATCCATTGACCATCAGTACACCCATGATACTCAGCTGTATATTTTGACCCCTGGTTGACCAAGTGATGCTATTGAAGTCATATCCCAGTGCCTGGAGGCTCTTCAGGGATGGGTATGATGGGGAAGAATAGGCTCAAACTCAACCCTGACAAGACCAAACGGCTGTAGATACATAGCTCTCTTGGTGCCAGTGATTTTCCATCATTGGCTGTTGTGGGTCTTCCGGGCTGTGTGGCCGTGTTCTGGAAGTTGTGGTTCCTAACGTTTCGCCAGCATCTGTGGCCGGCATCTTCAGAGAGCAGGAACACAGACAGAAGCGAACTCTCTGTGCCCCTTCTTCTGTCTGTGCTTCTGTCTGTGCTCCTGCCCTCTGAAGATGCCGGCCACAGATGCTGGCGAAACGTTAGGAACCACAACTTCCAGAACACGGCCACACAGCCCGGAAGACCCACAACAGCCATTGAACTCCGGCCGTGAAAGCCTTCAACAATACATTTTCCATCATTGTTTCTTAATGGGCTTGCACTCACCAATTCAAAGTTGGTGTGCAATTTGGGGGGTCCTCCTGGACTCATAGTTTGTGCTTGATGAGCAGGTGACAGCTTGACCAGGAGGGTCTTCATGCAGATTCACCTGGCGTGCCAATTATTGCCCTTTCTAGGCCCAGGGTCCCTTCCTACAGTCACTCATGCCTTGGTCACTTAGTGTGGACTATCACAATGTGGTCTACATGAGACTGCACTTGAAGACCAAAATTCACCTCACTCACATTAACACATTCTGATGGCTCACACAACATCCTGGCCCATTGCCCAAGAGAAGATCCTCATCTTCAGAGCCTTTCTGAAGGCCAGCTGGGTTGGAGCCATCCAGGTTTTGGGGAGAGGTGGGGTATGCTGTTTCACAGGGCAGGTGCAGCAACAAATAAGGGACACTCCTTCTGATTGGGGGAGGGGGGCAGGTAGAGCCAGTCAGAGGTAGACAGTTATGCATAGATTAAACTACAGAGTATCCAGATCAGTAGTATAAAGTATCTAAGTTTTTCCCTAGTACACAAGATTGCTAAGGAATTCAGAGAAACTAGCCTGAGGTGTTCAATCATTTTTTGTCCTTTGTGAAGTCAGATCTTACCATTTATTTCTACTCAAAGGCCAGAAGTGCCTCTCTTTTTACTAGCAGACAAGTGAGATTTTGTCGGGGCGAGCGGATGGAGCGGCCTGCTTCTCTCCTAGGCACCAGCGATCCAAGTACTATGCAGTAAATAGATTCCAAACAGAAGTTATATCAAATAACCTATTTACTTATATACATACGTATTTACAGATCACTTCCACATAGGTAACAAATGATAAACCAACGATACAGCATACACGAGGTAGATTGAGAATAAATGAGAAGAAAGAACACAGGACATCTCTGTATTTATATATAAACTGACCAATCACCTTATAGGTCACTCTCATTATCCACCACACCCAACCTAACTCTTAGCACCTGTTGTATGAGTCACACACTGACACATCATCCCTACAACAATGGCTGCTAATTGGGTGACTCTGCAGAATATTTCCCCTTTCACCTAAATATCAAGCCTCTCAATATGATTTATATCTAGCTGTAAATTCCTGGGTATATCAAACCCCAACAGATTTATCCATTTCTTGTGTAGAAGTCAGAACCAGTCTCCACTACATTAATTATCCTGTAACTAAGAACTGGTACCCAATTTTCAAAGCAATCTATCTCAAACAATCTACCTAGCTTGTTTCCTAGTCTCAGTCTCTGTACTTGAAGTTTTTCTGACCAGCTTGTCTTACTTCACCATCACTATCTGCTATAATTTTGAAGTGCATTTAAGCTAGTGTGTTGGCCTAACTCTCTAAACAAATCTGTGGAGGCACTGCTTCATTTTTGGAAGTAATCTTGACTTGGGTCTTCCTCATTGTAGTTACTGTATCTAGTTAGAGGCAATCTGATTTCACAATTGGAGGGAAAGAATACTGCTCAGATCTGACTCTGGTCCTTTAAAATACCAGCTTGAAAAGTCAATTCAGGGCAAAGACTGGCCGAACCATTTGTTCCCAAACTTACAGCCCCTGTCTATCGTTATAGGTATCTGGCATGATTTAATTCCACATTAAACAGAGCCTTTGGGATGGTTTTTTAATGTTTTCTTTATAATTCATGAACTTTCCAATAATGGAAATTTAGTTATTTAACGACTAAATCCTTAATGGCATTTATCTTGAGTTGTAAATCAGTAATATCCGTTAGAGCTTTTGTTTAGTCTGTTCAAAAACTAATTTACAAATGTGAGGGTTTTTTTTTTCTGAAATAGGCAATTAACCACCATAAAGCAAATCATGGCCTCTCAAGGCAGCAGTTTCTATGTATGTTATGCCATTAAAGCAGAAACAGGGAGGGGGCAGTCATTCCTACTGTACTCATTAACTAGATGCAGAAGGTACACGATCTGTGGAGGTCTGTCATTCTGTAGCGGCTTTGGAAGTGGTTGAATTACATTTTGCTGCTTTATGTCATGAGTGTAGAAGAGGCAAGGGTAACCTTTTATAAAGGCACATGGTCTTACTCACTTTTAGACTTTTATCCTTCCTCTGTGGAATTCATAATGGCATCTTAGTCTCAAAATAGCTTTTACTTATTTATATGTTGACTTTCAGGACATAAATCTTTCCAAACTTGTTTACAAGTAACATCCAAATACATGTTTTAAAACACAGTAAACTAAATGATACCATCCCATAAAGAATCATCAAGATCCTTCCCAAAGTGCAGCAGGAAGTAGATGGCTCTGTGGAGGGAGGAATTGTCCAAGTGGACTGGCAGGGCCTACGTGTTGATGGCGTGGATCCTGTTCTTCCCATTGAGCTGGCTCTTCAGGACCCCTTATCCTTTGGTGGTACTTGGATGTTGCTGTCTTCCTTGCCTCCTCCTCGTGGTTCCCATGTGACTGTGGGATACCAAGGTATTTGTGGCTGGTCTGTATGTCTGCTATGTGGCCCGCTGGTAGTTCCACCCCATCAGTTTTAACTACCTTCCCTCTCTTTACTGCCTTCCCTCACTTTACTACTACTGATTATCTGGCTGAGGGGGTTCAAGACCATGCAGAAAAGCAGCAGGGACAGTGCATCACCTTGGTATATGCCGTACTTGATGGCCACTTGTGAGAGCTGTCTTGAGTTGACTTCCAGTGTTGTCTTCCACAGTCCCATTGAGTTCTTGAGGAAGGTCCTTAGTGTCCTGTTGACTTTGTATAGTGCCAGGCATTCACAGATCCATGTGTGTGGCATTGAGTCGTAGGCTTTCCTGTAGTCAATCCAGGCTGTGCTCAGATTGGTCTCTCTAAACCTTCAGTCTCGGGCGACTGCTCTATCTTTGAGCAACTGGTGTTTTGAGCCTCTGGTGATGTTCCCAATGCCCTTCTGAGCTGTGCTCATGTACTGGCCCATATGGTCCTGCAGCTTGGCGGCTATGATGCCTGATAGGACTTTCCATGTTGTGGGGAGGCAGGTTATTGGTGGGTAGTTGGACAGTGCTGGTTCCTTGTGGGGGTCTTTCATGATCAGCACTGTCCTTGTGTTAGCCAGTCTGGGTGGGAGCCTGCTGCTAGCAGCTGGTTCATCTGTGCTGCTAGGCGTTCATGCGCTGCTGTTAGTTTCTTTAGCTAGTAGGTGTGGATCATGTCCGGGCCAGGTGCTGTCCAGCTCTTCATGTTCTTGACCCACTGTTGGATGTCTGCTACTGTGATGGTGACTGGTTCCTGTTCTGGGAGATTGCTGTGGTCTACTCTCAGGTCCTGCAGCCACTTTGCACTGGTGTTATGTGTCTTCTCTTTCTCCCATATTTTCCTTCAGTGCTGTTCAGCTTCTGCTGTTTGTGGCTCTGCTGTTACTGTGTTGTTGCACTGCAGTTGGGAGTACACCTTGGATGGTTCTTTGGCAAACAGGGCATTTATCTTCTTGGCCTCTGCTTCTCTAGTGTATCTCCTTAGCCTGATAGCCAGTGCTGTGAGCATGTTTTTCAGTAGCCAAGTCTTATCCTTAATCTCCACACCCTTCTGTAGTTGCACCAGCTGACTAACTTGCCTCTTAGTCTCCAACCTCATTTTCCGGGGTGTGTGTGTGTATGTACTGCTGTTCTTCTTGATCGTGTAGCCAAGCATCTCCAGGATTAGAGCAGCTGTAGCATATACCAGTTCATTGGTTTGAGTTATGGTGGTAGTAGGGGTTGTTGTGAGGGCTCTATTAGCATCTTCTAGCATACTATCTGATGGTACTTCTCCACTAAGCCTTGGTAATCGGTCTCGAGAGTTGACTGTAGCTAGTTTATCCATGATCTTTTGCCTCATATCAGCTGCTGTGCTCTGTAATGGAGGGGGTGGTAGTGACATTCCAGCTTCAGGTGTTGGCTGCACCTCCAGCCAAAACCTGTATGGTATGTTCCAGTAGTTCACTTATCGTCAGATTGTCCTGGTTCCCCAACATCTGATGCGGACCTTGTTAATCCGGGAGACGTCCGAGCCAGCGTGACACTCTTAGTTCTGTCACTCTCATATTTGAGGTAGGTAGCTGAAGTGTTAGGGGGTCTTTGCCTAAGGACCCCTACTCGTAAGGTAGGTACCAGCCAGAATTTGAACCCTGGTCTCCCGCTCCAAAGGCGGCACTCTAACCACTACGCTATCCAGCCGCTGGACATGGACGAGACAAGAGAACCTAGGGTGTTCTCTCTCTCTCTCTCTATATATATATATATATATATATATATATATATATATATTCACTCTTTGTTAGCTCCAGCACCTTACAAGAGATCTAATATTTTATTTTGTTCTTCCTCCCGTCAATCATCAAACTGCTTTATGGCTATCGCCTCATCACTCTTTATAAGCCTCATTGGAGCATTTCTATAACTGTTAACTAGGGAGAATTTTAGTTTTGTGCAGGGGCTGTGGTTATGACCATTAAAGCTGTCTTTAATTTGTACTTCACGTGACACTTTTCATTTCTGGGTCGATGAGATCACAATTACAGCTCATTAAATCATCTGATGGCTCACATATTAATCACATTCTGTCTTGTTCCAGGGTAACTCTCCATGAAAAGAAGAATCTCATGAATGCAGAAAATCTTGGCATTGTTTTTGGACCAACACTTATGCGAGCACCCGGGCTAGATGCAATGGCTGCCCTAAATGATATTCGTTATCAGAGACTTGTGGTGGAGATGCTTATAAAAAATGAAGATATTTTATTTTGAACTTGGAGTGTGTGTGAAAATGTTTGTAGTGGATGGTAAGAAAAATCTGAGGACTATGAATAATTGAGCCAGCTCCTGCAGCTGAATTCTTATTGTGAGGTTGTGCTGTATGAAAGGTGCTTATTATGTTGCTTTTGTGACCCCCATACAGAAAATTATTGGGGAGAGAGGATCATACGCTCTACTTCCCAGGACTCGTAGCTGTGGGCTGTTTTATCCTAGTCCAGAAATTCAGTTAACCTGATCTGCTTCCTGCTCACCCTCTTTTGTGAGGCTTCTCCTACAAAGGACACAGGAGAAGGAGTCAGCATCTGCATTCTGAAATAGTCTGTGACTGTGGTTTAGCATGTTTCTCAGTGTAGATCTGTGGTGGATTTCTGTTCTGTTCTGTAATTGGTTTCTGATATTTCATAGGGGGAGGGGGGAACAAACTACAGAGAACCAGAATTTCTAAATGTTTATTGACATCTATAATTCTTTTCCTACTTGAAGGGTAATTTTTGTTGGGTTTCATAACAGTTATTTAAATGTCGGAATACATTTCCATGTATCAGAAACATTCTGACTGCCATTTTAAGTAAAGCCTTTTAGTGTATTTCCAGTTAAAGATAGCAACACTGAATGAATGAAAATGGCTTTGTTGTTTTCAATTGTCTTTTTGTACTTCTACTGGGCATGCATATTAATTTATTAAAGTTTTGCTTTAGAATCTTACCAAGATTGGCTGTAATTTGTTATCATGTGAGAGATACAGCCCATATTTATTTGGGAAGCAAATCTTACCTTGTTTGTCTACTGTATCCAAAGGCCAGTAAATCGAGGTCTGTTAAATCGACTGTGCTGTCTTGGAGCTTTACAATCCTATTCTGCAGACTTAAGTTCTTGTTAACATTAGTGAACTTAAGTACAGTGGTGCATAAATGTGTGTGAACCCTTTTGAATTTTCAATATTTCTGCATAAATATGACCTAAAACATGTTCTGTTCTCCACACAAGTCCTAAAACTAGATAAAGAGAAGCCAATTAAACAAATGAGTCGAAAACATTATACGTGTTCATTTACTGTATTTATTGAGGAAAATGATCCAAAGCTACCTATTTGTCTGTGGCAAAAGGAGTTTATATGTATGCAGAAATATTGAAAATTCAAAAGGGTTCACAAACTTTTATGTACCACTTTACTGGCCTTTGGATGCAGTAGACAAAATCTGCATCCAGCTGCCCCTGAAAGAATGGACCGAATCCATTTTATCTGAGGTAATCTGAATGGGTTCCTGAAATTTACATTATTTCTCTCAACTGTAAAATGATGTAAATTGACATAAATGACATAGATTTGGATTTATTGGACATTCAAGCAAACAGACTTTCCCCCAGTGGTCCATTAAACTGAAGTTTTACTGTAAGTTCTATTGAACAAGGACTCCACAGTTCAACCCTGAGCTACAAATATTTTCTTTGGTGGGTGAATATAGTTTTGCCACTAAATACACTGTTGTGGATGCTGCAGGGCTATGGGCATTTGATACAATGCCTCGCCAAAGAGCTTTGTCCACTGCTGTGATTTTGACTTGATTCAAGACCAATCTGCACTGGGCTAAATCAGTTTCAGTTATCTTTATTCAGGTGATCCTTGGTGCTCTGCGCTGAACTTTCCATCCACAGGGTTTTGTTCTTCAGAGTAGCTTGTATGGGTAGCAAACTAGATCCATTTCTGCAAATGTAACCAACCATCTCAGCTGCCGGTTTTGGATTTCTTTGGCTATTATTGGCTGGTTACACCATTGCTGATGGATGGTTTCATTTCTTATGTGGTCAATTGACTTTGGCTATGGATAGTTCACCAACCTCATATATGCAGGTAACAATACAATTGTTGCCAAAGACTAAGTGGCAGCCACTGATATCCTCTGTGACATCAGGTTTGCAGCACGGCCATTTGGACTGTTCATTGGTGTGGAAAAAAGTAGGTACAATTACAGTGCAATTAGAACAAGTACAAGAATTCCAACACCTCAGCTCCATAGTACAAGAAAAGAAGGTTGCCTCAACAGCTGGAGAAATGCTGAATTGGTGCTGCCACCATAGCTTTGGGTTCATTCATCTGGTGCTTATGGTGGAAGCCTCATATTACCATAAACACCAAAATGGGAATGTTTCAGTTACTGATACTACCAGTTTATTATATGGGGCCGAATCATGGACGCTTCTACTGGCAAAGATTGCAAAACTGGAAACCTCTGAAATGCATTATCTCTGTAGGATCCTTGGCATCACACACCCTCAAAGATACATACTACATATTTAATGCTAGCAAGCTTTGACAAAATATGCAGTCAAATGTGTAAGATGTGCTTATATAATTCAAAGGTAACACAGAGTCCTTTTGTGGAAGCCCAATTGTTCCTCTTTCCCATGACATCATAATGAGCTCTGTCCATCAAAGTTGATAAACATCAACAAGCTACATTCTAATTTCCAGCTCTTCATACGCTGAGTGCTCCTTGTGAATGAAAAAATGGTCTGCAATCTCCAGAACTCCCAGATGGCAAACGTATTATGTTAGCTAATCAAATAAAGTAGCCCAGGTCCCCATAGAAAGTCAACTCCTTATCAAGGATGCTCATTCTGAATTGGGAGATTCCCAGTTCTTTTCACTTCACACAGCGTTTTTCCACAACTAATCAGACACAAAATTGGCAATTCTAAAATTAAGAAAACAAATGTTCTGAAGTGCTCTGGGGGCAGAAACCACTTGTTTCAGGGTCATACACAACCCCTACCCTACCCCTTCCTTTGGCTCTGTAAATATTAGCTCTATGAGGCAGACCAGAACAAGAAATAGACTCCATGGAAGGCAAACTACTTTGACTTAGATTGCCTATAGTAACATAATCTTCCAAGTCTGACTGTGCTTCCCCTCTTCTCTCTTACAGTATATTCATGTGAATATGTCTATCTAAGACATTTTTGTAATCTTCCCCTATTGTTTGGACTTCAGCCATGTTTCTCTTTTTGTTGCTTTGCTAACAGAGTCTCCCTCTCTCCTCTCTCCATCAAGCTCACCCTCTTTACTCTTACTCCTCTAGTAGAGGAGCTTTATGAGTGGGCTGTCCCTCTGGGAAAATATATCTAGGAAAAAACTGGAGGGATGTGTAAGGGTGGATTTGGGGATGGGGTTGGTTTTTGTTCACCTCCTTAATTTCTTTTAAAATGCTAGTGAATGGGAATTAAAAACATAACAGTTAAATACTAGAGATCAGGGCCGCAACTAGGGGGGGGGGGCAAGTGGGGCATGTGCCCCAGGCACCGCACTGGGGGGGTGCCAAAATGACACCCAGGCAGGCACCAAAATGACGAAATAACCCATGGGGGGTGCGGAATCCATGTTTGCCCCGGGTGACACAGACCCTAGTTCCATCCCTGCTAGAGATGTGCAGGGCTTCAGATTTAAATGGAAAAAGCTGCTTTGAAGGGTGTGTTGTATATATTTTTTTATGTCTGTAGAATATGTGGCTGAGTTTTTAAAAAGCCAGGCCTCAAAAACTTTTTTCCTATTTGGGCTCAGAGAGCACATGTTCACCCCCCACTCAGGAATGCTAATTGCCTTTCAGGTGCCGGCCAGTCTGAGAGTTTTGACCAACCAAAATTAGTTGTTTGAGCTTTGCCCATATTGGGAATCTGTTGCCTAGGTGTTTTGGGTCACATGCTGAATCCTGTCCACTCAGAGGCTGGTCAGGTAAAGGTTTAAAAATGTAAATGCCTTTTGTCCTTTGTTCTCTGTCTCTGCATTCTGCTCTCTGCTATCTAAATGGCTATGTTAATCAACCATGCCATGCTTTGGCTAAAGAAGAAGATTCAAGGTTTGTTCCTATGTTTTTGTTTTAAATAAAACAACGTTTTTACTACAAACTTATCTCTTGGTTTTTCCATAACTCTGATCACAAATTTTATAAAAATACAAAAGGGTGTGTGCTTCCAGAGGATTGCCCTGCTGTCATCTGCAGCTGCAGTGTATTTCCAGGAAAAGATGCTATTGCTATAAGGAGTAGCTGACAGGTTTTCCTTGTGCACCTACACAAGGTACACCTCTGTAGTACCATCTCCCTTCAAATCTGAAGCACTGCATAGTTCTATGAAATAATTAACTAAATCTAAAATAATAACAGGACCACTTAATTAATGTTTGTCCTTCACCCACATTTTAAACCATTTTGTGTGGTTCTGCTCCCTTTTGTGGCTCAGCTGTTCAAAGGCTGGAGCAACCTATTGAAAGCTGTGTGCCTAGAGGAACACTTAACACTGGTCAAAATCCCAGAGGGCAGAAGTTGCATTATGTTAGCTAATCAAGTAAAGTAGCCCAGGTCCCAGTAGAATGTCAACTCCTTAGCAAGGACTCTCATTTTCCTCCCCATAAGCTCCACCTCTCTGTCCTGATTGCTTGAATTGAGTTCAGTCCAGAATTTTGTGGCCCACCAGAAGCAAAAAAAAATCAGTAAAAATGAACTATACCATGCACTCAAGGTACTAATTTCTTTTCTTGATATATGGATATAGAAAAGAAGGTTTACTCTTCTGATAGGGCCTGCACTAAAAAGAATGTGAACCAAGACAACTGTATTCATGTGGTTTCCATTTTTTCCTTTACTATATCTTCTTCATTTTGTGTTAAGAGTTTGTTGGCCTCAAGGTACTTCAGGTTGTATGAAGTTTGGAAATAGCACCTTCTAGTTGAGTGCAGTCATATTCCCAGAAGTGAAGATTCTCTCATTAAAGGTCATGGAAAGCGACTATCCCAAAAACTCATGTGAGCACATATAAGGAAGATGCAAAGGTATGCTACAGTGATACATCCTATGCATGCAAATTCTTGTTTATCACTAAATTTGCTTTTGAGCGGTACATCCAAGCCTATATGTAGACCTGCCCAGAGTCACTCTTGAGTGAGATGGGCAGTGACGAAATTTGAAATATATATAAATAAATAAATACATACATACATACATACAGGAAGTTTTGGAGAAAGCGGACTTTTTTCTCAGGTGCTTCTCACCGTTTCCATTTTTCATCCAACAACAGGCGGCCGTTCTGGAGGCATCAAGGAAAATGTCTGATGCACGCTCATTATGACCAAATCAAAATATTGTGCCATAGGAAGTATGCTTTTAATTATTTGATGTTTTATCTGTCATGTTTTTTTCTTTTTACTTTACATTTTATTATGTTGCACTGTACATTAAGTTACTTTACCGTTGTGTACGAATATAAGTTCCCTTCAGCACCAACTCAAGAAAGTCAGTTTTCAAAGTCCACACCCTGAGAAAAGTTTTACCATGAATCTAAGATTAGAGATCCCTCAGTAGTGCACAGCTAAATGTAAATACACACATTTGTTTTATCTCTGTCTCTCTCTGTATGTAACAACTTTATGTCTAGGTATAGTACACAGTAGATCAGCCAAACACAGATCCCTAATTCCTCACTTCTAAACTGTCTTTGTTGGGAATTACAGAAGGCAAATGGTGCAGTCTAAATTAGAACCCCTTAGGTCAGTCTTTAAGTCTAGCAAGATTCCTCCAGCCAGAACACAGAATGGCGGTTTCAACTGGAACTGTAGGGTTCACTTTTAAGTGCAGCTGCTGAATTAATGATACTTCCCCAACGGCCCTGGCAGCTGCTCAGAGCTCCTGGCCCAAAGGGTGGGGTATCTCTTGTTATCCACAACTTCAGCTAGTGATCAAACAAAGGTGCTGAGGGTTTTATTTCGCCTTCTGGTCTCTGAATTACTATCTCTCCCCCCACCCCAGGGTGATTGTAGGAGGTGCTGTCTTGTAAACGAATGGAGCTCTTCTCCTTTTGCAGTGAGAACCACCGACCTGAAGCCACCCAGGGTGTCATCTGGTGGCAGGAACGGGAGACAAGCCACCCATCATCAGGCAAAATCAAGCCTCTCAGCACTGGAACTGAGTAAGCTGCCAAAAAGTAGCTCAGAAAAAGGATATTAGAGGGAACTGGATTGTATTATTCCCTGGCAAGTTTAACTCTTCTGTGTGCTGCCCATTTACACCCTTTCTTACAACTAACTAATTAGTAGAGAATTAGTTCATACATTCCTGCTGTTCCCTTTCTCCAGCCTTCCCCAGTAGCAAATCACAATTACAAACAAAACATGTCAAGCGTGATAAAAACCCCAATTTATGTTTAGCACAGGGCAATTGAAGATTAATATTAATATACTACAAATTTCTTATAAGAACTCTCCAGCCTTTTGTTTTCATGTGATGCAGTCAACCATCTATTGCAGTTCTCTGCACTGTGATAAAATGAATATTTAATTTATACAGGCCAGGCCAGCACTTTCATGTTGGATTAAATCCTGGATAAATGTTTTTCCTACACCAAATGGCACTGAAAAGCAAGACCTTTATGTTGGAAGGCCCACCATTACTCTAACTCTGTATTTCTCAATCTCAGCAACTTTAAGATGTATGGACTACAACTCCCAGAATTCTCCAGCCAGCAAGCTTCTGGGAGTTGGTCCACATGTCTTAAAGTTGCTGAGGCTGAGAAAGACTCCCCTGACCTAAGCTTGGTTAGACGGCACCTTCAAAGGAAGAGAGGCCAGCCACCAACTCAATCTCCTATCTGCAATGGCCAGCTCACAGGCTCCCACTGTGTCTCCTCCAACCAGTTATTACTTTAATATTTGTTCCCTGGCCAAACTCCATTCCCCCCTTCCTCACAATCTCCCTGACATCTCATAAAACCTAGCAACAATTAATAAGAACTAGCAAAAAGAAACAGTTCTTCCTCTGTTTGTGTCCAAACTCTCTCCCAAACTCTGTTCTTGAGGACAAAAGTTTAGGCCAGCCTAAGGGGCTACCAGAAATCAGGATGATGAAATCCCAGTGCAGAAATGTTCCACCTAGTAAGTTCTTCAGTGACCTTGTCTTGCAGAGAGAGCTGGAAGCTAGTGTTATCTTCAACAACTTCTTCTTGATAGGTGCTGGGTTTATATAGGCTGACCATATTTCAGGATGGCAAAATGGGACGGGGTCTTATGTAATATTCCGTATCCATGAAAAAGAAAGCAATTGGCTCCTGCCTGCAAACCCCGCCCCACGGGTCTGGACGATTGGCTCCCGCCTGCAAACCCCACCCCCGGTCCGCACGATTGGCTCCCTCCTGCAAACCCAGCCCCAGTCCGCATGATTGGCTCCCGCCTGCAAACCCTGCCCCCCGGGCCACACAATTGGCTCCCGCCTGCAAACCCCACCCCCTGGTCCGCACTCCGGCTCAGATCCTCCTTCCACGTCATTCCCGCCGGGTTTGAAAAATGGGACAAAATTGAGATTTTTATGAAAACGACGGGACGGTTGAAAAATGCTTTAAAAATGGGACTGTCCCATTCAAAACGGGACATATGGTCAGCCTAGGTTTATAATTAATCATTTTTAGGACCAGAATAGCTAGAACCAGAAACATTCCCAACTTCCTAGTAATCCCTAAGGAGGGAAGAAAGGCAGCTTTGTAAAGGAATTGCTTTGGGGCTGAGTGATCATATATTCCCAAATGCAAAGTCTAACTTGGAAACTGCATGAGAGCACGTGGTTGATTAAAGTGCTGCATTTCTTTTCTTTTTGGGTGATCCTCAGCTATTTACTTCTTTCTGTCTTTTCATCTCTGAACTGCAAGGGCACAGCTGTTGTTTAACAGCTTACGTTAAGCAATATATTATTCTAAATAGTCACATTTTTGTTCCCTAATGCAAACATTTTAGAGACCATATTGCTGGGGACTTGGGCCCTCTTTTCTGCTAGGATAGTATTCTCAGAAATGCTATAATACTAGATGCTTCCTTTGAGAGTCTAATAGTGCAATCTCAATCATTCATTGGGACTTATTCCCTAATAAGTGTGGAATTGCAATCATGGGGGCTTTAAATGTATCTCATATTTTCTTGGATGTTTCCATTCTGTTTTTGCCAGGACTATGTAAAGCTAATGAAATAGTTACAGTATTTGCTATTGCTGATTGTACAATTCTATGCAACCCACATGATTGCACCTTTCTCATGATCTTTTCTGAAACAAGAAGGGTTTCCGAAAACCCTTGAATGCTCAGCAACTGCGTTCACACTATACTAAGCAATACAGTTTGTCACAATTGGCTGGGATCACCAAACAAATCACAATTTGGTTTTGTATGATTCAGTACCATTACTAATGTCAGTAAAGGTAAGTAAGGTCAATATAGACCAGGGAAAGACATCACTTTTTCATCCTGCTCTGAACTTCATCATGGTACTCATCAAGTACCATGATGAGTTTCTGGAAGAGATAAGGATAATGAACTAGATAGACTTTTGATTCAGTACAGTTGAGCAGATTTCTTTCTTTCTTTCTTTCTTTCTTTCTTTCTTTCTTTCTTTCTTTCTTTCTTTCTTTCTTTCCTTTCTTTCCTACTTACTTACTTACTTACTTACTTACTTACTTACTTAACTTTTCCCTCCCTCCCATTGATTGACTGATTGATTGATTGATTGATATGGCTGCCCATCTCATGAATGTGACAAGCCAGTAGGGTTGGGGCCAATCTAATCTTGGGGAGTATGTCATTCCAGAGGGTAGGCACTGCGACAGAAAAGGTACGTTTCCAAAACTCCTTTAGATGACATTCTTTAATTGAGGGGACCCAGAGAGTGCCCTCCTGTTGGACTAGTGGGACAGGTAGGAACAACTGTGAAGAGGCAGTTTGATTATGAAAAGGGGGTATCAAGCTTTGCAACTCATTAAATTATAAAGTCTCCTTAAAGGCTTTAAATTCCTTTAAATTGCTGAGCTAGCTTTTGTAGGATGATAAAAAGATACTGAATTTCTTTTTTTAAGAATCTGGGTATAGTTTGTACGTCAGAAAGAAAAATCCACCAGTGAAGCTAGCAATTTGTGGTATTAAGTCTTTTGTGTTGCCACAGCAATAGCAAAGAAATTACAACTTATAAAAGTTAATCATAGCTGGAAAGCTTGTATAATAGAAGGGAATGAAGGAAACATAGTGCATCTTAGAATAATTGTAAAGCTAGAAGTGAATCCTTTCACTTTTTCACATTTATACTGTATATCAGAGCTTTCCAAACTGTGTGTCGGGACACGTTAGTGTGTCGGCTGCAGTGTATGGGTGTGTCATGGCTGCTGCTGCCTCCGAGCCCTGCCAGGATTCCGTGCAGGTCCTAGTGCCTGCCTTGTGCCTGGCTGCCTTCAAACCTGCTGTGATTCCGCGCAGGTCCTAGTGCTTGCCTTGTGCCCTGCTGTAAGAGTGTGTCGCGAAATGATGCCCTGCTGTAAGAGTGTGTCGCGAAATGATGCATGTCTAAAAAGTGTGTCACCAACATGAAAAGTTTGGAAAGCTCTGCTGTATATATACACACACAACACACACACACACACTACCTAGTGTCCTGCCATGGTGATACACAACATGGGTCCATTCAGCCTGCAACCTCTCTACAAGTGCACTATTCTTTGTATGTCATATTGTAAGCAGGGCAAATGCTATATTGTTTTCCTGCAGACATGCACATTGAACAGCAAATGGATGGATGTGAAAAAAATGGCCATAATAGTACTGCCTTGTAAAGATATCACCTGTAGACAATACCTCTCTCTGATCAGTCACATCTTTAAAAATGAGTACTGTCCTTTTGAGTCTCAGACTGCTAAAGAGTAATTTCTCTCTTTAAAATATGCTTCCTTTATTACGTTGGAACATTTCCAGGTTGATTATTTTCTTGGAAGTTATCAGAGAACTAGATTTGAAAAGAGATTTTCAAGGAAAAGGAAGTATTTTTTAAAAAAGACTAAATACTAATAACCATCAAGTAAATGAAATGCACTGATTAGATTGAATCTTCATTTAAGTGTAGAGAAAATTATGCTGATTAATTATCTGTAATCAGGATCTCCTTTAAGAACCTCTGTAAAGTCTAGAATATTGTCTGAATTATTTTAGCACATTTCAGATTGTTTTTTTTTTCTACTACATAGGTTCGAAACTCAAGGGTTGTCTTTTATATTTTATAATGCTTTCCCTTTTTATTTCAAATATATATTGCCCAATATCCATTATGACAACAATGGAAGACTGTAGTCCATTTTCTTGGAGCCCTGTGTTCACTGTTGTTTTAACACATCCTCCAATATATGAAGCATCTGCAAGACCTTTTAGGTACTATGCTAGTCCATCCACTTAGTTTCATTTAAGCAACAGACATCAGACCCAGGACATGTTTATGGCTGGGTTCATGCATTCTTCTCTCCCAATGTCCATTCATTCTGGTCTACAAATAGATCTGAATATAATAAAAACAACTCCAATTAATCTCATATGAGGTTTAAACTGGACTCAGAAGTTTGGGAGTTGAAAAGCTGATTGCCCAGAAGTGCCTGTAACATGAAAGAGCTGGGCGTAAGTTTCTGTGCAGCCATGAAGCCCACTGAGTTAGTTTATGTGGTCCCTAACTCTTAATCTAATCATCCTTTTTTTTAATCCATTCAACCATGTCCGATTCTTGGAGACTGCCTGGACAAGTCCCTGCAGTTTTCTTGGCAAGGTTTTTCAGAAGTGGTTTGCCATTGCCTGTTTCCTAGGGCTGATAGAAAGTGACTGGCCTAAGGTCACCCAGCTGGATTTGTGTCTAAGGCAGGACTAGAATTCACAGTCTCCTGATTTCTAGCCTGATGCCTTAACCACTCCAGCAGTCCCCAACCTTTTTGGCACCAGGGACCAGTCGTGGAAGAAAAGTTTTCCATGGACCGGGGGGACGGGGTTTGCAGGTGGGAGCCAATTGCGTGCACTGGGGGGCGGGGTTTGCAGGCAGGAGCTAATCGAGCACACCAGGGGGTGGGGTTTGCAGGCGGGAGCCAATGATGCGCACCAGGGGCGGGATTTGCAGGCGGGAGCCAATCGCGCGCAACAGGGCGGGGTAATCGCGCGCAACAGGGGGTGGGGTTTGCAGGCGGAAGCCCCGCAGCCTACTTCCTAACAGGCCATGGCCCACAGTTTGGGGACCCCTGCACTACACCAAACTGCTTCTAATCATCCTTACAAGGGTGTTATGATGACAAGGTGGGATAAACCTATATTGTTTAGAAGTTCTTGGAGAAAGTGAAGTATGAAATAACAGAACTTGCATTATTTATAACTGAATCTTAACAAAATATTTTTGAGGACTTGGGGAGTGAAAATGGTGGTGGTATTGATGTATCTCTGAATGCATAGGGTTCATACACCTTGCATCCATGGAATTTTCCTCCTGATCTTTGAATATAAGGTATTTTTGCAGGGATCCCAAATGCATGGAGCCACAAAACTAATTAATGAATGGAAGACCAGGGTGGCTTGCTAACTTCCTCTTACAGAATTTAAAAAACTCAACACACACAAAACAGAACTATTTTTATAGGTCATTTGATCATTGCCATTATGTTTAGAGATGAACTTGCACTTCACATAAACCCAGAAATAGGTGATGGATTCCAGACTAAAACATGTTCAGCATTTTTGTGCAGATGATTGGAATCAGTGACACTTATTCATTGCAAGCAGAAGTAGTAGTTATTCCATCTGACTTCATAACATTAACTAATACTGCCACAGTAATAAATATGGAGCATGTAACTCAGACAAATCTAATACTGAGAATAAGCCAGAGGAACCACGGCCTGGCAAAAATGGACTGTTCCTGTTTCAAAACTGATGTATTAGTTTTCAGCTGCCATCTCGATTAAACATGTGCTGTAAAGGATCCTAGTTAGAAAAATAAAGCTTTACTCAGGGTTGGCTCTTGAACTCTTGCAAGCCCACGTATATATGAATGGGAGGAAAAGGTATGGATATTCATTACTGATCCTTCGGGTCTTTTGAAAAGATGCATTTTTTTTTCAACCAGTGGTTATATAATAGCTTTTAGACAAAACAGGTGCTCTATAAATTTTCAGTTTAAGATTAACCTGAAACATGATATGACTTAATACTTTGTAAAAAAAAATTGTAGCCAGAAAAGAATGATAAAATAATATGCTCTCAAAAATAAAATGACACAGGAATTATATGATAGCTTGAAGAATGCTGTTTCTTGTCTTCAATACTTGTTTTTCCATCAAGAATGTTTAGACAAATCAGAATTGAAAAGTATTTTCTTTTCTTTTATTTGTATAGAACTTTGATAAAGGAGCAGAGCTGATTGACAACTACAAATGTTAAAGAAGACTATTAATAATTCCAGTAAAACTGGTCATTACATGCTTTCTGAAATATGAAACCCATCCGGTCTGCTGAAGAAACAAGAGATGTTTTCCTGTGAGTGAAATATCCGCATCTTTTAAAAGAAGTAACACTACTTATGAATATGATCCTCTACTCAAAGACCATAGTAAATAACACAAACACGTTATGAGTAAGTCTTCATTTAAAAAGAAAATCCAGAGAAGTTAGAAATTCCATCTAGGAAGATATAACAAAATACCTGTATGCCTGTAATTCTCCATTCATTTACCTGGGAGTAATCTCAATGAAACTGGTGAAACCCTTGCTGAGTAAGCAGGCTAACAGTGGTATTTATTTTATTTTATTTTTTATTTTTTTATTTGTATCCCACCTTTATTATACTCTATCTATATTTATTTATTTATTTATTTGTTTGTTTGTTTACTTTATTATACTTTAATATACTTTATTTTTACTCTTGCCAACCTAACAATTCGAAAGCATGCAAATGCAAGTAGATGAATAGGTACCACTTCAGTGGGATGGTAACAGCATTCCGCGCGCGTCATGCGGCCACGTGACCATGGAAGCGTCTTTGGACAATGCTGGATCTTTGGCTAATGAACGGAGATGAGCACCGGCTCCTAGAGTCGGATACGACTGCACAAATGTGCAGGGGGAACCTTTACCTTTATTATTTTTACAAATATCTCAAGGCGGCAAACATACCTAATACTCCTTCCTCCTCCTATTTTCCCCACAACAACAACCCTGTGAGGTGAGCTGGGCTGAGAGAGAGTGACTGGCCCAAAGTCACCCAGCTGGCTTTCATGCCTAAGGCGGGACTAGAACTCTCAGTCTCCTGGTTTGCTATTGGCTCCTTCCTAGGGCTGAGAGAGAGTGACTGGCCCAAAGTCACCCAGCCGGCTTTCATGCCTAAGGCGGGACTAGAACTCTCAGTCTCCTGGTTGCTATTGGCTCCTTCCTAGGCCTGAGAGAGAGTGTGACTGGCCCAAGGTCACCCAGCCGGCTTTCATGCCTAAGGCGGGACTAGAACTCACAGTCTTCTGGTTTCTTGCCCGTTGCCTTAACCACTAGACCAAACTGGATATAATTACTGTAATGCTCCTCTATAATCTTTATGTACAAAATAAAGAATGTTTTGAGTTTGGACAGAAGAGCTGCCACTGTTGGAATAGTCTGAATTGGCTGTGTGTTTTATACGGGACAACACTTAAAACAATTCAAGTGCTCCTATGGAAAACAACTTGAAATGTTCTGAGTATTCTAACCATACAATGGCAATTTGAACCAAGATCCTTCCTCTCTTTTTTTTTAAACCCATGACCAAAAAAGTTACATAGAGTGTAGTCTGTGATCACTTCTAGCAGTCATCCAACTTGCATAAAAATTGGCCAATGTTTAAAATGTTAAGATATTCCTCATAAAGAACCCTTGAAACAGCAAAGGAAAAAAACCAGCAAAGGAAACAGCAAAGGAAAAAAATCACTTGAGTCACAATCCACATCAGAAGACCCTCCCTGGTAATCTCAACATTATTCTTTTTAATTAACATCTCTCAGCCAGGAGATAAACAAGCTAGCCTGGGAGACATAGATTGAATTGCCTGTTTCTTCCATTCCTATGAGATTTTTAAAAATTAAAATTAAATCCCCTTGGACAATTTTTTGTAGATTGCTAGCAGTCAGTCAGCACAGACTACTTTCCAAAGTAGTTAGCAAATTCAGCCAATAGGTTTGGCAGGTTATTCATTTGTGTTTTGTGTTTTGTATTTTCGAGTTCTAACTGCTGTTCTGCTCAGCTCTGGTATAAAGAAGTAGAATCGTCACTGCAGACAAGAATGAAGCCTCAGACACAACAGTCTAGTGCAGGGCTTTCCAAACTTTTCCTGTGGTGACACATCAACGGCGGCGTGCGAGAAAACCCGGAAGTGCCGCAGAGGTGGCGGCGCAAAAACCCGGAAGCACCACCACCGCGGCGCTTTTGGGTTTTCACGTGCCATGGTGGTGGCAGCAGCGCTTCCGGGTTTTTGCGCACCGCAGCGGTGGCGGCAACGGTGTCCTGGTATGCCGTGCGAAAACCCGGAAGCACTGATGGCCCGCCACTGCCACTGTACGTGTGGCCACACGCAGCAGCAGCGCACCATCAGTGCTTCTAGGTTTTGACGCGACACACCTGGGCCCCGTAGGCGACACAGTATTGTGTCGCGACACACAGTTTGGAAAGCTATGGTCTAGTGGTTAAGGTGCTGCGCTAGAAACCAGGAGTCTGAGTTCTAGTCCCGCCTTAGGCATGAAAGCCGGCTGGGTGACCTTGGGCCAGTCCCTCCCTCTCTCAGCCCTAGGCCAATAGCAAACCAGAAGACTGAGAGTTCTAGGCCCGCCTTAGGCATGAAAGCTGGCTGGGTGACCTTGGGCCAGTCACTCTTTCTCAGCCCTAGAAAAGAGCCAATAGCAAACCAGGAGACTTAGAGTTCTAGTCCCACCTTAGGCATGAAAGCCGGCTGGGTGACCTTGGGCCAGTCACTCTCTCTCAGCCCAACTCACCTCACAGGGTGGTTGTTGTGGGGAAAATAGGAGGAAGAAGAAGTATTAGGTATGTTCGCTGCCTTGAGTTATTTATAAAAATAATAAAGGCGGGGTAGAAAATAAATAAATAAGTAAATAAATAAATAAGTAAATAAATAAATAAATAAATACCTCCTGCAGTATGAATGTGTCAGAGACTTTCTGTATCTGTGCTTCAGAGGATCAACTCTACGGTTCTTCATCCCACCATTCTGAATGAAGGGTTACTTAGCAGGTCACATGGTGGCCTTGGTTAATTGAGATATGTTTACATAATAGCCCTTTCTGTGCTGGGAACTGCTGGTTCCCATCTCACTAGATGCAGCCCTCACCAGAACACCTGAAACAGTGTCCTTCAAAACAGCCAAGTTTGGTTGCGGCATCTCTTGTTCCATGTGACTCGGCATGCATCTATTTTGTTTTGAGTTCAGAACACTTTAAATGATGGCTGTACAGTCAAGATGTTTTGCATGTACTATATGGTCCTCAACTAACAGAACCCATTGTTCAGTAGAATGTTTATGAATGACTCCCTCATCCTCATGTAGTCTCTTGGACAATCACAACTCTGTTTCCAACCCTCCAGAGGAGGATGAGGGGTTGCAGGAAAGGGAGAAATTCAGTTAAATCTTTCTGATGGCAGATACAGTACTTCCTTAGCAAAGAGGGAGGGAACCATTTTGTGTAAAGAAAGAACAGTTTGGGCACAGAGAGAATCTTCTAGCTGTGCTCCTGTCCTCTGAAGATGCCAGCCACAGCTACTGGCAAAACGTTAGGAACCAAATCTGCCAGAACACGGCCACACAGCCCGGAAAACCCACAACAACCATCGGATTCCGGCCGTGAAAGCCTTCGACTATACAAAGAACAGTTTACCTATTGGCTACTCCTTGAGAAACCCAATTGTTTTATGCGGTTTTGTACTGTATTGTCTTTTGATTCTAGCTGTAAAGCAGTAACTGTGCTTTTGTGTAATTCTTGTATTTTTGCAGGTTTTCAAATTCATCCATATTTTGAATAGAAATATTGGAAGCATGTTCCAGATCTGCAACTTCGAGTAGGAAATGTAGGCAAGATACAGTCTTTGGATAAGACATTGCCAAGTTCCGCATTGTCATGAGATGTGCTATTTTTTTTTGAGATGATACTCCAGGGGAATAAATGTACTTTTGATTTCCCTCAGAAACAATTATGCTCTGTATTAAACTTGGAAACATCCAGGATTCTTTTTATAGGCTGAGAACACCAGGTTTCTAGTATTACCAAAGCTCGGTAGGTGCTTGATTGGTGATATTAATACTGTTAGGAGCATTGTGGGGAAGTGAAATATACATAGAGGTCTAAATTCCAAACTGACTTGTTCTGCTTCAGACAATCAGAAGTAGGAAGAACTAGTTAAGTTTTCTTCTGTGGATGGAGCTCTGTTTAATTGAAAGCACGGGATTTAAAATCCAAGTTATTAAATGAACAGAAAAGGTAAAAATCTGTGAACGAAAAAAAATAATTTGCGCTTCCTTATGAGAGATGCTTTGTACAAAGTTCATTTTCGTCTTTAAGCAATAATATGCACAAGGTGGGCCTGCATATGCTTCTTTTGGGAGAATATGAAGCCCTGAGGACTTGGAATCCCAGGGATCAAAAGGCCAGCTATCTCTGCTGTAGTATCCTTCCCCAACGTGGTGCCCTCCAAAAGTGGGTGTGATGAACACAGTGTAGGGGGGTGGTGCAAAGCCATTGCCAAGAGCAATCTAAGGCCCCCTTTCCTTGGTGACTCAGAGCATCACTGGAAAATTGCCACTCAGTAATAAGGCCTGAAAGATTTTGAACAAGGTCTTGTTCTGCAGGAAGTCTTCTTTCTAAATGAAGGACTCATTTTGGCTTCCGCCTATTGATGGTCTTGACCTTGATTCAGCCATGCTGCGATAATTCAGTCTTAGAAAAAGGACTGTGCAGATTTGGTGCTCCGTTTTTAATAGAGCGGATTGAATTCTGAAGACAATAGGTGTTTTTCATCTGCTTTGCAGCAACCAGCCCTCGGGTATTGCTCTATTCCAGAGATGTAAGGAAATGAGCAACAGTCCAATGGAGCCAAGACGGCTTTCCTTCCCTGTCGCCAGCATTTTAGGATAGAGAAGTTACTCCGGCGGGGTCTGCATCTCATCACCGACTTTTCCCCCCGCAAGCCAGCAACCTGTTGCTATTACGGATCGTGTGAACCCCGAACAACTTAAGTGGAAGAATCGGGTTCTCTGTCTCTGTGGACTGACTCTCAAAGGTTTTATTGGAAGTGGCCTGTGTAAAAAGCAAGGCCAACTGCTGATCTGAATTCAGTGAAACTATTCCCTACATGACTTCCCATCTGAGGGTTTTGCTTTTGGCTTCAATTACATCTCCTTTATACAGAAATCTTCCTTGAGTTTAATAGCTTTAAATTTCTGTTCACTGTGTTTCAATAACGTATTTTTTCTAAATCATATTCAGCTCTACTTGGGGATTTCTTTCCGGTGCCAAGCATACTGGCAGAGCGGTTGACCATTTTAGCATTATCCCCAGCCAAGAACAAAACAAGCCGGCAAAGGAGGTTGTGGCTATCTCATGCGTCCATGGATAAGCAAGCCAGCTGTCCCCACTGGCAATATTGAAGGAAGCAAGGGCATTCTCTCCCACCACCTTAACAAAGGTTTTCTGCAGGGCAGTCCTGTACGTGTCCACTCCTAAGAACTGAACACAGGGTTAAAGGTAAAGGTAAAGGTTCCCCCCGCACAGCTGTGCAGTCGTGTCCGACTCTAGGGGCCGGTGCTCATCTCCATTTGTTAGCCGAAGAGCCAGCGTTGTCCAAAGACGCTTCCGCGGTCATGTGGCCGGCATGACAAGCACGGAACGCTGTTACCTTCCCACAGAAGTGGTACCTATTCATCTACTTGCATTTGCATGCTTTTGAATTGCTAGGTTGGCAAGAGCTGGAGCTAGTGCAGGAGCTCACTCCGCACGCAGGGCTAGGGATTCGAACCTCCGAACTTGCGATCTTCCAATCAACAAGCCTGGCGTCTTACCCGCTGAGCCACCACGCCCCTTGAACACAGGGTTACCTTTTCAAAAAAAGAAAGACAGAATTGCAGCCTTGGTTGCTCTTGTTGGATGTTTTGAGAATAGACATTGAAAACATATAAGCATTGTTACATTTGACATAAAAGTCTATTGTGATATTCATTTCTTTTTAAATGACCCCAAACCAATAATGAAAAGCTGAGGCCAAAGCGATTTTTGTGGCTCTCAGATCTGCAGATCAAATGCTCCCTCTTGTGGCTAAAATACAATCTTTCAACAGTTGTCTCTGGTTTGCCAGGAACTAAACTAAAATGTAATGGGCAGTTAACGATGGCAGTAAGAAACGTAACTAAGGTGGATAGATTCCCACTGCAGCCTAGCCTAGGCCAATATACCAAAGTTGTTTCAAAATTACGGTCAAGAACAAATGTTTTAAGTAGTCTGATTTTTTCCCCATCTTCATTATGGTCACTGACCAGGAATTACCTTTTCTATTAATTCTAACAGCCAAGCTGTTATCTATAGATTTGCTTCACACAATCTACTGAAGCTGGGGTTTCTAAGGTGGTGCCTATGAGGACCAATGAACCTATAGATGCACTTTCAGTTCTATAAATAGAGAAACTGAGGTTGAAATTCCTTCTTCGACTTCATCATCCAAACACATTCTTCAGTACAGCTACTGTAGTCATCTTACCTTCACCACTGCCAGCACTCTGCCTGATGCTGCGAAACAGGAAGGATCTTATCCTGGAGGTATTCTTGCAATGCAGATCAGCTGTCATGAGCAGCTCTTCAGAATGGGCACGAATACATTTGGGGAGATCCAATTATAGTCTCTATTAACTAGTAACCAGCAAGATAGACTTGGTGGGCAACTCATTGCTTTATCAATGCGCTGGATCTTCCAATCTGTAGCATTGCTTCCTTCTGCTCTGCCTGCAATCTCTTTGTCTTTCCTTTTCTCTCCTCTCTCTACTCAACCATTCCTTTCTTACTGAAAGGAAAAGCTCTTGCTTTCTACACAGCATGTGTCAATCCTTCGGCCACGTGTCTGCTCTCTTCCTACCATTCAGTTCTGGAAGATGCTGCGTTAAACAGGACAAGTAAGCTTCAGATCAATAAGTCCACTAGCACCACTGCAGTAACTTCCTGAGTAGGAACAAGAGTGAAATTGGGGGAAGGCTGTCCAAGGAAAACTAAAGATCCCCACTGTTGATCTTCAAAGTGCCATCTACCAGTTCTTGAGCGAGAAGAAAACCATACTGGCATGAAATTTGCTGCCCTCTATCCAGCCATGGTGGTGGGTTGCCACCAAATACTGGTGTCTTCATTTCCACTGCACATGGCAAAGTAAAGAAAGAGATCGGTAGATTCGCCAGCTATGTTCCTGCCCCTTCCAACAGGCGTCAACACACCCACCATTCATTCTTCTTAATGGGGGATGAGGCTGGGGAGAGGTTGAGTTTTGGCAGATGGCTAGACTGGCAGGTTTAGCCATCTGTCAGATGTTACATGGGCTTAGCCCAAATTTTTGCACAGATGTGCTCAAAAGGAACCTGGCTAACACTGGGAGGAGTTGTGCGGTGAAGCAGAAGAGATCTTCCCCTGCCCTGGCACAGCTCCAGAGAAGCCTGGCCAACAGCTGACTGGGGCTGGAGTCTGCAGGGTGAAGCAGGAGCGGTCCAGTGCTCCTGAACGCCCGGCCACAAGCTGCCGCGTGCAGTGGGGCTGTGTGGTACAGAGACCAGCTCTGCTCGGTTGTAAATTGAATCTTTTGATCAGAGATCTGACTCCTTGTCACTTCTCCCCTTTGCCTGTTACCTTGTTCTTTCTGGAGATCGCTGATCACTGCGATAAGAGAGGGGGCAGGGAAAGGAAGAGAGCCCAGGTTGAAATAGCACTAAACCCACATTCAGGAGAAGCCTGACTAACAGCTGAGGGAGGCCATGGAGGGAACTGGGCAGTTCGCTTTTAGCTACAATAATCCTTTTTCCCCAAATCCTGGCCTCCAAACCAGGGCTCAACACAGAAACCTGGCAGATACAGACCGACCGACTAGTCTGGAAGAGCCAGACTCTTCCCCTCTCTAAATCAGAATGGCTCTTGAGGACAGTGTCCAGGGACCAGAGCGGAGGTGGCATGCCCACATCAGCCTACAGTGGCGAAAAGGTGCAGGCTGATCCCTCTCTCTAGGACAGTGTTTCTCAACCTGGCTGGCTGGGGAATTCTGGGAGTTGAAGTCCACACATCTTAAAGTTGCCAAGGTTGAGAAACACTGCTCTAAGGGCACCCAGAGTGCTATTAATAGAATGGTCAGTACAGTAAATCTGTTTGTACAAACCTAAAAAATACCATGATTTCCTTTTAAATTGTGTTCCATCAGCAGTATTCAGGAACTAGATTATCCAGGGCCACCTTCTAATACTGTACGTGAAGCTGAGCCAAACAAACAGAGATTGCTGAAGCTATCAAAGTTTAAAAATGGAAGAGCTGCAGGACTTAACCAAGTCACTGTGGAGACACTGAAATCAGGGGTGGGGGGGCATAGTAGTTGATTATATTCACAAGCTGTACTCAATGGTATGGAAAGAAGAATGGCTTGCTGATATTGTGCCCATGTTTAAAAAGAGTGATAAGACACAATGTGAAAGCTACTGTGGAATCAACCTCCTGTACATAGTTGGAAAAGTCCTTGTGCAGATTATCTACAGGATCTATGGAAGTTGGAGGCATTTCAGATGAGATGTTTGAGGACAATCCTGGGCATCTCCCTGAGTGATTGATGGAAGAATGAGGACATTTAACACATATGCAGTAAACAACCCACAATTGAGAATAAGATCCAGCAATCATGCCTTTGTTGGTTTGGGCTTATTTGCAGAATGGATAAAGCATGCCTGCCTAGGTAACTGCTGGAAGCACGATGTCCGCCTGCATGGAAAGTTCCCTCCAGAAGGTCTGGATCAACCAGCTAGAGCAGAGCTTTCCAAACTGTGTGTCGGGACACGTTAGTGTGTCGGCTGCAGTGTCTTGGTGTGTCGCAGCTGCTGCTGCCTCCGAGCCCTGCCAGGATTCTGTGCAGGTCCTAGTGCCTGCCTTGTGCCCTGCTGCCTCCAAACCTGCTGTGATTCCGCGCAGGTCCTAGTGCCTGCCTTGTGCCCTGCTGTAAGAGTGTGTCGCGAAATGATGCATGTCTAAAAAGTGTGTCACCAACATGAAAAGTTTGGAAAGCTCTGAGCTAGAGGATTAAGCATGGAAGTTATGCTCTAATGTCACAGACCCTGCAGCATCTAGACACAGAACTCTTGAAGGGTATCTACAGGGATTTATCCATGGCCACCCCAGATCCAACAGTGGTATCCTCCAATATGCAGAGCCATCCTGCCAGAACTAGGGCTCATGAATGAATGAATGAATGAATGAATGAATGAATGAATGAACGAATGTGTAAGGGTTAGCTTAGCTTAACCAAGACTATTCTGCTTTTGGAAACTGCTTGCTGTTAGAAATTAGGTGAAAGGAGACGCAGGGACCTTGCATGCTGTTTCTAGGAGTAAGTTCGTTTAGATAACGCATGGCAAGGCTTGTTTACCATACTAGGAGACAGAAAGCCAGTTAGAAATGCAGATACAGTATCCTTGCAACCTTGCCCTCTCACTAGGAGAAGAGTTCATTCATGCTCTTTGCTAGCTTTGCAAATCCTATATAATCGTTGGAGTTGTGATGTGTGTGTGTGGGTTTCTTCGCAGAACTCAGAATGAATGAATGAAAACTACCACATGCTGCTGCCTATTGAACACTGTAACAGCTAAGGATGATTTAAGACTTCCTGAGATACAGATTGGGGAGGAGATAAGGGGAATGTCATGGGAACATAGCATCAAAAAGGAGTTGTTGGGACATATTTGTGCCACAATGGGTACAAGTGGGCAAAGCAGAACCATCATTCATCTCATTCCAAAAACCTCATAATTCTTTGGATCCTGCATGATATGTTTAGTGGTAGACCAGTAAAGATGATCCATGAAGCTGTTTTGTAGATCACACTGAAACCAATCTGTGCATCTAAGTACTTTACCATTTGCCCTATGCTTATACAGTAAAAAATCTGTATATTTGTGTCTCTCTGCACATGTTTAATGTCCAATTTAAATTGTTCAATTATTCTTTGCTGTCTATCTTTCATTAAGCCATCTGCCTTGAGAAGATATTCTGAAGCTAACATTCTAAGCCAATACAAAAGGAAACTTTACTGGAATTAATGTCACTTACTGCAAGGCAAATGCACTAGGAGTACTAGTACAATCTACAGCTTTGTTTTTTTTATTTTACACACCATGGAATGTGTAACTTAGACAAAAAGTGTTCTGAGTCTAAGCTTGTCAAAAATAGACTGTTCCTGTTGGCTTGTCAAAAATAGACTGTACCTCCTCCCAGTTGGCACGCTGGCTTTCAGCTGCCCATCCGCAAAAGCAGGTGTTGTGAAACAATAGCTTGGTGGTCCTATTTCCATGCACCCTTATTGGAAAAAGCAACACTTTATTTCAACCAGGACCTTGAGCACTTTGGATGCCCAAGTGTTTATACACAAGAGGAAAAGGGATGGACATCTACTGTTTATTCATCTTTCTACTCTTTGGACCAGGTAAATCATTTCAATCAGTTGCATAATTTTAGTCTAGCTTCTTTGGTACAGCAGCTCCTACAGAAAGAGCAGAGAGAGAGAAAATTCCTAGGGAAGTGTGTATGTGATCTGTGTGTGTTTGTGTGTATATGCTTGAGAGAGAACACAAGTAAACATTTATTTTCCCTAGCTCTGTCATATTCTTGGTGAGTCATACCCAATAGATAAATAACAAGGAAAAAGGAGAATGTCATCTTCGTCTACCTTATAAAGGCCTTCATTACATCCCAAATTACAGGGCTACATACAGGGTTATATGAGGGAGTATGTCTATGAAGGTTCTCAGTCATCCAGGTGGAATTGTCTGTAGCTTGAATCATGTCAACTGGATTTCTATAATATATAATATATATATAATATAAATATATATATATAATATTATATATATATAATATATATATAATATATAATATTATATATATATAATAGAAATCCAGTTGACATGATTCAAGCTACAGATTATATGAGGGAGCTTTCTCTATGCCTCCCTTCTCCCTGTCCCTCTCCTTTAGCCTGCGCCCCACAGGCATTCCGTTCATTCAGCCTTCTAACAGCCAGGTATTATAATTCCAACAATGGAATTCTGAATTGTAAACTCACTTGCCTTTTGAAGACATCTTGGAAACTCTTTTACACCCTCCATCCCATTTAGTTTAATAAAAGTATTTCCTCAATAGGGGTTTTAGATTTACTCTTCTTTTCTTAACTGATAGCCAAAGGTTTCTTTGTCCTCCAATGAAAGTTCTCCTCACCGCAATGTCTTGCCAAAGCTACCTCTCCACAATTTGCAAAGAATCCTCCCTTTGTCTCCAGACCGCGTGCCATTCAAGAGGTCCCCCGTCTATTAAAAAGGTTTTCAAAGAGTTGGAGGTTGGACAGGGCAGGTTTTGGAATCTGAGCCAATATGTCTCAAACAGATAACCAGCATTATTTAATGATCAGATTTTCCAAAAACTTTTATTCTGCACTTCTTTCAGTTGTACCTTTAATTTCTCTATAGCTTGATATTTAAGCAATTTACTCTGCATCAATCTAACAGATTTACTTCTCTTTGGCTACTTTTATCTTTCTTATCTGTTCTTCATAACCCATTTTTAAATCCTTGGATAGTGCAGTTTTTCTTAAGATGCCATTCAACTTTGCTTCCAGAGCCTTATGTAGGTAAAACATTCCAGTGGTATAGTCAGAGGGATCTAGAAGTGGAGGAGAGGAAGGAAGGAAGGAAGGAAGGAAGGAAGGAAGGAAGGAAGGAAGGAAGGAAGGAAGGAAGGAAGGAAGGAGTAGTATTTCCATCTCTCTTTTCCACATTATTTTTACTGTTGTTTTAACTGCTTTCCTTTCCTTGATGTCAATGAGATGGAAATGAACTGCAGTAGATTTGAAGAGCCAGATTTTTGAGAACATAGGACTTCAGCTTAATCTCCAACTATTCAAATTCAAATTTTGTTTCAGTCACTGACCATATATAAAAACTAATAGTAAAGATATGGGCCCAACAGACATCAATAACCATGTAACATGTGATGAGTCTTCAGATGCTTATATTTACCGACCCTTTTGACCAATACATTTGGGTGCAACTTGCACTCATAAGAAACTTTGCAACTTTCAAAGTGATCTCATCATGTTGATCAGATAAAAGGTAAGTGAGGTAAAATGTAAAATTTCAACTGTGATATTTCAGAGAAGAGGATACATACTCTAAATGAATACTCTTATATGGGCCATTGGTTCCAATGCTCAGAAGCACGTGGACCCAGCCTCTCTGAATATGATCACTTCCTATAGAGAGCATTAAAATGTTCTAATTACATCATCCTATTTTATCTCCTGGACACAGTGAGCTGATTTAAGTACCTAGCTGGCCTTTTGCTAAAAATCTAGATCCTTGCTACCTCTATATCCTTTAAAGCAACAGACATACTCATCAGTATGATTTCCTCTTTAGATTTGATTCACAGACTGTGAATAATGTGCTAAACTGTGATTCAGTCTGTTTGGTTTTGTATGAACCAAAATGATTGTGATATACTCAATAGACAAGGGCTAAACAAACCATTATTGAATACAATATGTGAACCCAGGGAAAGATAATCATTTAAAATAGTAGAACCTATAAATGGTGACTCTCTTCAGGGATTTAGTTTTCGCAGAAAGAATACAGAGAGAAACATTAAACCAGAGCTTTCCAAACTTTTCATGTTGGTGACACACTTTTTAGACATGCATCATTTCGCGACATACTCTTACAGCAAGGCACAAGGCAGGCACTAGGACCTGCGTGGAATCCTGGCAGGGCTCCCAGGCAGCAGCAGCAGCAGCAGCCACGACACACCCAGACACTGCAGCTGACACACTAACGTGTCCCGACACACAGTTTGGAAAGCTCTGCATTAACCATTCACTAAGGAATGCATAAATAGAATGCCACTGCAACCTTACACATAATTAACAAGTAATAATCCACACTGAAATAAGCAGAATGTCTGAGTAAGAACTGTATAGATTTAGGGCATATATTTATGATGTTCCTCTCATCCATTATTCCTTAGGTACAATGCAAAATAGATATTTTTGTTAAAAAGAAAAATGGATGTGAAGTCCTTGGTTCTCTCTGAGCTTGGTTGTGTGTTTGCTTGCAGATGTTTCATTACCCAGCAAGGTAACATCATCAGTGCTAGTGAGTGTGGGGTTTGTTCCCTGTTTATATACAGTAGCTTAACTTTCCAGTGTTGATGAGGGTGTGGTTTTATCCTTGGTTGTTCCTTGATTAGGAAGTTGTTTACTGCTTGAGTGAAAAATGGATGTGTTAAATATGCTTGAAGAACACCTGCACATTTTTCTTTATTTGAGAGATCTCTTAAATAATAATCTAGAAATTGTGTTTGGTGTCATTTTTGGGTTCATAAAAGCTTTAATAAAAGATGCATTGAGAAAACAAATGCCAGATTCAAGCCTTCAGGCAGGGCTTGGAAGAACTAGGATCAGCAGATATCCTTTACATTAGGAATGACCAATTTCTGATTGGTCAGGAAATATACTATTTTTCAGACAGTGATCCAGGAGGGTTTTTAATTATTTAATCTGATGCTGGCTTTTGCATTTAAATTGTAATGATAAATTGTTGGGCTATTTCAACTGCTAACTTGTTAACTGCATAGTTTTGTGTTTCTTCATATGTTGTGTGTGTATTGCACTCTTATTTTTAAAGTGCTTATACAGATTTTTTTAGTTGAATGAATCATTTTCAGTAAGTTGTATTGTTCTCAAATGCCTTACTTTTTATATAGTTAAACACACAGAGCAGCCCCAATCTATTAAGTTCTGTCATAAATATAAAATCTCGGATCCTTTGGCAACTTGGAAATACCAGGTGCCAGATGCTCCCATACTACTGAAACTAAGTCCCATAGATACCAATTTGTTCAGCAATACTGATTAGATCCATTGGAATTTTATGGGCAATCTGGATCTTTGAATCCAAGAAGTGTTCCATAGTATTTCAATTCTTGCAGGGTTCCTCAACCTCAGCCATTTTAAGATGTGTGGACTTCAACTCCCAGAATTCTCCAGCCAGCAATTCTGGGAGTTGAAGTCCACACATCTTAAAATGGCTGAGGTTGAGGATCCCTGTTCTAGAGTACAGTATGAAGAAATGTGGTTGTAATACATTCCAGACAGTAGAGGGCACTAGCGTTTGTTGCTAATGTAATCCACGCAAGGCTGAGTCCTTTCTACAGAGCCTGCTGTCTCTCTTGCTGTTATCTCTCTTGCTGTTATCTCTCTTGCTGTTTTGACCTTTTCCTTTGGAATAATAAAGCAGTTTTTATCCTCTAACTCTCGGAATGCCATGACCCCCTAAAACTATAAATGAACTAGTGTGACACCCACCCCTCTCTGAATAAAAGTAGTTTTTCATTGGAGTTATGGGTGGGAAATAAATAAATATATCTCTTACTTTTAATAATTAAATGTCAATCTATATATCAGATACAGCAATAATAGACCAGCTCTTGCTTGTATTTTTAAATATATATTTTATTAGAAATTTTTACAGAAGTAAAAAATAAACATGAAAATATCTAAAGAAAAGTTAAGAAAAAGAAAAAGTGCAAAAAGATACAAATAGAAAAAGAAAAAATTAAATTAAAGAAGTGGCTTCCGATCTTCTTTACAGCAGTTACAAAGAAACTTATTATTCCTCCTTCCTCTTTAAGTTTGTTTATTTATTTATTTATTTATTTATTTATTTATTTATTTATTCAATGCTGCCCATCTCAAACCAGTGACTCTGTGCAGCTAACAGTATTAAAAACGATAATAGATCCCAGGGCAGTTCCTCTAGGATTCTTCAGGTGATCTCCAATGATGGAGGGTAAAGCTCACATTCCTCAGATGCTGGGGGACAATGAGAACCCATCAACAGGCTCCATTTCCAACATCAGTCGGTTCAGTTTTTTAAAAAAGACTAATTAAAAAAACTAAATGGGAATCTAGCATACTGCAATGCAGAGTACAAATTTCCAACATCATCTTGATTTCCAAAACGTTTTTGAGTTCCGCATATAGCCCAAAGGCATTCTTAGGAAATAAAAACAATAGATTGTTATGTCCACAAGCCCGACCATTCAGAAGAGGGTCAGGAGTAAGTCAGCGGAGGTGGCAGAGATCATCCTGGAAAGTCTACGAGATAAATGGATAAATTGGTGTTTTGTGATTGGCCATATTCTCCATGACAGCCATTTTGTGAAAATGCTTAAAACATCTTTTCAAAATTTCAAGGGTACCCACTGTCCTCAAAAGAGTGTTGACCAGCAGATCTAACCAACTTCAAGCAGTTGTTCTGGCTTCTCCCTCAGACTCCAAACAGCAATCAGCTCAAACTCACAATATTTTGTCACTGGTTTTCAAATGTTGCTTTAATTATATTGTCCTGCAGCTGTTCTAGTTCATGGTTCCAGTCATGAAACCCGCCTGGTTGACGATTTATTCAAGAACTACAACAGAATTGTGCGTCCAGTAAGCAACCATTCTCATGCTGTGGAAGTCATTGTGGGACTGCAACTTATCCAGCTGATCAATGTGGTATGGTACAAGTGTCAATGATCCCATTATCATTATTAACAGCATCCGCTTTCTTCTAAAAGTGCTTAATGGATTAATCAGTTAATTTAATCAATCCAAATCTTCTTAATCAGTTGAACACTCAGTTGAAGGTTTTGCATAATACTTTTTAGTAAAATAAAGGAAGAGTAGAATTGGTCACTAGCTGTAGTCATACTGGTGCTAAATGAGAATGTAATACCACTCAGATTGGGCATATTTTGGCCAATATGCCACAAGTGCAAGCCAAATCCATAATCATGCCTATGCTAATTTATGTAAACCAGGATCGTTAATCTAGAGTCTATTTTGCAAGCTAACATTCTATCATTCATGTCCCACCAACTAGGAGATACATACTATATAGTGACCCTTTGTTGTTGTTGTTCAGTCGTTTAGTCGTGTCCGACTCTTCGTGACCTCATGGACCATAGCACGCCAGGCCTTCCTGTCCTCCACTGTCTCTCGGAGTTTACTCAAATTCATGTTCATTACATCGGTGATGCTATCTAACCCTCTCATCCTCTGCTGTCCCCTTCTCCTTTTGCCTTCAGTCTTTCCCAGCATCAGGGTCTTTTCCAGTGAGTCCTCTCTTCGCATTAGGTGGCCAAAGTATTTGAGCTTCAGCTTCAGCATCTGTCCTTCCAATGAGCAGTCAGGGTTGATTTCCTTTAGGATTGACTGATTTGACCTCCTTGCAGTCCAAGGGACTCTCAAGAGTCTTCTCCAGCACCACAGCTCGAAAGCATCAATTCTTCGGCGCTCAGCCTTCCTTATGGTCCAACTCTCACAGCCATACATTACTACTGGAAAAACCATAGCTTTAACTATACGGACCTTTGTCGGCAAGGTGATGTCTCTGCTTTTTAATATGCTGTCTAGGTTTGCCATAGCTTTCCTCCCAAGAGCAAGCGTCTTTTAATTTCATGGCTGCAGTCACCATCCGCGGTGATCTTGGATCCCAAGAAAATAAAATCTGTCACTGCTTCCATTTCTTCCCCTTCTATTTGCCAGGACGTGATGGGACCAGATGCCATGATCTGAGTTTTTTTAATGTTGAGTTTCAAGCCAGCTTTTGCACTCTCCTCTTTCACCCTCATCAAGAGGCTCTTTAGTTCCTCTTCACTTTCTGCCATTAGGGTGGTATCGTCTGCATATCTGAGGTTGTTGATATTTCTCCCGGCAATCTTAACTCCGGCTTGTGATTCATCCAGCCCGGCATTTCTCATGATGTACTCTGCATATAAGTTGAATAAGCAGGGTGATAATATACAGCCTTGTCGTACTCCTTTCCCAATTTTGAACCAGTCGGTTGTTCCATGTCCGGTTCTAACTGTTGCTTCTTGACCCACATACAGGTTTCTCAGGAGACAGGTAAGGTGGTCTGGTACTCCCATCTCTTTAAGACTTTGCCACAGTTTGTTGTGATCCACACAATCAAAGGCTTTAGCGTAGTCAATGAAGCAGAAGTAGATGTTTTTCTGGAACTCTCTTGCTTTTTCCATGATCCAGCGAATGTTGGCAATCTGATCTCTAGTTCCTCTGCCTCTTCGAAACCCAGCTTGCACTTCTGGTAGTTCTCGGTTCACATACTGCTGAAGCCTAGCTTGTAGGATTTTGAGCATAACCTTGCTAGCATGTGAAATGAGCGCAATTGTACGGTAGTTTGAACATTCTTTGGCATTGCCTTTCTTTGGAATTGGAACGTAAACTGACCTTTTCCAATCCTGTGGCCACTGTTGAGTTTTCCAAATTTGTTGGCATATTGAGTGCAGCACTTTAACAGCATCATCTTTTAGGATTTTAAATAGCTCAGCTGGGATACTGTCTTCTCCACTAGCTTTGTTGTTAGTAATGCTTCCTAAGGCCCACTTGACTTCACTCTCTAGGATGTCCAGCTCAAGCTCAGTGACCACACCATCGTATTTATCAGGGCTATTAAGATCTTTCTTGTATAGTTCTTCTGTGTATTCTTGCCACCTCTTCTTAATCTCTTCTGCTTCTGTTAGGTCCCTGCCTTTTTTGTCCTTTAGCATGCCCATCTTTGCACAAAACGTTCCCTTGATATCCCCGATTTTCTTGAAGAGATCTCTAGTCTTCCCCATTCTATTGTTTTCCTCGATTTCTTTGCATTGTTCATTTAAGAAGGCCTTCTTATCTCTCCTTGCTATTCTCTGAAAATCTGCATTCAGTTGGTTATATCTTTCCCTTTCTCCCTTGCCTTTTGTTTCCCTTCCTTCCTCAGCTCTTTGTAAAGCCTCATCAGTCAGCCACTTTCCTTTCTTGCATTTCTTTTTCTTTGGGATGGTTTTAGTTGCTGCCTCCTGTACAATGTTACGAACCTCCATCCATAGTTCTTCAGGCACTCTGTCTACCAGATCTAATCCTTTAAATCTATTCCTCACCTCCACTGTATATTCATAAGGGATATGATTTAGGTCATACCTGAGTGGTCTAGTGGTTTTCTCTACGTTCTTCAATTTAAGCCTAAATTTTGCGATAAGAAGCTCATGATCTGAGCCACAGTCAGCTCCAGGTCTTGTTTTTGCTGATTGTATAGAGCTTCTCCATCTTTGGCTGCAAAGTATATAATCAATCTGATTTCGGTATTGACCATCTGGTGATGTCCATGTGTAGAGTCGTCTCTTGTGTTGTTGGAAAAGAGTGTTTGCTATGACCAGTGTGTTCTCTTGACAAAACTCTATTAGCCTTTGCCCTGCTTCATTTTGTACTCCGAGGCCGAACTTGCCTGTTACTCTGGTTATTTTTTGGCTTCCTACTTTAGCATTCCAGTCCCCTATGATGAAAAGGACATATTTTTTTGGTGTTAGTTCTAGAAGGTGTTGTAGGTCTTCATAGAACCGGTCAACTTCAGCTTCTTCGGCATCAGTGGTTGGGGCAAAGACTTGGATCACTGTGATGTTGAATGGTTTGCCTTGGATTCGAACTGAAAGCATTCTGTCGTTTTTGAGGTTGTACCCCAGTACTGCCTTTCCCACTCTTTTATTGACTATGAGAGCTACTCCATTTCTTCTAAGGGATTCTTGCCCACAGTAGTATATATAATGGTCTCCTGAATTAAATTCGCCCATTCCTGTCCATTTTAGTTCGCTGATTCCCAAGATGTCGATGTTCAATCTTGTCATCTCATGTTTGACCACCTCCACCTTACCTTGATTCATAGATCTTACATTCCAGGTTCCTATGCAATATTGTTCTTTACAGCATCGGACTTTCCTTCCACTTCCAGACACATCCAGAACTGAGCGTCCTTTCGGCTTTGGCCCAGCCGTTTCACTCTTTCTGGAGCTACTCAGAATTGTCCTCCGCTCTTCCCCAGTAGCATATTGGACACCTTCCGACCTGAGGGGCTCATCTTCCGGCGTCATATCTTTTAGCCTTTTGATACTGTCCATGGGTTTTCTTGGCAAGGATACTGGAGTGGTTTGCCATTCCCTCCTCCAGTTTTGGACCATGTTTTGTCAGAACTCTCCGTCATGACCTGTTCTTCTTGACCTGACTTCATTGAGTTACCTTTATAGTGACCCTTAGAATGCTTCAAAGTTGAGCAGGGAGTAATAGGAGGATTTGGGATAACTTTTGGGCTGTTAAAAGTATTAATGGATAAATGCATACAGAAAGCTTGTACTGTTGTTAGAGGCATATTGATTGGATGTATCTGTATGCAGAAAATGCCATGCTGTTGGCTGAAAATCCAAGTGGTTTTCAGTGAATATTAGATAGATTATACAATGAAATGAAGAATATAGATCTGAAAATTAATGTACTGAGAATCAAGGTTGTTGTATTTGGCAGGGAAGATGGAATGAATGGTTGTAAGTTATATATAACTGGCAACAAAATAGAACAGGTAGATAAGTTTGTGTATCTTGGTAGAACATTTATTAAAGGTGGTAAAATGGAGAAATTTTAAGATATGCAAATGCTGGTGGAAAAGTATGAATATGTGGTTTGTTGTGAATAATGAACATATGTCTAAAGAAGCAAAACTGATTGAATATATGCGCCTGCTTTTGTCAAATATTATATGGAAGTAAGAGTCCAGTATGACAGAAGAAACATAAAAGTGAGTCTAATGTAGTGGATATGGAGTATTTAGGAATTATTTGTGGTAAAATGGCATGAAACAGAATCAAGAATGAATGGGTGAGGATGTTTAAATCTAAGTTTAAGGTGAGAAATTTAAAGAAGAATAGCCAATGAATGAATCAATGTATGGGGAAATGGTGCAAGCTAAGATGGATATATCACAGTATTACTTTTTGCGGTACATAGCTTTATGCAAATTGCAAAAAAAATAAGATGAGAAGGAAGACAATAAAATTAAGACAGAAGAAAAAAAGAAAAAAGAGATCTAACTAAATTTAATTTACAACAACACCATTCACCACACATCATCTTTCAATCCTTCCACTATATTCAGTGTTCATATTCACACAAAACATTCCATAATTCAAGCCTTTTAACATTTTTTTTCTAAATTAAAAAGCATGGAATAAACTTTTCTTACATTCATTCATTTCTCTGTACCCTGCTCAAAAGCAACATCTGGTCTGCATACTTCCTGCCAGGCACAAAGTTTATATTGTACTTGCTATTTTTTCTCATTGTCTCCTCTTTTATTCTTTGAAACAAAATTTAGCCAAATACTTACCCAGGCATTTAATAAAGTTATCCCCTGTAGTTTTTGCATTCACCCTTGTTACCTTTCCCACTGTAAAAAGAAACATTAACGGTATTCTTCCAGTCATCAGGTATGGTTCCAGTCTTCACACACACATTAAATAAGTCAAAAAGCCACTCCACATGCAAACTACACCCATATTTTAACTTGCAACCTTGCCACTTTTCAACATTGTCACTGATTTATGGCTTTCTTTTCATTAGAAACTGAGAACAAAGTGGAAGAACAATGCTACAAAATATCATAGAAATGTGTGCCGTTCTGCTAATATTAAGTATGAAAAGTGGTGCTTGGTAGAAAAATGAAATGAAAGAGATTGTGGATTGAAGAATCTGAATGTGCTTCTCTTCCTCCTTTTATCTTCATGAGAATTGGGAGGCGGGGTGCTATCTGTGGTGTTTTTGCAAACTACTTTCTTGTCCTGGGCTCAAGTTCTGTTTCTCTGATCATTGCCTTGGAAGTGGACCTTCCCTCTATCCTTCAAGGCCATCTCCTTTAATCACTACAGATAGCCTGTTTCAGCCCTGACTTCTAGCTGTTATAGAGTGCCCTACAGGTTCCACCTAAGGAAATGTGGCCCTTGTCAGAAAAAAATCACCCCCAGGAGTCAGGAATATACATGAAAGAAGGCCTCAGCAGAAGATATGCAGACTTGGGCAGACTGGCATGGGCAGAGGTACTCTTTTAAATATTGGAGCTTGAAGCCATTAATAAAAACTTGGAGTTACAGAAGGAGCTGTTTAGGCCATCGGGTCCAATCTCCCAGTTCAGTGCAGGAATCCAGATTAAAGTCTTCATGGCAGATGGCTATCTGGACCGTACCAGGGATGCTTCACTTTTATAAATTCTAGCATCTGGAATAGGATCCAGACATTAGAAGGCAACAAATCTAGTGGGTTTTTTTAAAGACTGAAGTGATGTGAACCAAAAAAGCTGGCAATGTAAATTAAATAAGGGGCATGGTGGCTCAGGGGGCATGGTGGCTCAGCGGGTAAGACGCCAGGCTTGTCGATCGGAAGATTGCAGGTTCGGAGGTTCGAATCCCTAGCCCTGCGTGCGGAGTGAGCTCCCGCACTAGCTCCAGCTCTTGCCAACCTAGCAATTCGAAAGCATGCAAATGCAAGTAGATGAATAGGTACCACTTCGGTGGGTAGGTAACAGCGTTCCGCGCGCGTCATGCCGGCCACATGACCGTGGAAGCGTCTTCGGACAACGCTGGCTCTTCGGCTAACAAACGGAGATGAGCACCAGCCCCTAGAGTCGGACACGACTGCACAAATGTGCGGGGGGTACCTTTACCTTTTTATGGTGGCTCAGCGGGTAAGACGCCAGGCTTGTTGATTGGAAGATTGCAAGTTCGGAGGTTCGAATCCCTAGCCCCGCGTGACAGAGTGAGCTCCCGCACTCGCCCCAGCTCTTGCCAACCTAGCAATTTGAAAGCATGCAAATGCAAGTAGATGAATAGGCACCACTTCGGTGGGATGGTAACAGCGTTCCACGTGCGTCATGCTGGCCACATGACCGCGGAAGTCTCTTTGGACAACGCTGGCTCTTCGGCTAACAAACGGAGATGAGCACCGGCCCCTAGAGTCAGACACGACTGCACAAATGTGCGGGGGGATCCTTTACCTTTTACCCAAATGATGCCCTAATCAAAACTTCCAAAGTTATCTTTAGGTACAGTCCCATGTATAAAATATTACCTTAATCCAAGTTATACTGTCCAATTGGATTACAGTGATGTTTTCTAGGTGGCACTGCTCTGGAAGGTGACAAATTCCTTTTACGCCTCTTTTCTCTCACACATGGGGAAACTCCACCTCTCAAATGCTGCCCGCTGCAAGGTTCTACATGTGTCCTCCCAAATCAAAGACTTCTTGCTTTTTCCTTCAGAACAATGTGCAAATTTCATCAGTGGATCCTTTGACTAACAAGGAACAGCCTCATATCAGTAATTGACTAAGCTTTCTTTAATTGGGTGGGAGATCTAATTAATTTCTAAAGTGCCATCAGTCCACCATCTTGCTTTTCAGAGCAAAGGGAAGCAGGTTCCTGACTCAAGTAGTTTACAGTCTGCACTTTGGCAGTGGGAAGGTCATATGTGGAGGGAAAGCGAGGAAGGGAAAAACAGCAAAGGTTTTTAACCAATAATATCTCAACAACATTTTGCTGAGCAAACAAGTTGCCTTCTGTTAATCTTGTCATTTTGTTCTCTTAAGGATGAAGTAAATCAAATAGTAACCACCAATGTGCGCCTGAGACAGGTAATAACTCCGTGTTTTGTAAGCCAGCACGTTGTGTTCGCTGCACAAAGGTCCATTTTGATCAGCCATGTTCCCCTGCTCAAGAAATGCCTTTGATTATAGCTCCCTTTTCCAAGGGGTTTAATTCCTTTGCAATATTCTTGTGAGTTACAGCTAAAGAGATCAGCAATTAAAGGATTTTATAAAGTTTGCCACAGCAGTGGCACTATGCAGTTTGACAATTGGATTTTAAAAAACAAAAACTGATCTCAGCATTTTTTTTCCCGAATGCCTATTTGTTGTGGGAAGTGTTCAAGCATCTGGCTGAGATCAGACCCATCAGACAGCTTACTCCAAGCATCAAACAGAATTGAGAAGAAGAATTGTTTCCAGAAGCAGCTCCTCTCCCTCCTTCCCTCTTCATAATACATTTGACAAACTCCTTTTGAAGCAATGCAAATGAACTGGATCTAGCTGGGGTGGTGAAGGAAAAACTTCCAGGAAAAATTCCCACAATGCCCCTAGAGGGTTGGAATACTGCCACCTGCTCCAGTCAAAGCCCCTCCCTCCTCCTCCTCCAGGTCACATGACCCAGAGTGGAGCATACTCTATACAGTTTTTCCTGTAATTCCCAGTGCTGACTTAGGCACAAAAACATGAGGGGAGAACAGAAAAACAGATATACAAGGGGAACACGTATGCAGTCACCTGCATAGCTGTCTGCAGGCAAGCAGGTGATGAAATGTGGATCAGGACATAATGATGCAAACCCCGTGGCTTACTGTATGTACTTGCATGTGACCTCAGGAGGCAAGTACCAAAAGGCAGAGTTTGTATTATGACATCACCAGGCCAGTGCTGTCAGTGGCTAGCCAGAGTTATTCATCCTGATTAGACCTTCACACCTATGCACAGAGGCAACACATTTGCACCCATCCTGTTTAGACCCTCACGTAAGACAAACATATTAGTCCCTCGGGAGAAAGTGCACATGTGCGCGCACACACACACACACACACACACACACACACGCACATAAAACACATTACTGGAATACACATAAGAAATTACAGGTACTTCCTCTGGCACTGCTGATAAAGAGGTGGGAAAGAATTCCAGAAATCACACTACACGTGTTTTCCCTTTTTCTGAGGTGGAATTCTACATGATGTATATTGGATATCCAGATAATCGCTCATACAGACAATGATCAGGCCGAAACCTGCTTTGCTTCATCAAATTTATTGCACTTAGTGGTTTCAAACTAGTTTCCTACGCTCCAAATTGAATATCATATTTCTGAAAAGAAAGTGTAGGTCTTCGATACAGTCCATATCATTATTCTGTTCTTTACCCTAAGGACAGGGAAAGTATGATTAAGTAGCTAAGTATGTTATGGTATGTAAATTAAAACATATTCAATTTAAAACAAAATAAAAATAAGAAATGATAAGAACACAATTCATTCTTTTTATACTGTATGTATGTGTATACATATATATACACACACACACACACACACATACATACATACATACACGCTGGGTGATAAAGAGCTATTTTATGATAAAGGTGAAAAAGAAAACAACAAGAAAAGCAATGTAGTGTATGCAATTCAGTGCAGTGAGGAGTGCTCTGAGCTCTACATTGGAGAAACCAAAGAACCTTTGTACAGGAGGATGGCCCAACACAGGAGGAACAACACCACAGGACCAGAGTCAGCAGTTTACCTTCATCTAAAGGAAAAAGGACACGCATTTGAGGACATTAATGTTCACATTTTAGACAGGGAAGATAACTGGTTTGAAAGAGGGGTCACGGAATCCATTTATGCCAACTTGGAAAATCCTTCTATGAATAGAGGTGGGGGCCTCAGGCACAATCTTTCCCCTATTTTCCTTCCTGCTTTGTCTTCTGTCCCTAGGAAGATTAAGACCATTTCGCAATCTCAACAACAGCAAGGTAATCTTAACGATCCTCCTTTGGATGATAAAGGGACTTAGAAACATCTCAAATAACCATGACCTAGCCCCAGGTGCAAGGTCACACAGCCACCCTAGAAACATATTTAAGGATTCCCTTACAAACTTTGCTCAGACTGAAGAAGCTTCTTGGATAAGGAGCGAAACGTTTCCACTGAGAAAATAAAAATCCAGTTGACATGATTCAAGCTACAGACTATGATAAAGGTGGTACGCATTCTTGAACCAGGCATAGCCATATTAATGTTTTTGTTCATTGTACAAGTCATGTTTACAGAATAAAACAATTGTTCTGTATTGGACTTAAAGTAAGACTTTGTAAACTCTTTGAAATTCTCATTTTTTCCCCTAGCAATGGACAGATGTAAATTTGAAATGGAATCCGGCAGATTATGGTGGTGTGAAGCAAATTCGCATTCCGTCAGAGGATATCTGGCGTCCAGATTTGGTTTTATATAACAAGTAAGTAGAGTTGTTGATCCACCCATTCATTCTGCAGCACAGTCCCATAATGAGAGTGCAGATGGGTGCATTCAGACCACACAAACACCTGTAAGCCCAGCTGATGAGTGAGTGTGACCTCTAAAACGAAGGCTGATTTAGGGGACCCCTCTCCCTGATTCGTTCCATCTGGAAGGGCACTGCAAACGTCACAATAAGCTTCAACCAAAAAAGAGATGGCTGTTCCCAGTGGCAGGAACATGGTGGAGAAGGAGAGGCAGCTGTCTTGGGATCTGCAGGCACAGGGAGCCCTCAGGACCCACTCCTTGCCCAATGCTTTCAACAAATTTGACAGCATATGGAAGGGCTACCGGAACCAGGCTGCAAAAACCCGCATGACCACTAGGAGGGAGCAAAGTGTTGGAGATCAGTATCTCCTTGCTGCCAAGTCTAGGAGTTGTCTGATTTTGGCAGCTCTGATATAGTAGCTCAGATGTGGGACCCCAGCAGGAGCTAATGGAGCCCCCATTGCTGCTGCTGCTGCCAGCAACTTTTCCATTGCTGTTGCCAAGGCAAGCTATTGCCTCAGCTGCAGTAGGAAGTGCTGGAAGGGGAGCCCTCCAAGGCCCTGGTGGCTTCCTTGGGGTTGCTGCTGGCTGCTTCCTTCTTCTTCTCCCTCTCCTCTCCACCTCCCTGCTTATGAAGGAATGAGAGGAGAAAGAATAGGTATATTCTGGGCAGCAAGTATCCAGACAACCATTAGATGGCAGCAAAGAGATACAGAAAACTCTAACACTTTGCTGCCATCTAGTGATCTGGATTTCTGCCTCTCACATACGATCAGAGAGAAAAAAATTCAGGAAGCTGAGGGGGGCTTCTTCTGAGAGCAGGGGCCATGAATACCCTACATCCAGCTGTATTCTGAATGGGAAAGGTGAAGTCCATTTAGCAGTCTGTTAGAACTACTGAAATGGAGCAGAACTGCTAAACTCGTGTACAGAAAAAGAATATTGTTTAAAAACAGAGCCCATGAGCATATTAGAGAGATCTAGGTTAGTCTTACACCTTTAGCCCACCTTAGCATAAAGAAACACGCGCTTAGACATGGCAGGTATGAAAAGTAAGTACAAAAGAGTCCTTACAGTTATTCATTGCAGGTACAGAATTTTTGGTAGACAAATGATGTTCCATTTCTTCTTTCTGTTCCCTAAACTTAGTTAACTCTTGCCCCTCATTGCTGGCAAGAGATGTGTGTAGAAAGGGGAAAAAATCTCCTAGGCCCATCTTGGCCTAAGATGGAGCAGCACACAGCCGTGTACTTTGCTCCTGGTCGAAGGAGGAGAGAGAGAGGAAGTGGGAGTGGCTACAAACAGCTTCCCCAAAAGCATGGAGAGTTTGCATCCTAGAGCAACCATCCATATGCTGATGAGGCATGCTGGATTTGCCAGAATCTCCAACAAAAGGGAGAGAAATTTCCCTTGTCTAACAGCTGAGGTGGGTGGAGGGAACTTTGGGCAACTGTTGAAGGGAAAGGAGGGACTTGTGTGCTGCTGCTGCTGCTACAGAGAAAATGTAGCCATGTGACACATGCGCGCACACACGCACACACGCACACACGTTGCTTTTTCTGCTCCACTTTCCATTGTCACAGGCTTGGAGGGGCCTTGGGGGAGCCCAATCCAAGACCTTCAGCTCAGACAGCTGATCAATCCTGACCTTCGTCTCACCATTGGGGAACTCAATCCAAGACCTTCGACCAATCCTGACCTTCAGATCAGACAGCTCTGCTTAGGCTTTTGGCTGAAGTGCTGATAGGAAGAACGTGAGAGGGCATGTTCACTCATCAGCCATGTTTGTGGCTTGATATGGCACCCAAATGGGACTCCAGGAACAGGAAGCCTTGACTGTTTTTCCCCCCAATAATTTTACATATCTTTGACCATGGCACAAGAAAAGACTGTAAGTTTGTATTCTCTTGTGTTTTACTAGTTTGTTTGAAAGTATGTGCGAAATACTGATTTCACATGAAACAAGCAGTACAGTGTGAAAGAACAATAATATAGTTAAAAACTGGTGTCAGATTAGTTGAAGCTAGACTCTGTATATTCCCTATCATATTCGTAAAACAAGAGTGTCTAGGGAAAAGGTGAGAAGTGCTATTTTATTCAAACTCATCACTCCTGGTCAGCTATCATAAACATTCATTTTAGCCTGCCAAAGATAGTATCAAGCCTTTTCAAATGAAATATTTTTTTAATTAAAAAAACCCTTTGATTTAATTCTGCACTGTGAAATAAAAGATTTATCTCCTAGATATATAGACATTCTCATACCATTTTTAATGTTTAAAAACGCAACCATTTTTATACAAAACGGAGTTTGCAGAGTACATTCTTTTAAAAGAAAGACACCAAAAATAGGAAGATACAGGATGTTGCTTTCTCCCAAGCCACTGATAACATCAATGTGTGCAACAAAATGGTTAGACAGTGTATTAAAATTATATGCTATCCCTATGACTATTTCTGATCTTTTCTTTTATAGTGCAGATGGAGTTTTTGCTATTGAGCAGTTCACCAAAGTACTGGTGAACTATACAGGACATATCACATGGACGCCACCAGCCATCTTCAAAAGCTACTGTGAAATTATAGTCACCCACTTCCCCTTTGATGAGCAAAACTGCACTATGAAGCTGGGCACTTGGACTTACGATGGCAGTGTGGTTGCCATCTACCCGGTAGGTCTTAGTTAGGTAGCTATTTGTGTGTGTGTGTGTGCGCGCGCGCGCATGCGCGAGCACCTTCAAGTCAGTCTTGACTCCTGGCGACTGCCTGGGCTAGTCCCTGCAGTTTTCTTGGCAAGGTTTTTCGGAAGTGATTTGGCCTTGCATCCTTCCGAGGGCTGAGAGAGAGTGACTGGCCCAAGGTCACCATGTGACAGTGCGCTTAACAATAGCACAGGATTTGCTTGATGATGCAACTATTTAGTCTTCAAAAGCCTGGACTGCCTGGTATAACCAGGTGACCTCACATAGCTATCTTATACCTTTTTTAAAAAAACATATGCAAACCCAGCCGTTCCAAAGACTTTGTAATGGAGTTTGGATTGAGTTTGGTTTGGGTTTGGAAGACATCCCTGGTTAGTCTTTGCTTATTCCTAATTAAATTCCATTATGGATTCCTGAAACCACCAAATTCCCTCCCAGAGGAATTCATGTTAACATTTGTTTACATCCTTACAGAAAACATCCGGCTGTCTTTTTTGAATGCTAAGGAAGGAACAGTAGACTCTATTTGCTCCAGTTTTTAAAGTTAGGGGCCTCCACGTATATTTAACTTATCCATTTGTACACAGACATAAATATGACAGAAATGTCCTAAGCCTGCAATGAAATTCTTCCAAGGGAGGTCAAACCCAGGCTAAGCACTAAATATCAATTTACAGTATTTAGTATTGAATATAGGATGGAATCAAGACATAGTTATTTCATTCATTAGAAGGAAACACTTGTCTTTTCAGGAAAGCGACCGTCCAGACTTGAGTAACTACATGCCGAGTGGAGAATGGACAATGAAAGATTACCGAGGTTGGAAGCACTCGGTGACCTATGCTTGTTGCCCTAAAACACCCTACCTTGATATTACCTATCATTTTGTAATGCTGCGTTTGCCTCTCTACTTCATTGTCAACGTCATTATTCCTTGCATTCTCTTCTCATTCTTGACTGGATTAGTATTTTATCTACCCACCGACTCAGGTATGTGCATATGTATATCAGATTACAACTCACCAGCAACTCACCAGATTACAACTCACCCATCTGCTGCCTTTTCACCGCCCTGAGTTGTTCTGCTTTAACGGTGAACTTGAAAAGTTTTGAAGCAAAAGAGACATGGTCAGCAAGGCCATTTTGGCTCTGTGCATGTATGTTTGTTCTCTTTTTCAAAAAATCCCACTTTGAATAACGTTGGGAAGCATTTTGAGAATTGGTTCTAAAATTAATTGCTTCACTTTTGTAGCTAAAAGGCATGTAGGATTTGGCATCCTAGGAAACATGCTACAAAATCAGAAGGGAGGACGGGGGAGGAAGGGAAAATGGCAGAACATTATTTTTGTGCCTTATTTGTGTGGATTTGGTTGCTAGACATTGGATGTCAGACTAGCCTGCTCCTCTTAAGGCTGTGCGCTTCTAACACAGTCCTCTGCATAATTCTCAGAAATAGGTTGGTGTCCTGGATTGTGGCTCCCCAAAATGCCTATTGGCCACGTTGGTTAAAGCAGACAGCGAGTAACTGCCATCTCTGCTATTATCAGCTGGCCAGGCACCTAATCCCCCATCACAGAGGCCATCAGGATCCCCTGATGGAAGAACAACAGGCCCATTTCTTCTGTGGGTGAAAAGTCATTTTAGTCTCCCTAAGAAGGCCATTTCCATCAGAGCTAGCCATTAAATTTTATTTTATTTTATTTTATGAGATTTAGAGGTCACCAAACTCAAGAATAACTCTGGGCAGCTTACAGTAAAAAAGAAAGCAATTTTTAAAAATCCTATGTCTGGATAAACACATTAAAATAATAAAATAAAACAAAACAAAATATTAAAGTATTAAGGGCTAGTATTTTTCTTGTCTCACCCCACTGCCTTTTCCTTCCTTTTTAAATTTTAAGCCTGTGGACATGAACAGTCTGATTTTAATTTTTATTTAACTGTTCTAGAAACAAGGCATACATGATTTTAATAACTACATAAACAAATAATGTATTTGGGAAAGGCTGATACAAGATTGCTGCCTTACTTTCTGGTTAAGAGTATGATCTGTGAGGCAGAATCCCCTAGCAGCCATACTTGTTAGCAATTTAGTAATCACATTTGAACTTTATTCACACCGCACTATGATCACTGCAATTATTTGGTTATCGTAGAGATTACTAAAAGATTACTTGTGAAGCATCTGAACAATACAAAGTAATGCAGCATGCTTATTAATAAACATACAGTATTAATTACAATAACGCTGTTGTCATATCTGTCAAATTTGCTCTAAAACGTGTTGAAATAATAGGATCTGTGCATCTCTTAAACTAACAAAATTACTGACCCTGGTATGGGACACCTGGAAGGAGATCCAGTAGTTGTCTCTACAAGTTAACCTTCTTCCACAGAAGTCATTAATCCCAGGGGTATAGATAGTTTTCTTCACAAAACAAAGAACAGGTAGCAGAGTATTGCACTATTGTGAGCCCCCCCAATCTGTATTTTTTAAAAAGCCTGCGTTTTACATTTCTACATGTATTACACTGTGCACCTTTCTACAAGCTCTGTTTCACTGTTGCACTGTTTCTACAAGCTCAAGGTGGCATACATGGTTCTCCCGCTACATCCCCCCCCCCCCCGTTTTATCCTCACAACTTCCCAGTTAGGCTAACACAGAGCCGCCAGCCCAAGTCCTAGGCAGCTTCCCCACTAGCAACTTATAGTATTTTACAGCATCATCCAACCATGGTGGAGGCAGACTTATCTTCATTACTTTTATATTCACACGAATGGTTGGATGACTCTAGAATATGCAATAATAATCACTATATTGCAGTGGCTCCCCTAATTTAATACGATAATTCTCATGAAGCACCAGTTGCACTCCCTTAAAACAGGGGTCCCCAACCTGTGGGCCGCGGCCTGTTAGAAAGTGGGCCGCACAGCAGGAGGTGAGCGGTGGTGTCAGGAATGAGCCTGTCCCTGCCGCCATGAGTTGGAGGAAGAGCAGCCGGTAACAGGAAGAAGCTGGGAAGGCGCAAAGACGGAGCAGCTGATTGGTGGGGACCCTGAAGGGGAAACACCCCCACCTCAGTGCGTGGCAAAGAAGGGCGGAGAGGCGGGCCGAGGAGCGTGAGGCCCAATTGGCCTCTGTTCGCAAACCCCGCCCCCCGGTCCGCGCGATTGGCTCCTGCCTGCAAACCCCACCCCCCGGTCCATGGAAAAATTGTCTTCCATGGAACCGGTCCCTGGTGCCAAAAAGGTTGGGGACCCCTGCCTTAAAACATCCCTTGTTTTGTTTTGTTTTGTTTTGTTTTGTTTTGTTTTTTGTTTTGTTTCCCTGCAATTTACTATTTCCTCCTAACTTGTCTCAGGGGAGAAGATGACTCTGAGCATCTCTGTCCTGCTTTCTTTGACTGTGTTTCTTCTCGTCATTGTGGAGCTGATTCCTTCAACTTCCAGTGCTGTTCCCTTGATTGGCAAATACATGTTGTTCACCATGGTGTTCGTCATAACTTCTATCATCATTACTGTCATAGTGATCAATACCCACCATCGCTCTCCCAGTACCCACACTATGCCACAGTGGGTAAGGAAGGTGAGATGACCTACATTTTTCAAGCTCAGGACTAGGAGATTGGGATAAAGAAAATGAAGTATATCTCCATTCAGTACATAACCCAAACTATAGAATTTAGTGAGACAAATGAGCTGATGGATACCTTTAAGAAGGGATCAACAAAATAAGCTCTCAATGGATCCTAGACAAGATAGCTGTATATTACCTCTTTCTATCAGATGTAATATATACATAACCGCCCAGAGTCCCCCTCGGGGGAGTTGGGCGGTGATAAATCCAATAAATAAAAAATAAATACATCTTAGGTCCAATTGCTCCTGGGGAAGCAAAAGCAGAAAGATGCTACTTCTTAGAAGCACCTGATTAACCCTATAAAGGTCTTGTAGCAATGGCTTGTTGTTAAGTCAATGTTTGAACTGAAAGGCCAAGGAAGAAGAATTTCAAGCAATTAAGTTAAATTTCTGGAAGTTATTTTGTATATTAGACAAATACCCAGTCCCCCCTTTTTTTGTCTATTCCATCTCCTTTTGCGGGGCTGGGGAATAGTTTCAATGTTATCCAGTGTTATTCAATAACAGTATTATTTTGTTATTACTGTTTGCATTTCTTCTTTTTCCATTTTAATTCATTTGAAATAATAAAGTATATACAGTATTTTTAAAAGAAAAGCTTGCAGAGCAGACAGCTGATTTTCTGTGTCATACAAAATACAATACATTGTTATTTAATTTGGTATTATTTATTGCTGTTTCTTGAAAGAAGTGCTTGTTTACTTCCGAAGAAAACTACCAAATTAATAGGGAGGAAAGCCATCTTTAGCAACTAAGCCTCCATCACCAACCCCACTCAATATGCCAATAATAATAATAATAATAATAATAATAATAATAATAATACCACCAGTATTTGCATTGTAATTGATAAAGGCCATGGAATTCTAACTTCACATCCTAATCAATAGCTGAACATTTAATAGTTGTTTATACAAGCAAGCAATAGTGGGCAACTTGAATTATTCTGATACCCTTCTAGTTGCTTCCTTAATCCCCAGTTAGCATCCCAGTGTCAATATAACCTATTTTCTTCTGAGATTAAGAAAAGTGGCATATGGTAGTTTTAACTTCTCTAAAATAAGTATCTATTTCTTTCAGATATTTATTGAAACAATTCCAAATGTTATGTTTTTCTCAACAATGAAACGTCCATCCAAAAATAAGCAGGAGAACAGGATTTTTACAGAAGACATAGATATATCTGAAATCTCAGGGAAACAAGGACCTGTGGCTATGAATTTCCAGACATCGCTTACTAAAAATCCAGATGTTAAAAGTGCAATTGAAGGCATCAAATACATTGCTGAGTCAATGAAGTCAGATCAAGAATCCAGTAATGTAAGAATTAATCCAATGTGAATCCTTTGAGACCATTATTTTCATGTGTGTGTGTGTGTGTGTGATACAGACAGACAGATAGACACCTCTGCCCCAAAACATACTGAACCACAAACTAGCCAATACTGTTTAGCCTTTTCATGTAAATGTAGTGCCTGATGGGTGATGTAGGTAAATATTCATGAGTCTAGCCTAGGGCTTTCCAAAGTTTTCTCGCGGTGACACACCAACGGCGGCATGCAAGAAAACCCGGAAGCGCCGCCGCTATGGTGGCGTGCAAAAACCCGGAAGCGCCACCACCGCTTTCAGTTTCTGCGCGCCGCCGCCACTGCGGCACTTTCGGATTTTCGTGCGCCGCAGCAGCGGCAGTGTCATTGTGTGCCGTGCGAAAACCCAGAAGCGCTGATGGCCCCCCGCCGCTGCGCGCAGCAGCAGCACACCATCAGCGCTTCCAGGTTTTGACGCGACACACCTGGGCCCCACAGGCGAAACACTTTTGTGTCGCGACACACAGTTTAGAAAGCTGTGGTCTAGCCCATCAGTTGACAACCACGGCATATGGAAGATGGCACCTTGAAAGGACTACATGGTAAAGAACATGAAGAAAAGAAAAAAAGGTCTTTTATATTTATGAAATTAAGAGAGAGAAAGAGAAAGAGCTGAATGAAGAAGGTCAAGGCTTGTGCAGTGGAATTGATAAATACATATAGTATAAATGAGTGGGTTAAAATGCACATCAGAAAGTATGAATTGATGTCATCTAGATAGTTGTGGGCGTGTATGAAAGAAGGAATCCATAAGCTTGTGATAGCTGCATGTTATGCTCCAGTGAATGATGATAATGGAAGAAGCAGAGATGAGTTTTGAAAAATACTGCACAACCTCCTCAGTGAAAGAAAAGAAGAAAAATAATATTATGTTAGGTGACATGAATGGATGAAGGGAACAAGACAAGAAAGTACAGAAAAAATGATTGGACCATTCGCAGATCCAAGAATGTATAAGAATGATGACTTCCGCTTTTAAAATATCTGTTTTGAATATGTAGTTTAAGCTTAAATGTATTCATATATATAAAGGATGTGGAAATTGCTTGGATCAGAGAGAAAAGAATTATGCTACAAAGTTCCACAGAAGTATGTGGAGTTACACTAATAGGAAATATCAAAAAGGATGTTTGGTGGAATGATGAAGTTAAAGAGGCTGTGGATAAGACAATAAATAAATACATATGAGAGAATGACTGCTGCAAAAATGAGGTCAAGAGGAAGATTATTTATTTATTTATTTATTTATCTATTTATTTATTATTTAAATTTATATCACTGCCCATCTCCCCCAAACGGGGGACTCTGGGCGGTTTACAATAAAATCAATAGTTAAAAACATATAAACATAAAATTACAATCAAACCAATATAAATATAATAAATAAGTGTATAATGTATGTATAGAGAAAAAATAGTTGCAAAGCATACAGTCCAAGAGAGCAAGGAAGGGTTAGTTAAGATTAAGAAAGATATACGGTTAAGTTATAGAGCAATTTTGATGAGAATAAAATTGTTTTTGGAAATACAGGGACAAAAAACTTTTAACATATTCAACATATTACTATCCATCCTATAAGGTAAGGTTTTCCCCTACACAGTCGTGTCCGACTCTAGGGGGCAGTGCTCATCTCCATTTCTTAGCCGAAGAGCCAGTGCTGTCCGAAGACGCTTCCACGGTCATGTGGCTGCATGACACGCGCGGAACGCTGTTACCTTCCCACCGAAGTGGTACCTATTAATCTACTTGCATTTGCATGCTTTCGAATTGCTAGGTTGGCAAGAGCTGGGGTGAGTGCGGGAGCTCACTCCGTAACGCAGCACTCGGGTCTCGAACTGCCGACCTTCCGATTGACAAGTCTGGCATCTTAATCATTAAAATACTCCTTCCAGCATTCCATCACTTCAGTTTCAATCTAAATTGTTTTTTAAAGTGCAGGGGGAAAAGGCTGAATTAGGAGCCTCCAGCAGAGTGAGTGGACTTTAAAATGAAAGTGATGAAATGATTCAGGATGAAAAGGAACTGAGGGAATGGTGAAAAGAGCATATGTTGAAGAGTGGAATTGAGTCCTATAAATTTTAGTGCCCAAGAAAAAGAAAAGTGAGTATGTCAAAAGGACAGGGAAGACCAAGAAAGTTGTGATCCTCAAAAAGAAAGCATTGTGTATTTTTAAGAACAAACAAAAAATTAAATTTAAATGTAATGTTTAAATTCAGTTAGGAACATATAACACTCACTGGTCCAGAACAATCTGCTTTTAGCTGGGAGATTTTACTTTTGGAAAGTGCCAAATTGCATGGTCTGAAGTAGGTTTAGCATAATTCAGAGGAGAAACAGAAAGTTCTGGGGTCTCGAAAATGTTGGGTTCCTGAATTGGTGAGTTTTGCACATTCCTAGAATCAGTATATGGACATGATGAATCGTTTGCAAGAATAGAAAGGAATGGAAGTTATAGTGAATAGTGTTAAGGTAAACCAATTTTGATTACATTTCCGTTTCTCTTTTTTTTTTTATTGAATTTTATTAAGTTTTACAATACATAATAAAGGTTAGAATAGAAAAAAGAAATAGAAGCAGAAATACAAAATAAGAAAAAGATAAAGAAAAAGTGAAGTCAAGAAATAATAAGCAAAGAAAATATAGAAAATAGATGTCCTCCAATCTATCTTTGAACTTAAAGTACAATAATTGATTTTAAATGTTAGTCCTTCATACAGTATACAGGAATTTTTCTTTGTCATATGTCTTTTGATTTCTTTAATCCAATCTTCTAATCTTCATATAGGTTTCACCTTTCTTACTGTCTCCCAATAATCCATCTTTGGCTTCCACTCCTTGAAGTAGTAGTTAAATGTTGAATGTTCATTACTACATATTTATATCTTCAATAAAGTCCAATTAGTATAACAAATAAAAGCCTTATTTACTTCTAATAAACTACAATATATTCTATTCATATTATGACTCATAACCTAACATATTATGTAACTGAATACATAATTTAGCAATTCTTATAATGTTCATACATATATGTTTCTATAATTTAATTCTAATATATATATCTCTCCATAAAAAAGGAATTCTTATATCTCAATTATCCATCTATAATTTCCATTCCTTGTAGTAGTGTCCATTTAAACTAAATGCATAATCTATCATATCACTTAACCTAATACCTAATATATCAATTCTTATAATATTCATACAATACATATTGATATATATCATCCTGTAGTAACCATCATTCTAATTCCATCTCATCTCATCATATCATTATCTTCTCATAAATATATCTCTAAGGAAAACAATATTCTATAATATCAACTTATATTTGTATTTAGCGTCTTACATTTAGAATATCACTTTTTATATATCCATACAATTTCTCATAACAATTCAAGTCCATATTTTCATTAGCCTTTATATCCATACAGTTTCTCATATCTTCTGTTTAGGTTATACCAAAATCACAATACACTATGGCAAATTCGCAATATACAGCCTGCTCTTTTCTATATCTCATATAGAATATCAGAGCAACCTTCTCTCCCTTTCCACGTATTTCACAACATCCATCCAACTGTACACCCATATTTTCACTCTGTCTCCACTGCCACAACATATCTATACCAAGATTATAGTGTATAGCCTTCAGAATGTTCTTCTGAACTAATATACTCAAAATTCCCTCCTTCTGTTTCTCCTGCACTTCAAAAGCATTTTTCTTTTGTGTTTCCGTTTCCGTTCTCTGCTCTTTCTCTCTGTTTTGCAGAGTTACGAACAGCAATTCCAACGATCTTTGAATATTTGAAAGAGCCTCAGTAATCTCTCTTCTGAACTCCTGAGGTACTAATTGGAAAGCCATTTTTCCTGTGTCCTTCAAATTAAAATAACAACCCTTCTAGTCAAAACAATAGTCATGTAATCTATCCATGGAATACTACCAGCAGGATCTATTAAGCAAAACGTTGTTTTTCTTTTTTTTTTAAAGTTAAAAGAAAAAAGAGAGTTCCAATAATCCAAAATACAGGAGAGAATAATATTTTAAACAGTTTATAGAAGGAGAAATAAAAAATATATTCCAAGTGAAACAGAATCCAACCAGGGAGAATGTAGAAAAAGAAGAAAAGAAAAAAACATGTTACCCTGTGTTTTTATTCTTCAAACTACGAGCTTTCGTTCTTCAAGCTGCAAGCTGCTTAATCCAAACAAAGAGTTTCTCAAAAAATGAATAGTCATTTAGTTTATCAAGCGAAGAATTACAAACAGAGTCTCTTAAATCCCTCTAATACAAAAGAAAAGTAAAAAAAAAATGCAGACGTTTCATTATGTTGCAAATATAGAGTCCATCAAGCTTCCACCAGAATCAGTCAAAACAAAGAAAGCACAAAACCAGCCAACATTTTAAAACAAAGTCCAAAAAATAGATCTTAGATATCAAAAAAGTTTCTAATCTAAAAAAAATAATTTCCTAAAGTGATCTAAAAGCGGCTGTACGCTCTTGTGTCTCTTCAAAGAGACTTGTTTTCCCTGCGAGAGCAAGATATCTTCTCGGCCATTTCCCTTGCACTTACCTTGTTTTCTCCGTGGTGGAAACTACAGAGAAAAAACAAGGGTAGGCAATTCCAATGGCCCCCCGAGTGATCTTCTGGTCTCCCCTTCTTCAGGGGAAAAAAACTTCAGTGGTCCACAACTTCTGCAATCCACTGCAAGCAAGGAAATTTCAGCCAGTTCCCAGCACTCTGAGAAATTCGACTGGTCGAGCTGGCAGCCAAGCCTGGAGTGACATTTCCGTTTCTCTTTTCTTAACTCTTCCCTTTAATTTCCTTTGTTTGTTATTTCTTTCTTTTTTCCAGTGCTTTGCATAATATGGCTTATCCTGAAGGGGAATAGGGTGGGTAGATAGGTACTGTATGTGTATGCATATCTGCAAAGTTTGGGCACAGAACCCAAACCTTCTTCTGGATGACTTTGCTATTTGGCTTTCAGATGGTTTCCTGCCAACATCTATTATGGGGATCTCCAATGGGTGGTGCTGGTGCTGGCTCTGGTGCATCAGCAAGGGATTATTTGGAACTTGGAGAATATGTCACAGGCACTCTCTTGAAATGGCTGCAGTGAAAGGGATGGCCGGTTAGAAAACCCCAATTTACTAGATGGGCAGCTCTTCCCTCCCGTTTCCTCTAGTCCAGGGGTCCCCAACCTGTGGGCCGTGGCCCACTAGTGGGCTGCGGCCTGTTAGGAAGTGGGCCACGGGGCTCCCGCCTGCAAACCCCGCCCCCCGGTGTGCGCGATTACCCCACCCCCGGTGTGCACAATTGGCTCCCATCTGTAAACCCTGCCCCCAGTGCGCGCAATTGTCTCCCGCCTGCAAACCCTGCCCCCCGGTGCGCGTGATTGGCTCCTGTCTGCAAACCCCGCCCCCGGTGCACGCGATTGGCTCCTGCCTGCAAACCCCGCCCCCCGGTCCATGGAAAAATTGTCTTCCACAACCGGTCCCTGGTGCCAAAAAGGTTGGGGACCGCTGCTCTAGTCCACCAAGAAGCCATTTGGTTCCCCCAGCCCCTGGAGAGGTAAGCATATTTCCAAGCAAAATGCTGGATTCTAGCCACCCACCATTATTTTTATTCTTCCAAAAAGTCCTATGAAATCTAATCCAGAATCTAGAGATATCTTAGAAATAAAAAATGATACTTGATTTTGATGGTTTGCTATGCAGCATGCTATCTTTCCATTTAAAATTAACATAATCTAAATAAAACTATGTATGTCAATGGGGCAGGGAGCCAGAGAGGTGACAAGGTTTATTATTCCCCAAACAACCAAAAGGTTAAAAAGTTGTTGCCACAAGAAACTTTTGTCTCCCCTTTCCAGCTCAGTGTCTCAGTATCCACCTAGTCAAATGTTACTGCATGGTATTTGGCTCCCTCCTCTGGCCAAAAATTTAACAATTGTTCAATACAGTAAATTCATTTGGAAGCAAACCAAACAGCTTGATGTAATAGCAGGTAAATATGTTCTGGGCTAAATAGAGCTCCTCCACCACTGAGTAGCTTTAACATGATGGAAGCAGAAGAAAGAATTGCCCTACAGCATGCATAATATTGCAATCTGTTAATACGTCCTAGAATGCAGAAATCTTATCTTGCCCTTCCCAAATCATTCTGTTTGCATAGTAATGTCACATTTCAGCTCTATAGGATGAACTGTATGCAACGCACTTTCCAATAACAACCAGATGTTGTTTTATTTTATTTTTGTTTTGCAATGCGATCCCTGCTCAATCTCTCTACTTGACCAAATCACCTCAACCTATTTTTTCTTTTTATTAATCATGTTTAAGAGTGAACGAGCAAACAAAAGGAGAAAGGGAAAAAGGAAAAAATAATCATTGATAGAATAGAATAGAATAATAACTTTATTGTCATCCCACTATACACTATACAAGTGCACAATAGAATGAAATTTCGTTGCAGTTGGCTCACAAATTCACTCAAGCAATAAAATACTAATGATAATAATAAAAAACCATAATTACTATAAAATACCCATTCTTATAAAATATACATTCTTAAAAAATATACATTCTTTAACTCACAAAAGAACGTATTTGGCATTCAAGAATCCAATAGCCTGGGGGACAAAGCTGTTTCCCAATCTGGCTGTTCTACATCGGATACAGCGGAACCTCTTCCCAGAGGGTAACAAAGAAAACAAACCATGATGAGGATGGGAGGCATCACTGATGATCTTTCGAGCTCTGGACAAACAGCGTGCATGTGCTAAATCTTGGATGAGGGGCAGAGATATCCCAATTATCTTTTCTGCTACCCTTACCACTCTCTGCACAGACTTTCTATCTGAGGCCCTACAGCCTCCAAACCAGATGGAAATACAGCTTGTAAGTACACTCTCTATAGTGCCTCTGTAGAAAGTAAGGAGAATGGAAGATGGGAGATGTACTTTCTTCATCCGACGCAAAAAGTGCAAACGTTGCTGTGCTCGCTTTACCAAAAATGTGGTATTAAGGGACCAGGACAGACTATTTGTTAACTGCACCCCCAGGAATCTAATGCTACTGACTGACTCCACAGCTATGTTATTGATAAAAAGTGGAGTGTGACTGCACCGGTTCTACCTGAAGTCTATAATACAGAATGTATCAGTACTGTGAGTGGACAAAGGAATTGCGGAGACTGTACAGTTAGTGCTCAATATATCACTGTTGAGAAATTAACCATAAAAAACAGTGTGTGTTCAATTATTTTAACAATACAAGAAAAGAGCGTATTTCTTTTGTACTGGTCACTCACTTTTGTATTCAACCCACATTCATTCTATCTTTTCACTTAGTTTCAATTACACATATCAATTTTTTTATTATTATTTTGCTTGTTAATTCAAGCTCTTTGTTTATTTCTCTTACATTCTAAGTCACAGTCTTCCATAGGTCATGGTCATCACAGATATTGATTTCCATTGCCCATCATGTCTTTGGTCAACCCAAAGGAGAAAGATTTTACAGAGAAACTCTGCTCACATAACGTCTGGCTTTATAACTCTAATTTCTTTTTCTTATGTTTCTTTTTTAACCATCAGGCTGCAGAAGAATGGAAGTTTGTTGCGATGGTGGTTGATCATCTTCTCCTTGGCATCTTCATGACAGTTTGCATCATTGGAACCCTAGCAGTTTTTGCTGGCCGTCTCCTTGAATTGAACCAGCAAGGTTGAAATAAGGAAATCCAGTGGGAGAGCATGGTTTGGGTCCTTGAGTAAGTGAACTTCAGGAAATTTATAGAAGGAAACTTTCTTAGCCCACCTCTGTCCTACATCTCCCTACATCCATATTAAGGAGGATCTGTCAACTCTTCCAAATGATTTCACAGTTCAGGGCTATAGCAGAGAATTAGAATGAAAACTTCCTTCAGTGAACATCCTAAAATTAAGAAACTATAAGATCCAAAGCCATGTCTTAACTCTTGCATTTTAAGGAATATCTATATGCCCTCACTCTGACATTTCAAAATACCAATCAGTGTGGATAAATATGTAAGGATAATAAACATATATTTTTAAACTATAAGTTTGTTACAGCAATTTGGGTTAAAGGGGTCCAAGATGGCATCTTTTTGAGTTCCCGCAGCACAGTGAGTCTGAAGCCTTGTGTAAAAATTGACATTCACTGTTGGGACCTAAGGTTTCTGCTTCCACTTATTATACAAACACAACTAGTAAGTCTGTTTCTTAGTAAAATCACTGGATCGATGAGCTAAACCACTGCTCTGTTCTAGATATTTAAGAAAGTATCTAACGAGGCTATGCAGTAATGTTTTTAGTCCCCTATCTCCAGCAATATGGGATACAGAAACAGAAAATGCTCTTGGTGTACCGTGATTCCTACTAACAGCGATCACTTCAATCAGCAAGTGTCCATCCCCTAATGAATTGATCAGAAGAAGTTAGTTTTCTAAGAACGTGTTGACAGCTCAAGCTCAGCCACTTTTGGCATGAACCATGATGTCAGATGATCCAGCGAAATAAGGATGGCCTCAGCTGGCTAGGGCATGGCCTTTTGGATAGTACCTCAGCTGTTATTTCCCACTCTTTCTAAAATGCCACCGGCTTTAGGGAGGTTAGAACTATCAGGGCGTGGAGGAAAGCGTGCCTTCCCCCCACTGCTTTCAGTTCCCATTTCTCACCCCTGTGCACTGGGGTGAAAAAGAAAACGTATGGAGAGGCTGAAGCACCTCCATTTTGCAGGTCCACTCGTAGCTCCAGTTTGTGTGTTGGTGGCCAAAGAAGGGGGCAAAGCCCATGACAAGGTCGGTTAGCTACTCCTGGGTACAGAAGGAGTTTTCCCACCTCCCTTCTAACCAAGAACTGCCTGGAGGTGCAGGTTCAGAAGGCATCCTGGGACTTCAATAGACCAAGTTAAACATGCTACATAAAATGGTTGATCTACTGTATGTATCCTGAATCTATTGGAAATAGCATTATTAGTGAATTATTAATGACCTGAATGCTTCCCATTTGAAGGGTTGTTTGTTTGCTTTTTGCTTGTTTACAATTCCATCCACTTCATCCTTTACTTCATCCCTTACTTTTGATGAGGTATGTTTCCATAATGTATCCATCTCACCTTGAGGATTTGATTTCAGTGCCAACAATATTAAATAATACAGCAAAGAAGTATATAGGTATCTCCTGTACCCATGCTCAGATGCAAGATAAGTGCTTTAAACGGACCAAAAGCCTACACTTTCAAAGCTAGAGGTACAAACCTGTGTGTTTATTCACAAGTCAATTCAACTACATTCAGTAGGATTTACTTCTTCATATAGATACAGGACAGTAACCTTACAGAACTAATTTCACTCATGCTTACACAGCATCAGACAAGCTGTTATTAGTTTACAAAAACATTTGTGAATATATATTTAAATACCTAGTTACCATTTTCTTATCCTATATAAAAATATTCTTCAAAATAAAAATAAAGTGTTACTCATTTGGGGAAAAAAATGATAATCCTCTCCAAACAAATAATGGAGTGTTCAGATTATCTATGATTTACAAGCTCCCTCTTAATGCTTAAAAAGTTTCTGCATAAGTTGACATTGTGATTTGTAGATAACATTGGTCTTCCATGATGAGCTGTTCTGATGAAACTTCAGTAACAAACGTCAAAGGCATGATTTAAAGGTGGGAAAGCTCTCACTGTATGAGTATAAATAATTCTGCAATCTCCCATATGTGCCTCCTTTAAATACGAGTCTCTAACCAAGCAAAATTCATATATTTATCATATATGCCACATGTAAACATCTGTCTTAATTACAGTCTCTCTGCTTAGATCCAGTTTACCATAACCAGCAATCACAGTTTTTCACTTGGTGGTGGTCCGCCACTCAAAATTTCTGTGCTCCATGGGTACGATCCAACCCAGCTGCTGAGTGGTGCTTTCTCCCAGCTGGCATAAATTACAGTCTGGAAAACCCTGATAAGAAGATGTAGCAGGCAAAAATCATCTCAGGCATCCATATTGGTTCCCAATCCTTCTAATCTGGAATAGGAAGATGCATATGATTCCATCATTTGCCCAATTAAAAGACACTGAATTATACCATAAGAAATGCTAATAAATGCTCAAAACTGTGACATGTAATGTTCTTTTCAGTGAAGAAAACTAACTCAGGATCATTCCCCATTGCTGAATCAAATGCTATCCACACAGACTTGAGTCAGCAGAAAACTATGTCAGCATGGAATTTCCTATTGCCAACTCTGATCCCCTCTCTAATGCCCCAATTTCAAATCAGTGTATTCCACTGACTTGCCTTCACAGTAATGGGTGATAAATCCTACCAGATTTGATACAACCTGAGACTGACCTTGGATAGCATTGGAACAAAGGGGGAAAAAAGTGTTTTAATACATTTAACACTGGTAGAGCCAAGAACGACTTAACCCTACCTCACTCATGAGCTGGAGCTGGTGATGAGATAAGGATATTGCTAGGGACACAGTAGAAAACAAGATGTTGCCAGGGCATGGATATGCCATGGTTAGATGCAAGTGGGAGAAGGCCTTTTGTTTCTCCTCAAATGTATTTTGTCCTGTTGGAAGGCATTAGGTTTGTACCACCATGGTTAAACATATCATAGGGACTGAAATCTAAGAGGAAAGGTGTCACTTCAATAATTTTAAAGATACAGATTAAAGAAGAATTCACATTTTGTCCTTTCCTTTGTGCAAATTGTGGCACAGAGTCCTGGTTCATGCACTGTTCTTACATTGATGGAAAAGAGAGAGCCTGGAGCTAACAACTCTTTTATTGTTGCTGATTTAACTCTCTATCTCTATATACTGTATACACATACATATACATTCCTACATACAGTACCTTTGACTGAGGACTGGCTGGACAAGTCCCTGCAGTCTTCTTGGCAAGTTTTTACTGGCCCAAGGTCACTCAGCTAGCTTCATGTCTAAAGTGGGACTCGAACTCACGGCCTCCTGGTTTCTAGCCCCATGCCTTTAACCTTTACACCAAACTGCCTCAATAAATAAATGAGTAACCAACCAATCTTCACACAGGTCATCATCAGTCTTCAATGATCTCTCTGGAACTTTCTGTGTTCTGGTTGACTTAGGCATGGTGACTTTGGGTTCCTCATCGGTGTCAGTTGAGTCTTTTTGTTCATGATCCTCCGTAGCCCTGATATTGCACTTTGTGTTTCCCCACAGGACTTTCTGAGGGCACTTCCTTAACCGTCACCTTTTCTTTTCTCACTCCTTCCTGCCCCAATGGGGAAGAAGCTGCAAGTGGCCCAGCTTATATACAGTAGTTGTAAAACGACCTGTTGGTCCTATGAGCAGAGATGTACTTTACTTGTCATGTGGGCTGGCATAACCCAAGTGGTGCTAATTAAAATACTGGCACAAGCATCAGATTTCAAAGGTGGTAAACACTAGAGCCGTGATCATAAGTTCAGGGCGACCGGCATCAACCAGCAATACCAACCTGAGTTCAGAGTCTTCTGTGAAGAAGAAAAAAAACTCAGCAGGTGACAAACCATAAAACAAAGGAGTTGCTCTGTGATTCAGAAGATTATCCCGCTGAGGAAGAGGCTTTTTTCCATAACTGACAATCTTAACTCCATTTTCTACAAGACCAATAACTTGTGGGTATCCTGGGCTGGATGTTATAAGGAAGAAGCCATACTGCTTAGCAAAGAACGAAAAGGCATGGCCAGGGAAGCAAGCCATTAGGGGACAGGGCAGGGAATCCTATGGCAAGAGGAAAGAGCCTTCCTGTGGCAAATAATTGTAGAGTGGTTTGTCCCCAACAAATCCTCAAAATCATCATCATCATCATCATCATCATCATCATCATCATCCCAACCTACCATTAATAAGTGTTAAGTAATCATTGCCCACTAGCCTAGACAAATCAATGCCCATCAATCCACTTGGCTTCTTTTTATTTCTGACCTGGTACATCTGAAAGGCAGTGCAATTATATGCTGCAGTTGCAATCTCCCTATTAGTGTCTGGCCAATATAAAACTTCCCTTAGCCCAGCATTTATGTTTTTCCATACCAAGATCATCCTTGTGAATCATTGGAATCATATAGGGCCTTAAGGACTAACTTGTGGCCATTAAATAACACACCATCATTTATAAAAATGTCTGCTACAATTGGAAAGGACAGACTTCGAACTTGACGAGTTAGCCAACCATCGTTTGTTTGTTTTATATAGCTGCCCATCTCACTTGCATGTCACTCTGGATGGCATACACAGTTAAAACACAAACTAAACAACAACATAATTCACCCATTAAAACCAATTTTAAAAAATTAAAAAACAGTAAGAGCTTTCATAACCGTAGGCAGGGTCTGTAGGATCATCTTGAGTTGTGGTCTCAACAAATTTGTTCCATAGCTCCTGAGAGATTGGTTAATTCTGATGAACCTCAACATTGTGCACAGTATCTCCACCTAGGTGGTTGCATCCACAGTTCTATCAACCACCCAAGACAGGATGTCAGTAAACACCAGATCCTTGCTAGGCTTAGAGGCCAATTTTAAAAGTCATTGAAGCTTTGGAAGATCTCAGAAAGACCCTTGCCAGCAATAGTAACTAAGGGCTTATGGTCTGTCTACCACTGGGGAGAAGAAAGGGGGAAACTTCTAGAATTAAAACTATGTCAACAAAGTCAATGCAAATTAAATGACAGCTTTTTCCAATACAATTTTGTTTGTTTTTAAAAAATTCTACCTCTCTTGGCTCTGTTTCCACAGGGAAAGTCCACAGGCTGACTCCCAGGCCCTTTATTTTAACTTCACAGATAACTTCTCATCCTGCTTCTGCTTGTTCTTGTGGATGGTTGCCCCTTTCTCACAGACACAAGAAGTTCATTCCCCATGACATCTTGTACTTTTTCCAAATACATTGGTCCTCTTCTGTGCCTCCCTCCTGATTCTCCCAGATAGTGAAATTAATTGCAAGCAGGAGGAGAGAAAAATTGCAGGGATGGGAAGAATTATCTTCCAGATGTCCATTTACTTAAACATTTTTTTAAAAAAAGTTATCTTGATGACTTCCATTTGTATTAGGAGAGGACTCAAACTGTATTTTGAACAGCCCCCAAACCTAAAGGGAAGCAAAACAAATGATTATCTACTGCAAAGAGAAAAAGATTCCTAAACTCCTGCAACTTTAAAGCAGCAAGCCTAATCAATTTGATGTCCTATCAGATCCATAGTTTGCTTGAAATGAACCAGTTGCTATTCAAAAAGCGATATTGTCTTGGGAAAAGCTCAAGTTCAACTGATGACTGCAAGGACGTTGAGAAATCCACTTCTGTAGGCAGACTTAGTAACAAAATATTGGCACATGGAACACCTAGCTCAGGGTGGTGTAGCAATGAGAGCATCACGCTTGGGAGGTACCAGGCTGAAATCCCCAGTCAGCGAGGAATTGTATCCTCAGCCAGAGGTAGATGGTGAAAGTTTAAAGATGGTGAAAATTCCCAGGTCTTCCGTGAGGGAGAGGGGGACTCTTTGCTTCACTGCACTTGCCATCTCTTATCTTTACTTTTTATGTTTTATTGATTTTATTGTAATTTATTTGATTGTTGTGAGCTGCCCAGAGTCATTGAGAGTCGGATGGCATAGACTCCAAGCCTGGCTGGCAGCTCGACAAGTCAGAGTTTCTCAGAGCTCTGAGCTCTGAGACCTGGCTAACTTTCTATCTTGTTTGCAGGGGTCTACAGACCACTGAAGTTTCCCCCTGGAGAAGGGGGAACCAGAAGATTGCTCACAGAGCCATTGTAATTGCCCACTCCTGTTTTTCTTTGTTGTTTCCACCGCGGAGAAGAACGGGGGTGAATGCAGTGAAATGGCCGAAAGAGGATCCTAGCTCTGCAGAGAACGTAAGTCTCTTGGGAGACACAAGAGTGACAGCCAGCTTTTAGACCACTTTATATTAGTTTTCTTTTTTAGATTAGTACATTTTTATTATCTAAAATTTATCTTTGGACTTCGTTCAAAATGTTGGCTAATTTTGTGTTTTCTTTGCTATAATTAATTTTGGTGGAAGTTTGATAGATTTTATTTTGGCAACATAGTGAACAAGTTTGTATTTTTCTACCTTTCTTTTGTATCAGAGAAATTGGGACTTAAGAGACTTTGTTGGTATTTCTCACTCGACAAACTAACTGACTTTTGAGAAATTGTTTGTTTGGGTTAAGCAGCTTGCAGCCTGAAGAATAAAGAAGAATAAAGAATAAAGTATAGAGAATGTGTGCCTCTTTACCTTTTTTTTTTTCTTTTTCTACTTTTTTTTAGAAAGGACTATCTTTCATTTGGAATATATTTTCATCTTTCCTTTTACAAACTGTTTGAAATACTGCTCTGTGGAATTTTTTCATCTTTTACTTTAAAAGCTTTTCTCACTTAAAGAAATAGACATTATTGATAAATAATAGAACAGCTGTTCCCTGCTCCCTGAGAAAATTTTTTGTTTTGACTACGGCAGCTGATTACGGTTTGAACAACAAATAATGGCATTTCTTACAGCACTTCAGGATTTCAAGGAAGAAACCAGTAAAAAATTTTTGCAAATTAAGAAATCCATAGAACGTATATTAATAGTTTTGGTGGCTCAGGAACAGAAGATATAAGGGACAGATTTAGAAACAGAGGAAAGACCTTTCGAACCAGTAGAGAAACAGGGAAAGAGGACTTTGAATGTATTGGTACAGAAGAAGATTATGATATTTTACAGGAAGTGGTCTATTAAATGTTTGGGCATAAATACACTGTGGCAGCTGAGACAGGAAGATTTTAATATGCAAATTGATAGATATGGCAAAATAAACATTTTGACATCCCGCATGAGTTACAGAAATAAACAAGTTGCATATTGTGATATTGGCATAACCTAAACAGGAGATTTATTGATATTGATTTGGAATGCAAGGTGAATGAAAATGCGGATTTGGTATTGTACACAGAGTAAGCACAGATATGAGAAACTGTACAGATGCATAAAAACATGATATTTTAAGTGTAAGATACAAGATTATAAATAAATATGTTGATATTATATATTACTCTTTCTGGAGACACATTTATGAGAAGACAATGAGATGATGAGATGGAATTAGAATGTAGGTTATTACAAGAATATGTTGTATGTATTAGGTTATATGTTATGTTAGGTTTTGTATTTTTGCTATATTATGTATTATGTTATGTAATATGTTAGATTATGTATTAATGGAATATATAGTCATAACATGAACAGAATATACTGTATTTTATTAGACGTAGATAAGGCTTTTATTTGTTATACTAATTGGACTTTATTGAAGATATAAATATAGATGTAAAAATGGAAAGAGTAAATGGAAAACATTTAATTGATGCAACAATGAACATTTGATTACTATTCAAAGGAGTAGAAACCAGAGATGGATTGTTGGAAGATATCAAGAAAGGCGAAACCTATATGAAGAACAGAAGATTGGATTATAGAAATCATAGGGTATATGACAAAGAAAAGTTTCTGTGTATTGTATGAAGGACTAACATTTAAAGTTAATTGTTGTACTTAAAGTTCAAGGATAAATTGGAGGACATCTATTTTCTATATTTTCTTTGTTTGTTATTTTTTGATTTCACTTTTTCTTTTCCTTTTTCTTACTTTGTATTTCTATTTCTTTTCTTTTGTATTAGCTCTTAATATGTATTTTAAAATTTAATAAAACTTATGGGAAAAAAAAGAGAGTCGGATGGCATACAAACTCATCATCATCATCATCATCATCATCATCATCATCATCATCATCTAATCTTGGTTCTGCCTTGGCTTTCTTTCTCTGCTTCTTTTTATCCTGGAAAGCAAGACTGACAATTGTCAGACTGATGAACCAATTACATTATGATATATGATTGAAAACTAACACTTTAAGTAAGTATGTGTCACAGAGAGATTGGTCATGTCCCCACTAGCATCTTTTAAACTCATCCATCCATCACTATGCCAAAATAACAACAGCGAGGTCAGGCTTTCTATCACGTTAAGAATGCTGGGTGATGCTATGAAGATGCTATAAGTCACTGGTGGCGAAACAGACATTATCTTCCTCAAAGTAAATCAAAGAATAAGGTACAGATGATCTTCCTTGGCACTGATCTTTGGAGGGCTGGTTCACATAACTGGGTTAACCTAGTCAGTCAGTAATCCAATTATAGTTCCTTATTTTTGGATCTAGCAGCACACAGCCACATTAAGTGGATCAAGAGTGGCTGTTTGGGGAACCGAGTCTCTGCCCACTTCCTACAGTCCTTCCTGGTATCCATGACCTCTAGCAGCAGGAAAACACTGGCAAGTCTTCATTATTTCACTGTGGAGGTTAAGATTGTGGTTAATTACAGAGTTGGAAGATACCATAGAGGATATCTAATTCAACCCGGCTGCTCAGTACACGATTTCCTACAACATATCAGACCTCTAGTCTATGAAGGTTCTCAGTCATCCAGGTGGAATTGTCTGTAGCTTGAATCATGTCAACTGGATTTCTGTTTTCTCAGTGGAAACGTTTCGCTCCTTATCCAAGGAGCTTCTTCAGTGAGAAAACAGAAATCCAGTTGACATGATTCAAGCTACAATCAGACCTCTAGCAAAGGAGAACTCACCACATCATGTGGCAGCCTGTTCCACTGACAGGCAGCTTCTAGAGTCAGGAAGTTCTTCCTGATATCTAACCTGAACACTGCAGAAATATGAAGGAGGACAAAGGGCAATAAAATATGACCGTGGAATTAGAATAGCCCTAGTGGAGTCCTTAAGGTTCTATCCACACAGTGTCCTTGCTTCAGCTCTAAGACTGTCCACCTATCATTCACTGAGGACTTATCCTTACAATGGAGCCTCCATTCAGGCCAGCCTGCTGCTGACACAGGCAAAGTTGGATCGAGATGATCTGGTAGGAAAGCGGTGTTTCCCATTGGAAAACAGAAGAAGTCCACCTAAGTGAACACTCTATTTTCATGGAGGAGTCATCTTTGGAGGGTTAGTGTCCTGCTGGGCTCCAACTGGCCCACTGCAGGACTGCCCCTCCCATCTAGCTGCAGAGCTCTGTGCCTCCATGACCATTTCTGTGTTGTCTCCAGAGAGAACCAAATCTCATATGATATCTTTTTTTTTTTTTTGGCTCAGGGGAATATTGGCCTCCTGGAAGACTTTCCATGAGGTCCATATTCCCATTAGTAAGCTTCAGCTGGTGAAACTTTCCCACTTCAGTATAGTAAATTCCCCACCCTGGAACTTGGACAAGTTTTGTGGAGCTCTGTAGAGCCCTGCAATGCTGCTGCCACTTCTCTCATCCTGTTAACTTCCTTCAGGTTCCTGCCTGCAATTCTGCTTAGGTCTCTCCATCTGCAGATGAGAACCTGGGACACAGTGACTTAGTGGGGAAAAACTGTGGTGATCTGATCCTCCGAGGTACAGTATGTCTTCCATGAGGTGGCTATTCCCACCAGCAATCACCACTTCCCACTATGCCAGTCTCAACCTCCCTTGCCTTCCCTGCCTCATTCTTCTGATCTTCTACCTGCCCCCCCTTCTCCTTGACCACCACCCTCGACGAGCATCAACCCATCTTTCCCTTTTTTCTGAAGAAACTAAATGAAAGCCAGCAGGATCTGCAAAGACAGCTGAGAAGGATCCATGCTTGGCTCAGGGGCTTGGGAGCGAGGCAGATCGCAGACAAAGAGAAGATTCTCTTCCTCTCCTCTACTTCCCCAACAGCAGCAGCTAACCGTTACCCACATATACACTCAGCAACTCTACTGGCCTCCTTCCTAAGGCACAGTAAGAAGACCTTGTGGAGCAGCGGTTCTCAAAATGTCCTCCCTTCCCCTTCCCCTTCCCCTTCCCCTTCCCCTACCCCTTCCCCTTCCCCTTTCCTTCCTTCCTTCCTTCCTTCCTTCCTTCCTTCCTTCCTTCCTTCCTTCCTTCCTTCCTTCCGGAAAGCACATTGCAGGGGCTGTGTGCCTCAGCCCTAAGTCACTCGTTGGCTTTTTTTGACTCTTTGATTTTTTTTCCCCTAGGAATTGATGGTGTTGTTACTTCTTCAGCCAGTATCCACTGCTCTGAGGGCTTGTGGGAAAGCTGCTGGTGAGTCAGTTGACAGACTATCTCATCAATGGCAACTCAAGTTGGGTGGCGAGACGTCTGGGAAAAAGTGTTTGAAAGCCATTCCAGCTTAATGAACTCAGTAGAAAGCAGGTTGGGAAATTCCTATTGGTTTCCACGATTCTTACGTTTGATTTTTTTGTTTGTTTGTTTGTTTTTAATCTGTACATCACCCAGAGTTTTGTTGAGTGGGCAGCCTACAAATGGGTAAATAAATAAATTATGTATTTACCCGAGACTAGCATTAAAAGTACCTTATTCAAATCTGTGTAGTTCTTGATTCCTTGTTCTTGCCAGTGACATGGGGCTTGACAACTGCTTTCTTTTTCACTCCTCATGAATGCCACCCACAAACTCAGTTCTATATTTGTGGTAGAGACTGTGTTTCCACAGCAACTGCCAGTTCAGATAGATGCAGGACAATCCACAATGAAAGAAAGAAGTAAAGTTTGAGGGCACCAAACTGGGAGTTAAAACTAGGAGATTCTACTTGGCCAGAAAGGCTAGATGGAGGAGCCTCCATGCATTCACCTTTCTGTCATTGGCCCTTCCTCTAAGACAAATTTGTTTGCATGCTGGCTTTTTTCCAAACTAATGGCAAATGAGTGGGGGACAAGGGGTGTGATCAGTGGGTGTGCTGGCATTAAAGAGCATGTCCACTGGGTGTGATCTCACCTACCACCTCATGCATTTCCTGAATTGCTGAACAATTGGATGAATCCATATGTGAAGACAACAGGTGTTTGGGCAAAGAAAAGGATGGCAGCTTTGATGGTGTGTTTGTGGCTGCCACCTTGACTATATTTACACAAACATGTGCATACACACACTTCTTCTTCTTGGCGATCACTCGTAGCCATGTAAGATTGTCTTCCAGGGGTAAAATCTTAACAGTGGATCCGTAAGTGGCTGTAAAGGCCAATTCTGGAACCGCACAACCTCCCACAATGAGGGCATAGGTTTCCGGGTGGGAGACGGTCACGATGAGGGTTTGCTTGATGTGCCTTCCTCTTAGCTCGTTTCTCCCTTTTGCCCTGTACTCGTGCTTCTTCAAAGTCTGTAGCGCCTTTAATAAAGGCTGACCTCCAATTGAAATGCTCATGAGTTAGGGCTTCCCAGTTCTCAAAGCTGATATTAATTTTTTTTAAATTAGCTTTGAGAGTATCTTTGAATCTCTTTTGCTGTCCACCAATATTCCGTTTTCCATTCTTAAGTTGGGAGCAAAGTAGCTGCTTTGGAAGACGATGGTCAGGCATTCGAACAACATGGCCAGTCCAGCGAAGTTGATGTTGGATGATCATTGTTTCAACGCTGGTGGTCTTCGCTTCTTCCAATACGCTAACATTAGTCCGCCTGTCTTCCCAAGTAATTTGCAGAATTTTTTGGAGGCAGCATTGATGGAATCTTTCAAGAAGTTGGAGGTGGCGTTTGTAGAGGGTCCATGTTTCACAGGCGTACAATAGGGTTGGTAGTACAATGGCTTTGTAAACAAGCATTTTGGTCTCCCTGTGAATATCCCGATCCTCAAACACTCTATGCTTCATTCGGGAGAAAGCTACACTCACAGAGCTGAGATGATGCTGAATTTCAGCGTCGATGTCGGCTTTTGTAGATAGATGGCTGCCGAGATAAGAAAAGTGGTCGACATTTTCTTGTAACACACCTTTAAGCTGGATTGATGGCACTGCAGAGGGATTGGTTCGAACTTGCTGGTAAAGCACTTTGGGTTTTTTAGTGTTAATCGAGAGGCCAAGCTTTTCATATGCTTCTGCAAGGATGTTTAGGATAGTTTGAAGATCTTCCTCTGAGTGTGCACAGACTACGTTACAATCAGCATATTGAAGTTCTATAACAGAAGTTGTAATTACCTTATTTTTTGCTTTCAGCCTACTAAGATTAAAAAGCTTTCCATCTGTTCGATATATAATTTCTACACCAGTAGGAAGTTTCCCTTCAACAAGGTGTAGAATCATAGCGGCGAAGATAGCAAATAAGGTTGGAGCAATAACACATCCCTGTTTAACGCCGGAACCCACTTTAAATGGATCGCTTTGAGAGCCATTATTATTCAGGATTGTTGCCATCATGTCGTCATGGAGTAGCCGCAAGATGTTCACAAATTTATCAGGGCATCTGATTTTCAGATGGATGGTCCAGAGAGCAGTACGATTTACAGTATCAAAAGCCTTAGATCAATAAACGCCATGTACAGAGGGCAGTTTTGCTCCTTGCATTTTTCTTGGAGCTGTCGTGCAGTGAAGATCATATCCGCTGTCCCCCTGGAAGGGCGGAAGCCATTTTGGGTTTCAGGGAGGATGTCTTCTGATATAGATAGGAGACGGTTTGCGAGGATCCTTGCGAGGATTTTGCCTGCTGTAGCTAGAAGGGAGATGCCTCGATAGTTTCCACAGTCTGTTCTATCACCCTTTTTAAAGAGAGTGATAATTATGGCATCCCTAAAGTCTGCTGGAATCTCCTCCCTCATCCAGATTTTTTCGATGAGCTTATGAAGTTGTTGTGTAAGTTCAGGCCTGCCTTCTTTAAAGACTTCAGCAGGAATCCCATCAGGTCCACTAGCTTTGTTATTTTTCATTTGATTAGTGGCTTTACTGACTTCCTCCAAACTAGGGGGTACTACAAGCTCATCTCTTATTTGTTTTTGCAGGATTTGCAAGAAGACTTCATCAGTCACAGTAGAGTGACGATTAAGGAGATTGTAGTAATGCTCTTTCCAGCGCAGTGCAATAGACTCTTTGTCCTTTAGAAGTTTGACACCATCTATTGAGCGTAAGGGATTTGTACCATAGTTTGTTGGTCCGTAGATGGCCTTTATTACATTAAAAAAGCCCCGTGCATCATGAGCATCTGCAAAATGTTGGATTTCTTGGGGTTTTTTTATCCACCATATGTTCTTAAGTTCTCTAGTTCTTCTTTGGACTTCTGCCTTTGCACTGGCATAGATTTTTTTCTTAACAGCACAGTTAATATCTTTTTGCCATATTTGGAAGGCTTTCCTTTTCTTGTCAATAATATGTTCAATCTCACTATCTTTCTTGTCAAACCAGTCCTGATGTCTCTTAGTTTGGTATCCGATAGTTTGTTCACAGGCTGAGATACACACACAGACACACACATGCAGATGGCCCCAAGGGAGAATTATTGGCTTTGAGAGGGTTTTTTGTTATCCTAACAGATGGCCTTAATTTGTTGTCTCAAAAGTAAGAAAGATATGGCTTAAGAACCTAGTAGGAACTTCACCCCTTCCTCACACTGCTCAATTTAGAACTTGTCTTGCTGACTTACCAACAAAATCAAGTCATCATATGATCCCGATCTGAAGGTTTCTATAATCTCTGCAGCTGTAGCCCAGGAAAGTGGGTTGACCACAGCAAAGCAATTTTTATTGATAGTGTGGCAAATATACTATACCTGGGAGACCCCACACCCTCTGATGCTGACCTACTTTATCTACTATCTATTGATTCAAGCTCTGGACATTCCTGTTCTACGATTTTTTCCTCTAATCGTAGGGGAGATGGATCATTTGATAACAAAGAATTTATATTTTAAGTTATATCTCAATATGCATTAAATATATACCATCTCAATAATGGTTATGTTTTAATTTTAATCTACAACCCAACACATTCTGGCTTGATTTCCTGAATTTGCCAATGAATAGCAGAAGGCCATTGTGTTGACTGACCAGATTTTGTTGCAAATGGCTGGGTGTACATTTTAAAAGATTCTCTGGTTGTGTTCCTCCTGTTGTTAGCACAGAATTTTCAAGTTTCTCAACTCTTCTGCTCACTTGAAGTTTATATTTGTCCTCTTTGCTGTGGTTTCCTCTCTCCCAAAGGCAACATGAGCCTTATGTGGAAGCTGACTAAGCAGTTCCTGTTTTCACATTTATAAGAAAAAGCTGAAGAAAGATGCTGACAGGAATAGACGGAGCTTAAGTTAAGGACATTCCAAGTTTCCTCCAGCCGAATTCAGCCGCCAAACCTGTGGAATGCTCCATCTAGTGCAGTGTTTCTCAAGCTTGGCAACTTTTAAGATGTGTGGACTTCAACTCCCGGAATTCCTTTGCCATCCAGAATTCTGGGAGTTGAAATCCACACATCTTAAATTACCAAGTTTGAGGGACACTGATTTAGCATAACCAAAATCTGTCCTACTGCTACAGTTTACAACCCTTCACAGGATTTTGTAAAACAAGTTCTACTTTCAAGATCTATTCTGCAAAACAAGCAATTGACTCTAATTAGATAGCTAAAGATAATAGTTGCCAGCTTGTAGCTGAAATCAAATACCTGTTGGATACATGATCTCCATCCACCCAATTGTTTCCTTCATGGTGCAGAATAGAAGAGGGATCACTTGGTGTCCTACTTTCCATCTCTATTCTGCTGCTGTTGTGCACATAAAAGGATTAAACCTGGGCATAACACATGAAGAAAAAAAAGTTATAGAGGTGTTCTATAACTCTTTGTTGCCACCTGATGGTCATCTAGATTTTTCCAGCCCACACGCAGTATGCCTAAATATTAATAGCACATTTTACTTATAGGGGTGGCTATACCAAATGACAGTTGTTGTTGTTGTTCAGTCGTTTAGTCGTGTCCAACTCTTCGTGACCTCATGGACCATAGTACGCCAGGCCTTCCTGTCCTCCACTGTCTCCAGGAATTTACTCAAATTCATGTTCATTACATCGGTGATGCTATCTAACCATCTCATCCTCTGCTGTCCCCTTCTCCTTTTGCCTTCAGTCTTTCCCAGCATCAGGGTCTTTTCCAGTGAGTCCTCTCTTCGCATTAGATGGCCAAAGTATTTGAGCTTCAGCTTCAGTATCTGTCCTTCCAATGAGCAGTCAGGGTTGATTTCCTTTAAGATTGACTGATTTGACCTCCTTGCATTCCAAGGGACTCTCAAGAGTCTTCTCCAGCACCACAGCTCAAAAGCATCAATTCTTCGGCGCTCAGCCTTCCTTATGGTCCAACTCTCACAGCCATACATTACTACTGGGGAAACCATAGCTTTAATTATACGGACTTTTGTCGGCAAGGTGATGTCTCTGCTTTTTAATATGCTGTCTAGGTTTGCCATAGCTTTCCTCCCAAGGAGCAAGCGTCTTTTAATTTCATGGCTGCAATCACCGTCCGTGGTGATCTTGGATCCCAAGAAAATAAAATCTGTCACTGCTTCCATTTTTTCCCCTTCTATTTGCCAGGAAGTGATGGGGCCAGATGCCATGATCTGAGTTTTTTTAATGTTGAGTTTCAAGCCAGCTTTTGCACTCTCCTCTTTCACCCTCATCAAGAGGCTCTTTAGTTCCTCTTCACTTTCTGCCATTAGGGTGGTATCGTCTGCATATCTGAGGTTGTTGATATTTCTCCCAGCAATCTTAACTCTGGCTTGTGATTCATCCAGCCCGGCATTTCTCATGATGTACTCTGCATATAAGTTAAATAAGCAGGGTGATAATATACAGCCTTGTCGTACTCCTTTCCCAATTTTGAACCAATCGGTTGTTCCATGTCCGGTTCTAACTGTTGCTTCTTGACCCGCATACAGGTTTCTCAGGAGACAGGTAAGGTGATCTGGTACTCCCATCTCTTTAAGAATTTGCCACAGTTTGTTGTGATCCACACAATCAAATGCTTTAGCGTAGTCAATGAAGCAGAAGTAGATGTTTTTCTGGAACTCTCCTGCTTTTTCCATGATCCAGCGAATGTTGGCAATCTGATCTCTAGTTCCTCTGCCTCTTCGAAACCCAGCTTGCACTTCTGGTAGTTCTCGGTTCACATACTGCTGAAGCCTAGCTTGTAGGATTTTGAGCATAACCTTGCTAGCATGTGAAATGAGCGCAATTGTACGGTAGTTTGAACATTCTTTAGCATTGCCCTTCTTTGGAATTGGAACGTAAACTGACCTTTTCCAATCCTGTGGCCACTGTTGAGTTTTCCAAATTTGTTGGCATATTGAGTGCAGCACTTTAACAGCATCATCTTTTAGGATTTTAAATAGCTCAGCTGGGATACTGTCTTCTCCGCTAGCTTTGTTGTTAGTAATGCTTCCTAAGGCCCACTTGACTTCACTCTCTAGGATGTCCGGCTCAAGGTAAGTGACCACCCCATCGTAGAATCACTCAAAAGGAACTGGGAAAGATTGTAAAATATTGGGACTTAAAAATTGAAATTCAGGGATTATGGAATAAACCGGCATAAATTTTCCCCAAAATTATCAGAGCATTAAGAGCTATAACAATGGAATTGTCAAAACAGCTGACAAAATTAGAATTATTTGACCTGAAAACATTTTCTTTACAAAAGCAGCCTTGCTTGGAACCACAGGGACAGGGACAATCTTGGCCAGTGACAGATATATCAGGATGAAACACAGTCCTTGATATTAATTCTCACCTGCAGCTATCAGACACTCTCTGAGCACCCGATGCAAAGCACTTGCCCATGCCCAGAAGTTTGACTATCATGACACAGTTGCAGCAAGCCCTTTTACTTCAGCCTTAAAACACACAGTTGGCTGTAAATTCTATACCCCAGCTTTAAAACTAATCTTCAGTTTTGCATATAATGTTCTTACATCTGCCTTAAGGTAAAGGTAAAGGTTCCCCCCACACATTTGTGCAGTCGTGTCTGACTCTAGGGGCCGGTGCTCATCTCCGTTTGTTAGCCGAAGAGCCAGCGTTGTCCGAAGACGCTTCCACGGTCATGTGGCCGGCATGACTCATGCGGAACGCTGTTACCTTCCCACCGAAGTGGTACCTATTCATCTAATTGCATTTGCATGCTTTCGAATTGCTAGGTTGGCAAGAGCTGGGGTGAGTGCGGGAGCTCACTCCGTCACGCGGGGCTAGGGACGCCCATCAAACATGGGGGAAAAGGCAAAGCCACACAATTCAAGCTGGTCTCTAAATTCAGAACCTTCAATATCCAAAACAGTGGTGCTTAAACATTTGTGAACCCTTTGGAATTTTCAGTATTGAAAATATTGTTGCCTACCTACTATTTTTCACTACAGATCTCAGTTCTGTATTTTAAGGGGTTAAGCTCTGAGAAGAACCATGTTTATTGCAATGATCCTTGGGTGCTGGCTTTACAAGAAAGAGGGACCACAAACAATGGGAAAGCAAAGATTTTTAAGAAGTTGGGGCCTACAAGGCGGGAAATCCTAGCGATTTGATTGGCTGGGCAGTTTGGGGAAGCTAGGCAGGTCCTTATCCCTGTACCTGGGGTGAGTTCAATTGTTAGGCAAAACGGGCCTTTCAGGAGCGCAGCAGAGCTGAGGAAGTTCATGGTTAAAGAAGGTGGAATGTTGAGGCCATCAGCTGATGGAGGATGGAAGGTCGGGGTTTCTCTAGGTTGCAGTTTCCTTCTAAGGGCTGCCCTTGGCTTGTGCTGTGAGCTGGTGAGGAGGCTTCTCTCCTTTGGTTGAGATGGGCTTGCAGGGGGCTTTGTCTGGGGCAGGGAGGGTCAATCTGGGTCTGATGGGATTAGGCAAAGGGAGGAACTGGGTTTGACCCTGGTCATGTCTAAAAGACCAGGGGGTGGGGAGGGGGGACGGTACAGTCTCCCTTTGGTTTGCTAGGTTTATATTCTCTGCTACATATGCACATTCACTCTCTGTGGCAACTCTTACACTGTGGAATAACCACTCCCAGAAGGTGGTACATCCTTGACCTGCTAGCCTTAAAGTTGCTTTCAAGACCTGGCTTTTCTGACAAGCCCTGGGGCAGAGTAATTTGTAACCCCACTCAAGTGTTTTGTTATGGTATTGTGGCTCCTTGAGGAGGTCTGATATATTATGCCATTTATTTTTAATCATTATTTTCTTGTAAACCATCTAGAGTAGCTTCAATCAGTGAGACAGCTAATAAATTGATTAAATAAATAAATCCTGAGCAGAGTATTATTTGTTTGTTTGTTTGTTTATTTATTATTTAAATTTATATGACTGCCCATCTCCCCCAACCAGGGGACTCTGGGCAGCTTACAATAAAAACTACAATTAAAATACAGGTATAAAATTACAACAAACAATATAATATAATAAATACGTATAAAATCCTGTCTAGGCGAATCGATCTTAAGAGTAGGGAGGCCATTATGGTACTAGCCACCCCCAGGAGGAGCTTTTACCTTTCCCATCCCAAGCTAGGCGGCAGAACCAGGTTTTCAGATTTTTCCTGAAGGCCGGAAGTGAGGAAACCCGCCTCAACTCTGGGGGCAAGATATTCCAAAGAGTGGGCGCTACTGCAGAGAAGGCCTGTCTCCTGGACCCCGCCAGATGAAATTATTTTATTGATGGGGTCCGAAGCATGCCCTCTCTGCATGACCGGGTGGGGCGGGTCGATGTTATGGGGATAAGACGATCCATCATGTATCCTGGCCCCATCCCATGTAGGGCTTTAAAGGTAATAACCAACACCTTGAATTGTACCCGGAAGCAAAACGGCACCCAATGCAGCTCACGGAGCAAAGGTGTTACGTGTGCCCTACTTGGGACACCTAAGATGGCCCGCGCAGCTGCATTCTGGATCAACTGTAGCTTCCAGATACTCTTCAAGGGTAGCCCCATGTAGAGCGCATTACAGTAGTCTATATGGGAGATAACCAGGGCGTGAGTGACTGTTCGAAGGGCCTCTCGGTCCAGGAAAAGGCATAACTGGCGTACAATACGAAGTTGAGCAAAGGCCCTCCTGGCCACGACTGCCACCTGCTCTTCGAGCAGGAGTTGTGAGTCCAGGAGGACCCCCAAGTTCTGCACCGGTTCCGAGTGGGGCAGTGCCACCCCATCCAGAACCAAAGATGACAATTTCCCGGATACCGAGGGGCCATCAATCCATAGCCACTCGGTCTTGCCAGGGTTCAGATGAAGCCTGTTGTTCCCCATCCAGGCCCCCACAGCCCCCAGGCACTGAGATAGGGTGGTGACCACAACACTTACTTCACCTGGGATGGAGATGTACAATTGAGTATCATCCGCATATTGATGATACCTCATCCCATGGTGACAGATGATCTCACCCAGCGGTTTCATGTAGATGTTAAACAGAAGAGGAGAGAGAACCGAACCCTGTGGCACCCCACATAAGAGGGGTTGTGGGTTGGATCTCTCCTCTCCTATCACCACCGACTGGGAATGGCCCCGGAGGAAGGAGGTGAACCAGCACAGAACTATGCCGCTCACCCCCAACTCCCTAAGCCGCCCCAAAAGGATACCATAGTCGATAGTATCGAAAGCCGCTGAGAGGTCCAAGAGAGCCAGGATGGATGCACTGCCTCCATCCCGCTCCCGCTAGAGATCATCCATAAGTGCGACCAATGCAGTCTCCGTCCCATATCCCGGTCTGAAACCTGACTGAAAGGGGTCTAGATAATCCGCTTTATCCAGAATCCTCTGAAGTTGCAACGCCACCACTTTCTCAACCACCTTTCCCAAAAAGGGAAGGTGGGAGACAGGACGAAAATTGTCCAGGATGGTAGGGTCCAGGGAAGGCTTCTTGAGGAGGGGGTGCACCAACGTCTCCTTAAAGGTAGTCAGGAACACCCCTCCCCCAAGGATGTATTAACCATCACCTGGACCCACCCACAAGTCACCTCCCTGGCTGATTTTACCAGCCAGGAAGGGCACAGGTCTAGATGGCATGTGGTGGCATTTACAGTCCGGAGGATCCTGTCCACTTCCTCAGGCCCAACAGGATCAAACCATTCCCAGATAACAAGGCAAGACCATTCCCCTGGCATCTCCCCCGACTGTGCTTCACACTTAAGAGTCCAACTTAGAATGAATCTGAGCGATTTTATCCTGCAGATGCTCAGAAAACTCCTCCGCATGGCCCTGCAGGTGGGTGACTAACTCCACCTTACCCAAGAGAGATCGAGTAATCTTGAACAGGGCCGTCGGACGGCATTCTGCAGACGCAATAAGGGCGGAGAAATATTCATGTTTCGCCGCTCTTACCACCACAAGGTAGGCCTTAATAGCGGCTCTAGATTGTGTTTGGTCAGATTCAGTCTTCGTCTTTCTCCAGCGGTGCTCCAGACGTCTCTTAACCCTCTTCAAAATCCTCAACTCCTCTGTGAACCACGGGGAGTGATGGTTCGAATGGGGCTGGAGAGGTTGCACCGGCGCGGTCCTGTCCAAGGCCCCGGTCGCCTCCCTATTCCAGGCTGCGGCCAGGGCCTCCGCTGGACCATGCAGCAGGTCCTCGGGTATTACCCCCAGCTCCCTCTGAAACCTCATTGGGTCCATAAGTCGCCGGGGGCGGACCAATCGAATGGGTCCTGCCTCCCTGTGGAGTACTCAAAATAATTTTCAGATACTGTTTAATATATATTAGATTTTTTTTTTTACAAAACTGCTCCAAGCTTTACTGAGTGCTACAAATGCAGTGGAAGAAAGGGAGATAACTGTCCTAAATCTACGAATAAATAAATAATATTGACATAATTGTTATTTTTCTTTTCTGGCCAGTTTCTGTCTTTTCATCTACCATCCTCAAAGCCAGTCTGTTTCTTTGATTTGTGCTCTGCTGTGTTAGGCTGCAGGAAAAAATGTCAGTGAAAGGCTGCGAGGGGGGTTCTCTGAAATTAGTCTAACACAGTAAATCCTGTTCTGCCACTGAATACTACTGGTAGGGCAGGAAAAACAACAACAGAGAATGATTATTATGACCAAATAATTTTGAGTTAAATAGCAGCTTACATTACAGTCTCAGATTAGATTCTTCATGAAACAGCACAAGCTAACCCAGGGTTTCTCAACCAGGGTTCTGTGGAACCCTAGGGTCCTGTGAGAGGTCACTAGGGGTTCCCTGGGAGATCACAATTTATTTAAAAATTATTTCAAATTCAGGCACCTTCACATTAAATATGTGTACAGGCCTACACATGAAACAAATATAATTATTTTGTAACTTCTGGCCTATATTTGAGCCTGAATGTGCTCAAATGTCCCCCAGGCCTGAAAAATATTTCAAGGGTTCCTGCAGGGTCAGAAGGTTGAGAAAGGTTGAGCTAACCATTTGAGTTGTGAGAAGTTGGATATTCAATTGCAATGCCTCCCAAAATTCAAAGCCAGTCTCAAATTGTTCTTGAGTGAACTGCGCACTTATCACAACTGCCTATTTAAGACAATTCCTAGTTTGTTTATATATATATATATATATATATATATATATATATATATATATATTGTACATACATACATATATAACCGTATCCTCTCTCAGATAATAATTTTTAAATGACACTAGACTAAAAAATGTTTTTATATATAAGAGGCTCCCAGTTCAAGCGCTAGCCAAATTGAAACTAGGGAACATAAACAAGAAAGGCCTATACTTGAAACATCAAAGGGCTTTTGCCAACCATCAAATCTACAGTCTAACCACAGTTTCTTTCCCATCATCTGATAATCTGTGTTTTGTTTAGTCCATCTGAGGGGATAGTCTGATATTATGGGTATCCACAAAGGGAGCAAGTGACATCATCATGTCGTGACGTCATCATGCCAATGACTCAAATGATGCACTGTGTGGCATCTGGGTCATGAAGAGAATGATGCATAATGATGTAATGACCTGTGTAATGTCATTGTGACATTTATCGTTATTTAGGTTTCCTTTGTTTTGTTCATTCGGTGAGTTAGGATTTTTTGCATAATCATTATTTCATAATGATATTGGATGGTGATTCTTTAGTAAAATTGGCATTTGACCTTCTTTATGTGTTAATGCCATATTTGCTACTTTCCAAAATTCTGGAATTATTCCTTTTGGTAGAACAGAATTCATTACTGTTTGCAGGGCAGTAGCAATTCATTGTCAAAATATTTGGAATACAATGCAGGTAGTCCATCAGGTGTTTTTCCTGATTTGCTATTTTTTAGCGCTTCTTTTATTTCTCTCCCTGTTACAGGTCTATTCAACAACTGTTCTTGTTGTTCCATTATTTTAGGTAATTTTGACTTCTCTAGATACTCCTGTATTTTCTCCTTTGAAATGGAAATTTTTTAATAAAAATATTTTTAAAAAACTAGAGTTGGCAATCCTTTTTAGTCTGTCCATCTGTTTATCCATCTGTCAGTCCATCCATCCATCCATTTGTCCATCCATCTGTCCATTTGTCTGTCCATCCTACTGTCCCTCTGTCCATCCGTCTGTCTACCCATCCGTCCGTCCGTTAGTCAGTCTGTCCGTCAGTCTGTCTACCAGTCATTTTCCCTCAGGGAGTTAGGGTTTTTTGCTCCACTGTCTCTACCATCCTTACAGTATTTTACTATTTGATGTTATGCGCCTCTCTGATGAGTCAGACTTGGAACTGGAGAGCAGGGCTTGATGAGTTCTAACCATGCAACTCAGGAGTGGGCCCCTCTCTCCGGTATCTGCCAATGAGGCTCAGAAAGGACCGGTTTAGACTGAGGATGCACTTTCACTTCTGGAGCAGGCAGGTAGTCAGTCAGGCCACTCTTGCAGCTGAGTCAGCTGACCTAAAGCCTGAGCAGGAGAAGCTCTTCCGCCTTCACACCTGCAGATCAAGTGAGTAGAACAGAAATGTTCAATGAGGCTCCTCCGAGGAAAGAGGCATGACCCACAAAAATAGGCACACCTGAGTCAGTGCTATAAAAGGAGGGCTTGGGAGTCTGACTTCTGTTGGCAAATAACTTCAACCTTGCACCTGGCTTCCTGGAAGTGGGCCACTTCTGATTCCCTGGCTGAGCTTTGGACTAGTACGAGATTGTACTTGGCTCGATTTCTGGATCTTGGCCTTGTTTGCATGGAATCTTGACTTCTCAAGTAAGCCTGCTTGTTTTTCCTGAATTCTTGCACTATAGTGAAATTTATAGCTGCTATAAAGAATTCTAAGTCTGATTTCCTGCATTTGTAACTGCTGATACAGGACAGTTTGCCAACTCCCATAAAAGGAGCCCTTCCCTTAACTGCCCTCTGTGACTAGCTGAAACTAAACAACTGAAAACTCAGCTGGCACAATTGGCAATACAGAACCCTGATTATAGTTGCCATAAAAAACTCTGATCTAAGCCTGACCACCACCACCCCCCGTGATTGTAGCTGCTGGCATAGGGTAGATCATATGTAAACTGCTTAGGCTACATCCAATGTCGCTCCTCTAAAGATCTGCTCTAAAAAACACTCCAGGGTTCAAAACTAGATTTGGAATCAGGCCTGGGAGGATCTTCTCAGGGGCACATCCATTTTGTCAGCAGTTGGACATAACTGGAGCTCACCCCAGCTATTGTCTTTATATAAAGCTATTTTTGCTTAATGGTTTGATAACATGAACGTTGGTTGTTGGTGTTTGAAGGGGCCTTTTGCTTAGAAAAGCAGACTGCAAATAATTTAAGAATATCAAATGCAATCAAAATAAAATAAAACAAAGATAGTCATTCTTTTTTCCCCCCAGATTAAATGATGTGAAGCACAAAGGAGGGATGTGTTATATAAATCTGCAACTGTCAGACTTGGCAGGAAATAATGAGGATCAACTTCCTGTGTAAATGACTAGCTCTTAGCGATTTGAGAGAGCAGCTGGACAAAGCACATTGCCACCATTTATTATTTTTTTCCTCCTGGCAAAGATCTTGGGCCTTTAGCAGCTGAATGAGAAGGGTGGGGTAGCAGGTGTATCCAAACTCCACAGCTGAAACTTCCCAAGGCTGCATCATTTCCATACCAGGAAAGTTACGGTGGCTGCTAAGCTAAGCGTCTACCTCCCTTGCAGCTGTTAAAGGCACAGGAAAAGGTTTCACCTCTTAATCTTTCTCCTTGCACATCATAAACGTGTGATGCCAGTGAATGTTCATTTTCTAGTTTTAAAGCCATCATTTTTAACTAAGGTTCTCTCTCTCTTTCCAAAAGGGTTAAGGGTTTGCCTACCATTAATTTTGCCCACTTAACAAAAAAAAAAGGGGGGGGCAGAGGGAGGGGGGGTGATATACTGTAAAGTTAAAGACTTGCGCATCTTTGAAATACCAATATGAATATCAGCCTGACTGCAGTTCAAGGGGGCTAGTCTTGAAATCTTAACCCTAACTTTCCTCCCAGAATGCCTTGTTAAACACAGACATAAACTAATAAACCAAAAGAAAATAAGGAACAAAAATCCTCATGTTCTTCCTGCCCCTTTTTATGGGGAAATGTGTAAATGTTAAGGTCTTATAACCAGGAAGTGACAAGACATTCAGTGACAGCAAGGAAGAACAGGCTGTGACAACCAGCTTTAAGGGGCTGGATTGTATATTTATAGCTGCTGTACGTATTTATGCATAAAGGCCTTGCTTATTTAACCATTTTATGAATTTTAAGTCCATGAGTCCCAAAGACAAGATCTATGCCTAAAGTGTGTTTATTGTGGTTGGATAAAGTACAAAGTTTAGGTTTTATTTAAGCAAACAAGCCAAATGAAAATTTCACCATCTGCATTAGCCAAATTCAGCAGAGTTGTTCCCAGCACAAAGAGGAAGAGTCTCAGAAAAAAGAAGTGACCGATTGAAGCAAGTGTGAGAAAGAAACTCAAAATAACCTTGCTTCGACTATGTTTAGAGTAATACGGGGCAGGGAGAAACTTGAACAGGCTTTCAAGATTGAGGCCAGCCTTTTGAGGTAGGCCAGATCAAGAAACAGACACCATGTGGATTCCAGGAAGGCTACATTAGTGTTGTAGGATATAGTAATTGAATCTTGAATGCCTGTCCAGGTTTCTGTCTCTCCCATCTTCTACTAAACAAAATCAGTTGGGATTGAGTTTCTTTCTCAAGCCAGGATAGCCTTTTCTGCAAGGCATTCATTAACTGTTGTTTCATATTTTCATTTCTAAATTCCTTTCCAAGGACAGAATGAACTAGGCTCTCTTGTTCATTCATTAACCTGACATAAACTACCACCACCAGCTGGGCTCAAGCAACTCTAACCACTAAAATGTGTGTTTGACTGGGATGTGATTCAGTGGGCCAGGCCAACATGGTTCTCGAAACAGCTGCATTTTCAAACTCCCTATTTAGCGTGGAGCATTTTTAAAAGCAGGTTCCCTCATGGCAACCCCAGAACAAAAGCGACCTTTGGTGCTATTTTGAGGACTGGAAGGGGAGTAGCCTCGCTCGGCCCTGCATGGCTCACAGCCACCAGGGCAGGCCCTACCACAGTCCCAAGCAGGCCAATGTAGTTTCTGAGCCACAATTTCCCGCAGGGGAACCGTTTCCCTCAGCAGTTCTGGATGTGTCCCTTTAAGGTCCCACCAAATCACAAAAGCCTATCCTATACTTGAGCAATCCTATCAACTTTATTTTAATTGAAGTTTAATTAAATCTAAATGTGATTGTATTGTCTGTATCTTGGCTGGCTACCCACACTTTTTGAGATGTGGCCTTTTGTATGCCATTTAAAGTTCCTTTGCTTCCTCAAGATTGTGCCTTATATGTGAACCAGACCAACTGTGCTTTTTAAAACCATGGGGGTTTTCTTTCTCTTTTTTTTTCTTTCTGCCTTTGAGTCATTTTTTTGACTCCTGGCAACTGCCTGGAGAAGTCCCTGCAGTTTTCTTGGCAAGGTTTTTCAGAAGTGGTTTGCCATTGCCTTCTTCCCAGGGCTGAGAGACAGGGACTGGCCCAAGGTCACCCAGCTGGCTTTGTGCCTCAGGCGGGACTAGAACCCACAGTCTCCCGGTTCCTAACCTTTAATCACTGCACCAAACTGGCTCTGAAACCATGGTTAACATACAGCAAATGATGAGAATAGGCATGAACCCTGCCAATGCTGCCTACTACAGCTCAAGTCATTTCTTGGTTTGTAACTTATCTTGTTGGGGGGAACTGCTGAGAGAAAACAATTGGCCAGCTTTGTAGTGTATTCCATTGTAATTTTTTTGCACTTCGGAGATGGCACCGAGTCTGCTTTGGATTCCCAGTCAAAAATTCTCTGTGTATCCCAAATAGCAGCGAAGACCAAACAAAATCCACAAATCCATTATCCCAGTAAACATGCATACCTTTCTTCTTCCTATTCTGCTGTTCTTTTTTTCCAATCCGTTCAATTGTGTCAGATTCTCGGAGACTGCCTGGACAAGTCCCTGCAGTTTTCTTGGTAAGGTTTTTCAGGAGAGGTTCGCCATTGCCAGGGCTGAGAGAGAGGGATTGTCCCAAGGTCACGCTGACTTCGTGCCTCAGGCGGGACTAAAACTCAGAGTCTCCCGGTTTCTAGCCTGGTGCCTTAACCACTTTACCAAACTGGCTCTCATTATGCTGTGTTAATAACCCTCTTTTCTGAGACCTGTTTGGAAAGGTCACCTACTCCTTTTCCAAGCCACGGGTCATCACTCCATCCTGCTACTGATGTGCTGGCAAAAGCGATTGCTTTTCCACCCTGCCAATTCGGCTTGCTCCAGAGAGTCTGGGGCGCTGCCAAAAACGACGGGCCGCATTTCCAGTTGCAGCAGCCACGGGGCAAAGGGCAGGGTGAGGGCAACTGCTTCGGGCAGGGGGGCGCTCTTCGTCCATACTGGGCCTGCTCCCTAGGGCGGGGTGGGGACGACGCGGCTGGAAATCAAGCCCGTATACTGTAAAGCAAGTGGGGGGGGGGGAGAGAGAGAGAGAGACCCAACGCAGAGCAAGCTCAGAAGGAGCCCATCCTTCCTTTTCCTGCTGCAGAAGAGCGAGATGCTGGCCAAGTCCACGCACAACTCCCCGCCCCTCCGGCCGAAAGGTCCCGGCTGCAGCACGGGCGTTGCTTCCTCCCGTTCCCCCTTTGGAAGTAGGGAGCCTGGGGGCCAGCCCCGCGCAAATCACCGCCAGGGGAGAAGTGGCTGGATCCCTCCTCCGGCCTCTCCCCGCCCCTTCTTTTTTCCTGGGTTGACCCCAAGCGCAGGGCGGGCGAGGAAGAAAGGATTGGAAGGGGCTCCCGAGGGGTGGGGCTGGCGGTCTCTCGCCTTCCTCTTTCCCTGCCCCGTTGGCCGAAAGGGTTAACAGGCAGCTGACAACATCAGCCGCCGAGCCCCGCTGGCTTGCCATAAACATCTGGGGAGAGTTCTGGCCACTGGCAGTCTCTGAATGGCTGCTGAAGGAAGGAACGAGCGCGGAGAAGTTTAGGTTGGTGTTTTTCACACTTGGGGGGGCTGTGCAGCAGCAGCAGCAGCAGATAAGCACTAGTTCAGCGGTGAGTTTGCCTTCTCAGAAAGAGCGATCTGTTGTATCTGGAGAGCTTGCTCTGTGCTTCTCGCCCCTTCTTGCTTGTCGCGATCTCTTGCCGCGGGGGGCGGGGGAGCAATCCAAACTCTTGCGCGCCCTCTCCCCCCCCCCCCCTTCAGCCTCAGACTGGCGGATCTCCTCCTCGGGCTCCTGGCGAGCCTTGATTTCCCCTTTGGAATCTCTCCGGAAGCGCTTGTAAGCAGCCCCTGCTGGTGGAGAAAGTATATTTATGTACCCAATCTCTTCGATTGGAGAAAGTATATTTATGTATCCATTTGTTTTGCAAAGCGAGTCTCACGCATTCGGTATTTGTCAGAGGCGCCCTGCTTTCGCTCTGGAGTTCACTGCTTGGCTTTAAGTACAGCGGCGGGGGGCGGATTTTGCTTCTGCTCTTAATGTGCATAGATGGGGAAAAATGAACTAGCAAAGCATTCAGAGGATCGGAGATGTGCACCCATGTTAGCACCTTCATTTTTGCCCGTTTATTATTATTTCATAAGCTGTCCCAGTCACTCTCTAAAAGTGACATGGTCAAGTCCCGATCCAAGCCATGGATGTTGCATTCATGGTTTGTGTGTAAGATTTCCTTTCTGATGTTATCCCCACCCCCAAAGAAATTGGGGAGATGTGTAAGATTGACTAGAAAAAGAAAAGGGGTAGGAAGGGGTGCTAGATGGGAAATGCGAAAAGGAATAGCTCATAATGCATCTCAGATGCCACTTTCAGTTGATTTCTGCTGGCCCTTTTGCTTCATAAATAGGTTTTTGTGAGAGCACATGTGTGAATGAGCCATTGCCATTCTAATACCACAACTATCTCATCAGCAAACCTCAAGTGCAGTACAGGAAATGCCTTGAAATGAAAGGCAGCGTTCTGCAACCGTGCCAACGTATCAAGTTGTCGTACACCATTTGTGGAGTTTCTCCATGTTTGGTTTATCCGAAGCTGGCTTGGATCTTCCAGTCATTTGGAACTGAGATCTGTTGCTGCTTTTGAAAAGGTCCTCTTGATCATTAAGTCTGCAGTATGCAAAGCATTTCCTTCAACAAGAAATACCTGTTGCTGCCCAACACGACTTTCTTTGGTATCTGTGCGGTAGCTGATCGGCAATAATCCATACAATCACTAATAGGAGCAAAGAGATTTTTTTTAAAATATCCTCGCTGCCATCTAATGCCATCCTGTTTTTTGCAGAAAAATTCTAGTAGCCCTCTTCTTATGCGCATTCTGAGCAGATGTTTGTTTAGTTTTATTTTTATTTCAAATTTAGTCACTGCCCTCACTCAGAGGGCGACTCTGGGCGGTTAGCGGATGGAGAGGATGCCACAACCAGGCTATGTTCCTAACTGTCCCCCAGAGGGTTGCAGTTTAGATCCTTACCTGTTTCACATGATGCAGAAGGTTCCAGGTTTAATCCTTGGCATCCCCAGATAGGGCCAAAAGAAGCTACGCTCTGAAACCTTGGAGAGCTACTGTCTATCAACTGCATGGTTCACACATTACGCTAAGCTAGGTCTGTTTTAAGCATGGTTTGCTAAATAAGCCACAGTTAGCTGGGTTTACACAAGCCCCCCGGCTATTATTGGTAGTACAGTTCCCTACAACTGTGGGGGAGTAAAAGTAGAAAAGCTGTAGTGCTCATCATAAATCGTGCATGCCTCCGTTTTGGAAGCAAAGGCACCCCTGCCAACTCTACAAGCTGGGAGGGAATTTGGCCCTGCCCACGTAGGTCACATGGTCCTTTTCCCGCTGGGCCTTCAACTTCTGAGTGGCTCAGCCTTGTGCTAAGTCAAAATGCAGCCAACTCTTATTAGGATTTCAAGTGATGCGGAAACTTACCCAGAGGAGGCAGGTGGACCATAGATCCCACGCGGCACAAGACAGCCTCCTGCTGAGGCCCTTTCATGTGGCCATAAGATCTCACGCACCTCTGCGGCTTTCCTAACTTGACAGTGCCTGGGAAGGGCTGTGACAGGCAGGAGTTAGGAAAGTGATCAAAACTGTTGCAATTCTTGTTCCTTTTTGCTGTTTGGGCAATCCGTACCACTCTGCTTCTAATAGTCTGCAAAGCTGTGCTGTTTGTTCTTGGGGAAGAGAAAGCTTGTGTTGAAACTAGATTGACGTAGCGGGGAGGAAACAGTGAGCTTCAGAGAGTTAAGTCAGGTACAGCAAAAGGGAATCTGAACAATAAATATGTATATAAAGAAGAAGGAATGAGAAGAAAAACCAGAGGAGCTGGTAAAAAAGGAAGCCGGATGAGTAAATGATGTCATTACTTAGCTCCAATAAGCTGCTTGGTTTCAACAAGTCATATTCCAATTTCCTCTTTGGTTATTCTTGGTCGTCTTTCCCCTTTTTTTCCTCCCTTCCTTCAGTGTTGTTCCTTCTGGTTCCTGTGAGTATCGGCCTGCAGGGCATGGTTTTCTACTCTTCTTTTCTTACATGGAGCTGTGTGCATATGTTATAAGAACATATGAAAAAGTACAAAAATTTAAGGGGCTGGGAGGGGGTGAGACTTAGGGGAGGGAATTAATAATAATTTAGAAACTGACTAGATTGTGACTCCAGTAGACTGTGCTCCAAAGAAAGTGTGAATAGTGTGAATAGTATTCATAGTATCAATTTTGCATGACTCACACACTCTTGCGCCTGTTGGAGTCTATTAGCTATTTCTTTCCATACCCAAATAATGGATTTTTCAGCCATGAGATGATACCCCAGATTTTCTGTAATTCTTTTCATTGAGCAAGGGTGGGGAGCATCTGACCTGTGGGCACACCCCAATTTTCAGGCCTCTGGGTTTGGATCCCCTGACATTATTCAGGCCTTGCCCCTCACTGACCCTGATCCTGGTTTCTTGATATTATTTTTTCCAACCTGCTTAGTTTCCCTGGGGAACGTCCCCAGCTGGGGAAAGAGAATGCTGAATGCAAATGTTTTTGCAGAGATCAAACTCAGTCCTGTGCCTCCAATGCCTTAGTTTGCTGTGGCTGCATTCTAGAATCCCTACTGGTTCCACAGGTCTGACATGGGAAAAGGCTCCTAACCCCTCTCTCGGAGAACAGGATTCACACAGTATGTCAGCCATAACGTAGTTAGTTTGATTTTTGTTTCCCATCTTCTGATTTCTTCAGTGGTGCCAGATTCAGCAACCATGCTTCAAGAAATGATGCGTTAGTGTGATGAGTAAACCCAGGCTAAGAATGTGTCATCTCAGTGGTGACTACACTGTCACCACACTAGGAGCTGAAATGACCATATTTGGGTGCTGGTGTCCTCATCAAGGAATAGGGTTGTGCCTTGCACCTCAAAGCATACAACGTTTTTGCTTTGCCCTTGAGGCTATAATTTTAGGTCCCATTCCTGGAGGTAGCTCTACTGAGCCCAGTGGAGGGGCTGCCCTTCGAGAATTCCCATTGACCAAAAGGCATTAATTAAAACAACTCTCACCAAGCTGATCTCCTCTAGGTGAGCTGATCTTCAAATCCCATAGCGCCCACTCAACATTGTTTCAGGCTGTGCTTGCTGGGGATGGTTGAATTTGCAGAGGGCACCAGGTTGGGGAAAGTTGTACTAAAGTTTACAGTTATTTTAAATGTAACCTCTAAAAGTAGCTTTTAAGCAAGAGCAATATTCAGACTATTATTTGTAGGTCATATAAAATTGTGAATCCTGGTGTGCAGGCAGAAGATTCTTTTTCTTTCTCCCATAAAAATGGCTGAGTTTACACATGCCATCAAACTATGGTGTTTATCTGTGGTTTGTTGAATAAGCCACAGTTGAAAGAAGTTATGCTCTGAGCATAATCCATGGTTTTCAAACCACAGTGGCAGGTTTTACACATGACATGCTTAACTAAAACTGAATAAACTCTATTATGATTTAGTGCATGAACCCAGCCATAATCACATGTAGTTTTTAAAGATTTATTTTTCAAATTTGTTTGTCACCCATTAAAATGAATTTTCCCAGGGCTGCTCACACAATGCACCAAGTCACTACGTAGTTTTTCTGATTTTGTCCCTTGACTGAATCCGTCTTGTTGTGGTTTGGTCAACCCAGCACAGTTTGTTGACCAAGACCCAAAAGAATCTGACATAATCTGACATAATGATAATACTGTGGAGTCCATGGTGCTCTCTGAGCCTTGTTGTTTACTTGCAGACGTTTCATTGCCAGGCTAGGCAACATCTTCAGTGCGAAAAGGGAGTGGAACTTGCTCTCTGTTTATATACCCTGGCTTGTCTTGCCTGTGTTGGTGGGGGTGTTGTACTCTCCTTGGTAGTTCCTTGATTGGGCTGTTGTTTGCTGCTTGGTTGATTGAGTTAATAGTTAATAGCATATAATAATGATAATAGCTTAGCATAGCCTGAAAACCCAGTCAGTTCCTATAGTGTAAAAATGCTGGCGCTGCTCCTACCCGTTGAATTGGAGCAACAGGCTTTAGAGGAGGAATTTAGGGCCAAAATAGGCTCCCAAGTATGTTAAGTATCAGTTGGGCTAAAATACTCCATCCTGTCAAATGAAAAGTCATGAGATTTAGGCTCAGCAGTTGGGTAAAGTTGGTAACCTTAGCAGATTTAAAACTTCAGCCCTGAGTTCAAAGCAAAAGTCTAGTACAGAGCTTTCCAAACTGTGTGTCCCGGCTGCTGCTGCCTCCAAGCCCTGCCAGGATTCTGCACAGGTCCTAGTGCCTGCCTTGTGCCTTGCTGCCTCCAAACCTGCTGTGATTCCATGCAGGTCCTAGTGCCTGCCTTGTGCCCTGCTGTAAGAGTGGGTCGCGAAATGATGCATGTCTAAAAAGCGTGTCACCAACATGAAAAGTTTGGAAAGCTCTGGCCTAGTAAGTGGCATGTTGAATTCGCCAGTTTGGTAAGCGCACTGTAAACAAAGATGAGATGTATCTGAAAGTTAAGATGACAAAATCCTCAATATTGGATAAACAAAAGTTAAGTATATTGGAGGCAAAAACAATTCTCAGAAGTTATTTGGGGCAGATGTGCAGCACAGATTCTGGCATGCATTCACTTCTTCTAGGAAGCCATGTGTTGTTTTTTTCCCCTCCCAGATGATCTTTAATTTATTTTCTTTTGTTGCAAGAGGTGTGAAAAGTGCTGTTGTGAAATTTCAAGGAACAGAAGTACTTTTGCTACAGATTTCTTAGTTTCAGAGTGTTATAAGGTATTGTTATGGAACTGTGGATGATACACTCAGTATTATTATTATTTATTTAATTTATATGACCACCCATCTCCCCTCATGGGGAACTCTGGGCGGTTCACGGAAACAATATAGTTCTGGTACATCATCATGTAAACTAGTAGCTGTGAAAGATCCTGTGATAGTGTTTATGTAATAACATGAAAATTACCCCAGAGGGGCAAGTCCCTATTAGCCTTGTGGCTGCCTCTGAAGGCCATCTGCTGGGAGACTAGTGGGCTTCCTTGTGAGTTAGTTGGCCACTGTGAGAACAGACTGCTGGACTAGATGGGCCAGGGGTCCAATCCAGCAGGGCACTGTATGTTCTTAAATTCTATTGCTGCTAATGGTAGAACGTGCCCACTGCCCCATTGAAGAGAATGTGACTTGTGATTCAAACACAGGTAACTTCTTTCATTTGAATAGAATAGGCTTTAGTATTTTCCTTGCATTTCATTTTTCCTTTCCCGGTGGTTTGATATTTGCAAGATGCAGTAAACATGGGGTATACATACCTTCCCAGCCAGGTTTTCTTGAGGTGTATTGGACAGCAGCACAAATGGGTAACACACAAGGACCCTTTTTTGCAAACACTGAAGCACCCCAGCACCAAAAGTTTGGTGTGTTTTTTTATGGGAGGGATTAAGAGGGGAAAGTGTGTAACTCTTGCAGAGGTTTAAGCTACCCATTTCATCCCATAAAACATCTCCTTGCCACACAAATTGGAGCATTTACCTACTTGGGGGAGTTCAAAAGACAAAAAAGATACGTTATATTTGACTGATATATATCTAACTCTGTTAATATCCCCCAAACTCTCCAAAAAGCCAACCATTTTGACTCTGCCCATCCTGGTAATGTAATGACATAACTGGTCATGTCCATATACAGTATTTTTATAACCTGCCCCCTGGGACCTTCCTCTAGATCAGGGGTCCCCAACCTGTGGGCCGTGGCCCACTAGTTAAGAAGTGGGCCGCACATCAGGAGGTGAGCGGTGGTGTCAGGAACGAGCCTGTCCCTGCCGCCATGAGCCGGAGGAAGTGCAACCGGTAGCAGGAAGAAGCTGGGAAGGCGCAAAGACAGAGCCTGAGCCGGAGCAGCTGATTGGTGGGGACCCTGAAGGTGAAACACCTCCACCTATCAGCGTGCGGCAAAGAAGGGCAGAGAGGTGGGCCAAGGAGCGCAAGGCCTGATTGGCTCCTGCCTGCAAACCAGTCCACGCGATTGGCTCCCGCCTGCAAACCCCACCCCACCCCTGCGTGCAATTGGCTCCCTCCTGGTCTGTGGAAAAATTGTCTTCCATGGAACCGGTCCCTGGTGCCAAAAAGGTTGGGGACCCCTGCTCTAGATTATAACATCATTTTGGGAAGTTGAAGTCTCAACACATCTGTTGAGGGTTGTGAGTTAGAGAAGGATCAATAACGCTGCTTATGTCCATGAAGTCAGCCTCTTGATTATCCTTGGGTACTTTCTTGGCCCGCCTTTTGTTGGTTGTTGCACAAGAAAGCTCTCCAACAAGTTGTTCTGTGATTCCTGAGTGGAGATGGAGAAAGAATCTTTTAAGGATGCCTCTTCCAAAAAGCTTAACTTTGAAAAGAGTGTCTGGATCCTTTTAGTCTTGTGTTACTTGTTAGGTAATTAACTAATGGCAACCTCTGTACATTTCTGGGGATATAAACTTGAGCACTGCTGAAAAGACAGTGTAGATGCAAACTGGAACTTGCCCTCATTAGGAAGACTGAATGTTTAAAAGGGAAGAATTAAACTCTGTTAGGAGAAAAGATAAAGGATCATGTTTGATCTGCTTTGGCTTTATGTAACTTCCTCAATGACTGGCCCTTTCATAGAACAGACAGAAGAGACCTGCTTCAGACAGGGCTGGGCAAACAAATTCACTTGAATTCTCCCTCAGTTAGATAAAATGAATTTGCTTCTGAATTTGTTTTCATTGGAGAAGAGAATTTCACTTAATTGTACATGTTCATGTTAGATGGAATGTAGTGTTCACTTATTCATCAGCTGTAGGTGTGATGTGAGAGCCAGTTTGGCGTAGTGGTTAAGGCACCAGGCTAGAAACTGAGAGACGGTGAGTTCTAGTCCTGCCTTAGGCACAAAGGCAGCTGGGTGACCTTGGGCCAGTCCCTCTCTCTCAGCCCTAGGAAGCAGGCAAGGGCAAACCACTTCCCAAAAACCTTGCCAAGAAAACTGCAGGGACTTGTCCAGGCAGTCGCCAGGAGTCAATACTGCAGAGCTTTCCAAACTGTGTGTGTCGCCACACACAGCGTGGTGTGTCGCCACACCACCCGGAAGCGGCGGCGCGCGCACAGCGGCGGCATCAGTGTTTCCGCGTTTTAGCGGAGGCTACCGCCGCCGCTATGCACGCGCGTGCCGCCACACACACCCCCGCGCCGCCGCCGTGCACACGCGCGTGCCCCCACGCCGCCACCGCTGGTGTGTCGCCAGCGGCGGCACTTTGGAAAGCCCTGCAATACTGACTTGAAAGCACCAAAAAAAAAAAGGTGTGATCTGTGTTTATTTATTATTTATTTAATTTATATAACCGCCCATCTCCCCCAACGGGGAACTCTGTTGTTGTGTCTGTGTTGTGTCTTTTATTGTACAGTCTTACCTGAACTAGTGTGTAGCTCCTGGCCTCAGTAACTGTGTAGGATCTGGGCTGGTTATTATTTGGATGAGAGACCACCAGGCCATATCATATCTTTACCCTGGAAGTAAAATAAAATTCTGGTAGGAGGCAATGGCAAATCACTTCCATACTGTTGCCAGTAAAGGTGCTTGAACGTTGAGTTTGACACAGACAAAAAATCTTAGCCTCCCTGGCTAAGGGATCACTTACTAGTGATCAACTCTTGGGTTTATTCAAAAGGAAGCTGTTCCCCCCTCCCCAATAATTACCAGTGAACAGTGTGTATGTGGGGGTGTCCTTTACATTCATTGAGAATACAATAATAGAGGAAGACCACCTTGAAACTGAATGAGCAGGAGATGTAAATAATGAAAGTTAAGTTGCTGAAACTAATGCAGGAAAGTGGGAGCTGCTGCTGTTCCTTCAGGGATACAGGGATGAGCACACCTGTCCTACTTCTGCATGTACAGTCTGCAGGAAAGAGCCTCTTCTGCCCACGAAAGTTCACTTTGCAAGCAAGGACTCGGGAAACTCAGGGCCTTAAATCAATGGAGAGTCTCCATGGGAAGAGATGGTTTGTCCTGCAGTCTCTCTGTGTGGAAGGAAGGGAGCTAGCATTGCTGGTGGAACAGTATCAGAAGTCCTGAGCACACTTGCTAAATAATATAATGATTATTTTTGAAGAATGTTAGGAAATCAAGCTTTCTGAACAGTTTGTTTGTCACTCCTCTTTGGATTTAATAGCTTGTTTTTTACATAATGAGAGGGAGTTATATTTTTTTTAAAAAATATTATTTCGGTAGGCACTGCGATTTCCCTGCCGGGTTTAGTAAGCTAAAACTATAAAACTTGGCATTGCTTATCTTTAAAGGCTGATTTTATTTTATTTTTGAAAAACCTGAACTGTTATGGATAGCAAAATTAAAAAGCGAGCAACGGTGGACTTATTTATTTTTGTACATTTTTGGTCTTGACTTTCAACCAACTTTTCAAGGAGGCCCACAGCTGAAAGAAACCTATAGTCCTAAATCTGTCTGTCTGCACGGAAGCAGTTAGGGATTATTGGGTTCAAGGTTGAAGGGCAGTTAAAACATTCAACTTACAGTATAATAAATCTTGAAGGACAGCATAAACCAGTTGCTGAGAACAGGAAGCAGTTCATTCCTGTACATCTTATTTTTATTTATCCAACTTCTATCACCACCCATCTCCCCCGAAATCAGATGTAACAATAAAATAGTGCCACTGCTGCAAACATTAAAAAAGGCATTCTAGTGACCGGCTGTAGGGAGATCTGTATATCTGAATAACTCTCCCTAACAGCTGTGTGCATTGCACAAAGCCCAGTTGTCTGGTTCATTTGGCATGGAAGATGGGTCAGAAACCAATGGCAGGCAACCATCTGGTACTCATCCAGGCTACATCCTGGAAATAACATCTCTGAAATACTCTCTGAAGACTGTCAGTTGCAATCGCCCAGAGTCCCCTTTGGGGGAGATGGGGCGGTGATATAAATCGAATTATAAATAAAATAAGTAAATTTGTCAAAGCACCCTTATTTTATCAACCCTCGATCCAGGCTGATAAGAGACCCCAATTATTTTGGGCCCAGGTCTGTGCTACTTAAATGTATGGTTGCCAAATCTGGACTGTAAAAATCCAGACAACCACTTGCTATAAAATATAGCAAGAATTCAAATATCTAAGTTCCTTATATTGCTTTTGGTATTCTGAGACCCTGGCTTGGTTTTAGTGGTTTTCTGTATTATGGAACAATTCTGGGCTTTTCCTATTCTGATTTGGTTTGATTTCTTCAGGTTTTGGGTCAAGCCTTTACATTTGAACTGGTTTATACTTGCTCTAAAATTGGGAGCACCATTATGTTGGCTGGATGCTGTGCTAAGCCAGAATGGATTTGTTTGGTTTTGCATAACATAATGTATGAACTTAGTAAATTGTGATTTATTCAATATAAGATCCCTAAATAACCTGTAGCATGGTATGGTGTGTGAATTCTATCATGGTTTGCTCTAAAGGAAGGTGAGCCTGAGAGTTTTGGAACGCTAAATTCTGGTTTGGCACTTCCTCTAAACCATTTCTTTTTAGGAGGATATGGATTTATTTAAAAAAAATATGTAAGATTTTGCATTTCTAGAGGAACACTTACTGTAAAAAGTTTTGATCTTTTTCTCAAATAATCCAATTTATAGCAACTTAAACAATATCCAGTTTCTTAAAATAAAATCTTCTTCTTAAAGTTAATTTTGCTAGCAGAATTGCATGGGGTACTGACTCTTTTTCTAATGTGCTCTGCATAATGTTGCTTATCCTGAAAGGAAAAAGTGTGATGGATGTGTATGTATGTCTACTGAATATTTAATGAATGGCCTTTCTGTCATCAATAAGAAAACAGTAATGTCAGTTAAACACAAAGAAGAATAAAAATAGTTGGTTGCAAAACAAGAACCACAGATGGAGTTTTATGCAAAAGTGACTGGTCTGGAAACCCCCTCGGGTACAGAATTCTTAGTCACAGGGGGAAAATGTAATTGTCTCCAACTCTTGAAATGGTTCCCTAGAGCTGGGGTAGGTAAGATGGTGCCCATAGGCATCAATCTTTTGCAGACACTTCTAATGCCTGCCAGACCTTCTTCCCCGCTTGACTTTAAAATACTTTAAACATAAACAATTGATTGTCAAAAATAAATGGGAAGCTGGTGTCCTGCAAAGCATCAACGTCTAGCTTCATCTTTATTTATAAATGCTCCTGGGTCCCACACAGGCCCCAGAGGTATTCTGAGAAAATAAAAATAGTGGATGGCTGCAATCAGAGCTTTTTCCAAAAATGTGCATAGCTGCTCAGAAAGGAAGAGAAGGGTGAGTCAGGAAGATGGAGGACTTCCTGGAAGGCTAGAGAATGTGGCCCAAAGCAGTCTCACTCCTTTGCCTTTTGGAAGATGGGAGCTTTGTGATAGGCCATGCCAACTCTTGACAGCCATTTTGTAAAGGTGCCTGAAATAAGCATTCAAAATTCGAATTGTGCTTGCCATGAAGCATTGTGAAATAATCTGACCAACTTTCTTACTTCTTCTTGGTCTTGTAACTGTAAAGAGGTTGGCTGACTGTGTGGCCGTACCTCCTTAGCTAGGTCACTTCTACATTCAGCTGGCCTGAGAGAAAGGAGCTGCAAACTGTAATTACATGGCTTCTAAACTAGGAAGTTTTCACAGATTCATGAGTTCCTCTCCTGGGGAAGTGGGCACAAACTTTTTCCTTTTCTCTTGTTTAGCTACAGATCCAAATATTTAATTGTATTAAGCATGTCCATTGATCATGATAGACTACATATTGGATTGACAGAAAACTGTCTACCTTACCTTTCCCTTCCAGATGATTAGAACTGCCTTCCTTCCTCATCTCAACTACTATTATTTATATACAGTATTTGCATTTTGTGTATTTGCAATTATTAGCAGTTTTGTATCTGTGAGCATGTAAAGTCATTGTCCAGTATGATGCAAAGATTCAGGTGACTGAATTTAAAAAGAGGGGCAGGTGGTTGGGAATGGTGGTTGGTTGACTGGAGGCCAAACTTTAAATTTTTTGGAGAAATGAGTTGCAGTGGGCAGGATACTTAGGCCAAGTAGGTAGAGCTGTATTGTGCTAATGGACAGGCTGGATTTTCTGTTGTTCTTCCCGGGGCGGGGGCGGGAATGGGAGGAGAATTGGTTATTCTTTTTTTCTAAAGCGTGCTAAACTTATTTTAGGGCATACGCTCCAGTCTTCTCATGTTTCCTAATTGACAAGTTCCTACCAGGAGGAGGTGTTGTCTTGGACAAAAGTAATAGCAGCTGGCCCTTGGATGTACTTGTGATTGACAGCAGCTGAGAAACAAAAGATAAAGACAGGAATCTATTGATTGTTGTGCATACTACAGGATCAGAGGTGGATATTACAAGAGTAGAGAAAGCATTTTGGCCTGCTGCCTCCACTTGTTCCATATTTATGCTACAATGCTAGGAACATTCATACTTATGTATGAATTATTATTAGTAGTAACAATTAATAATTAATTACTAATTACTAATAATTAATATTAGTAATTATTATTACTTATGTATTTAATAATTCACTGTTGTCATCCTAAGGAAAAGCCATGCTACTTTTTCAGTTGAATTTCAAAAGGTTAATTTTTTTAATGTCATGATGCACAGCTGGAACTTGTGATGTTTGGACAGATGCCTCTCTCTGTGTCCTGATTCCAAGTGTTGTCTTCCTATTGTGCAGCCTTCCCCTCGGTGGTGACCTCCAAGTACGCTAAAATCGCAACTCCCTGAACTCCCATCAAGAGTTGGGGAAAGGTTCACCAATCCTAATTTCTAGCCAAATGCTGTTCATTTGGCTTTTTCTATGTATAATTATAGCAGCATTTCAGCCCATTTGTTGTTTTTTAAACATTTGCTATGTCACATGAGCACTTGTGCAACAGTAGTCCTTTAAATAGAATCAGGACAGATTTCTAGAGCTTTTGTGTCATTCTCAAAGGAACCTCTATGACTGAAAATAAGTAAGGGAAAAGGGTTGTTGTTTTTCCTAGAAGTGTGTTGTTTTTTTCATTCTTGAAGGCTCATGACTAAACCCACTTAATTAAACCACACCGGTGGGATTTTAAACTGACTGAAGTGCTCTTGCATCCATATACTATTCAAGTGAGCAAATACTTATCTACTTTAAATGATTTTGCATTTCCTCTGAGAGATCTATCAGCCTCTCACTTTGGCAGACTTTCAGTGGTGTAGAATTCCAGCACTAAAAGGCAGCAATTGTCAAGAAGGTTCCCCTGAGAGCACACGAGGCTGAAAATGTTCCAAGCTAAATGTATTTTACATACGGAGGTGTCACGCTACGCTCATGCCACCTGAACAGAGGTAAGTAAGGAGACTTGTCTGAGCAGTGATAGATTGACAGTGCAATGAGCTCTCTTTTATTTTTATATATTTTACAGTTTTATCCCAGATTGGTAAACCAGGAAATCCGGGTGCGTGAAAACCCGGAAGCCACCGTGGCGCATGAAAACCCGGAAGCCACCGCTTCTGAGTTTTCACGCGCCGCCACCATGATGGCGCTTCCAGGTTTTCGCGCACCGCCGCTGTGGCAGCGCTTCCGGGTTTTCGCGTGCCGCCGTTGGTGTGTCGCCAAAAGGAAAAGTTTGGAAAGCCCTGGGATAGATAAAAAGGTGGTGCCTTAGATGCTACAGGTCTTGAGTTTACCTTCAAAGAATAATGCATGAATAACATCAACCAGAACCAGATGTCCCACATAAACTAAGTCTTAACTTCCTTACTTACCCAGTGAGCATCTTGCTTCTCTTCTCCAAATACTTAGCTCTCTCAGCTGGCTAGCATGGCTGCAATACCCCACTCTGTGTCCAAATGTTCCAGTGCTTTAATTCATTAAAATGGGATGAGCCTTCTGACAGTATTTTATTTAATCATTTTAAGAGACTCAAATCTCAGACCTTCCTGTACATGAAAACATTTAGAAACCTAAGGACTGATGCTTAAAAATATGTTTTATTAATTTTCCTTGGTTTTGGCCTTGCCTTACACTATGGAGAAGCAATCTGCTTCATGTGGCACATCAGGAATGGGAAGCCCGTGAGACAGACAGCCTTAAGTGACTTCTTAGCTATATTGGGGCTAAAGTAGTATTTTTCTCTTTATTTCAACAACATTCAAAGGCAGCCTTGAGGTACGTAAAAGCTGTTAGCCTTTGTCACCCAACACTTTGGAGGGAAATCAGGTGAGGTCTGACTGAGGTCTGGAAGAACTCCTTTTGCTATGGAACCTGTCTTTTTAGCTACCAGTGACAGGCTAAGTAAAGCTTTGCAAGACGTTGCCTATAGATATATATGATTAGACCAGGAGACTGTGAGTCCTAGTCCCGCCTTAGGCATGAAAGCCAGCTGGGTGACCTTGGGCCAATCACTGTCTCTCAGTCCTAGGAAGGAGCCAATAGCAAACCAGGAGACTGAGAGTTCTAGTCCCGCCTTAGGCATGAAAGCTGGCTGGGTGACTTTGGGCCAGTCACTCTCTCTCAGCCCAACTCACCTCACAGGGTGGTTGTTGTGGGGAAAATAGGAGGAGGAAGGAGTTTGAGGTATGTTCGCTGCCTTGAGTTATTTGTAAAAATAATGAAGGCGGGATACAAATAAAAACACAAAAAATAAAATAAAATAAAATAAAATAAAATAAAATAAAATAAAATAAAATAAAATAAAATAAAATAAAATAAAATAAAATAAAATAAAATAAAATAAAATAAAATCTCTTATGTCCTGGAAACTGTTCCTGTATCTCATATGCTTTGCTGCATCCCCAGTACTAACATCCACTGTTTTCTAATTTGCAATAGTTCAGGTTGCTGATAATTAACAAATGGAAACATCAGCAGGGGTTACAACGGCCAAGTCCCAGGTGATATGACATAATGCATCATATCATTGTGGGACTGAAAGGTCATCACTTCTATGGATTTACTTGGTGTTTATGGGGCACCTTTAAAAGCTTGGCTGAATGCATGTCCTCAAAGCTATTTTCTTTATGATAGTCAATTCTTAATATTATGGAGATTGTTTTTCTGAAGACTAGCACACTTTAATTATTTTCATGGATCTTGCTTTTAAATATTTAAGTACAGATAAATCTTAAAAGGAAAAATAATTTTTACTCTGTTGAATTTTATCAGGATAGAAATAATGATGAGTTCACACACCATTTTGGTATGATGAATTCCATGGAAGTTTTAAAAAATAAATGAAAATAGATATTCATTCCTTGGGCGGAACTGCACAAAATACTACAAATTTGATTGTGTCATAGTTGTATATAAAGCCTTCATAATATGTATTTTTAAATATTTCTTCAGTGTGAAATCCAACCTTTTCAAAGCCGCGCCCCCTGGGTGAACCTTATTAGCAAAGTGCCTGCTACTTCCCCAAGATCCTTTTCATAGCACTAAGGAAAAAACAAATATATCTCATTATGGTCTAGGACAGCTTTCTCCAACTTGGATTCCTTCCAGAGCTGTGAATCTCAATTCCCAGAATTCCTCAGCTAGACTGGCCTTTACTGAGAACTTTGGGAATTGAAGTTCATGCAGTCTGGAAATTGCCTAGGTTGGGAATGGCTGGCTTATCACAATATGTGAACCCAGCCATTTTGACTTGTTCAACAAACTGTGGTTAAACCAAACCATGGTTTAGTGCAGGGGTGGGGAACCTTTTTTCTGCCAAGGGCCATTTGGATATTTATAACCGGGGACCGGGGGGTGGAGGGCGGGGTTTCTGGGATTTCCGTGGACCGGGGGCTGGAGTTTGCAGGCGGGAGCCAATCACAAGCACTGGGGGGCGGGGTTTGCGGGCGGGAGCCCCACAGGCCTTGGGCGGCAGCCCCGCAGGCCTTATACGGCCCGCGAGCCTGACGTTGCCCACCCCTGGTTTAGTGTAATGTGTGTACCTTATATGTATAAAACAGCTTCATATGTGAGCAGTGAGTATTACCCTGGATAACCAATCTGGTTGGAAAAAACAAGCCTTCTAGATGTTCCTCATCAGCTCCTGGAGCCTCCAGAATTGACATCCTTTGACTGGAGACATAAAAGCTAGGCAGTACTTGGCAGAGTCCAGTGCGGTTCAATTGAGTCATCTTTTTCTAAAAGAGTAGCAGCACATATCAGTTGTTCTGCCCAAGTGGGTCGGTCCACCCACTCTTCCCTTTTCACCCTCATTGGATTCATAAGCTTTGACAATTATGGCTTGTTCAGTTTTGAATAGGCCTAGTATCCCTGGTGTGCCAGTCAGAGAAAGATGGACAGTGCCCCATAGGAAGCTTACATCCAGCCCTAAATGCATAGGCTGCAGCCTAGAAAGCATGTGCATGCATCTGCACAGCTTGGCTATGGGCCTCTTGTCCTGTTTATTGTTAGCCTCTTTAAACAACCATCCACCACTCCACATCCTGAATAACGCATTTGGATGATCTGCTGAAGAGGAAGCTCTAATAATTCCATGAATAGCCCATAATAAGAGCTGAACACTTTATTAGAAACTGAAGCAGACTTATTTTAGTTCCATGGTAGTCATCATGAAACAGCTGGTATGGAAAATGAAACATTTCTGCTACTTTTGGGTCCTTAAGGGGCTGTCTCAAAATAACAATCCTGTTTAGTAAGGGAATATCCCCAAATTCCTTACTGCACACAATAGATGTTTTCCCCATGATGTAATGGAAGCTAATTTTTAAACGAATCTGGTGAGCCTCTTGCTAAATGGCAGATGGCTGTATTCTCTGCTAAGGCCACAGCAAACGGAAGTAACCGTTTATGCAGAGGGGATATAAATAATATGCAACCTTCTACCTTTGCACTCAGGACGTTTCAGTCATTGGCCTTTCCATGAAAGGTAGTGAAAGACTCACAATTAAAAAAACAGCAGCCACAAATAGTTAAGGCTTTTACCAGTCACTGAGTGAGTTCATATATCACACTAAGCTATCATCTGATTTTAGGTGTAGCATGCTATGTGCACCTAACCAGTTGAGGTTCTTTCTGTAAACTATAGCTTGACATACCATGGTTTAACATAGTGTATACCATGTAATACCATGACATACCATGTAATACTGAGCTAGAAAGGCTAATGAGCTGATTCAGTACTGGGCATCTTCTAAGCTAGCATTGGCCTCTTTGGTCCAGCAACCAGCTTGTCAACCAGCTCTAAAAGTTCATACCTGGTAAATTAGTTAACTACCAGGAGTTGTAACTCAGTGGTAGAGCATGCAGGAGGGTCTAGGTTCTATCATCGGCATGTCCAGGTAGGGTTGGAAAAATTCCTCTATGCAACCCTGATCTTCTTATCTGCTATGAATTTGGCTTAAAACCGTGTATTCCACTTTATTTGCTGTGAGGAACAGCTTTGAATCTCGTGTTCCATATTTTCCTATCATGTTTAAAATGGATTTTTCATAGTTTCCCACATTCATCCCCTGTACAGAGAGACAGCATTTCACCTCTGACATTTAGTCATGAGGGAACTATGAAAACTGTATTTTTGGATGTGGTATTGAGCCTGATTTGCAGATTGGTGCTAACGCTTCTTCCACCCCCAAATCATCACTGCCAAAGCTTGAACTGCTTGCCGTGCCATAAATGGGCCAGCAGATTCAGATTCCCCCTGAAAAAAAGTCCCGTTATTGTCAACAAAGAGCACTCCGATTTTTCCCTCAAGTTTGTAAAAATTAGATCAATTTTAAACTGAACGCAAGACAACAAGGCAGTGTCTCAGAACAAACATCAAGAAACTTCCTGAACTCTTCAACTTCCCTTCAGCTTCTTTTATGCTGAGGGGGTCCACTGTACGCAGCTTTTTCCTGGTGATCAAAAGAGGTCGTTTTGAATTTTTACAGAAAAAAATAATTGTTCCAATAGAAATGACTGACTTTTGCATTTTCAGCTTTGGGGCCCAACTTCCAAGTGAGACTTGTGTCCACACGTGCCTGGCCCAGCTGATGTTTTGTTGCCTCTGAGTTTTGAATAATAGATAGATTCTGGAAAACAGCATAGGAGAGAAAGCGTGGTCAATGCTGCATGGCCAGATGATATGACTGAACCTGCCCATCTGGGCAGCCATTTGTGAGAGCACCTTCAACATGGCAACCTTCCAAATGGGTCTGCTTGCCCCATCTTATGCAATAATCAACCTTGCAATGAATATTAAAATAAAACTTTGTTCAAGAGCAATTAGCGTAAAAAAAAGTCTCAAGATCAAACCTTTCCCAAATGGTCAATAGCCCACCACGAAACAGGCATGGATTATTCCTGTCGTGAAGTACGTTTCTCTGTGTATCACTTCCTACATAAATTCCACACTCAGATGAAGTTTGAGCATTTAGGCATTAGCTATATATGTACTAATTAACTATTAGTACATATATTGTTCTCATACCTTTTGAGCCCATAATTTAAAAACACCTTTTGTCCCTGCCCAGCCTAGTAGGATATGAATATTGCTCATGTATATACATGACTATATAATAGGGGTGTGGTGGCTCAATAGGGGCGTGGTGGCTCAGCGGGTAAGACGCCAGGCTTGTCGATCGGAAGATCTCAAGTTCGGAGGTTCGAATCCCTAGCCCCGCGTGATGGAGTGAGCTCCCGCACTCGCCCCAGCTCTTGCCAACCTAGCAATTCGAAAGCATGCAAATGCAAGTAGATCAATAGGTACCACTTCGGTGGGAAGGTAACAGCGTTCCGCGTGCATCATGCCGGCCACATGACCGCGGAAGCGTCTTCGGACAACGCTGGCTCTTCGGCTAAGAAACGGAGATGAGCACCGGCCCCTAGAGTCGGACACGACTGCACAAATGTGTGTGGGGAGCCTTTACCTTTTTATATACATGAAATGTTTTCTTTGTTTGATTCGGGGGGGGGGCTGCTGCAATTGAGACACCCTTGGTGGGTTATATTCATAACAATAAAACATCTGTGATATAGTTACAGTTACCCAACAATGCGTAATAAGAATACCCTAAATTAAACTACTGATAAAATCATAAATACAACAAACCAAAAAGCAATACAAATAGATGGCCGCTTCTGTCAATTAAGGCCCTTTTCAAGAATTCTGTTTCTAATAATTTCCGGTAGCCTAACAGGGTAGGAGCTGATTGAATTCAGGGGAGATAATATTGGTGCTGCCACAGAGAAACAATGTTTGCAGATCTCCTTCCCCCTAATCTCACAAGAGTGTGGGATTACAAGAGTGTGCACTACAAATAGATACTCCTGGGAGCTTCACATGAGGCAGGTTGAAATTGGGTGGAGGAGGCAGCCTAAACCCAGTTTTAGTGAAGTCTCATAAGTGGAAAGAAAGAACACTTATGTCTTATTTGTTACAAATGCAGTTTTCATGTGAATAAATTAATGTATTAATGTATTGCTTAGCCCAGAGTTTCTCAACCTTAGCTACTTGAAAATGAGTGGACTTCAACTCCCAGAATTCCCCAGCCAGCCATGTTGGAGTTGAAGTTCAACACATCTTCAAGTTGCCAAGGTTGAGAAACACTGGTTTAACCTATTGTTAGATGTGGTGCCTTGGTAATAAATTCTGGGTAAACGGACCTTATGTTACTTCTGGTAGTGACTTTTTGCATGGAGTTTGCAGCTTCGCTTGCTACTTTCAGGTCTTGCCTTTTTTTCTATTTCCTGAATAGAAACATTTTATGGCTGTTGGTATTTTTCCTCCATTCTGTACCAACAATTTTATAACATGACTCAGTACAGGTGTACTTAAGAGAAAAATTGGATGGAATTGTGTCATATTTGCATGACTTAGGAGTAGAAACAGAAGAGAAAATATATCTTGGATTTTTTTATTATCAAAATTGGGGTTTACCCTTGCCCAATTTCCTTTTGTTAAGTCACACAAACTGGAATTAATGTTTATTTTTAGTAAGGAGATCTTGTTAGATGAGAGATTACTTTTTTTTTGAAAATGATGCTTATTCTTCCTGCTGCATAAAAAAATCCCCAGTAGCTATTCTCATACAGAGGCAGATTTTGAAAATGGGAAGACTACTGAGCAACAAAACAGATTAGACTGCAGAAAATTCTGGAAATAGAATGGGGTTGCCAGAAGTAAGGAATGGTTTGTGTGTGTCCATGTGCTTCTTCACATTTGTGTGGTCCTGTCATGGTGGCCTGAGAGCAGTTTGGTTTATATGAGTCAGCACTGAAAAGAGTTTCAGCGCAGACATGCACATTGAGGTCTTTAGCATGAGCCTGAACTGACCTGAAAGGCATGCCTGTACAGTCCTAATTATTTCTGTGTGTTTGTTATTTAATTTTAGTGAACCCCAAGGAGCTGACTAGGCCAAAAAAAAAAAAGCTGTGGCATTACATAAAAACAACAGCAAAAAGAGTGAAGTAAAAATTTCCCAGAGAAGCAGAGCAGATGGAGGATGGGGCAATGTTATTATTATTTGGTTAAACAAGGTGCAATACGGAACTCTGGTGTCATATATTGCTCTCACAGGAAATGAATAGAAAAGCTGAAGTGAACTTCAGAGAGAACTGACATCTCCTTCTGTTGAAGCCGTCCCAGGTCTGTTTCCTTATTTTGCAGCAATCCTTTTGGTCTGTTCCCTGGATGAGAGGTATAAAGTTTTGAGGTTGGTACAGTTGGGCTAGAATGATTGCATGTGAGATTGATTGACTCAATTGTTGCAGAGGCAGAGAATTGTTCACAAATCCTTCAAAAGCTCAGAGAGCAAAGATCTGACTGAGAACAGTTTAATCCACCTTTTTTGAGAGAAGGGGAAATTGTAAATTTGGCTGGGATCAACACTGCACCCAAGCCTGAGGCTCAAGATAATTTTCTTAAGGAATCGTATGAAATTTGGAGAAGCTAAGGAGCTATCACCTCAGAGAAAACATGGCTGAATTGTGAGAAAAGGGAACCAGGAGAAAGGGGAAATGGAGGAAGAGAGAAGAAAAGGAACTTGCGAGATAAAAAGTTCTAGAGATACTTTCCAGTATGCAGGGCTATGTGGAAGGAGGGAAGCTAGGGAGACTGACCGAGGGACAGGATCACAAGGAAGTGAGACAAAGTAATTTGTGTATTTAAAGCTGAGGAATCAGTGGATGGAAGAAGGACAAGCAAAAGGGGTCAGTTGGCTTGTGACAAAGCTGCTCCGAGGTTCCAGATACAGATAAGGATGTACAGTGTTGGATTATAAGGAAATGATTAGGCAAAAAGGGTTTAGAGAGAATAGTTTGTGGGGGCTGTGGTTCAGAGAAGAAAGGAGGCAGAAAGTTACCATGTGCACAGATTCTGAATTGTCCAAAGAAGGAGAATCTTGCCAGATTTGGCTTTATTGTCACGGATAGTAAACAGGTAGTAGGCGGAATCACTTTCTCGTTTGAAGCAGTGGGTTTTTGTTACAGAGGGTCATTTTCTTTGGTCCTACATGAACTGCGGCATGTACGGAAATATATTTGTGAAGGCTTTGTTTAAACAGTCAAACAGGGAAACAGCAAAAGAGAGCCTGTAGTTTATAAATGAATCATTTTTCACTTGAGCAGAAAAAAATTGAAACAAGTGAAATAAGAGGAAGTGGGTAGATAGAATATTGTGTCAAAGATGCAAACAACCAGCAAGAGGAGTGTGCAAAAAATGATACTCCATAAACCAATGTTCTGAAGGGGCAGGGGGGCAACATGTGTAAAGCCTCGCACACCATTCTGCAAATATGGAAGAAGCAAAAATTAGTTCAGCTAAACAGGAAATAAAGATAACATTACTTAGATGGGAAGCTGCGTGCTGGGAGTAGATTTACTTAGCAACTACTGTACTGGCGTGCTGGGGTTGGGTTGACTTGGCAATGCTGTTTGCTGTATTTATACAATGTAATTAACGCTAACAACCAGCCACCATTCCAAGCAGATCTTAAGTTAGAGCAGGGGTGGGCAACGTCAGGCCCGTGGGCCGTATAAGGCCCGCGGGGCTCCCGCCTGCAAACCCCACCCCTTCCACGCGATTGGCTCCCGCCCGCAAACCCCGCCCCCCAGTGCTTGTGATTGGCTCCCACCCACAAACTCCGGCTCCCGGTCCGCAGAAACCCCACCCCCCCGGTCCCCAGTTATAAATATCCAAATGGCCCTTGGCAGAAAAAAGGTTCCCCACCCGAGTTAGAGCATACTGTCTTCTCTTAGATGAGATGGTCTTTTGCCCTGCGTGTTTTCTGCTGTGCTGCTCTTCCGTCAGTCAGTCACAGCATTTGTAATAGATACAGATAGATAGGACTTTTGCCCTAAGGGCTTCTGAGAGCATCTGTTTGATTGTATTCTGGCAAGAAATAAGGTTTTCCAAGATCTTTGCAAATCAGACATTCCATTTATTAACGCTGAAATGAAGTGAGCAAAGTGAATAGATTTTCCTTTTCTAATGCAGCCAAAATGTTTTCCCTCCAACAGCAGCATTGCATAGCTATGTAATGAGACTAGGCAGATTAGCTGAGACCATAAATAAAATGTAACGTCTAACTTATTTTAGCAAGTACTTAATCTACACAGGAAACAAGTACGTTTGTTAAAATATTTCTACTTCCTTTGGAAGGTACTTCAGTAAGTCTCCAAACTTCTGGTTTTTTACTCTAGTTTTTTTTCCTGAATTGAACTGGAGGCTGTAGTCTGTGAATAGTAAAACTATCTGAAACATTTCACAATTTATATACAAGTGGAACGTTGCATGTGTTTGTGTGTAACAATTTCTTAGTTCATAGCTCAAATTTAGCTATGATTTGTTTAACAATGGTTTCCAGAATAAAGAAGAACTATAGTTGCAATCGAAATTATTCAACCCCCATTGCAAATCAGGTTTATTGTCAAAATTTACAGACTTTCAGCTGCTTGCAATGAACAAATCAAACAAAAGCAATTGAAATAGCTCAATACAATGAATGCTTCAAGTGGTGTCCCCAAATTCAACTGAAAATGCAACTTATCATGACTTCTCCAGTCTCAAAATTATTCAACCCCGTCATGGCAAGCATCTTCAGTACTTAGTAGAGCACCCTTTTGCTGTTATGACCTGCTGCAAACGAGATGCATAGCCAGACACCAGCTTCTGGCAGCGTTCCTGAAGAATCCTAGCCCTTTCCTCATGAGCAATGGCCTCCAGTTCAGTAATATTCTTGGGTTTGCGTGCTGCAACCGCCTTCTTCAAATCCCACCAGAGATTTTCTATGGGGTTCAAGTCAGGTGACTGTGATGGCCACTGTAGAATCTTCCAGGACTTCTTCTGCATCCAAGTCTTAGTGGAATTTGATGTCTGCTTGGGATCATTGTCCTGTTGGATGCATCCAATGATGCCCAAGCTTCAGCTTCCTTACAGACGGCATGACGTTTTCTCCTGGGATTTCCTGATACTTCAATGAATCCATCTTGCCTTCCACACACTGCAGGTTTCCAGTGCCAGAGGATGCAAAGCAGCCCCAGAGCACCACCGAGCCACCACCATGCTTAACTGTAGGCAGAGTGTTCTTTTCAGTGTATGCTTCATTCTTCTTCCTCCAGACATACCGCTGATCCATCGGGCCGAAAAATTCCAGTTTTGTTTCATCGCTCCACAGAACAGAATCTTCTGTGGCTTATTTATATGATTGTGAGCATATTGGAGCCGACTTTTCTTGTGCTTTTGGGTCAGTAGTGGTGTACGTCTTGGAGTTGTGGCATGGCAACCTTCTGTATTTAGTACGCGCCTTACTGTGCTCACCGAAATCTCAGTGCCTGCTGCCACCAAGTCTTGCTGCAGGTCTTTTGCAGTCACTTGAGGGTTTCTCTCAACCTGCCTTCTCAGAAATCTGGTTGCAGCCACTGACAGCTTCCTTTTTCTGCCCCGTCGAGGTAGTGTAGCCACTGTTCCTTTAACTTTGAACTTGCAAGCTATGCTTCCAGCGGTGTTTCTAGAAACATTCAGTGCCTTCATTATCTTTTTGTATCCTGTTACTTGTTTGTGAAGGGTGATGATCTCTTCTCTTACCTTTTTGGACCATTCTTTTGACATACCCATATTTCTAACATGCAGTCAAACGTGACACTCAACAAACCCCTAGCCAGTTCAGGTATTTCATGTGTTCCAGCTCAAGCACACCTGGTGCAACTAATGAAGCCCTTGATTAGTTGCATCAGGTGTGCTTCAGACAACACCTGTGTGCTGTTGTGACGGATTCTATTCAGGGGGTTGAATAATTTTGAGACTGGAGAAGCCATTATCAGTTGCATTTTCGGTTGAATTTGGGGAAACCACTTGAAGCATTTGTTGTGTTGAGCTATTTCAATTGCTTTTGTTTGATTTGTTCATTGCAAACAGCTGAAAGTCTGTAAATTTTGACAATAAACCTGATTTGCAATGGGGGTTGAATAATTTCGATTGCAACTGTAGTTGAGTTCACACAACACACCAAGAAATAATTCATAGTTTACAGACTGCATTATGTTTTGGCTTGCACAACTAGTGAACAGACTGCATTATGGCTTATTATGGTATGAATCCAACCTTCCAAGTTAAGATACAGTAAGAGTTTGATTGTCTCTTAAGTATAGCAGACCTACTGACCATGTTCATACAAGCTTTTTTGCCTATGTCCATCCATAGCTACTTGCCTGTCCACTTCGTAATGCTCAGCAATCAATCTAGGAAGTTTCCAGTTAATTCTACAGGTAGCCTGTCATTGCCACCCTTGGAATGATCTAGGAAATTAAACCTCAGTTTAAAGTTGGTTTAAGATCCTGGGTTTTTCAAAGCCCATTCAACCATTATTCCCTAACTCAGATGAATTGGGAAACTCGGGTTAATTGGGAACCACCCTACATTGCTACGTCCTAGGAAGGAGGCTGTCCATGCAGGCTTCTTCCCCATCCCTTGCTTTTTGGAATAGCTTGCCAGATGCAGAGTTCAGAAAAAATCAAAAGCTGACCCTTCTTTTGCATTGGTTTGGCTGATTCTCAGGGCTGCAACTGGGGGCGGCAAGTGGGGCATGTGCCCTGGGCGCCGCGCTGGGGGATGCACCAAAATGACACCTGGGGGTGCCAAAATGACAAAATAACCCATACGGGGGGTGCTGAATCCATGTTTGTCCCGGGCGACACAAACCCTAGTTCCATCCCTGCTGATTCTAACAAAAGTATTTCTCAAATATAGATTTTGATCTTTTGCCCCTTGCAGACCAGCTCAGCCATAATTATTTTTATCATCTTGAGAAATGATAATCCAAAATGGACCACTGTGTCCTTGAGATGGTAAAGGGGATGCTGCAGCAGTAAAATGATGGTGCAGCCTGAAAGCCCTCTGTAGGCAAGTTAAATTAATGTGCTGCTTGAATTCTGCATACAGTAATGCTTTTTCTATCACAGCATTTTCTGCCTTGAAGCACTGCTATTGGTGCTATAAAATGCAATTAATAAAACAGAAACTGTGTGGGCTGCCATTGTTTTTCCCTGCAAATCTCAGCTCTGTATTTTAAGGGGTTAAGCCCTATTGCATGGCTGAATTGCACCTGACTCAACGGAAGACCTTGGCAGAACTCATAATTCCTAACCAAGGTTGCTCAGAAAGAGGCACCAGCTAAGTACTACCAGGACTACCAGGACTAAGTACTACATCCTCCTAGGTCAGAGCTTTCCAAACTGTGTGTCGCGACACAAAAGTGTGTCGCCACTGTTGGACCCAAAGTTGGTCCCGTGTCCAAGCACATTTAACTTGGTACGAAGAACCCAAAATAAATTCACACCAAGACGAGAAATAGGATAACCCTTTTAATTGAGCTCAAGTAATAGGGGGCAACCTCCTCTGAAAAGGAGGGCCCCGAACAAAAGGAGACATCCACATTTATACATTTCTGATCTTTAACACATACATCACACAGGATATACAGTAAGGTCTTTTAGGACTTAACGATAGTGTAAAGGTCAAGATTCTACAGATATCACAATTTAATTTACAGATGTCACAAGTTTATTATGAATATCCCGGAATTTACGTAAGAGGAGGGGAGAGGTCTGGTGTTAGGTGGTTATCTCACAGGGATTTGTGAAACAGACAAAGGTGGATGTAATCAAGATTTCCTTCGTGTGAAGAGATAAACAGTGGTGGATGCAATCGAGACTTCCTTCTTGTGAAGAGATTAACTATTTGTCCCTAATTAAGATTTTCCATGGCATCCACAGTTCATACATTCTGCTGAACACACACACATTTCATAAGAAGGAGGGTTTAATAGAGTCCAACTCAACAATCCCCCCCTTTGACTCGCAGCGCCCCTTTCCGCTGACGAGTCACTTATCCCCTCCAATTCTCCCGTGGCTTGATAGAGCAGTTTAGTCCTGGCTTTGTTGGGGAAGCAGGTTTTACATACTGAAATACACATCGGCATACACTGAAGGGCTATACAGGTTGTTACAATTAGAGCGATTAAGACAGCAACTGCGCTGACCAAGGTCTTTAACCAGTTAAAATTAGGCAACCAGGAGGTGATCTGTGAGAAATTACTTGCAGCTTAGGCGTCGGTTCTCCTCCCATTCGCAAATTGTCCTTTCCTAATGGTCAGTTTCAGAGGGTCCTCTGGATCAGGTTCTGCTTCCCACTGTGGTTCGGGTGCCGCAGCCGATTTCAAATGGGTGTGATGAATCCACTTGGGGTATCCGTCCACCTTCACAGCTGTGTGAGTGGTTAATAGCACTTGGCATGGACCCTTCCACTTGGGTTGGAGAGGGTCAGACAGGACCCACCTCTTCACATACACCCAATCACCAGGCTGGTACTTGTGCACAGGATGGTCCAGTCCTGCAGGAACAGATAGCTGAACAAATTTAGCAAGAGCCCTAAAATTTTTCATCAACTGTATGGCATACTGCTTTGTTGCTTCCACCCCTATTTGCGATGGATCTCCCTTTGTCCTTGTGCAGAAACATGGGCATTTTTCCCGTACATAAGTTCAAAGGGAGACAATCCAAGTCGTCTGTTGGGCAGGACCCGCATTTGCAAAAGTGCAATGGGGAGGGCTTGTGGCCATTTCAATTTCGCTTCCTGAGCCAATTTCGCAACAGCCCTTTTCAATAAGCCGTTAGCCTTCTCTGCCCGTCCCCCCGTCCCCCGACGAAGGGTGGTACGGGGTGTGAAATTTCCAGTGGATTCCCAAAGCCCCTGACACTTCTTGGACCACCTTTGAACCAAAATGGGATCCCTGATCGCTCCCAATCCCCCCCACCGGTAACCCAAATCGGGGAATGATCTCTTGTAGCAAGGCTTTTACAACTTCTCTGGCTTTATTGCTTCTGGTGGGGAAGGCTTCAATCCACCCCGAAAAGGTGTCTACCAAGACCAACATGTATCGGAGCCCCTGGGTCCGAGGTAGCTCAGTGAAATCAATTTCCCAAAAGCTCCCAGGAAACGATCCCTTTTCTAGCCTCCCCAACTCTGGCTTGTTCGGGCCCCGTCTAGGGTTGTTTGTCTGACAGATCACACAGGTTTTTACCACCTCCTCGGCCCTTTTATAGATCCCTGGGCAGATGTAAGATGTGGTCAAGACATCAATGAGGGCTTTTGGTCCAAAATGTGAGGTGGTGTGTAAGGTTTTTAAAATCGGGAATACTTCATGGCGTGGCAAAATGGGCTTCCCTTCTAGTTACCACCACTGTCCTTTTAAAACCCCACCCTGCCTTTTCCACCTACTTCCTTCCTCTTCTGTGTATTGGGGTTTTTCGAGGCTTATGTCTTTACTAGGCAGGAGGGACAAGATCCTTTGTGCCCGGTCTATTGGCAATGAAGCTGCTTGCTTTGCCGCCCTATCTGCCTTTGCATTTCCCTGAGTATGGGCATCTTTCCCTTTCCCATGGCCCTTTATGTGGACCACAGCTATTTTTCTTGGCAAGTTAACGGAGTCCAGCAAAGCCTTAATTTCAGATCCATATTTAATTGGCTCTCCCCTAGCATCTAAGAGTCCTCGCTCTTTCCAAATTGACCCAAAGGCTTGGACTACATTAAAAGCATACTTACTGTCAGTAAATATGGTGGCCCTTTTCCCTTTAGCCATCTCCAGTGCCCGTCTCAAAGCAATAAGCTCTGCTTTTTGAGCCGAGGTGCCCACAGGCAAGGGTTCGGCTTCTATCACTTCCTTCAGAGTCACCACTGCATAACCAGCTTTTCGTTTCCCATCAGAGACAAAGCTACTGCCATCGGTGTAAAACTGCACCTCTGAGGCAGGCAGGGGCTGATCTTTTAAGTCTGGTCTACTGGCATAGACCTCTTCAATCACTTGCACACAGTCATGGGAGCTTTCAACTCCTGTTTGAGGCATGAGGGTAGCTGGGTTGAATCGGTCTGACCGTATTAGGGTAACTTTAGTTGGGTCAAGTAATGCCGCCTGATATTTAGCCATCCTTCCTGCAGTCAACCACAGCCCCCCCTTTGTTTCCAACAGATCTTTTATCATGTGTGGGGTCTCTATCGTGATTGCTGCCCCGAAAGTGACTTTTTCTGCTTCTTTTAATAGGAGCGCTGCTGCTGCAGCCGCTCGTAGGCAGGCAGGCCAAGCTTGCGCTACCCCATCCACTTGTTTGGAGAAGTACGCCACCGGTCTTTCCCAATTTCCCAGTTTTTGAGACAGAACCCCGTTTGCCACCCCCTTTGTCTCTGACACGAAAAGAGTAAAGGGTTTCATCAGATCTGGCAGACCAAGAGCGGGGGCGGTTGACAAAGCCCGCTTCATTTCCTGGAAGGCTTGTTGGTGAGACGTTTCCCAGTTTAAAGGCTCACTGTCTTTCCCTTTCAAACTCTCATAGAGGGGTTTAGCCAGGACCCCAAAATTGGGGATCCAGATGCGACAGAACCCAGCCGTTCCTAGGAACCCCCTCAATTCTTTTCTAGTTTTAGGAGGGGCCAAGTTTTGTATGGCCCCTATGCGCTCGGGAGTCAAACTTCGTGGGTAGTATCCTAAATACTTTACTTTTCTCTGGACCATCTGTGCTTTTGTTTTAGAAACTTTGTAACCCCATTTTGCCAGGTCATTTAAAAGGCTTATGGTATTTTGAACACACTCATGTTTAGTCGGGCTTCCTAATAATAAGTCATCTACATATTGAAGCAGAGTTCCCTTAGTACCAGGTTGGGGGGCCCACCCCCTCAAATCATTTGCTAGGGCTGTCCCGAATATTGTGGGGCTGTTCTTGAACCCTTGCGGTAAAACTGCCCAGTACATTTGTTCTTGCTTCCAAGTGAAAGCAAACTCCCTCTGACTTTCCTCTGCCAATGGAATGCAGAAGAAGGCATCCTTCAGGTCCAAGACCGTATACCAGGTGAAATCTCTGGGCATTTGTCCCAGCAAGGTATATGGGTTTGGGACCACTTGGTGAAGAGTCACAGTAATCTTATTGATAGCTCTAAGGTCTTGGACCAAGGGTCGGAAATGGCGGCTCGCGAGCCAGATGCGGCTCTTTGGCCCCTTGAGTGTGGCTCTTCCGCAGCTGAACTCACCCCCGCCCCTTCCACGTGATAGGCCCCCGCCCGCAAACCCCGCCCCCTGGCTCTCGCACTGAGCGAGGCCCGGCGCGGCAGGGAGGCAGCGCCATCTCCAGCCGCAGCAGCCCCTGCGCGGAGAGAGGCAAGCAGGCAGGTAAGCGGGCAGGCCTCGTTTCCCGCCCCCCATCATTATCTTCGCTCAACGCGGGCGGGTGGGCGGAAGCGGCCGAGGGGGGCGGGCCCGGCGGCGGAGGCCAGGGCTGCCCGCTTACCTGCCTGCCTGCCTCTCTCCGCGAGGCCCCTGATCCGACTTGGACCCCGGGAAGGCAGCGGGGGGCCTCGCGGAGCGAGGCAAGCAGGCAGGTAAGCGGGCAGGCCTCGTTTCCCACCCTCCATCATCTTCTTTCTTCAACCCGGGCGGGCGGAAGCGGCCGAGGGGGGCGGGCCCGGCGGCGGAGGCCAGGGCTGCCCGCTTACCTGCCTGCCTGCCTCTCTCCGCGAGGCCCCTGATCCGACTTGGACCCCGGGAAGGCAGCGGGGGGCCTCGCGGAGCGAGGCAAGCAGGCAGGTAAGCGGGCAGGCCTCGTTTCCCACCCTCCATCGTCTTCTTCCTTCAACCCGGGCGGGCGGAAGCGGCCGAGGGGGGCGGGCCCGGCGGCGGAGGCCAGGGCTGCCCGCTTACCTGCCTGCCTGCCTCTCTCCGCGAGGCCCCTGATCCGACTTGGACCCCGGGAAGGCAGCGGGGGGCCTCGCGGAGCGAGGCAAGCAGGCAGGTAAGCGGGCAGGCCTCGTTTCCCACCCTCCATCATCGTCTTCCTTCAACCCGGGCGGGCGGAAGCGGCCGAGGGGGGCGGGCCCGGCGGCGGAGGCCAGGGCTGCCCGCTTACCTGCCTGCCTGCCTCTCTCCGCGAGGCCCCTGATCCGACTTGGACCCCGGGAAGGCAGCGGGGGGCCTCGCGGAGGGAGGCAAGCAGGCAGGTAAGCGGGCAGGCCTCGTTTCCCACCCTCCATCATCTTCTTTCTTCAACCCGGGCGGGCGGAAGCGGCCGAGGGGGGCGGGCCCGGCGGCGGAGGCCAGGGCTGCCCGCTTACCTGCCTGCCTGCTTCTCTCCGCGAGGCCCCCGATCCGGCTTGGACCCCGGGAAGGCAGCGGGGGCCTCGCGGAGGGAGGCAAGCAGGCAGGTAAGCGGGCAGGCCTCGTTTCCCACCCTCCATCGTCTTCTTCCTTCAACCCGGGCGGGCGGAAGCGGCCGAGGGGGGCGGGCCCGGCGGCGGAGGCCAGGGCTGCCCGCTTACCTGCCTGCCTGCCTCTCTCCGCGAGGCCCCAGATCCGGCTTGGACCCCGGGAAGGCAGCGGAGGGCCTCGCGGAGGGAGGCAAGCAGGCAGGTAAGCGGGCAGGCCTCGTTTCCCACCCTCCATCGTCTTCTTCCTTCAACGCGGGCAGGCGGAAGCGGCCGAGGGGGGCGGGCCCGGCGGCGGAGGCCAGGGCTGCCCGCTTACCTGCCTGCCTGCTTCTCTCCGCGAGGCCCCCAATCCGGCTTGGACCCTGGGAAGGCAGCGGGGGCCTCGCGGAGGGAGGGAGGCAGGCAGGTAAGCGGGCAGGCCTCGTTTCCCACCCTCCATCATCTTCTTTGTTCAACGCGGGCGGGCGAAGAGCGGCCGTGGGGGGGGGGGTCGGGCGGCGACGACAAGCGGCGCGCTTCAGGCTTTCAGCGCTGGAAGGCGGGCCTCCTTCCAGCGCTGAAAGCCTGAAGCGCGTCGCTTGTCGTCGCCGCCCGCCCCCCCCCACAGCCGCTCTTCGCCACAGATCCCGCCGGAGCTGATCTCCCTGGACCCCGGGCAGCTGGGCCGGGTGGACGCCGTCTCCTGCCCGCAAACCCCGCCCCCTTCCACGTGATTGGCCCCCGCCCGCAAACCCCGCCCCCTGGCTCTCTAGCATTTCAAAATGTGCACGAGCATGTCAAAATGGCTCCCGGCATAAAAAGTTTGCCGACCCCTGTCTTGGACAAACCTATAACTGCCATCTGGTTTTAAAACTGGCAGCACTGGGGTGTTATAGGGGCTAGATCCTCTCTTGATTAGCCCTTGCTCCAAAAAATCAGTTATTACCGGTTCCAAGCCATCTTGCGCTTTAAGGGAAATCTCATACTGTCTAATGCTCACGGGTGCAACCCCTGGCATCAGTTCAACCTGGACGGGGGAAGTGTTTACAGATCTTCCTGCCACCCCCGTATACCACACCCATGGTTTCACCGCACTTTCCACTTCTGATAGCCCTTGCCCCAACTGAAATTGCTTTTCTACCAATGCCATGACCCAAGACGTCTCTGGTTTTGTTCTAATCACTATTTCTTGGCCCTTGAAAGAGATTTCTGCCCCTAGGCGAAACAAGATATCTCGCCCCAACAAGGGAACCGGGCACTCGGGCATGTACAGAAACTTGTGCTTAATTTGGTTCTTCCCTAGTTTGCAATCCACAGTCTGTAATACCCACGACTCCATTTGCTTTCCTTCAGCACCAATAACCGGGATCTTTTCATTACTCAAATCCGCTATTTGTTTATTCACAACTGACCTAGCTGCTCCAGTATCTACCAAAAATCCATCCATTTTCCCCCCACTCTGCATCTCACTAGGGGTTCGGGGGGGTTTGCGAGGTGGGGGCCAGCCCCACCTTGCCCTGAGCACCCCTAGTCTTCTTCCTCTTCTTCTATCAAGTGTATTTGGGCTGGGTCAGACCCTGGGTTGTTTCGTTGGGGGCAATCTCGCCGCCAATGGTCGTACCCTCTGCAAATAGCACATTGATTCCTATCCAACCTTCCTCTTCTTCCTTCTTTCGACATTCCCTGCCTTCCACTTACACTTCCGCGACCCCCACCAAATCCTCCTCGCCCAGATCTTCCGTTCGCCCCACCCCTCATACCCCTAGACGGCTCCCTCTTGTCTAGGGCTTCGGCTAGAAAGACAGCATTTCTCCGAGCCCCTTGAGTCTTGGTTTTTATTTCTTCCAGAGGTCGGTTTACAAAAACCTTATAAGCTGATGCAAGTAACACGGATGTGTCCATGGCTGGTCCTCCATCCATTTTTGCAACTTTCTCTTAATATCAGGGGCACTTTGCCCAATAAATACCATATTGACCATGGTCCGATTTTCGGGATTCGTTGGGTCTAGGTCGGTGTACTTTTTCATTGCTTCTTGGATTCGATCCAAGAACGCGCTTGGGGTTTCTTTAGGTTCTTGGAAAATCTCATAAATTTTTCCTATATTCTTTTGCTTAGGGATCCCTACCCGGAGCGCTTCTTCCACTATTTGCTGGTATTGCCTAAGTTTAGTTAGGTGAGGGCTAGTGACATCAGTAATGCGCCAAAGGGGATCTGTTTCGGGAAAAATATCCTCAGCATTAACTGGGGGTTGTGCATTAGGCTGTGCCCGGCGCCCTGCCTCCTCTCGGGCTTTTGCAAAAACCATCATTCTCTCATCCCTAGTTAGAAAAACTTCCATCATCTGTTGTATATCTGGCCAGGTTGGATTGTGCGTGGCGCAGATGGAGGAGAATAAACCTGCATATCTAGCTGAGTTTTCACTGTAGCTTCCATACTGTTCCTTCCATTTATATAGGTCCGTGGTGGAGAATGGGGCATGAACTAAACTCCGCGGACCTCCTCCACTATTTCTTGCTTCTAATAGAGGGAGCAAGGGTGTGCAACTGGCTGGTGGGGCGCTGGGAGTTACGTACGGGGGGAGAGGCATTTCCTTCTTTAGAGAGGGATAAATGGACCCTACATAACTGCCCACATTATTACTAACACAGGGACACGATGGAGGATGCAGCTCTCTTTTCCCTCGATCTGCCCTTTTCTCAAAGCCACATTGTTTTCTAGTGGGATCGTCATCCCATAATTTCCAAAATAAATTATAATAAGCCCGGTCTTCCTCCCCAAATGTCGACACAAGGTCTCCTAATTTTTTTTTTTTTGTGTGCACATTGTAGTCAATTGATCCTTCCTTTGGCCAAATGCCTTCCGTTGCCTCAGTCCATGATTCACTTTTTCCACTGTCATTTCTGGGTTTTCAAAATGACCAAAGTGGCAGACCAAACATTGCAGGGGACTCGAACCCCCGGTTTGGTCAGATACCTTGCATAACTTTTTCTTTTTCCCTTTTGACCCTTGCGGTCCCTTTTGTCTAGTCTGCGCAGACCCTATTTTGTCCTACTTCTCTGGTTCCCTCCCAGACCACTCACTGCCCCCTCTAGGCTCGTGGGATTCGGACAAAGACAAACACAGAAGGTATCTTACCCGTCTTCAGTGGACTGTTGTCAGCGGCGGCAGTTTTCGGAAGTTTATTAGTCTATTTCTCGGTTTTTCAGGACCTCGTCTTTGAGCCCAGGAGAGTGGTCAGAAACCCTTTCAGAAAAATTTCTGAATGCGCGCTGGGTTAGATGAACCACAAGTCCTGAGACCAAGTCTAGTCCCGGCGGAGTCGCCAATTTTGTTGGACCCAAAGTTGGTCCCGTGTCCAAGCACATTTAACTTGGTACGAAGAACCCAAAATAAATTCACACCAAGACGAGAAATAGGATAACCCTTTTAATTGAGCTCAAGTAATAGGGGGCAACCTCCTCTGAAAAGGAGGGCCCCGAACAAAAGGAGACATCCACATTTATACATTTCTGATCTTTAACACATACATCACACAGGATATACAGTAAGGTCTTTTAGGACTTAACGATAGTGTAAAGGTCAAGATTCTACAGATATCACAATTTAATTTACAGATGTCACAAGTTTATTATGAATATCCCGGAATTTACGTAAGAGGAGGGGAGAGGTCTGGTGTTAGGTGGTTATCTCACAAGGATTTGTGAAACAGACAAAGGTGGATGTAATCAAGATTTCCTTCGTGTGAAGAGATAAACAGTGGTGGATGCAATCGAGACTTCCTTCTTGTGAAGAGATTAACTATTTGTCCCTAATTAAGATTTTCCATGGCATCCACAGTTCATACATTCTGCTGAACACACACACATTTCATAAGAAGGAGGGTTTAATAGAGTCCAACTCAACAATCCGGACAAAGGTGGATGTAATCAAGATTTCCTTCGTGTGAAGAGATAAACAGTGGTGGATGCAATCGAGACTTCCTTCTTGTGAAGAGATTAACTATTTGTCCCTAATTAAGATTTTCCATGGCATCCACAGTTCATACATTCTGCTGAACACACACACATTTCATAAGAAAGAGGGTTTAATAGAGTCCAACTCAACACCACACAACCCAGAAGCGCTGATCATCATCAGCGCTTCCGGGTTTTCCCGCGGCAACACACCAACGGCGGCGCGCAAAAACCAAAAGCGGCAGCAGCGCTTCCGGGTTTTTGCGTGCTGCCACAATGGCGGCACTTCCGGGTTTTCCCGCGGCATGGTGTGTTGCCGCAGGAAAACTTTGGAAAGCCCTGTCCTAGGTGAACACATCGCTTCAGCCTCATGGGCCTTTTATGTGCATATCTTATTACTATGCATTAATACCCAGTTTGGGGAATAAATAGTGAATTTGTAAACAGTGTATGTATCAGTTGTGGAAATGCATGCTGAACAAGTCAAATAGTGAGGTGGCTTCTAGTGGAAGTTATACCTTACATTTCCAAATGTTAAAAAATCATTCACTTGGGGGCAAAGAACCTGATGTCCTCCGACTATTTGCACTGTAATTCCCACAATATCTTGTCCTTTGGGGCATGCTGCTTGGTACTTATGGGTTTTGCAGTCTGAAACAGTGGAAGAAGACCAGATTCTTGTTGCTGAGTTAGCTGGTGATGGGAAAGATCCAGAGGTGTCTGCACAATCCAACAATAAAACGAGCATCAAAACATAAGCTCTGCCTCTCATATATATATATGTGTGTGTGTGTGTGTGTGTCGCATCATGGTCCATGTATAAAAGTGAGAGAAATTGTACTGCAATGCTCATTTTGCTATTTTCCCCCTCCCCCATGGAAAGTTACAAATGTTCAGGTTTTTTTAGACTACATTGATAACCAACTCCTTAGAATTCCATGAACCTGTAAAGTTTGATGTTGTTCAGTTTTTCATTTTCCTGTCTTAGGTTCATTCCATCCAATTTCCACATCAGTGTGCATTTTTTCACAGTCCATGGTATACATTCTTATGGACATTTCTCCTGATATAGTCTTTTATGCCCTTCCTCCTGTTTTACAACTCTGTGCACTTTTTTCTCTGATGCACATTTTAACTACTTTGTTGCATTGTGAACTGCAAAATTTAGAAGCTATTCATTTTATTGCACAACAGTGTTCTAGATTCATGTAAAAATTGGGAAGCGTGTTAGTATTTAAAAAATCACCATTATTCTCCTCCATCCCTCTGCCCTACCATATTAGTTTTATGGCAATGATGCTATACCAATCCAGCATGGAGTAGACTGTGGTTCTCATCTACCAGTTGGGTTTCAGTGGAAAAGAGAATACTATATTGAATATAAAGCAGTTTACTGTAGTTGTATAACATTCAACCCATCCATTTCATTAACAATAGAACTCATAAATGCTAACCAATGGGGGCCTTCCTAAAATAAAAATAAAATAAGCTTGTAGCCACACATCCACTTTGTCCTCTCTAAAAATCATTATGTGCGATCCATTTCAACTCCTTGGTAATTAAGCCAGGGTCACTCAACTGATCTTAAGAAGTTGGTAGGCAATTTAAAAGGTTGTTTGTGGTGACTGAGGGGGATAGGATTAGTTTGCCCGAACTGATAGTGTCAGCCCTTCAGATAGTCCAGACATGAAACCAAAATCATGAGTACTAACACTACCTTTATTGTAAGGTTGCAGTAACAGAACCTTGCAAGTCTGAAAGTGCTTCCCCCCTCCCCTGCCTTTACTTTCCAGAGAACGAGGGACGGCCCCTTCTGAGATGCTTTCTTCACCACCATTTCTTCTGTGGGCAGAAATATCTCTTGTCTGACTGTTGCCTAGGCTATGGCTCTTCCTCCTGTCTCCCAGGGTTATTCTCACAGCCCATTACAGATACTGTTGTTGATCATCTCTCTCAGACTTGGGAGATTATATTTTGTATGAGAACATAGATAATATTTCCCTGGCCTGATGTTCCTAGGATCCATTTAGTTGTACAATTAAGATCTTGATTATATAAGTCACATAATCATAAAATGTTTTTCCTTGTTTTTATCAAATTAATAGCTATGTATGGCTGTGTTCTCATACTTGTTTACATACAGACAACCAGGATTTACTCCATTTACTCCATTTTCTGGACATATATAACATACTGAACCATAAACCATGTGAGTTTAGTTTAAATAGTATGTTAGAGCTTAAATGTGGTTGGCTAGATTGTGGTTCAGTGTGTCATGCAAACCCAGGAAATGTACATCTTGAAAAATTTCCTCAGGAAAGGGGAGGGGGGATGGTTGGATGGATGGATGGATGGATGAGGCAACACAAATTGCACAAACTGCTGTCACTCTCATATCTGAGGTTAACAGTGCTATCATACTGATGCCTGTTAAGGAAATCTCACTGAATTCATTGATGTTGACTCCCAGTAAATACATACAGTATATAGAATTGCAGCCGACGGTATCCTACACATAATAGGTATGTGCAGGGCTTCAGATTCTCTCCTCCAAAGGTGCTTCCGAGTGGGCAGGGATGCAAAAGGAGCACCTATCTGAACTCTTCAAAGCACCTGTGTCCTTTTCTGTGATTCCATGGCAGCTGTGCCATCCCAAGAGAAGTCACACCTGCTTTAAAGAGTTGCAGGCAGGTGTTCACTTCCCTAGCACTTTGAAAAATGTTTTTGGAATAAAATCCAAAGTGCCACACAGTCCTTCTTTGGGAAGGTTTCTTATTTTTAATAGCTGGATTTCCCTCTCTTAAAATAGTTCTTACTGCCTGGTTAAATAATTTTAACGTTTGGCTATCACTCATGATTAGACAAACAGTCAAGCTATTTTTTAGTGCCTTTGAGTCAATCTTGATTCCTGATCACTTCCTGGACAGGGCCATGCAGTTTCCTTGGCCGCCCTGCAGAAGGGTTACCATTGACATGATCTGGGCTGTTTTTTGACTTCCCAGTCTTGCCTGAGAGAGAGAGTGGCAGGCCCGAAGTCACCCAGCTGGCTTCCGTGCCTAAGGAAAGGCTAGAACCTGGGTCTACCCACTCCTAGTCCAGCACCTTAACCACTCACCACGTTGATTCTCAATCTAACTTTAAGGACAATATGTATTTAAACCTAGTTAATATCATTCAGCAGCTAGAAAAGATAGGGAGTTAGATTACTTCAGTTTAAAGAAATCTAAAAGTGTTACCAGTGTGGGGGGAAAATGACTGATTTCTGGCAGCACTGGCATTACCAAAATCAAATAAATCTCTATGGCAATCATTAACCAGTACAAAGCAAATGTAAAAGTAGGCATACGGATAAAAGTAAAAGGATTAAAATGAATGGCATGGGGTAAGTATGAAACGTAGTTTAACTAAAACACATTTTAATGATAAAAACTGAATGCTTTGGGCTAATGAAAAAATTAGTCAGTCCTAAATGTAATGCTAGAAATAAATCACATGTATCTGATGTTATCAATAGGCATTTTCAGGTCCTAGAAGAATTTGGCAGACCTGGAGCACATCCTTGATTTAGAGTGGGTAGAAGCACCATTGGAAGACATATGTATCTATGCTACAAAAATCCAGATGACGACCACAATGTTTTGCTGCCATTTAGTGGTTGCCCAGAAATGTTCAGCCCAGTTGTAGCAGCCATCACAATTCACAGCTCCAGGCAGAAAAAAAAGGTCAAAACAGCCCCACCAAAGTGATTTTCAAAAGATCAGTAATCTGCACGTCAATTCGTTCAGACCAAAGCATTTTTCAAACCTACCTTTAAAGGGAATATTTCCTCTTCTATTTACTGAGCAGTTGGTGAATAAAAGCAAATAAAAACATGTTGCGGAACGGAGAAGTGTTCTAGCTCAGAAACCTCCTTCCAAGATACTCCATTCCATTACCTCCATCGTGAGTTCCTTCCATTCCTCCATAGTATTAGCCTTCCATGCCCACTGAGCACTCTCAATCCTCACTGGGTGGTGTGCATGCGTATACCTAGTGCCAAAAACCTTAAGCAAGGGTAAACTGAAAGTAGAATGGAATTGTACTAATTGTTGAGGGTTTCTGACTCCCAGTATTTTAGCAGAAGCAACAAGTACTTTCCCCCCTCTGTAAATTACATTGCCAAAACAGTCAAAGCTTGGTGGAAAGCAGTTGTAGGTACATTAGGGCTGACCACCTAATTTTCAGATTGTTTCCTTGCTTAGGGACTTTTTATTCCTAACAATTTCGTGCTGGAAACCCAAATGTTTCCTAGATGTGTTGGTCCCTTTTATTGGACTGCATAAGGAATCAGAATATAATTGCAACAAGAATCACATATCAGTTTGACTACAAAGGGGAAAAAAACTTGTATGCTTTGTCCTGCTTTTGTAAGCAAAATCCTCCTTCAGTAATAGTTATTCTGAAGAACTGGCAAGATTTTTGGAACTATTCTTGGAAAAAAAGTTTCTGAAGCTTGCATGATTTTTCTCCAGCCAATGGTCTGTAACCACTGCAGGGTCAGCCAAGGACACAATTTCATATTAAAATCTTCCTTAACTCATAAAACTGGGTTCAGCTTCAGCATTGAGTTGGTTGTTCTTTTGTAAACATTTGCAAAGAAGTATCCTGTAAATCAGGGGTGGGGAACCTTTTTTCTGCCAAGGGCCATTTGGATATTTATAACTGGGGACCAGGGGGCGGGGTTTCTGGGATTTCCGCAGACTGGGGGGCGGGAGCCAATCGCGTGGAAGAGGCGGAGTTTGTGGGCGGGAGTCCTGCGGGCCTTAAGCGGGAGCCCCGCGGGCCTTATACGGCCCGCGGCCCTGACGTTGCCCACCCCCGCTGTAAATTTAGCAGGCTTGGTTTATCTTTTTGAAGATGCCCCTTCCGCTAGAAGACCAGATATCAGGTGTGTGAGGAAATTACCTTGCCCCACGTGGCTCCCAGATTATGGAAAATGTTCCCATCCCTAAAGAGATGCAGTTGGTGCTCACTCTCCCAGTATTTGGAAAGATAGTAAAAACATACCTCTTTCACCAGGCTGTTCATTCTTAGTTATTTTAATGAATGCTTTTCATATTGCTTTTAATAGCATTTTTAATAAGAACTTTATTAAAATTTCAAAGTAAAATTAAAATACAAAATATAGAATACAGAAAAGCTTGAATACAGAACTGAAGAAAAAAGAAAAACTAAGAAAGTGCAGAAATAGGAGGAAAATATAAGAAGGTGACTTTCTACCTTCTCCAACACAGTTATAAATGCTTATTATACAAATGCTAACATTATTTCTATGTTGCTTTTAATTGTATTGATTTTGTTCCATTTTATAATTTGGATTTTCTATTCCTGTAAGATGCCTTGAACACTGGAATAAACAGAAAGGTGGGATAGGAATTTAATAATAAAAGTAAAATGGTTAAACAGTGTGTTAATTAATATAGAAAGTAGTTACTATAGCTAACTCTTCTAGCCCTGAATGTAGGATAGGGGCCAGATTATATAGAGGCTTCCACTCTGTAGCTTCTCTTCTATCCACCATTCAGTGCTCTTACAGCTGAAAATACTTTTCAGAACTGTTTTTCCAGAGCTGGCCCAAGCACCACTTCCCCTTTGCAAAGCCATGCCAAGAAGAGTGAAATAACAACAGAGGTGGCTGGTTGCCCTTAACTCTTCCTCTGATGAGTAAAATATGCATATTTTTTCATGTAATTAGAATTCTACCTACATGATTCCTGAATTGTGGGTGGGTGAGTAGTTTACACAGCTAATACGATTTCAGTATGTGAAACATCAGTATGTAGTCTTCATCCTAAAACAGGGGTGGGGAACCTTTTTTCTGCCAAGGCCCATTTGGATATTTATAACCGGGGGGTGGGGGGTGGGGTTTCTGGGATTTCCGCGGACCAGGGGCTGGAGTTTGCGGGCGGGAGCCAATCACAAGCACTGGGGGGCGGGGTTTGTGGGTGGGAGCCAATCGCGTGGAAGGGGTGGGGTTTGCGGGCGGGAGCCCCGTGGGCCTTAGGCGGGAGCCTCGCGGGCCTTATACGGCCGCCTCGCGGGCCTTATACGGCCCACGGGCCTGACGTTGCCCACTCCTGTCCTAAAACACCGCACCTAGGAAGTGAGTTCTACCAAAATCAGTGGGGCTTGAGATCAGTCGGCTTAGCATTAGGCTGTTGCTTGTGGCTGCACATACTCGGGGGCCTGAGTAGATTCTGTGCCCCAAAGAGCTCTGTAAATAAATGTATATTAGACTGTTAACATATTTTTGTAATTAAGACATGCACACCCATAGTAGAGATAAGATACTTTTCTATTGGAAAGATAAGCCTAAATTATTTATTTAATTTGCACTGTAACATAAATATCATTTTAGTTGGCAGCACAACACTGTGAATGTGTATGTGTGTGGGTTTGGTTTAGTTCTTGTCCTTTTCCTGCCTTCTCATATATTTGTACATCAAAGTATGTATGAGAGAGGTAAGCAAATGGGGTGGTGGTGTCAAGAGCACATTTGAAATTTTGAGAACATCTCATTATACTTATAAAACAGCTGCCACAATAGGTATCACCATTTTTTTGTTTATTCATTCAGTCGCTTCCGACTCTTCGTGACTTCATGGACCAGCCCACGCCAGAGCTTCCTGTCAGCCTTCACCATCCCCAGCTCCCCCATGGTCGAGTCCGTCACCTCCAGAATATCATCCATCCATCTTGCCCTTGGTCGGCCCCTCTTCCTTTTGCCTTCCACTTTTCCTAGCATCAGCATCTTCTCCAGGGTATCCTGTCTTCTCATTATGTGGCCAAAGTACTTCAGTTTTGCCTTTAATATCATTCCCTCCTGACGGCCGACAGGAAGCTCTGGCATGGGCTGGTTCATGAAGTCACGAAGAGTCGGAAGCAACTGAACGAATAAACAACAATCATTCCCTCAAGGGAGCAGTCTGGCTTGATTTTCTGGAGTATGGACTGGTTTGATCTTCTTGCAGTCCAAGGCACTCTCAGAATTTTCCTCCAACACCACAGTTCAAAAGCATCTATCTTCCTTCGCTCAGCCTTCCTTATGGTCCAGCTCTCGCAGCCATAGGTTACTACAGGGAATACCATTGATTTAACTATGCGGACCTTTGTTGTCAGTGTGATGTCTCTGCTCTTAACTATTTTATCAAGATTTGTCATTGCTCTCCTCCCAAGAAGTAGACGTCTTCTGATTTCCTGGCTGCAGTCAGCGTCTGCAGTAATCTTTGCACCTAGAAATATAAAGTCTGTCACTGCCTCCACGTTTTCTCCCTCTGTTTGCCAGTTATCAATCAAGCTGGTTGCCATAATCTTGGTGTTTTTTTTTGAGGTTTAACTGCAACCCAGCTTTTGCACTTTCTTCTTTCACCTTCGTCATAAGGCTCCTCAGCTCCTCCTCGCTTTCAGCCATCAAAGTGGTATCATCTGCATATCTGAGATTTTTAATGTTTCTTCCAGCGATTTGAACTCCAGCCTTGAATTCATCAAGCCCAGCACGTTGCATGATGTGTTCTGCGTACAGGTTGAATAGGTAGGGTGAGAGTATACAACCCTGCCATACTCCTTTCCCAATCTTAAACCAGTCTGTTGTTCCATGGTCTGTTCTTACCGTTGCTACTTGATCATTATACAGATTCCTCAGGAGGCAGACAAGATGACTTGGTATCCCCATACCACCAAGAACTTGCCACAATTTGTTATGATCCACACAGTCAAAGGCTTTAGAATAGTCAATAAAACAGAAATAGATGTTTTTCTGAAACTTTCTCCATTATCCAGCGGATATTGGCAATTTGGTCTCTAGTATCTCTGCCTTTTCTAAACCCAGCTTGTACATCTGGCAATTCTCGCTCCATGAATTGCTGGAGTCTACCTTGCAAGATCTTGAGCATTACCTTACTGGCATGTGAAATGAGTGCCACTGTTGGATAGTTTGAACATTCTTTAGTGTTTCCCTTTTTCGGTATGGGGATATAAGTTGATTTTTTCCAATCTGATGGCCATTCTTGTGTTTTCCAAATTTGCTGGCATATGGTATGCATCACATTGACAGCATCATCTTGCAAGATTTTAAACAGTTCAGCTGGGATACCGTTGTCTCCTGCTGCCTTGTTATTAGCAATGCTTCTTAAGGCCCATTCAACCTCACTCTTCAGGATGTCTGGCTCTAACTCACTGACCACACCATCAAAGCTATCCCTGATATTATTATCCTTCCTATACAGATCTTCTGTATATTCTTGCCACCTTTTCTTTCCCGTTTTTGCCTGGAATTTACCTCTGATGTTTCTAATTTTCTGGAAGAGGTATCTTGTCCTTCCCATTCTGTTATCTTCTTCCACTTCCACACATTGCTTGTTTAAAAATAATTCCTTAACTCTTCTGGCTAACCTCTGGAATTTTGCATTTAATTGGGCATATCTCCCCCTATCACTGTTGCCTTTTGCTTTCCTTCTTTCTTGGGCTACTTCCAGTGTCTCAGCAGACAGCCATCTTGCCTTCTTGGTTTTCTTTTTCTTTGGGATGTTTTTTGTTGCCGCCTCCTGAACAATGTTGCGAACTTCTGTCCATAGTTCTTCTGGGACCCTATCTGCTAAATCTAGTCCCTTAAATCTATTCTTCACCTCCACTGCATATTCATTAGGAATATTAGTGAGCTCATATCTAACTGATCTGTGGGTCTTCCCTATTCTCTTTAGTCTGATTCTAAATTTTGCAATAAGAAGTTCGTGATCTGAACTACAGTCAGCTCCAGGTCTTGTTTTTACCGACTGTATAGATGTCCGCCACCTTTGGCTGCAAAGGATGTAGTCAATCTGATTTTGGTGTCGACCATCTGGTGAAGTCCATGTATAAAGTCATCTTTTAGGTTGCTGTTAGAGAATGTTTGTTATACACAGTGAATTGTCTTGGGAAAATTCTATCAGCCTATGTCCTGCTTCATTTTGTTCTCCCAGACGATGCTTACCTGTAATTCCAGGTGTTGTTTGACTACCCACCTTAGCATTCCAGTCTCCTGTAGTGAAAAATAACATCTCTTTTTGGCGTATTATCCAGTAGGTGCTGCAGATCCTCGTAGAACTGATCTACTTCTGCTTCTTCAGCATCTGTGGTTGGGGCGTATATTTGGATCACTGTGATGTTAAATGGCTTACCCTGGATTCGAATTGAGATCATTCTATCGTTTTTTGGATTGTATCCAAGCACTGCTTTAGCCACTTTATTATTAATTATGAAGGCTACTCCATTTATTCTGTGGTCCTCTTGTCCACAGTAGTAGATCTGGTGGTCATCTGATGTGAAGTGGCCCATTCCAGTCCATTTCAGTTCACTGACACCCAAAATGTCTATATTTAATCTTGACATCTCACCAATAACCACATCCAATTTGCCCTGGCTCATAGATCTTACATTCCAGGTTCCTGTGGTGTGTTGATCTTTAGAACATCGGATTTGTCGTTCACCACCAGCACCATCGGCCGCTAGCTGTCCTTTCGTCTTTGAGCTAGCTGCGTCATCACATCTGGGGCTAGTTGAACTTATCCTCTGTTCCTCCCCAGTAGCATTTTGACCAACTTCCGACCTGGGAGTCCCATCTTCCGATGGTATACCAACATATCTCTGGTTGTACTGATCCATTTAGTTTTCACGGCAAGAATACTGGGGTGGCTTGCCGTTACCTTCCCCAGGTATCGTATTTAGCCTGACCTCTCTGCCATGACCTTCCCGTCTTGGGTGTCCCTTCACGGTTTAGCTCATGGCGTCATTGAGGTGCTCAAGCTTCAGCACCACAACAAGGTAATAATCTCCTTTGCTGGAGTATATATATATATTTATATTTATATGTATATTGTATCATTTTAGTGATATGTTATTTTTATTATTTGTAAACTGCCCAGAGTCATCGTATACAAGTTGGGCGGTGGAGAAGTTCAATAAATAAATAAATAAATATTATTTAGAGCCTGTGGAGACGTGTAAGCACCCTGCTCAATTATCTGAAGGTCATCTGATGGGGTGACCTGAATACGTTGCTCTCTTTAAAACTATGAAGTCCTGTACCGTACAGAATAGAAATTTGTACTTTAATTTGATGTCCCCAGTACTGATATGTTCACAATTGGAATCTATCTGGAGAGGTTGTTGGTCTGTTTTGTTTCACCTGCTGTAGCAGCAGGAGTTATTTTTTGCAAGAGGGCAAAGTATGCTCTTGATAACAATAAAAGCTGTATTGGTTCCCTAAAGGTAAACTGTATGTCCCACCACTCTCATCATTGCTGCTGTTTTGATTTTCCATGAAACTAGGTGGCTCTGTTGTTTAATAGTACTCTGCATGGGCTGTCTTGCCCATTAAACCCCAAAGTAAAAAAGGTAAAGGTTCCCCCTGCACAGTCGTGTCCGACTCTAGGGGTCGGTGCTCATCTCCGTTTCTTAGCCGAAGAGCCAGCGCTGTCCAAAGATGCTTCCATGGTCATGTGGCCGGCCTGACAAGCACGGAACGCTGTTGACTGTTTAAACGCCAATCTATGCTAATTTTACATTCATTAAACATCAATAGACTTCTTGAACTACCTTTTCACAGAATCATAAATTGTAGAGGACATGTAGTGTACCTCTCTGCTCCATCCGGGAAATCCAGACTGGAGTATCCCCGAGGAGACAGCTATCCAACCTCAGCTTGAAGACTCCAGCATGAAACCACCTTTAGTTTTGATTGTCAGCAAATTCCTCTTAATATTCAGCTAAACGCTACTGTGCTAAAAAAAATTAATGTCTGTTAGAAATCCTTTTCCCCGCCTGATTGTGGAGGCATAATGCATTTCTCATGAACAAAAATTAGTTCCTTAAATGTAAACTGTATGTCAACTTTTCCCAACCATCAATTGTGTTGGGCTTCAACTCCCATAATCCTTTACCAGCATAGCCATTTTAAGAGTTGATATTCAACAAAGCTGGAGGGCAACAGATTGTAGATGACTGTTAATGACAACTTTAGATGCACTAAGCAAACACAGGATTGGGGCTCGTCATTCTGTTGAATAATCCAAGCCAAACATCCATTAAAATGTTATAAACTGAATATAACTCTAGACACTTAACATTCTACATACAACATTTTAATCAGTTTTATCTAAGGATAATATTTATGTTGGGGGATTGCATAATTGTTCCTCAATATGACTTTCTACAATAAAAATATAGAGTTAGAAACCCAATAGTGAGTTAAGATATGTAAAACTCCAATTAAAGAAACAGCCATAACAAGCTACTTGGCATCAGAGAAGGGACAAAGTATTGGGATGTTACTGAACTAACAGCAAAGGTCTTGGGTAATGGCTTTCTATGTTCTGTATTTTTCTTATTTCTACTGATTGCTTTTAATGCTACTCTTTTATATTGTAGTATTTCAACATGTTTTGTTTTAATTTGCTTCTCTGTAACTTTAAATATTTGTGAGCTGCCCAGGGAATTTGTTGAAGACTATATATGTCTTAAATAAATAAAACATAATCAGCATCTTAATTATAATTTTTAGCCTGGCCTAAATTGTAGGTTCAAACAAAAACTTCTTTGTAACTCTGAATATTATAAGTGTAGAATTTGAGCTTTCTTTAAGAAAAATTTCCAGAGGTTAAAGAATACATAGCATTTCTTGATATGTAGCCTGCTTATTTTCCTTCTTCTACACATCTTGTTTCTAGCAGTTGGAGTGGGGGTACGTGTGTATATAAAACAAATCTTTAATTTTTTGCCCTTTTATTCTCCCTTTGTCCCATATAATGTTCTTATACAAACCAAACAGATAGATTAGGAATAGAGAGTGAGAAAGAGACAGAGGAGATTGCATGTGGGTGGGTGGGTTCATACATTGTACAAAGCCGTTGTTTGTCTTAGCCATGGTTTATTGAACAAGCCAAATAATGCTAAGCCATAAACCATGGCCTACAGACTGTAGTGACTGAATTCACGTGTCATGGTAAACCAGAATTAAAGATACCACATTATAATTTTCTTCAGTGTAAAAATCCTCTATGTCTGTGAGCATGTTTATATGAGCGAGACTAAGGACAGAAGCTGAAGCTCAAATACTTTGGCCACCTAATGTGAAGAGAGGACTCACTGGAAAAGACCCTGATGCTGGGAAAGACTGAAGGCAAAAGGAGAAGGGGACGGCAGAGGATGAGATGGTTAGATAGCATCACCGATGTAATGAACATGAATTTGAGTAAACTCCGGGAGACAGTGGAGGACAGGAAGGCCTGGCGTGCTATGGTCCATGGGGTCACGAAGAGTCGGACACGACTTAACGACTGAACAACAACAAACCATAAGTTTCATGATTGAAGGCATTTAAAGAAAGATGTACCTAATTCCAGTGTAGGCAACCTAGGTTTCTCCAGATGTTTTAGAGTTCATTTCCTACCAGTCCCAGCCTGCATGGTCAATGGCAAGCAATGTGAATGTTGTGGTCCAAAACACTTTGAGAGTTTCAGTTTGCCTGGCATACCACATTAAGTGGCGTATAGAATCAAAGTCAAGGCTGGCCATCTTAATTGCATGGCCAGTCTTCTCCGGCAGCCATGACCATGTGATTGAAGCTGTGACACTTTGGTGTGTGTGTTACCCCCCATTTTGACTTTTTTGACCCTCTCCTGGATCATCGTATCTCCAGATTACTGCATGGATTTTCAAAAGTGCATCCCCAATCTGTCTTTTTCTTTTTTAAACTGCTTATTTCATTTTACCAATTTCCCCTTTTTAAAGAGATAACACACTTGCTTATAGTGTTTAAATAATCTGATACTTGTTCAACAGTATTGTTTTTTTTCTTTCCATGTGTGGGTATTTGCACACTGCACAGCTTCAATTGACCGTACAAGTTTGCTTTTCGATTTATTATGCCTGGGACTGTTATGCGCGGGAGTGATCTGGAAGGATGAGGGAGGTAGCTTGGGCAAGTGCCAATTTCAGGGTTTTCCAAGCTTGCCGTTGGAGACCTGTCCATTCCCAAGGTTCGTCCTTCCTTGTAAGCTTGTACAGGGGTTTGGCGGTGCTGGAAAAATCTGGTATCCAGAGCCTAGCGAACCCAACGACGCCGAGAAAGGTTTGAAGTTGTTTAACGTTTGAGGGTTCTGGCATGTTTGCAATGGCCGTTAAGCGGCTCTCATGCAGACGACGCTTCCCTTTGTCTAAGACAAATCCTAAGTACTGAACGGTAGGCGAAACCCATTGAACTTTTTTCTTGGAAACTTTGTAGCCGTGGGCAGCAAGGTGATTTAAAAGGGCAACGGACGCATCGGCTACCGCATCTTTAGTTTGTCCGGCTACAAGCAAGTCATCCACGTATTGTAGAAGGGAGACGTTGGTTGCGGTGAATGTTTTGAGATCCTGTGATAATGCGTGGGCAAAGGCTGTCGGGCTATTGCGGTATCCCTGCGGTAGTCTAGTCCAGGCGAGTTGCATGAGGGAGTGGGTATCAGGATCCTCCCATTCAAAGGCAAAGAACGGCTGACATTCTTTAGCCAGAGGGATGCAGAAAAATGCATCCTTCAGATCAATGACTGTGTAAAAGGTCTGAGAACTAGTAAGAGTTGTCAGTAGAGTGTAAGGATTTGCTACGGTGGCATGAAGGCGGACCATGCGTCGGTTACATTCTCGCAGATCATGGACAAAGCGGAACGTCCGATCTGGCTTCGGGACAGGGAAGATCGGTGTTGACCATGGCGATTGCACCTGGACTAAAAGTCCGTGTTTTAGGAATAGGGCAATCTGGGATTTGATACTAATTCGGGCCTCTTGGGAGATGGTATACTGCCGGATGGACACGGGTTGTGCCTCTGGTTTTAGTTGAGCCATATGAGGGGCAGCATAGAGTGCAAATCCTGGGGTGCCTTGGTACCATACTCGAGGGCTGATTCCCAGTGTGGGGAATTTGGCTGGTTGATGATCGAGGTAGCAAATGTAGGCACGCTCCGGGGGAATATGAAGCGAAAGTCCTTTGGGTGTAACTTGAATTTCGGCGTGCAGTTTTCCTAGAAGGTCCCGCCCCAATAAGTTAATAGGGCATTCAGGCATAATAAGAAAAGAATGTTGTAGCTTCGGGCCCCGTGGCGTGTGGACTGTCAGGGCTTGGCTAACTGGAGCTAACTGTTCATTGCCTGTGGCCCCGACCACTGGCGTTGATAGAGTTTCAATGATTGGAATCGTGGGATCGTTAAGGACGCTGAAAGTGGCTCCAGTGTCTACTAGGAAGGAGAGCGATTTTCCCCCCACAGTCATCTCAACCAGGGGTTCCGGGGAGGAAGGGAGACCCCTCGAGCCTCGTCAGTAGAGGTCTGGCACGTCCGGTTGGAACTCGGAGGCTTGGGCGCTCATAATGGAATTGTTAGGGGGCCGTCCGTACGGGCTGGTTTGATCCCTAAGAGGGGCGGGTCCCTGGTTGAACCGGACCCTGCGTGGGTCTGTAGGACGTTGCATGGTGGAACGTTGTTGGTCGTCCCTATCCCGGCCCCATTGAGGTGGTTCCTGATGCCGGTAAGGGGTGGGACTGCGGGGTGGTCCTTGGTAGTCCTGGAAACTCCTGCGGTTCAGGTCAGGGCAGTCCCTGCGCCAATGGCCAGGCCTATGGCAGTGGTTACAAGGACGGTCCTCTCTGGGTACCCTGGAGTGTCTGGCGGAGGGTGGTTGATAGCGTTCCCTCCCTGGTGTATGCAGACGGTCAGCAATGGCTGCTGCTATAATGTTGGCGTTTTCCCTCGCCTGTGTTTGCGCTGCGTGTTTGTCGGATTCTTCCCTCTGAGCGAAAACAGTCTGAGCTGTTTGTAGTAGAACCTCTAGGGATTGGGCAGCTGGGGCAGGCAGGCGTTGTAGCTTGCGCCGAATGTCCGGTGCACACTGCCCAATGAAAGCAATTTTCAAAGTGGCTTCGTTAACGGCAGCATCAGGATCTAAATCAGTGTGCCGCCTATAGGCATCTTTAAGGCGTTGTAGAAACTCTGTAGGAGATTCAGAAGATGTTTGAACGGTTTGGTGTACCTTTAAATAATTTACAGTTTTCGGGACACCATTCTTAAAGCCCATGACAAAAGCCTCCCGTGCCCTTTCCAGGGCAAGCCGATCATTAGCATTGTTGGGGTCCAGGTTAACAGCTGGGGAGAATAGCTGGTCGGTGGGTGGCCAGCCCAACTGGTCGTTTTGGTTAGGTCTTGCAATGCGTTGGTCATCATAATATTTCATTGCTGCTTTGAGGACCTGTGTCCTTTCCTCCAGGGTTAAAAAGGAGGAGAGCAGAGTGAATAGATCTGGTACTGAGGGTAGGTGCGTTCCCATTATGCGTTGTACCATATCTACATAAGGTTGGGGAGATTCCCTGTATGCTGGCAGACCATTACGCCAATTATGGAGGTCTGTTGTAGTGAAGGGGGTGTGAATGTATAAGAGTCCTTGTGGTCCGGGAACCTGTCGTAGGGGTGCTTCAATGACAGGGTATAGCTTATGTAGCCTGGTATGTTTAGGACTCAATTGCGGGGAGAGGGGATGATGGTAGTCCCTATTCCCTATGTTTGGTGTGGACTGTGGAGCTTCTCCAATCATCCTGTGCGTCCCGGATGTGGAGGCGGGGCTTTCTTGCTGACTTGGAGAGGCCTCTGTGTGCTGAGGTTTTTCCGCTGTTGCGGAAAGCTCAGATATCAGATGGCGAATAGCTTCTATTAACAGTTTGTTGTCCTCCCTCACCCCCTGTGCTTCTGTGCTTTGAGATGACCTGTCGGGTGTGGCAGCAGGTGGCGATTGGCTAGTCCTTTCCGGTTCAGGGGGGGCCGTAGCAGGGACGTTGTCCTGCGCCGAGGGAGGTGTCGGGGCGGCCGGTGGCGGCGGAATGGGTATGGGTGGAAAAAGAAGGTCCTCCTCCTCTTCCTGAGAGGGTGGTAATGGACAGCGGGCCATAAGCAGCTTTTCTGGTATGAAGATACCATTTTGCTCCAACAAATCCGTGCGGCCCGTGAGGTTTAGAAACATTTTGACATAAATTAATTCTTCAACTTTCTCTTGGCCAGTTAGGAATTTTGAGAACAGTCTCAAGTATTCCGGATCCAACGATCCGTCTGGAGGCCAAGTCATTCCATGAAGGGGTGGGTAGAGGGGCCAAATCTCTGCGCAGAAGGCCCGGAGTTTAGATTTCATTGGAGATATGCAAGTCGCAGCTGGTTTAAGTAAACTCCAATGTTTCAAAACACAGCGGAGAGGTGTGAGACGTCCTTTATTTCCTGCCTTCGCCGATGGGTTAGTCCTCGCATGGCTGTGACAATTTCCCATAGTCGATGGCGAGAAGCTAAAAAGGGACAGTCCAGGAAAATGGTGTGTGTGAGGGAAGCGAGTCAGATTCTCTTTTGCCAGGAACAGAGCCTCCAGCAGGCGCTGGACTTAGCCGGTAGCAGATTTAAGGTTCGTTGTTGTTGAACCTCCAGCAGGCGCTGGACTTGCTGTGCGGATAAATTTAAGGCCGTGCTCCCCCGCAACCTCCCAGCAGGCGCTGGCGTAACTTTTAAAGGTCGCTATTGGACAGCCTCCCAGCAGACGCTGGCATAGTTTTAAAGGTTGTCTCTCTGAGTTCTGCAGATGGTTCGCTCTTAGGGAGAAAGGTTCCGCCGGAAGGGGCCTTTCTAGAAAGCGTCACCGAAAGACTTGCCAGGTCTTTCGACACCGCAGCCCGAAGGCTTGCCTAGGGCGGTGGAGAGAGTTGTTCGCACTTGAGGAAGGGACGTCCCAGGGAGCGTTGCCGCAAGACTTGCCGGGTCTTTTGGCGTCACCGCCTGGGGCGCACCTTAAAGTGGAGGATAGTGTGGGTTTCGTTCCACAGAGGACGGGGTTGAACCCTCAGCCCCGATAATCTCTCTGGGCAGAGGAAGGCTTTGGGTGTCTGCTGTCACAGTGCGACCAGCAGAGGAAGAAACGGGGGAAGCGGCCACTCCGGCCACCAAGGGTCCACTGGACCCGCAGGAACTCTCAGGATTTTTTCAGTCCTATAGGGGCCCTTTGCCTCCTAGCCCGACCGGGACGTGCACCTGTCCTCCCTCTACGAGCTCCTGCACCAAGACCAAGCTAGCTTCTTCAGAGTTTCTGGCTCTCTCTAGCCCTCTGGTATTTCAATACGGAGTTTTCATTAGGGATCATCAGACATTCTTTCCAAACGCACGACCAATGCCGACCCAGCTAGCCGAAACTCAGTCTAGATGCCCAATTAAGTCGGGCTTCTGGGAACTGCGACAAGGATCTCCCTGGGACCCCAAAGGGTCCCCACAAACGCTTTGTGGCTACCCCCTTGTGAGGAAAAAAACCACAGCTCAAGCACACACATGCACGCACGCACTCCCCCCCTAAGAAAAGTCGTACTCACCAACGTTGGCGATTCTTTTGCAGTCCTGACTTCTCAGTCCTGACAAGGGGTCCGTTTTCAAAGTCTCGGTTGTAGGCAATTTAGGGTTCTTTTGCTGTACAGAGTCTGGCAGCTGGGAGGCAGGAAAAAACCACCGGAAAAAACACAGGTCCGGGAGCGCTCGTGGTGTTGCCTTACCTCAAAGCTGCTTTTCCCTGACAGGCTGGTTCAGAGAGTCTGCTTCCCTTTTTAGGGGGATCACAGGTACTCCCCGATTCCCGGCCAACGCACCAAATGTTATGCATCAAAAACTTACCATGCACTTTCCAAAGGAGCCAAATTACAACAGAGACCTTGGGAACGGAGATCAGCAAGATTTATTTGGCCAAGCAAAGGTTGCCGGATGGCTATCCTACAGATACCACGCGCAGGTGATCTCTGAGTGGAAAAGCCATCCAGAGTTCAGGAGTGCACAAGCTTTTATACAACAAATACAAACAGGAAATGAGGATGATGATGGTATGCCCATATGTGGGTGAGGTTTCTGATGACCATTCCCTGGGATTGGTTGGTTTTTGGGGACCAGGGTCCCTCCCAGAGCCGAAGGATTCTGGGACTCACCAGGTCAAGGGGGTGACGTGGGTCATCAACATAGTTACAAAGAATGGAGCTTGGGAACATTCACACCATTTGTTCTATGAGATTAATACTTGCATCTTACAGAGATAAGAGTAACACTTACAGGGACATCGGGTTATACAAGCATACTAAATTACAGAGGTCAGAGCCATAAAATCAAGTCTTTGGATATTCACATCTTGGGGGAGGATAGAACGAATGATTTATTACAAGGAAGTCAGGTAACCATGTTAGCTTGTCAGGAAGAAGACGCTGACCAGATAGGGAAAGCCCCAAGCTGGTATGCATTCTAAAGGGAGGTAGAATTACTTTATAGCACCTAACATCACTATGCAGAATTCTTTGGGGCTTTGCTAAGGCAAAGCCCCTCTCAGGGTTATCCCTGGGTCAACACTCTTTGGTTCAAGCATAATCTTTGGTTCAGTGGAGTTCTAGCAGCGTTGTACTATGGGAAACACTAGAGCAGGGTGTTTTCCAGGCCAAGGTCTGTGGCCCATGGTTTCTCAGATCCTAACAGGACCAAAAATGGAGCCCTTGGGAGAATACCAAATCTTAAACTAATGATTTAATTCCCATCTCTCAACCCGGCCCCAGATCTTCTATTAGCCTTGTCAGTATTCCTCTTTCTCTATTTGGAGACTAATCATTCAGAAAATGAGTTCTCCACTTCTGTCTTCTGTCTAAATTTAAGCATTTTTTAAATGACTGGTTTAAAATAGCTGATTGGGTACATGTCATCTATATACCCTGCAATTCTGGGTCATGGAGCCTTGTCCTGATTGCAAAGGGATTGCAAGGGGATTTGTAAGCATGCTAGAAAGAGAGATGTTTGTAAACTACCCTACCCTATTGCAAAATTCAGACAATCCTTGACAGCGACAAAGAGTTAAGAGTTTGGGGGTAATCTTTGCTGTCATCTAATGCAGGGGTCTGCAACCTGTGGTCCGTGGGCCGTTAGGAAGTGGGCCGCAGGGTGAGCCGAAGCAGCTGATTGGTGGGGGCCTGGAAGGGGAAACACCTTTACCTATCAGTGCGCGGCAGCGGCGGCGTGCACGCACCTGGCGAGGCTTTTCGCCTCCCTGCCGGAACCGAGAGCATTTTCAGGGTCCCCGGAGCCTGCCCCTTCGAAAGGGCAGGCTCCGGGGACCCTGAAAATGCCCTCAGTTCCCCGAAAAAACGCACGGAGCGGCAAGCCTGCAAACCCCGCCTCCGTCCGTCCGATTGGCTGCCGCCCACAAACCCCGCCCCTGCCCGTCCGATTGGCTGCCACCCGCAAACCCCGCCGCTTGGTCCTTGGAAAAAGTTTTCTGGCAGGGGTGGTCCCTGATGGAAAAAAAGTTGCCGACCCCTGATCTAATGGACATCTGGATGTTGGCGATCCAGCTAGGGTAGCTCTTGGTATTTGAAAAGTTTGATCTTAAATAAGTAAGCTGCTGTTCAACATTTTCAGGTACAACATTGCTGATCTCATAGGCACCTGTGAAACTGCCTATACAGGTAGTCCTTGTTTAGCAACTGCCTCATTTAGTGACCATTCGCAATTACGATGGTGATGAAAATGTAACTTTATTTATTTATTGGATTTATATTACCGCCCATCTTCTCCACAAGGAGAACTCTACGAACTTTATGACCAATCTTTACATTTATGACCTTCTCAGGTCTGTAAAGCAAAGGAAAGCTGAAGTAAGATCATAAGCACAGTTGCGGTTTCACTTAGTGACAGCTTCACTTAATGACCAAGTTGCCAGTCCCAATTGTGGTCACTAAACAAGGACTACCTGTAGCTTTTGTTTCACTGATTTTTCATGGAGGTCTGAGGTTGCATTTCTGTTCTGACGGGCCTTGGGCCTGACTGGTTGAAGGGGTTTTAGCGGTGTGAGAGCCTTTAAAAAAAAAATAGAGGCACGTGCTGCAGATTATATTATTTTATATTATTTTTAAATTGTGTGTTTTCAGTTATGCTAAATACATAAAAGTTGCTCCAAGCGTTGTTATAACAACCAAAGACCCAAGAAAGGAAAGGAAGCCTTAGGGACAAAAACTGTAATTTTTTCCCACATTTTCAGTGGGTTTCTGTCCAAATACAGTGAAATTTATATGTAACAGGCTATTTGAGGGAAAGGGGTGTTTGTTAAATCTGAATATATGTCATCTGGATCAATTGACATCATTTGCTTCATTGTGTAATCATATAAGTGACATAAACTAAAGCTAGACATAATTTACAGTATATAAATTGTCTGATCAGAGGAACAGAGCCTGTCAAAGCCAGGTGGATCATGTTTGGTCAATAGAAATTACAGTATGTTTAATACCATTTCTGGGCTCAAAATACCTGCTACATTAAACAAAATGCTAAATGAACATTTGGGTAGCCTGCAGAAGCTTGCACTTGAAATTACTGGTACATGTAATGGACGTTGCAATGATCTTGGGAGACGGGGCAAAGAGACGCTGCCTAGGGAACGGTCAGATAAGAGACAGCATACCCCGCAGCTGGATAGTGGGTGGAGCAAGAGGCTCAGAAGGGACCCTCCCTAGTTTCTTGGGCTTTAAAGGAGACGGCGGGAGAATTGTACTTTCAGACTTGCAAGATCCTGTTAATGTAGCTTTACAATAAAGTAGAATTAGCTTATCTGGTTGAGTTCCCTGTCTGGTCTACCTGGCAAGGCTGACAGTACATGATGAATTTTTAAGATTCCTTAAAATGCTTTATGCATTTTAAAATGCATCTTTAAAAAATTAAATATAGTTTGATGGCTGTTGTGGGTCTTCCGGGCTGTGTGGCCGTGTTCTGGAAGTTGTGGTTCCTAACGTTTCGCCAGCATCTGTGGCCAGCATCTTCAGAGGGCAGGAGCACAGACAGAAGCAAACTCTCTGTGCTCAGGTAGAAGACCCACAACAGCCATCGAACTCCGGCCGTGAAAGCCTTCAACAATACATTAAATTTAGTTTGTTTAATCCTCATAGGAACTCTAAGCACAATCAATCTGATATGCTTCTGGTTATTGCATTTATATAAGCTGCCGCCATCTCAGGATAACAGAAATAGTTATATTTGAGGAGCCAGAAATGTTTTGTCAGGATTTGTTGGCTGTAGGATATGAATTCAACTATTGCAGCTATGGAAAAAAAAACCCTGAAACTCGTAGTAAAACAAGAAGATTGTGGTTTGCTGCAAGAACTAATTTTCCTATTAACAGGAAGTGAAACAAATTTAACTTTACACTTTGCAGTTTTCACATTTAGGTGTAACATGGTTGCAGAAAAAAACACTCTGTTTTTCTGCAGGGAAGATTGATAGCAAAATACAATTCTAAAATATTCAGAACTTCGGCTGATATTAATTGATGGAAGTGTTGTTAAAGGTTTAGTATAAGAATGAGAAAAATGTGACTGTAGAGCAAACCAGGACAGTATTGCAAATCAGGCTAACTTTTAGGTTAACTTTTTCTGTTGTTAGGAAAGAGAGAATATGTAACAGACCTAACTGGGTCAGATAATACCTACATTTAAAACAGGATTAAAAATTCATATTGGTCAAATTGCTGATCAAATCTTAGTAATAGGATGACAGGGGCTGATACATGGCTTTCCTCATCAACACCATTTTCTCATGCAGTTCCTTTCAGAGAAGTAAATTTTGGGACCTGAAAACTTCTCCGTGCAATTATAAGACATAAGAATAACGTATGAAGCGGCTGTAAGATGCAGCCAAGAGAAATGATTCATTTCTTTCCAGTACCACCCCTCCCAATAATAGTTCAAAACACCATAGTGTTGGACTGAAAGTCTTGTTTACTCATTCCTTATGGCCAGCCCCAAAGAAGGGGATGAACTGCTTGATACCACCTAGATCAGTGTTTCTGAACCTCAGCAACTTGTAAGATGTGTGGACTTCAACTCCCAGAATTCCCCAGCCAGCATAGGGAATTCTGTGACTTGAAGTCCACATATCTTAAAATTGCTGAGGTTCAGAAACACTGATCTAGAACATGTTTTATTTACAACACACACACACACACACACACAGAGAGAGAGAGAGAGAGAGAGAGAGCTTTCTACTTTTCAAGTTGCAGTTCGAACTTACTTTCTCTCTGCAACTTTTTACAATATTCTTTTTGGAAGAGATGGGAATAGACTGTAGCCGGTCCCTGAATATTCAGTGTTGGAAATATTTAATGCATGCATATGTTCTGTCCATTCCCCAAGAGCCCACAGCATCCGGGCCTTCCGGAAAATATCTATCTATCTATCTATCTATCTATCTATCTATCTATCTATCTATCTATCTATCTATCTATCTATCTATCATATTCACATGCCACCCATCTCACAAAATGTGTACCATAAAAAACAGTAATTACAAAAAACACTCAACAATTAAAACATTAATGTTATTATTATAAAAGACTGAATATGAACTCTCATGTGCCTTCACTCAAAAATATCTCTCCTTTCTTAAGTTTTTACATGTCTGAGGTGCCCTTACATGTTTTTCTTGTGGGAAGCAGCTCTAGCTGTTGGCTCTGAAAGTTAGGCCATCCAGTTCTTAAGAGCACTGGTGGAGGAATAATAAAAAGGATGAAGTTGCCTTTAAGTTTGTTGTTGTTTTGGGTTTACTGCCTTGGTTCCTTGGCATGTTTTTCTTTTGTCCTGTTCTTATCTTGCTCTTCTCCCAAGGAACTCTGAAAAACATCATTTTTCTTCCCTTCTCTGAATTTTATCTTCATGACAAACTTGTAAAGTAGATTAGGCTGAGAATTTGAGACTGACCTTCAAGGAGCATCATAGCTGAATGGGGATTTTTGAATCTAGATTTCTCTCCTGGCAAACCCATGGTAGATATCTTGGTCCAAACAGGAGAGGCGACCTAGAATCTCACTCCTTGAAACACTGGCATGCAAACAGACTCCTCTGCCTTTATCTTATCTTGGCTTCCTCTGTTCCATAGCATCCTATTTCTCTGAGTTAAAAGCCAAAATGGATTAACTGGATTTTTAGTTACTCCAGATCTTTTGCCCTCTAAAAACTACAGTAATTGATTTATTATCAATTACCAATGGGAAAGGGGGGGCTGTAATAGTTGACCAGTCGCTCATGAAGAACATGGCTCAGTTTTTAACCATATGGGTGGTTTGTACTCCCCCAACAGGTTTCATTGCAACCAAGGAGAGATTCAAGTCTAGAAGATGCCTGTTCCGCCTCCTCCAGCTCCACCACCTCCGCCAACATTTTCTCTGGTAAGTTGCAATTTTAAAAAATTTAAACTTTTAACGGAAGAGAGACAAACCCTGACCATCCTAGCTTGTCCTGTGAAAATGAAGCATGTTTTTTTCAAATAATCTTATTAAGATTTACAAATAGAAAGAATAAAAACTAATACAAACTACAAAAAATACAGAAATACAAAAAGAAAAATACAGAAAAAGAAAAAAGTGTAAAAAAGAAAAAGAAAGAAAAATAAGATAACTTATAACTTCCCCCTTTATCCCAGCAAGTAAAAACAATTTTAATAGCTTATCACCATTTCTTAATACAACATATACTCTCTTCAACCCATAACTCGTCTCTTAACTGAAAAACAAAATCCAAAAGCCTCATCGTTCGTTCTTTATCAGCAAAAGTCCAGTAAGGAAAACCAGATATAAATAATAATAATAATAATAATAATAATAATAATAATAACAACAACAACAACAACTAATTTTCTATTTTAACCTTGATCAAATAAGCCAACCCTGTATTTCTTCCCTATACCTTTAACAATCTTAATTTTTAACCCCTTCAAATATAGTCCCAGAACTTGATTTCTGATCTTTTTTTTGTCCGAAGAATCTTTCAAAACTTTAACAGACCTCTTTTGTACATCCAGTAAGTAAAATTTGCCCTTTTTAAAATCACTTCTCATAAAGTCATTCAAGTCTTTAACAGACCTCTTTTGTACATCCAGTAAGAGAAAGTTATCCAAATCGGTTTTCTAGCTTAGTAATTGTACATCTCCTTTAAGCAATGAAACACCCACCAGTTTAGTTTTTTATATCCAGTACATCCTTCTCCATATCCTTCTCACTGCTTGACACATTTAAATCCACATTCAAATTAATTTCAAACTTATCCGGTGTAGCTTGTTCTTCTTATGTAACTTCATTAACACATGATCTATCTATCATGTCAAGTAATTTTGAAGACCAATATTCAAAGCTAAATATTCATCCAAGTTTCCTTCTAGTGTCAAACCTTCAAGGTCCCATTATCATGCTTCCTCTTATAAAAACCCAAACCATCACCATTTCCCACAGGAAGAATTCTTCTAATTAATTTAAAACTATAATTCCAAGTCCATCTGGAAACTTATTCCATTGTTAACTTTCCGAAATCCATACTCTAAGCACCCTTTTGCTTTTAATCCAAAAAAATGATACTTTTCCAGAACTTTTAAAATTGTATTTAAAAATTCTTTCTCGAAGGAGAAGGCAACTCAACCAATGAATACAATAAAAAGTTTCCAATCTGAAGGGTCTAAATCTTTCCAGAATCATAAAAAATAATCCAAAAAGTGATTATGAGGCTCGGTCGAGCTTTTTGGCCATAAAAGGCTGCGTTATGAGTATGAGCTTAGATGGTATCCCTCAACTCCCAGCCACTCACCTCATAAGCCAACTGCAGAAAATTAAGCATGTTTTAGACTATATATAAATATGTGATATATAGAGATAGTTTTCCCCTTTTTGTTGGCTTTGTTGTTGTTTGCTAAATTGGTTTCTGGTTTTTTTTTCTTCATATAGTTCTCTTTTTTGGTTTTTGTTCTCTTTTTTTGTACTTCTTTCTGAAAAACTTGTTAAGATAAATAAATAAACCTATTAAGGTTTAAACTATAATGCATACCAGGTGCCTTTGGGGTACAGAGTCTAGCCACAAAAGGCTTATTTTCCTTTCTTTCCTGAGTTGTCCTGATTTACAGTGAGAAACAGTGTGGGATTGTGGTTAAAGTTTTGGAATAGGAGCAGGGAATCCACCCTCATCCATGAAAATTGATTGGATGACTTTGGGCCAGTTGTGCACGGACTCTCTCTCTCTCTTTCTCTCTGCCCAGCTACTCACAGGGAGGTTGTTGTGAACATGGTTAGGTCTTCTACTGTAGTTATATATAATCACATACTGAAAAAAAAATACGGTAGTAAAAGATTATACTATTATGATGTAGACCTTAGGAGACTCCTAGCCTGGTTCATACATCACGGCATAGTATGCTTTGTTTCTTTGTTTGTTTGGGTTTAATAAGATATGCAAACCAGGCCACTAAGCTTCCTCAACAAAGCTTTGCTGGGGAAAAATCCTGGCTTAGCAGATGTGCTCAGCCATGCAATGATTAAAATAAACCATAGCATGGGATGAATGTCCTACAATGGCACTAAACTGGCTTTTCTTTGGGAAAAGACCAAAAAATACCCCCTACTACTCCCAAGTTAGCTAAAATCATGCTACATTTATAGAAGCTAATACAGAGATAATCCTTGGAAATGGAGATATAGAATGGGGACCCATGCAATGCAGCATCTCTGTAGTAAGTTCCATGTCTGGCTGGGGCAGTGCTTACGTTACTCGCTAAATTTCCAGAGTATGGTTTGGAGGAGTGGGCATGTTCAGCAAGTTTACCCACTACTTTTCCATTCCCATTTGTCTGTTACCCTTGAAGCGGGATACCATGATACATACTTAAGCATGTTTTGCTGAACTTGTTAAACATGGTACAATTGGCTAGGTTTGTAGAAAGTCAGGCATCCACAACCTTTTTTGTCTGGTGGGCATGTTTAGAATCTTCGGAGCATGTTGTGAGGCCACATGGTTGCTAGGGGGAACGGTTACTGATTTACAAAATAGTCAACACCAGGGCACCTAATCAATTACACAGTACTAATTTACCAAATGCAACTTGACACTCCTATCTCCCTTCAACCACAGGATGCTACTTACTGCTTACCTTTGTTTTCAGTCAAATAGACTGCAGAACAGAAACTGGGCCGCTGCTATCCATTATTATTTTCTAAGAAATAAAATTTACGGGGCCCAGAGCCAGAGACATTCTCAGAAATAAAGATGATGCTAGAACCGATGTTTTGCTTTGTGCAGATATGTATGTGCAACCCTTTAGATTCAAAGGCAAAAAAAAAATGCTTTGAAGAATGTGGGGTCGCTCACATAGCACCTGAGTGCAATTCTTTAAAACAGTTGTGGTTTTTGGTGAGATGGGGTGGTTACCCTCTGTAGCTGCAGCACGATCCTGGGAAAAGCCATGTTTGGTTAAGGAGTTGCAGAAAGATACTATGTACACACTCCTGAATGCTCTGAAGCACCTTTTTACTTTTGCTTTTGCAGCACTGTAATATACAGGTAGTCCTCAGTTAACGACCATTTGTTCAGGGACCGTTTGAAGTTACGATGGTGCTGAATGAGGAGACTTATGACCAGTCCTCAAAGTTGCGGCCATTGCAGCATCCCCACTGTCACATGACTGCAATTTGGGCACTTGGCAACTGGCTCACAATTACAACAGTCACAGTGTCCTGCGGTCACGTGATCACCATTTGCAATCTTCACTGCCAGCTTCTGAAAAGCAAAGTCAATGGGTAAGCCGGCAGGAGGTCACTAATAGCGACTACATGATGTTGTGCTTAACGACCGCACAGGATTTGCTTAATGACCATAACTGGAACTGCCGTAAGTTGGCGCAGTCATGTGACATCATGCTTTACGACTGTGTCACTTAGTGACAGACTTCCCAGTCCCAATTATTGTCGTTGACCAAGGACTACCTGTATTTGCATCAAGAGCCAGTGTGGTCTAGTGGTTAAGGTGCTGGGCTAGAAACCAGGAGGCTGTGAGTTCTAGTCACGCCTTAGGCATGAAAGCCGGCTGGGTGACCTTGGGCCAGTCACTCTCTCTCAGCCCAGCTCACCTCACAGGGTTGTTGTGGGGAGGAGGAGGAAGGAGTATTAGGTATGTTCGCTGCCTTGAGTTATTTATAAAAATAATAAAGGCGGGATAAAAATAAAAAATAAAATAAAATAAAATAAAATATAAAATAAAATAATAAAATAAAATAAAATAAAATATAAAATAATAAAATAAAATATAAAATAATAAAATAAAATAAAATAAAATAAAATAAAATAAAATAAAATAAAATAATAAAATAAAATAAAATAAAATAAAATATAAAATAAAATAATAAAATAAAATATAAAATAATAAAATAATAAAATAATAAAATAAAATAATAAAATAAAATAAAATTAAAATAATAAAATAAAATAAAATAAAATAAAATAAAATAAAATAAAATAAAATAAAATAAAATAGAGAGGTAGGTGTCCATGGGCATATTGATGAGGCACCATGTTTGCAAATCCCACATAATGACTTATTATGTATGAACCCAGCCCACCACTTGTAAGTCACCAAATTATTACTATATATAATATATTAATCAGAAACATGCCTCCAGTCATGGTTTATGGTCTGGACATTATGTTATGTCTGGACATTACATTAACCATTATTATGGTTAGTGAGAAACAGGAAACATCAGAGTATAATCCAGGTCTTCAGATTAAATATTAATGAACCTGATAGAAACAAATTCCAACTTTTAAAATATTTTCACTCCCTACTCTTCACATTATTGTAATGCCTACAAAGTGTTGGAAAGTTCAGTAGTGTACTTATCTGGACAGATGACTAGTTCCCCCCCCCCCAAATAATATATCTTTAAAATGGCAGAGTTCTTATGTTCACTGAGGATATAGTAAATGAGGCAGATGAGGGTTTTTTCTGTCTAATCTTCATCTTAAATTTAGGGTAAGTATGATAGAAATTTAACACAGAAACAAAATGTAAGAATATTGCACAAGATTTACTTTGGGGACGGGAGATGATGGCAGGGGTTAAAATATGCTTCTTTAGTTAAAATTTGAACAAATATGAATCAGCTTTTGAGACATCTGGGAAAATTTAAGATGCTTCATCTTACTTTTGCAAATATTTTCTTATTTTTATGTTAAATTTTATTTTAAGCTTGTATTTCTGGTAAGAAAATACAGTTCAGATTTTCTAGCAGTACGAAGCAGATTTTAAACATAGGTTGCAAGTTTGTAAAATTGGAAATAGCTATGAAACTGTTTGAACTGGCAGATGAAAAATCTTCAAGTGGTTTTAGTAAAAAGTATTGTAATCAACAGTTTTATCCCTCTACAAATAAAGCCAGGAAATCCTATGAGATTATAGAAAATTAGTCTCTTTGTACAAACTGTGTGTGTGCATGTCTTTCCAAAATAACAAATTTTAAAAAGTGTATCTTCCTTACAGGCTTATTTATAATAGAATTTGAATGTCTGCTTTCACTTAAATCCCTAGACATTCAGAGATGGATGCATGACAATTCTGGACTTATCCAAATTTCTACGGAATGCTTACTGAATGTTTAGAGGCTGCATACCTGCCATTTATACTATGTGTATTTTACTTCAGGAAAGGAAATTTCCAGAGTTAGTTAAATAGCTGAGTTTCTCTCTCATAAATACTGATCACTCTACAGGTATTCCCATTCTGGGCAAGCAACATTATACTATACACCAAAGCACAGAAAAAGACTAAGAAATAGTAAGCCAAATAAATTGAAGGCATGCCATAAGAATAAAGGAAAGGAAATCTAATTAAATCTAGTTTACACCAATAGAATTCACTATATCACTCCATATATTTCTGTCCTTCCTTCCACCATGTCCATTTGTTTATTCGTTCAGCCCTCCGACTCTTCATGACTTCATGGGCCAGCCCACGCCAGAGCTTCCTGTCGGCCGTCACCATCCCCAGCTCCCCCACGGTCGAGTCCGTCCCCTCCAGAATATAATCCATCCATCTTGCCCTTGGTCGGCCCCTCTTCCTTTTGCCTTCCACCTTCCCTAGCATCAGCATCCTCTCCAGGATATCCTGTCTTCTCATTATGTGGCCAAAGTACTTCAGTTTTGCCTTTAAAATCATTCCCCCAAGTGAGCAGTCTGGCTTTATTTCCTGGAGTATGGACTGGTTTGGTCTTCTTGCAGTCCAAGGAAGTTCATTTTGTAGCATTTTGACCATCTTCCGACCTGGGAGTCCCATCTTCCGATGGTATACTGACATATCGTTTGCTTCCGGGTCCAATTCAAGGTGTTGGTTATCACCTTTAAAGCCCTACATGGCATGGGACCAGGCTATCTGAGGGACCGTCTCGTCCCTATTGAATCGACCCATCCCACCTGGTCATGCAGAGAGGGCATGTTACGGACCCCATCTTTAAAAGAATTCCATCTAGCGGGGTCTCGGAAGCGTGCCTTCTCTGCAGTAGCGCCCGCCCTCTGGAACATCCTTCCCCCAGGGGTGAGACAGGCCCCCTCATCCTGGACTTCAGGAAAAAACTGAAAACCTGGTTTTGCCACCAAGCCTGGGACGGGAGGGGAAATAGTCATTCTTGGGGATGGCTAGCGCCCTAGAATGGATTGAGAACGCCCTTGCGCTCAGGATTTGAGGAAGAACTGTAGCCATCTGGATTTCATTTCATTCTATTCTATTTATATCTTTTAATAATTATATTGATATTGTATATTTATTCCATTTCCATTGGGATCTGTTTTGTATTTTAACTCCGGTTTTATTGTAATCCGCCCAGAGTTCCCCCTTCGGGGGAAGATGGACAGTAATATAAATTAAATAAATAAATAAATAAATAAATAAATAAATAAATAACTCTGGTTGTACTGATCCATTTAGTTTTCACGGCAAGAATACTTGGGTGGGTTGCCGTTACCTTCCCCAGGGATCGTATTTAGTCTGACCTCTCTGCCACGACCTTCCCGTCTTGGGTGTCCCTTCACCGTTTAGCTCATGGCGTCATTCAGGCGCTCAAGCTCCAGCACCACGACAAGGTAACGATCTCCTTTGCTGGAGACCATGTCCATATACCACTTCATACGTTGCCTTTTGTTATTATTTTTCTCACCTCTCCCTTTTTGAGGATCTTATTAGCTCATTCCCAATATGACTCAATCTCAATCTATATGCCTTCTTGTATGTTTGCATTTCAATCCTCCTAATTCTCCATATGACCTCCTTTCAGTCTTGTATTCATCCTACCTTCATTCTTCATCCATTCATTCTTGACTCTGTCCCTTCTTGGTTTAGCACACACACTTCTTAAGTAACCCACTTCTACTGCATTCAGCTTAATTTTATATTTCTCTTGACATACTCAGCTCTCACTTTGAAGCACACTCTTATGCACAGCCATTTTTGCTTCTTTCATTCCTTGCGATAGAAGACATATTGATTACCCACCCCCTTTCTACCATTTGAATGCCTTAACATTTGTCCACCTGTTTTTAGATTTTTTTTATCCTGCCTTTATTATCCCCCCCCCCCCCCCCATCTTCAGAAAACTTTCTAACAAGGTGCATAAATTCACCCACTTCCTCTAGTTTTTCACTATTTACAGTATGTATCACTTGACAATTGTTCATTCCATTTTTATGGTTAAAGACAACTGCCTTGGTCTTTGATACATTCATTTTTAGATCCCCATTTCTTTTTGCATCATATGATCTATTTAATGCTTGCTGCAAATCATCTGAGTTCTTAATCACCTACGCAGCAGCATCGCCATACAAAAGTGCATATACATTCATGTCCCCAACCCACACCAGCCTAATGTCACCATGAGCGTGAGTATACATTTAGCCATCTTTGGTGGACATGTGAGAAGGCTAAGAAATTCTGGGACCAAATATGTGTTATGATTCAAAAGATTCTTAAAGTGGATATACAATTGAAACCAGAACTGTTTCTTCTGGGTTTGATGGACAAACAGCTTGAGAAGCAGCATGGGACTTTGTTTTTATATATGATAGCAGCAGCAAGACTTTTATATGCTCAAAGATGGAAAGATCTACACATTCCTACAATGGAAGAATGGATGGTTAAATTAATGGAACTGGCACAAATGGCTAAGTTAACAGCATTCATAAGAGAAAATACCGTGATTGGATTTATTTCTATTTGGAAACTGCTTTTGGACTATTTGCTTGTATTTGAAAAAAATGAAGTTTTGATTTTGGGTTTTGATGATTAAATGGTTTGACTTTATAGAAATAATGTTACTAAAGTTTAACTAATGGTAAGATATTAAATTTGTATAATATGCATTTATATCTCTGTTGGAGAAGGTCGGAAGTCACTTTCCTTCTATGTTTTCTATCTATTTCTGCACTTTTAGTGTTTTTCTTTTTTCTTTAGTTCTGTATCCTATCTTTTCTGTACTCTATCTTTTGTATTTTAGTTATCCTTTGAAAATCAATAAAGTTTTAAAATTAAAAATAAAGTATACATTTAGCCATAATATTAATTAATCTATCAGGAGGATATCACTCATCTTGTCTTTCACCCTGCTCAGGGTTGAGCCATTTGTTCAACATTCAGATTATTCTCCTGTGTGCTTTACCTGCATGATGTACTGCTCTTCCCACACACAGCAACCTATCTTCAACTGCATATTTGTACAAAATATTTCATTATTCAAGCCTACTCATTTATTATAATGCTTTCTCTAAATCACCCAATGTACAATGCAACTTTCTCATATTTATATATAACTTCCTGAGAAGCAAAAATCTGGTGTGTGTAATCCTTGCCATGGGCTGAGTAGGTTGGTGGTGGTTGATGCCAAGCCTGGCTTATCCCCCCATGGACACTGTAAGAGTGATCCTGCCATCAGACCGTTGCCCCATCAACCATGGTGCTGAAAAATATCTGCTGGAAAGAATTCTTAAATGTGGAGTCCTTGGTGCTCTCTGAGCCTTCTTGTTTTCTTGCAGACGTTTCATTGCCAGGCTAGGTAACATCTTCAGTGCGAAAATAGACCCTAATCAAGGAACTATTAACTCAGTCAATCAACCAAGCAGCAAACAACAACCCAACCAAGGAACTACCAAGGAGAGTACAACACCCCTACCAACACAGGCAGGACAAGCCAGGGTATATAAGCAGAGAGCAAGTCCCACTCCCTTTTCGCACTGAAGATGTTGCCTAGCCTGGCAATGAAACGTCTGCAAGAAAACAACAAGGCTCAGAGAGCACCAAGGACTCCACAGTTCAACCTTGAGCTACAAATATTCTCTTTGATTAGAATTCTTAAATACCATTTTTCTTTATCTGTAAGTTGAGTCATGGCAACTGGATTTCTTTCTTTTGGTTGAAACGTTTCGCTGCTTGTCCAAGTAGCTTCTTCAGTCTGGGCAAAAGTTGGTGAGGGGACCCCATATATGTCTTCAGGGTTGGCTGTATTGACCTTACACCTGATTGGCTTTGTTTGACAAACCTCACTCGAAACATTCATTTTGAGGTGACACATCTGTGGTGTCATGGTAAGATATCCAAGCACAGGAAAATAAAAAGAATGTCAAAAATTGAATATTTTTGGAGTGAGGCTTGCCAAACTTCTTCTCTATTGCTTGCTACCAAGAAAAATGACATGAGGTCATTCCAGAGTTAAGCTTGACTCAAATAAGTCTTTAGTTTTAAATTACTACTACTTTAAATTAGCAACCGTGACTCAAGGCTGCATGGATTTGGGGAAGGGGATAATAGTTTTAAGGATCTCTCCCTAAAATGAATAAAAGGAAAGAAATGTTTAATCTAATTTCTCTAATGCCAGAGGATAAAACATTTTACAGAATCTTACTATGTATACTTGTGCCCAATGGATAGCTGTAATACGATGTAGGAAGGCAGTGTTTATGTGCTTGAACAATATCATGGGTTTCAAATACATGCAGTATTCTTTGCTGAAGAAATGGTTTTGAGGGAGTATTTGAGTTTTGATAACCTGATTTGCATAATATCAAAGTAGATGAGCACCTGGAATGATATCCCACGCACATGTAGGAATTTAACATTGATGGGTGGAAGCTTAGCTGTTTCCTGAAAGGAAGCATAGTTTGACTGATGAAGAAATAGAATCCATATCTGATGCAATTGAGTGAAGAAGCCAATCATAAATTAGCTAATAGAGGTTTGGACCTCTAGGACATTCCCATTGCAGTGGATTGAACTGAGCCATGGAACATGGGTTGGATCAGAAATCAAGGTAGTTGAACTAGGAACATGGATTGGATCAAAACCCAAGGATATTGTTGTGGGACGAGGAACCTACAGCCTTTCAGCCTATAGCTGAACTTTAACTCTCAGAAGTCCTAGCTAGCAGGGCCAGGGCTGATGGATGCTAGGAACTGTAGTTCAACAACACGAGATGCACATTCCCCATCCCCAGGCGGTGCTGATGGAGTGTAGGTACACTAGGTAGCACTGTTGATATCAATCAGAATTTTGGAGTTGTTGTATACATTTAACCCAGATCTCACAGAGTTGTGATTTCAAAGGGGTAAAATCTGATCCAGCTAAATGTTTCATGCATGTGCAAACAATAAAGCTTTATAGGAAATCATGAAGCTCTGATGTGAGAAAGAAATGCTGGTATCTACATCAAAGAAGAAATATCCTGATTTGAGTGCTTTTATCCTTGTTCTACCTAATATCTAGTATCTTTACTTCGCAGGCAAACACAGAGAAGCCTCCTTTGAACAAAACAGAGCAAGCAGGACGAAGTGCTTTATTGTCAGATATTAGCAAAGGAAAAAAGCTGAAGAAGGCTGTCACCAATGATAGGAGTGCCCCAATTTTTGATAGTAAGTATATCCATCTAGTGCAGGGGTGGGCAACGTCCGGCCCGCGGGCCGTATGAGATCCACGAAAGAAATTGATCCAACCCACGGCAGCGGGCGCAGCAGGGGCGTTACGGCAGCGGGCATGGTGGGCGTGGCGGCGGGTGTGGTGGCAGGCATGGTGGGCACGGCGGCAGCAGGCGAGGCAGCGGGCATGCTGGGCATGGCGGCAGGCACAGTGGCAGGCATTGGGGCACGGAGGCAGCGGGCATGCTGGGCGTGGCGGCAGGCGCGGTGGCAGGCATTAGGGAAACGGAGGCAGCAGCATGCTGGGCGTGGCAGCGGGCACGGTAGCGGGCGTGGCAGCAGGCATGGTGGCAGGTGTGGCGGCAGCGGGCGCAGCAGTGGGCATGGTGGGCGTGATTGGCGCGGCAGCAGCGGATGTGGCAGGGGCAGGCACAGCGGCGGACATGATGGGCGTGGCGGTGGCAGGCATGGCAGCAGCGGGCATGGTGGGCGCGGCGGCGGGCGCAGCGGGGTCGGGCGCTGCAGCGGGCGTGGTGGCGGCCGGCATGGCGCCGGGTGAGGCGGCCCCCCAGTGCGTGCGATTGGCTCCTGCCCGCAAACCCCGCCCCGTTCCGCGCGATTTGCTCCCGCCCGCAAACCCGCCCCCTTCTGCGTGATTGGCTCCCGCCCGCAAACCCCGCCCCCTGGCCCTCAAGTGATGTTATAAGTGTCAAAATGGCCCTTGGCATAAAAAAGGTTCCCCACCCCTGATCTAGTGGAATGGCTGAGCCTGGGGCTTGAACTCTGGAGGTCTCAAATCTTCCTTCCCTGAGGCCCTCTGGGTCTTCTTGTCCTGGCCCTGCCTCCTGCTTTGGGAGAGTCTCTTGGTAGTTGCCTCTGCTACCATCTGTCTCCCAGAGGATGTGTCACCCGGTGTTCTCTCCCCAACCATTGATAAATTTTTAAAAAAAGGGTTTGGAGAGGGACTTCTTACTCCAAGTCATAAAGAGTCTAAAAAAGGAATATTAGTCCTGCATAAATGAAGATATGTATAAAAATCTGAAATGCACTTAATTACTGAGTTTACACAGAAAAAGAAAACAGTCAGGAAATTTAAGCAGCAGAGGGAAATAAACAACACAGCTCTAATTCAAATTCCACCCTAGACTTGTTACCTATTCCTTCAGAAATAGAATTCTCTTGGAATCAGATATTCTATCTGATTCAGTTTCTTGGACTTCCTTTTTCGTTGGAAATTCCAATCTTAAATCTGAGCTCTGAAGAACAGTGTTAGTGCCTTCATTTCTCAGCCTCAACGTTCAGCAGCTTCTGCTTTGGTTTTAAAAAGAAATTGTTAAGCCCTGAATTAGAAGGAGGAACTAGGTTATCTCCCTATGTCTGAATGACAAAAAAAGTATCTCTCCTTCATCAAGATGTGGATGGAGATGTCTGGATTGGCAGAGTAGCTGTCTATGAGAGTCTGAGCCTGTAGTCTCTATGTTCACAACACTCCAATGTGAGAGAGAAATATGGTTCTCAGAACTTGTTTTGTCTTTCTAGTGATTAAAATATCAAACATGTAAAACTTGAAATAATATAGTAACCTCCTCAGTATATAGCTTCTAGTTGTACGTCTGGAGGTTCCAACCATTCCTCTCCCCTTAGAGGACAGACCAATCTCACCAGAGGTAAACAGAATCAAACTTTCTTTAAAAGAAGAAAAAAAAAGATGAAATACAAATACCCTTTAAACTTTAAATATCCAAAATGCAAACATTTAATAATGAAACAGATAAATTACCCAATTGTTCATATCATAGAAAAACAGCCACTTAAATAAAAAGAAGAGAATGCTCCCAGCAGACCACAAGATGTTGCTGGTCTACTGCAAATGGGATTTCTCAATCCCAAAGCCCCAATAAAGAGATGGGAAATTTCCTATTATTATTACTATCATCATCATCATCATCAGAATCATCATCATCCTTAAAAATATTCTTTTGAAGTATGTCAGAAGTATGGTTCAAGGCTGACATAAAACAGAATTTCCTAATTTTTACAGCGATAATTTCTTCTTTAAAAAGAATCAAAAGAATCCTGTTTCTCCTCTTCTTAGATTTCCTTTTACCTAGAAATTCCAAACTTTAACCTGATGCCCTCCAAGCTGTTGGACTTCAATTTCCATGATTTCCAGCCCTCATGATGAAAGATCATACTACTAGCTGGAGGTTATGAGAACTGAAGTCCAACACAGCTGCAAGGGACCGGTTGGGGAGAGGTTGATTTGGTGAGTTATCATCACAGACTTAAACAGACTAATTTCTGTACACTAAACAACTTCTTGATGCTGTAAAAAGGGTTAATTAATATGGTTATGATGCATATAGAGACTCCGGTGGTAGAGTCTAAAGCAATTTGCTGTTGGGGGACAGACTGGTTATTACTTAATTTCAGCCAGATATAAATAGCCAAGAAAATTTGTTGTGGATTCAGAATCATGGCTTAAGACCCCTTCAACTTCCCTCTCTGTGCAGAACCAAAAGGGCCAGGTGGCGGAGGTGGTAGCTCGGGTTTCTCCAGTGGTGGCGGTGGCAGCTGTAACAGCGGCAATAGCTATGGTGGAGGTGGACCACCTGGCTTAGGAGGATTGTTCCAGGCAGGGATGCCGAAACTTAGATCTACAAGCAGAGATAATGGTAAGGAAGAGGTGTGCTATCAAGGCAGCTGCATTCATAGAAACACAGTACCTTGGACTGACCATCTTTACTATTATTAAGTCAGTGAAGACAAAAACTCAAGAGCGCTTCTTCTCCTATCGCAAATGAACAATGGTTTTTCTCAAGCAGAATATTTAGTTAATTTCCTGAGTGCTGCAGGCATAACAGGGAAGCAGAAGGGCAACTAGGGTCTGTGTCACCCGGGGCAAACAGAGATTTTGCGCCCCCCCCCCAGGAAACATTCAGTATACAAATTTATTTATTTATTTATTTATCTATCTATAAATCAATCAATCAATCAATCAAATTTCTATCACCGCCCATCTCCCTCCTCCAGAGGGACTTTGGACAGTTTACAATAAGACACAAATACTATTTTGTCTTTTTGGTACCCCCCCCAGTGCGGTGCCCGGGGCATATGCCCCGCTTGCCGCCCCCCCAGTTGTGGCCCTGCAGGGAAGGGACCTCACACCTTTTCCATACCCCCCCAAAAAAAACCCAAGTTTGTCTTTAAAGTGCCACAAGACTCTTTGCCTTTGGTCTATTATAATGCCTATATTGAGATGTACAGTAGTTAATAGATCAGTTCAGCTCTATAGTAGTGGCTTTTCCAGGCTGCACCGATTTGTTTAATAAGTTGTATATAAATATATGTATATGTAAATATATTAGTTGGATTTGCATATCACACCAAACCATAATGATGTTTGATTTGGGTTTAGCATGTTGTGGTTTGTAAACCTTAATTTATGGCTTAATGTAATATGTGCAAAGAACCCTTTGGTTAAATTATGGTTTAGTATGAAATGTGAACCCAGTCAGGAAATTGTGTAAGTTAGTAGTAACCTGCCATTAGGCTGTCTTTTATGTAATTGTTTTCATTGTGCTGATATCAAATTTAGGAATAGTATGCCTAAAGAAGAGTGATATGTTTATTTCAGTCAAGATGCTTATTCACCAACTTCCATTTAAAATGTCCAACGGCATTTTATAATAGCAGTATAAAATTCCAAGATGGCAAAAATAAAATACATAATACACACAGTGGAGAGATTTCTGAAAAGCAATATGCATTGTATCACATGATTTATTGTTTTCCTGGTACTTGAATATATTTCTTGGCCAGAGAATAAGCCCAGGGAGTTTACAGGAAGGCAGAGTTGTACCTTCTTTGTTTGCAAACATTTGAATGAAGTAGCGCTGTTAAAATACCTAAAGTACACTTTCAGCAAGTGGGGGTCTAACAGTTGTTCAAAGCTAGTATTATCTGTTATGTCAAACTAGCTACTATTTATAGATCTCCTTTTAATCTCATGGCACTTAACATGCCAGAGTTTCTTTGTGAGAAAACTTTCTTTTCTCCTACAGGAAATTCAGGAATAGTCAAGAAATGCCTTTGCCCTTCCCTCCCGTTTTATATTGTATAGAACCTAGAACTTTTCTTCAAGAGCTACAAAGCGGATCTAATTATACTTGCTGAAATTAAAGTAGGGAGGGTAGTAACATGAAAGAAATGGAGCCTAGTTCATATATGAGGTGAAAACTCCTGTAGATTACTGTTGGTACATTTCTTAAAAACAGTTGTCTCTTTTCTCGGCCTTGCGCTAGCCATCCTTGGCTGCAAATCAGCTCTCCCAACCTGATGCCTTCCAGACCTGTTGGACTGTTACAAGTCCTATCATCCACAGTGGCTTTTAGGCTGAGGATTACTGGAATTGCAGTTCGACATGATTGGAGGGGCCCAAGTGAGGAAGGCTGCATGTTGGCATGTATGTTAGAGGAAGGTCACTGTTGATTCATGTTTCCACCTTTTTGGCAAGCATCTACTACAGCTCTAAATTGATTATACAGAATCCTTCCAGATATAATCTCTTTCCCCCTCTACATGCCCCTCTACATGCACCTACTAATTGCTTTCCATTCTTAGATTCTGCAGGAAACAGAGCTCCAGTGTTTCCACCAGGAGGGCGAGCAACATCCGCAAAGCCCTTTTCACCTCCAGGTGGAGTAGGCAGATTTCCGGGCCCTTCTGGACTAAGAGCCCCGGCTCCAGAACCACAGAGAAACCGAATGCCTCCCTCAAGACCTGACATTGGCTCCAGGCCTGACACGGGTGCTCCCCCTGTGCCAAATACTCCAAGGCCTATCCCATCCAGTCTGTACAACAGGGGAGCCCCCCCTGTGCCAGCGGCCAGCAGACAAGCCAGCTTAGGGCTTACCCCTTCGCCTTTCCCAGGAAATAGAAATCTGGGGCCTGGAGGATCCATTCGACAATCATCATCAGTTAGTCCTCCTTCTCCCTTCTCGAACAGGCCTCCTCTCCCTCCAGTACCAGGTAGGCCAACAGAAGATAAGACGCCTCCGCCGTTACCTCCAACAGGAAACAGGCCATCTTTCAGCAGGGAAGCTTCCCTGCCACCTCCCCCACCTCAAAACCACAAGCCGCCAATTCCTTCCACGCCACGGCCACCTGCAGCATCTCAGGTTCCTCCTCCTCTTCCCCCAAGTCGGCCAGGCCCACCTCCAGTTCCACCGGCATCTGGCGGAAATGATGAAATGCCGCGGCTTCCTCAAAGGAACATATCGCTAGCCTCTCCTCCACCTCCAAGTCTGCCTGGCTCCAGTCGTTCTGGGCCTCTGCTTCCTCCCCCAATTGAGAGGCCACCCCCTCCTGTAAGGGACCCACCCAGCAGATCAGGTAAGATTGTCTGCATCCTTTCAGGGTGGGTTACTACAAAAAATGTAATGTCATATTTTGAATGCAGGATTATTTATATATACAGTGTGTGTGTGTGTGTGTGTATCTCCCCACATCCACATCCACATCCACACATAGATAGTGTAGAGGGCAGAGGGTATGGCCTTGAGGGACAGGAGAAAGCTGCTGCCAAGACCATGGTCAGATAAAAGAGGACTGAGTCCAGGGCAGGCATGTAACCTGAGTAGGCATCTCAGACAAGACCCTCCCTAGTTCTCGCAAAGAGGGCGGGAGGGGGGAGTGAATTTAGACTTGCAAGATTCGTTGTTATAGCTTTGCAATAAAAGTAGACCTTCATGACATTGAACTCCTAGTCTGATCTACCCTGAAGTGCTGACAGATGATGTCATGGATGACATGTCATGGATGGATGGATGGATGGATGGATGGATGGATGGATGGATGGATATTGTTGGGTTCTTGATGTTCTCTGAGCTTACTTCTCTTCCTGTTTCATTACTGGGCCAGGTAACAACACGGGGGTGGAGTTTGCTGGCTGTTTATTGTGGTAGCATGCTTTACCAGCCTTGATTGTTCTTCTTTATCTGGTGTTGGTTCTTGCTTATCTGAGTGTTGGTTAATAGGTGTGAGAGGAGGGATATCTTTAAGTCTGTTTGCCTCCTTCCTTGATGTTTTGGTTGATTCATTTCTGAAATGGTTTGTAGATGGAGCTTATCTCAGTGTTTCTGTTCATGGCTGATTTGTCAGAGGACCCTGCCTCTAGGAATTGGTCTAAGATGCCTACAGTTTTCCAAATAAAACTCCAGTGAACTTGTCAGTGTGTTGTAAACTTAAGGCTCACAATTGGTATGTCTTATGACTACCAGTTGATGTTCATAGATGCTTTCTCAAATTGAGAATTCAAATACTGCCTATTTGCCCCAAGCAGAATTAGATATGTATATATAATTCTGGGGTATATGTATTTAATATATTTTATATTGTACAAATATTATATTGTATAAATATTGTATATTTAATAAATATACAAGTGGAAAACTCAGTGTTGCTGAACAGTAACTCTCAGCAGCTCCTGCTAGCACAGCCAATGGGGAGAGATGCCAGTTCAGTAACATTGGGAAGGCTGCAATGTCTCCAGAGGTACATCCCTCCATCGGTCATACAGTCACATAAGCAAAGCAAGCACATTGCCACAACCACACCAGCAAGGTAGTAAACGAACTAGTATATCTACACTGAAATTTAGCTCTCCAGGATTTCCTGATCATGCAATTCCCCCATCCCTATTGGGTGGGGGATTGGTCTCAGCTCACTTATTTTATTTTCCTGGGGCTATTTATCGTTGGGAAGTGGCTCATATGGCTTGTTAAAGGTATGGCTGAAGCTCGATTTTGTATGGCTGCCCAGAGTCACTTAGATGAGATGAGTGGCCATACAAATTGAGATGATGATGACGATGATGATGATGATGATGATGTGGGGAGAACATGTGATTTATATTAATACAAACAGTGGCTGCAGTGGCTTCTTCTTCTTCTTTGGTGCCTTCAATTCAGTCTTGACTCCTGGCGACTGCCTAAACAAGGCCCTGCAGTTTTCTTGACAAGGTTTTTCAGAAGTGGTTTGCCCTTGCCTTCTTCCTACAGCTGAGAGAGAGTGACTGGCCCAAGGTCACCCAGCTGGCTTTGTGCCTAAGGCAGGACTAGAACTCTCTGTCTCCTGGTTTCTAGTCCAGTGCCTTTAACCACCGCCACCCCCAAACTGGCTCTTGCGATATAAATAGGGGGTCAAGAAAGTCAAGATAGATGCGGCAGCACAAAGCCCGACTCCTTTTGTATGTGCATTGACATTGCATGAATATATAAAGGAATGGGGCTGTGATTGACTTTTTTGACACCCACCACCACAGATGCTTCCCTTTTCTCTGCTTGTTAATAGCATTCATGTTGTATTCTTTCTGTGTACAACATTTGCTGATAGCTTATCAGAAAGATGGATGTGAGTTTCCCAAAATAAGGCGGTGGGGGGTTTGTTTGGAGGTTTGAGAATGCTGATTGCTCTGCGAAAAATGTAACCACTGTTTGTTCCCATTATATTCAGGATCTCTCCCTCCACCTCCACCTCCATTAACCCGAAATGGAAGTACTTCCAGGGCACTGCCAGCTACTCCCCATACTGCCCAGCTTCCCGCAAGAGGAGGGTTTGAAAAACCCAGAGGTGGGGCTGTGCCCCCACTTCCTCCTGACAGGCCAGGTTCTGGAGCACCACCGCCGCCTCCACCACCACTACTCTCATCTGCCCTCCGAAATGGCTTCCAGGATTCGTCTTGTGATGGTGGGTGATGGTATTCCTGTTTGGACATTATCTGAATGTATAATCTCTGATTTATCAATGGAGTGGTTGAAAAATGTGATGTGTGATCTTCACAGGTATGGAGAGCTCTTGCCATACAGCTGGAACAACTTTCTTGCATTCTGGAAGGAACTCTACATTCCTTCCAGCGAGAGGAGGAGGACTCTTGCAGACACAGAAACCTAGAGGGGGAACAAATGATCCCAAATGCCACCAGAGAGGCCTCTGTGGAACAATTTGCCATCCTGCTCATTATGGTTGCTCCTCTCTGATTTACATATCTACAGTATCTCACTTCCCAGGGGCCAACATAAATCAGGCATTCTACAGTATCTGGCTTCAGATTTACAATAAAAAAGAAAGTGAGAGTAGAGAGAAAACAAGAGAGCAGTAGTTGATTCAGTTGTGCAGTTGGATGAGACTTTACTTCAGGTTTGCACAGCATCTGTTCTCCTTCTGGCCACCTTCCCTTTGCTTGAACTTTGCTTGCTTATTCTGCCATCTCCAGAGGATGGGGAGGGAAGAGCAACCATAATGAGCAGGATGGTGGCTAATCACCAATCTGTTTATGCTTCTTCTCCCATAACCTCAAGGCAAGATGGTTCCATAGAGGCCTCTCTGATGGTATTTGGGATCATTTGTTCCCCCTCTCGCTTCCATCCCTGTGTCTGTAAGAGTCCTTGTGTTTATGGAAAATTCTTCTCTCGCTGGAAGGAATGTAGAGTTCCATCCAGAATGCAAGAAAGCTGTTCCAACTGTATGGTGAGAGCTTTCCATATCTGTCACTGTATATGTGAGGATACCCCATCACATTTTTCCACCACATCATTCATGTAATAGTCAAAGTAGGCTAGATAAAAAAGATACTGAAAGTTTATATAAGTAAAGGATGTTTCATTTTCAATGTAAACACAGATGATGGAGGAAACAGAACTTTGTACCACCTTAGAATTTATATTGGCCCTTGTATTTCATTCATGAAATGCATACATCTTGCTAGAGGTAAGAACTGTAAGAGAAGCTGTGCCTGCCCACTTGGATCAGTTATATTACAGAACATTATTGCTGCAAGGATATTAGAAATGCTTTGATGAAAAAATACTAGTTGTTGTAAGTTCACAGGCTGTTGGTAATATTTTGATATGGTTTCATGACCAATGCCAGACTGGTTTTACATATGTGGACTGGGTGAAGTTAATGAGAAGGGAAAGAGGAGGTGAAAGGAATTTACTGTTCTTTCAGTTAAACATATTTGTAATAATAATAATAGGAAAAGTCCTGCTAGAGGCAGTTTTAAAAGTATGTACAGTGATGAAACAGTTTCAGGAAAAACCTTATGCATTTAAGACAAGTTGGACGTCAGCCTACCCTGAATCAGAGGAATGTACTGATTTGAAGCTAAAGATGTTCCAATATTTGGAAATATAATAATGCTATCATGTACATGTCTCATGAAAAATAAGCCCAACTATGCTGAACAAGGCTTATTCCCATTTGGATGTACTCCCAGTTTAGGATTGGTTTACAGAATATACACTCTGTTGAATATTTGTCAATACTCTTGAATGAGCATATTAGTGAGATTTGTATTAACCTGATTTGTCTAATGTATACAATAATGTTACACAATTCTTTTATGTGTATCTAGATGAGTGGGAAAGCAGATTTTCATTCCATCCTCTATCTGACTTGCCACCTCCAGAGCCATATGTGCCCATGAACAAGAGTTATCCTAGTAAAATGGCAAAAAATGACCATAGAAGTAAGTATTTTTTTTCCTTTAGTAGGTATGTTTTATAATAGTGTATTTGGTAGATTATTTCTGAGATGAAAATATGTGAATTATTTTGAATGCTCCATAAATATTGAGTGTAATCATTTTTGGTAAGATCATGGAAAGAGTACCAGTTACAGTATCTCAACACGAGTGCTTCTCATTCTGCTCTCTTCCCCAATGGGTTATCTCAGTGATCCAATTGGATAGTCCAGTAGATTGCAAGGTGAGTCAGATAGATTGGCCATAGGTTACTCATAGGTACCAGGTAGACCTACCTCAACCGACCTCTTTTTGCTGAGAAGCCAGATGCCTCCTGTCCCAAGATAAGCAGCCAGAGATGGAGGAACAACATCGCACTGCTTCTCTCCCTGTCTTTTCCTACTGTAGATATTGGGGAAGGGAGGAACACAAACCACTAGCTGTGAAGAAGAGAACAAGCAAGCAGAGAAAATCAGTAGATACAGACATAGCCAGCAAACTCCTGTTCACTGCAGTTCCTCCACATTTCCTCCACCTTTGCTTCAGCATTGTCAGCAGATGGAATGACTACTCTTCGTGTGGTGGCTCACTCTAATTCTGCATCATTTGTACATCTGATGTGCACCAGAGGGCATAATGATAAATTCTTAAGTAACTAGATTTTAGAAAAACCTAAACATTTTCACTGGTGAGAAATGATACTACTGTCATACTGCTCTCATGCATCATAAAAACTATTGCTAGCTCTGAACTTAGTGTTTAGTAGAAAGTTACAGTACAACTTTTATATTATGATTGCAAAAATATGCTCTTTATCCGTGTATAACTTTATAACTTTAATAACTTTAAACACTGTTATTTAATCAAAGTTTAATACTGAAAGGTTATAATTTGCAAAGTACATTCTGGGCCATAAAGTGCTTATGTGAACTAAACTTTTTCCTTTCACATTTCTTCTATTCTGAAAAACATAATTTGTCTTCCTTTTTTTTTTTTGGTTAGCTATAATGCGTGGGGGCGTGGGGGCTCAGCGGGTAAGACGCCAGGCTTGTCGATTGGAAGATCGCAAGTTCGGAGGTTCGAATCCCTAGCCCTGCATGCGGAGTGAGCTCCCGCACTCGCCCCATCTCTTGCCAACCTAGCAATTCGAAAGCATGCAAATGCAAGTAGATGAATAGGTACCACTTCGGTGGGTAGGTAACAGCGGGAAGCGTCTTTGGACAGCGCTTGTAGGAAGTAGGAAGAAGCTTGTTCTTATACAGTCACTTCTTGAGAGATGGGCGGCTATATAAATTTGATAAATAAACAAACAATTTTTCAGTTTGGATGTGCATTCCTTGTAACAGACCATATGCTATCCACTACCGCACTCGCCCCAGCTCTTGCCAACCTAGAAATTCGAAAGCATGCAAATGCAAGTAGATGAATAGGTACCACTTCGGTGGGTAGGTAACAGCGTTCCGCGTGTGTCATGCGGCCACATGACCATGGAAGCATCTTCGGACAACGCTGGCTCTTCAGATAACAAACGAAGATGAGCACCGGCCCCTAGAGTCGGACACGACTGCACAAATGTGCGGGGGGAACCTTTACCTATAATGCTATATTTATGGGTGCCATAATCCTGCCGTGCCACTAGATGTCCCCCAATGACTTTCAAAATCATGATAGCCAAATCTTGAAAGATTGACTAATTTGAACTTTTAAAGAATAATTTATTTTTAATGAGATTGCTTTTATATTTGTATAGCTTACAACATTGTATGAAGTTGCATGATGGTGCTTGCCCCCTGAAAAGATTGCTATCTGCAGGAGTGTGCTGTTTTCATCAGAATGACAAAAGTGTCATGGCATCACACTGGAGACTCTGCCCCTTTTGTACAAGTGATGCAATGCCGCAGTGCATTTACCGAAGGGGCAGGTTTTGACTGCTGGTGCTGGAATGCTTTTGAAGTTCTGCCCTCCCTTGCCCGCTCCCTACGGATGCCACCGTTGCTGGCCCAGGAGCTATAATTTCACCACTCACCAGATTGCCCTGGCCTTTTTTGTGTATGGGTGTTCATGTTTCGGTATGGAGATCTTGGTTCCTTGACATGTTTCAGATAGTAGACTACAGTATAACATCTACACACAGTAAAACATTTCCTATATTGTAAAGCGTTGGTTCCTGTCTTATTGCTATCCTCAGTATAAGAAGCTTCTTCTTTAATATGAATACTCCATAAATCATGTCACATTTAACTAAGTTGTCTTTTTAAAGAAGGTCCTGTATGTTTAATTTTTCTTACCTGTTCCATCCAACAAATAACACAGTTTCGATAAATCTGTCAATACAAGATTACTGTGGGGTTTGCTTTCTCTTTCTTTAGGTGGATCCAGTCGCAGAGAAAGAGGTGCACCACCACTTCCACCAATCCCACGGTGAAGTGGACTTCTAATTCCTTTCAGGATGACTGTTATCCTTACATATTCCTTGAACCTCTCCATGCATTCAGAATGCTCCTTCTCCCACAGCACTTTTGAGCACAACTCCCCACCTTTAGGTCAAGTTGCTATTTTTTAAAATTTTCCCATTTAATTTGGTGAAGCTGAAGGAGTTGCTTTGGATGGCCGGCCTGCCTTGGTTTAGATACAGGCTGTCTGTGAACTTATTCCCCATTTCTTGGCATTACGTTCTACTGGTACTAGTGGAACCTGCTTCCAATAACGTGCTTTGGGCTGGGTGGACTATAATATTCTTACCTTGAAAACTATCTTCAAAACTTGTTGAAAACTATCATTCAGTGCATTCTGCTCAGCCTTGTCATCAACAAGGAGAGAAAAGCTGCCTCGGTTTATAGCATAATATTCTTAGACGTAATTCCTAGAGATGAAAATCTTCCATATTTCTATGCATGGAAACCTGGTTCACTTTTTAAACTGTAATCTCTGTGAGATTACCGATCAATCTGATCTGGCCCATTTGACCATTAAAAAAAATGTGGCACAGTAATGGCTACATTCCACCTCTAGAAGGAGATTGGGATGATTATGTGGCATTTTCTCAGGCAATCTGTTTGATCTGTAATGAATTGTAGCCTTTCAGAGACCAAAAGAATGTTGCCATCAAGATTGCTTATAACTTCGGTTACAGCTTTCACAAATCCATCTCAGTCTAGCTGTTGGGCTCAATTGGATTGAAAAGGAGAATTTAAAAAGAAAAAGACTGTGCACTCGGTCATTAGGTTGGGATGCTGGAAGTGTCGTTGTCATCTTGAGGATTACACCATCACTTCACTAATGTTTATACTATCCGATCTCCCTTCTGAGATGTATCTTACCCCAAAGCTTCCCATTTATATGTAATATTGTTTACTAAAAAAACCTATATTTTGATCCACAAAAGACAGATACTCAAAAGTTATTTAGTGTACCCAAGTATCAAAGAATTCCACTAAGACTTTCTGTGACTTTTTGCTAACATCTGTGTCCTGAACCTCCATTTTTATTATGGTACAAGTTGAAACTTGAGTATGGAAAGTTTTTATTTGGCTCCTATGTGCTTCAAACAGCTTATCTTTCCTTTTGTGTGGCAGCTACTAATCAAACATCCAGATACATGTAGGAAATGTCTAACTACAGGACAGATTCAATTGAGCTTTTACAAGCCCTCACTAAGTTTTCAACCTGGGTTCAGAACAGTTCAGCATTTATATTCTGATTTTGCTGCAATGACAATTCCTTTCACAGGATTTTCCTTACCTGAAACGCTGCAGGAGAAGGCTTGGTTACTGCCGGGTTGGGATCATATACTTTTGGAATCCTGGCTGTCGATCAATGGACTTGGCAATTTACAACATTCACTTTATCTACTGATACCAACATATGGCAAGAATCCTAGAAGAATTATGATTCCATACTGAAATTCACATGATAAATCAAATACAGTTTCTACTTAGGGAAATAAATTCTGAAGATTTAATTTCAAGAATCTCCCCAGTTTTATCTACCTAATATTTCGCAAGGTAGAGGCAGGAGAGTGATCTTTCAAATGATGTCAGCAGGGTCCATAAGGGAGGTAAAAAAATCAACATGATCGAAGCCCCACCCTTTTTCTTCCTGTCTTGACACTGCATGCATGTACAGAGAAGCAGGGTTTCAACTGCGCTGCCACAACTATCATCTTGACTTTTTTGACCTCACCCCTGCAGATGCTGCTGAGTGATGTCATGAAGTATGAGGTGGGAAGAAGCAGAAATGTTGATGAATCAATGTGTTTAATGTAGTGTAATGCAGAATAGAATTAGGGAAAGGTTGAGTAAGATCTCTTACAGTATATGCATGAAAAAAACTCATATCTTTGAGGAAAAAGTCTGAGAAGAAACTTGAAAATGTTCACAATGATGTTTTGCATAAGTGGCCTTATCAGCAAAGACTTGCCTCTGTGTATTTCCTATTTATGATAAACAAAGCAGGATGGAACTAAAGAGACCAGAAAATACAGTCAGGAGCAGAAATATTGGAACAAGGATAACTGTTTTGGCAGTTGGCCTCTGTACACCACCACATTGAAGTTGAAAGGAAACACACCCAGATGGGAGCGAAGTCAGGACTTTCAGCTGTAATTCAAGGGGTTTGACAAACGTGGGGCACTAACCATTCAGGAAGTACAGCCAGTGGCATACACACACACACATCGTTGGTGGATCATAAGTAATGGAACAAACCAACATCATTACAAACATAAGGATCGCCTTTAATACCTGGATGAAAATCCTTTGCAGTCAATGACTGCCTGAAGTCTGGAGCCCATGGACATGACCAAATGCTGAGTTTCCTCCCTCGAGATGCTTTTGTTGTTGTTCAGTCGTTTAGTCGTGTCCGACTATTTGTGACCTCATGGACCATAGCACGCCAGGCCTTCCTGTCCTCCACTGTCTCCCGGAGTTTACTCAAATTCATGTTCGTTACATCGGTGATGCTATCTAACCATCTCATCCTCTGCCATCCCCTTCTCCTTTTGCCTTCAGTCCTTCCCAGCATCAGGGTCTTTTCCAGTGAGTCCTCTCTTCGCATTAGGTGGCCAAAGTATTTGAGCTTCAGCTTCAGCATCTGTCCTTCCAATGAGCAGTCAGGGTTGATTTCCTTTAGGATTGACTGATTTGACCTCCTTGCAGTCCAAGGGACTCTCAAGAGTCTTCTCCAGCACCACAGCTCAAAAGCATCAATTCTTCGGTGCTCAGCCTTCCTTATGGTCCAACTCTCACAGCCATACATTACTACTGGGAAATCGAGATGCTTTGCCAGGCCTTTACTACAGCTGCCTTCAGCTGCTGCTTGTTTGTGGGTCTTTCTGCTTTCAGTCTTGTCTTCAGTAAGTGAAAAGCATGCTCTATTTGGTTGTGATCAGGTAACTGACTTGGCCATTGAAGAACATCCCACTTCTTTGCCTTGAGAAACTCTTGGGTAGCTTTTGCTGTATGTTTTGGGTCATTATCCATCTGCAATGTGAAGCGGCGTCCTATCAGTTTGGCAGCATTTGGCTGAATCTGAGCAGAAAGTATAGCCCTATACACTTCAGAATTCATCCTGCTGCTTTTATCAGCAGTCAAGTCATCAATAAACACCAGTGACCCAGTTCCATTGGCAGCCATACATGCCCATGCCATAACACTGCCTCCCCCATGTTTGACAGATGATGTGGTATGCTTTGGATCATGAGCTGTTCCTTTCCTTCTCCATACTTTTCTCTTCCCATCATTCTGGTGCAAGTTAATCTTGGTTTCATCAGTCCAAAGAATCTTATTCCAGAACTGGGCAGGCTTTTTTAGGTGTTTCCTGGCAAAGTCTAATCTGGCCTTTCTGTTCTTGAGCGTTACCAGTGGTTTTCCAGTGAATGTTGGCAATGACATGCCTACCTCCTCAAGAGCGTTCTTGACCTGGCTAGATGTTGTGAAAGGGTTCCTCTTCACCATGAGCAGAATTCTGCGGTCATCCACTTTAGTTGTCTTCTGTGGTCTTCCAGGACTTTTGCTGTTGCTGAGGTTGCCAGTTAATTCCTTCTTTTTCAGGATGTTCCAAACTCTTGTACTGGCCACTCCCAATGTTTTTGCTATCTCTCTGATGGGTTTATTTTGTTTCCTCAGCCTAGTGATGGCCTCCTTCACTCACATGGACACCTCTTTGGACCTCACGTTGGGAGTTCCAGTGAACAGCTACAAAATGCAAATGTAACACTCAGAACCACCTCCAGGCCTTTTATCTGCTTGATTGGTCATGGGGTACCCAGGAAACAGGCCACACCTGGCCATGCAGCTGCTTGTCAGCCATTTGTTCCATTACATATGAGCCACCAACGATGGGTGTTTGTGTATGCCACTGGCTGTACTTCCTGAATGGTTAGTGTCCCACTTTTGTCAAACCCCTTGAATTACAACTGAAAGTCCTGACTTCGCTCCCATCTGGGTGTGTTTCCTTTCAACTTCAATGTGGTGGTGTACAGAGGCCAACTGCCAAAACAGTTATCCTTGTTCCAATATTTCTGCTCCTGACTGTATAACTTTGCATTTTTGGTATATGAGTGTGTGTGTATGTATTGTTTTTAAATTTACTTTTTGGATTAAAATAGGCTTTGTCTTAATGTTGAGGTTCCTTCTTTTAACCCACTTCTGTGATAGAATTCTTACATAATGAGTACCTTTCAGGATCCAAAGACTTTACCCACACAAATTTTGCTATCAAATCAGAGATTTACACAAACTATGATCAGAAATATGTTGCAGCACTTTTCAGGGTCATACATGGTCTACAATTAGATTTTTCAGTGGACTGTTGCCCTTTTTGTACGTACTTAGCAATTCTGACATACAGTATTCATCATTCCAGTTTCAGTCTGATTGCCCTTCTACAGTATATATGTGTGGATCATAAACAACTTCAACATGATGTAAAAAAAATTGATTATTTACATTTTGTTGCAGAAACTGGAATATTTATGTTTTCTGTATTACAGGAGATTTTTTTAATGCTCCGAGATCTCTGCATCTTGTATATGTAGTTTGATAGTCAATTTCTTTATTTAGCATGTAAAGTGGATATGCAGAAAGGAATTCTAAATCCACTGCAATCGCAGTAGTTAATGTAATAGAACATTTTGAGCTAGAAATGTTGGACAAACTGATTTATCAATGAAAGGGCCTGTTGTACCTGTACGCACTCTTGTGCTAGTGGATTAGCCATCAAATTAATAAGGTTATAGAGCAGTGTTCTTTTGCCAATAAATCAGGATCAGTTTTCTTCAACTTGGTGCCTTCTAGCTCCAATGGGATGACAATACCAAATCTCAGATCTTTCAACCACCTTGACCATTGCTGATTAGGAGTTATGGGAATTGTAGTCCCAACACCTCCAGCAAGAACCAGTTTAGGAAAAAATAGTCAAGTTATGGAGATGTGAAGAAGTATATTCAGCCAGGGATAGAAAGAGCAGGCAAATAGTAAAAATACCTGTACTGCGCTGTTATTTTACCTTACTGTGCTTAATTATAAGCACATACCAGATAAAATTGCTTACTATAACTACTATTATTACTACTACTAAATAGCTGCCATTTCTGTGGCATTTAGAAAATTAGATCCATCTTTTTTTTTTACTGTTAATTGATTGAAAAATTAACTTGGCAAATTAATTCTAGTGCAATATGATCTGAAATTCCAACCAAAGCCTTAACATTTAGAATGTGATGTGGCCTTCAGAGAGAAACTAAGGCTTCTCTCTTTCTCAGAGGATAATTTGTTAGCACTTTCTCTTCTATAGGAATCTTCCTCAAAGAGTATATGTTAAATATTGTAAGAAAATATTTCAAAAGGAGAAAAGATTTGTTTTGGTGGTATAAACCACATCTCTTTTTCTTTCACCAGATATATTTCAAAAACAACATGTTTAACACATTTTACTACAGGTATTTTAGAGTACATATTTATTGGACTATGCACAGTAATTAAACGGGGTGGAAAATCAGATTTTCACCACTGGTGCCTTGAAACATTTTTAAAACCACTTTTAAAGTATCCGAATGGCTGCTTTGAAAAGAAACAAGATCTTATACAGTATCTTATTTTCTCCAGCACCACTGTGAATTTCAAATATAACATTTGTACTTTCTATATCATGTGTGATATTCAAGCAACATACAACCTATTCACTATTTAGCAACTAATCTTAAAAACTTACTATACAGAAATATAATGAATTGCGTAGGACTTAGAGACTGCAGTTTTAAGATCTTTATTCTAGCAGTGTCTTAGATGGATTAGATCAATGGAAATTTGAGGTGGATGTGTTTAAAATTTGAAAGGAGCCAAAGTTTAAATCCTTTTCATATGAATGAAAGAATCAAATGGGTTGTGAAATAACAGGATATGCATTTTAAATAAATGATCATACCCCCACCATTTCTTATATGACTGCACATATATCATGGAATAAAACATGCCCATATTGTAAATAAGATTGTTTTTATTTGACTTTACTTTGGGTTATTAACATGCTTATCTTAAAGTACATGTATGTGAGAAACTAGATGGCAAGTGAATTTCTTGCGTGTACAAAGGAATAAAAATTAAAATGATGCCAACGTTTCTCAGATGGAGCTGTATTTGCATTTGTTACATGTTGATATGGGTTGATAACCCTCCTGGTTTAGAACCTCATGATTAAGAGGCCACCAAAGAACAAATACTTCAGTGGGACTGTAAGCACGATGCTTAATGCAGCGCAGTCCTCTTTGATATTGCCAGTTCACTTGTGATTATTATACTTGGATACCCTTCCCATCTCCCAGAATTGTATTATCTCCATCTAAAATTTTTGTTTTGTTGTTTAAGACGTTCAATTGACACATTAAATCTATATAAGCTTAAGATTCTGTTTTTCATTTTAAAACATCTACATATGTGGATTGTAATGCCTATTTGGTATGTTCGCTGCCTTGAGTTATTTATAAAAATAATAAAGGGGAGATATAAAATAAATAAATAAATAAAACTCCACAAGCTGATTCCTGCTTCACATTGAAAACTGACCACTAGATGGTGCTCTTTTGTTCGTTTGTTTTACTTAGACCTCTACACTGTACAGGTAGTCCTCGCTTAACAACCCTAATTGGGACTGGCAACTCCATTGCTAAGCGAAGCAGTTGTTAAGTGAAACGTCACATGACCACCCCACTTAGCGACAGCAGTCTTGGCAGTCCCAGTTGTGGTTGGTAAGCGAATCACCCAGTCTTTAAGTGAGACATCACATGACCACAACTTACAACCTGCCAGCTTCCCCATTGACTGCTTGTTGGAAGCCAGCTGGGAAGGTCGCAAATGGCAACCGCAGGGATGCTGTGACGAATTCACTTATTTTGAAATCCATAAGGCAGACCCATGGCACGTGAAATGACAATTGGGCCTCCTCAATTAAATAACTGGCAATTTTTTAAAATTTTCCATATGCTAACACACACTGCTTCATGTTATGGAATACAATTAGGTATCTGGGTAATATTTATTTTCTTTTTTAAAAATTTAAACCGCTGTTTAAATTTTAAATAGCCAAAATTCTCTGGGCAGTTTACAATAAGCCACACACATGCACATACACACACAAATGCAATTCAAGTTAAAATATATACAATGAAATCAATTAAATGCAAAATAAAAACACTATACAAACTAGGCAGCCGCGTGGCCATCAACATTTAAAACAATGTGAATTAAAATACAATTTAAAAGCTTGGGAAAATAGAAGGGTTTCGCCTCATGCCAAAATGATGCCAATGCGGGTACCTGTTGAGCCTCTTTAGGGAGGCAGTTCCATAAATGGGGTGCTACCACAGAAATAGCTCTCCCCCTTACAGAGACCTCCTCCTTCACCTCCTTTGATGGGGGGACCTGGAGGAGGGCCTCAATGGAAGATCTTAAGGTTCAAGTAGGTACATGTGGGAAAAGGCACTTCCTCAAGTAACCTGGTCCTAAGCTGTTTAGGGCAGGGGTGGGGAACCTTATTTCTGCCAAGGGCCATTTGGATATTTATAACGGGGGACCAGGGGAGTGGGGGGCGGGGTTTCTGGGATTTCTGCGGACCGGGGCCCGGAGTTTGCAGGCGGGAGCCAATCATAAGCACTGGGGGGCGGGGTTTGCGGGCGGGAGCCAATCGCATGGAAGGGGTGGGGTTTGCGGGCAACAATGCCGCGGGCCTGACATTGCCCACCCCTGGTTTAGGTTTTTAAAGGTCAAAAGCAGCAGTTTGAATTGGGACCAGAAACAAACTAGCAGCCAGTGTAGACGGCAAAGTACTGGCATAATATGTTCATGTCGGTCAGGCCTAGTGAGCAGTCTAGACTCTGTTTTGAACCAACTGAAGTCCCTGGACTGTTTTTAAAGGTAGTCGCACATACAACACATTGCAGTAATCCAACTGGGAAATTACCAGTCTGAATAATAATAATAATAATAATAATAATAATAATAATAATAATAATAATATAGCTGTATCTGTCTTTGTCCAGGTAAGGTCATAGTTGTTAAATCAGCAGAAGCTGATAAAAGGGCCACCAAGGTCACCTCTAGTAACGGTGATGGATCTAGGACCGCACCCATACTGCAAACCTGCTCCTTTAGGACAAGTGCGGACCCTTCCAGGACTGGCAGGACACCACCCAAGCACAGTATTTCGTCTTCTCTGGATTGAGCCTCTGTTTATTGGCCCTCATCCAGTCCATTACGCTGTCCAAGCACTGATTCAGACACCAACTACCTCATCTGAGTTAGATGAAACGGAGGGGTAGATCTGGGTTTCATCTGCATATTGATGACCTTTCCCAGCCATGTCATCGGGGGGGGGGGTCATCTCAGCCCACATCCCTGGATGACTTCTCCCAGCTGTTTCATGTAGATGTTAAAAGGCATAGGGCAGAGCTTTCCAAACTCTGTGTCGCAACACATTAGTGTGTCGGCTGCAGTGTCTGGGTGTGTCGCAGCTGCTGCCTCCAAGCCCTGCCAGGATTCCACGCAGGTCCTAGTGCCTGCCTTGTGCCTGGCTGCCTCCAAACCTGCTGTGATTCCACGCAGGTCCTAGTGCCTGCCTTGTGCCCTGCTGTAATAGTGTGTCGCGAAATGATGCATGTCTAAAAAGTATGTCACCAACATGAAAAGTTTGGAAAGCTCTGGCATAGGGGATAAAATGGAGCCCTGAGGGACTCCATAACCCAATCACCATGAGGCAGAAGAGTAATCCCCCAGCACCACCTTCTGGATATGGCCATCCTAGGAGTGGAACCGCTGTAGTACAGTGTCCCCACATCCCAACTCTTGACAGCTTGCCCAAGGAGGAACCCATGGTTGATGATATGGAAAGCCTCTAAGAGGTCCAGGAAGACCAACAGGGTCACACTCCCCATCTTTTTCCCAGCACAAGGCAACCCACAAGGCAACCAAGTAGGTCTCTGTTTCATAGCCAGGCCTGAAACTGGATTGAAATGGATGCAGAAAGTCAGTTCCATCCAAGAGAGCCTGGAGTTGAGTGAATGGAGCCACCATCCATTCAAGCCCCTGGTCCAGGAAGGGAATATTGGCCACTGGCCTCTTCAGGAATGGCCTGTTTAATGCCACATTTAGCTTTAGATATAAAATTTAAACATTATGTTTATCAACATTAACATTTTAGAAATCATAGTTAATATTGATATAAACTTTATCTTCAAAGGTTTAAATTATCTAAAGATTAGAGTGTTAATAATCTCCAGTCAATACTGTATAAATACCACTGTACCCAAATAATATAATGTACTACAGTACTTGTGTTTTATAATACATTTTAAAAAATTAAAAAAAATTTTTTTTTTAAAGGAATGACCTGATCACTGCCTCTTTTAAAGAGGGTGGAACTGTCTCAGTGAAGCATTTGCAATTATTTGCAGAGGGGTAACTGAATTAAAATAATAGCTTTTTGAAGATATGGAGACTAAATTGCACGTCATGTTCCTCTAAAACAGTGCTTTCCAAACTGCCGCCGTTGGCAACACACCAACGGTGGCAGCGGGGGCGGCACGGGGGCGCACACGGCGGTGGCGCGGGGGGGCGCACGGCGGCGGCATGCATGGCAGTGGCGGCAGCGGTGGCGGCCTCGTGTTTTCCGCTAAAACGTGGAAGCACTGATGCCGCGCCGCTGCCGTCGCCGCCACACACACCCCTGCGCCACCGCCGTGCACATCCACTTCCGGGTTGTGTTGCGACACACTACACTGTGTGTTGCGACACACTAAAGTGTCATGACACACAGTTTGGAAAGCTATGCTCTAAAAGTTTTTAGAGACGTAGGCTTTTGTTGTTGTTAGTTGCCATCGAGTCGTTTACGACTCATGGCGACCCTATGTGTAACAGAACGAAATGCTGTTCGGTCTTGCACCATATTCCTGACTGTTCCAATGTTTGCATCCATTGTTGTGATTGTATCAATCCATCACACTGAAGGTCTTCCTCTTTTCCGCTGGCCCTCGACTTTACCAAACATGATGTCCTTTTCAAGCGATCGGTCTTTCCTGACGATGTACCCAAAGTATGAGAGTCTAAGCCTAGTTATCCTCGCCTTTAGGGAACATTTTGTATTTCTTCTAAAACTGATTTGTTTGTTCTTCTGACAGTCCATGGTGTTTTCATTAATCTTTGCCAACATCACAATTCGAATGCATCAATTCTTCTATCTTCCTTTTTTAACGTCCAACTTTCACAGGCATATGTGGCAATTGAGAAGACCGTGGCGTGAGTCAGACGCACCTTTGTTTTTAAACTGACATCTTTACTTCTGAAAACTTTAGATAGGTCTTTGATGGCAGATTTTCCCAGAGCGATACGTCGTTTGATTTCTTGATTACTACTTCCCTTGGCATTGATCGTTGATCCGAGTAGAATGAAATCGTTGACGACTTCAATTTCTTCTCCATTTATTGTGACATTGTCTATTGGTCCATTTGTGAGAATCTTCATCTTCTTCACATTCAGGTGTAATCCGTATTGCTGACTACGATCTTTGATCTTCATCAGCAAGTACTTCAAGTCTTCTTCATTTCCAGCATAGGCAGCTGTAGCAAATTCAGTATTACAGCACACAGCAGGTACCCTGTGGTTGTAGTCAAGGCTTTGGAGGCTCCATGTAGCCCTGGGACCCTGAATTTGGACAGCGCTGGCTCTTCGGCTAAGAAACGGAGATGAGCACCGCCCCCTAGAGTCAGACACGACTGTGCAGGAGAAACCTTTACCTTACCCTAGCCCTGGTACCTTCACATTCAGCTTTTTGTGGGACTACCAGGAGCACCTGGAACAGGGTTAAGGCATAGGAGGACCGTCTCCCAGCAAATCTGCTTCCTTTTTGCTGATGTCGGGGAAGAAGTTACCATTTGGGGCAAGGTCCCTGGGAGGGAGGAAGAGAATAAGGCTTCTTTCTCTCAGCCACAATCTTTTGGTGCATAAAGCCTGCGTGTGAATGGGTGCGTTTATGATGCAGATAGCTCAAGAATAAGGACTTTTTCTTTTCCAGTGATTTGGGTTGGGATGTGTTTACTCTGGCCCCGCCCATAGTCCTGTCAATTTTTGCAAACCCCAAAGGGTTCCATGAGGTCCAATGCAGCCTCCCAATCTAAAAACGTTCTAGCTGTATATCCATTTCCGTTTGAATCCTGAATCTCTTAAATTCTAGCTGTTCACGCAAACAAATTTCCTAAAGGTAAAATAATTTTCTCTTACCAAGGAAAAAATAGGAGCAGTGATGTACTAGAACCGGGTACTAAAAAACAGGGGTTACCCTTGGGGTTTTGGTCATAATTATCAATAGATAACACATTTTACAAATAGTACATAATAACGGTTAATATGTTCATAGAATTCACATCACCCAATAAATTACCCTTCTTCTCCTTCTCAACATTCTTGAATCTAGAGGACAACAAAGTATCTCCTAGCACCTTAAAGATTAATATATTTGCTATGACATGAGCTTTTGTTTACTCCTTCAGATCTCTAAAGCAGTATTGAGAGTTACAAGTATATATAACCTTGTCTGGATAGAATGGGAAGAATGGAAAATTAAATTTTAAAATACAGTTAACAAGGAACTTCCCAGTTCTTGGATGATGACAAGGCATTACTGCATTGATGAGCTGACAGACATATGTAGGGTAATTTAAAAATTGGAACTGCCAGAAAAACTCTAATTAAGCCAGGAGGGAAGAGTTGCTCAATTATATGCTGGTTCACTTGTTTCAAACTGAAATGTGTGAGAGGTGTTAATTTCTTGTTTTTCAGAGAAAGTGGCTTTTTTGTAAACTGTTGTAGGTTGGCTGACTGAAAAAGATAAGCACACATTGTGCTGCTAAGATAGATATGGGGAGAGTTGACATCTACTTTAGACAACTAAATATTTAAGTATTACCAACTAGAGTGGGTATTAGTTATTTGCACGAACTTTGGAAGGAAGTATTGGAATACCCCGTATTAACAAATTAATGGTTAAGTTTCCTTGACTCTATCCAATATTATAACCCTAAAATGAGATTAATTCCACAAAAGACTTCTTTTCACATTTATTGGATATGCTAGAGAATGTTTAAAAAGGATTGGTTTTCAACTTCATTATGTTGGAAGTATAAAATGATGGAGGGAACCTTTATAATCCCATGATTTTTTCATCTTGGTTTTATATTCATGAATTTGTTAACATCGTTTTTGGAAGGTATGATTTAAAGATGTGAATGTAATTCTGAATTCTATTCCCAACATTTGGGTTTTATCAAAACATGAAAAATGATGGATTTATTGTGCAGCAAAAAAAGACTATTTTTTTAAAGTGAGAAGGTAGTTTCACACTTTTTTTTAAACTTGCCTTTTTTGTATTCTTTTTGTACTCCCTTTTCTTTAAAGGATTTTTAAAAAAGAGATCCGATCTGGCCAAAGCATTTTCATATTGATTTCACCACTGGCACCCCACCATGGCATAAGCCTACCCTGCCATACCTTTTTTTCTTCTGTCTTCATCTGATTGCTTGTTCGCCAGTTAAGAGAGGTTTAGCTGTTAACATTGTAATTATTCCTGGGCAGTCCAAAGGCAGTTTCCAGCTGCCTTGGAGGGAAGTCAGGTGATTGGCACTGTCTTGAAAGAGAGGCAATAAAAATAGGAGAGGGATTGGCTGCCTCTATATTCTGCAGACTCAAGGCTGGTGGAAGAGGGCTTCGACTCAGCAGTGGGAAAAAGCTACACAAAAAGATGAAGGCTGGATACTGGAAGGAAAAAAAGTAACAACCAGAATCTAGGCTAATAGAGGGTAAAGAATCCAGTGTCAAGCAGATTAATGCAGCCACATATACCAGCTCGAATGCAGCAAGGCTACCTCACAAGGCCCAAGGCTGCCAACCTGCGCCGCGTCATATAGCAATGCGCCCCATTGGGCTATGTAGGAATTACTTCCGAGTAAACGCCCACGGGACAGGTCTACGGCCACTTGCTCGTTATAAAAGGGTCGAGCCGCCTGAGCCGATGCGGAGCCTAAGAGCGCGCGCTAGGTAAGAGAGCAAGTGCAACCAGCAGCCCGAGTTAAACGGCGTCGGGGGCCACTTTTCCCCTCTGGTGCAGCGACCGCCGATCCCATCGCCATCTTGCCCAGACCCAGACGCGGGGCGGGCTCTGCCGGCTGGACCCGCCTCTGCGGTGATCTCACACGCAGCCGGTTCAGCCCCACGCGGGGTGCTCCAGTTCAGACGACGGCTGCCCGCAGGGCCGAAGATGTGTGGTCTGCTTTTGCCCCCGCTGTTGCAGCCCCCGTAGGGCGAGGGCAGGTAATCAAGGCAGAAGCGTCCTCGCCCCAAGAACAGCTGCAGGCGGCGCCCGGGCGGGCGGTCGCAGCAGGGCTTTGCTCTCCGCGCCGCGTGGTTCACCTTGGAAGCCGGGCAGCAGCTGTTGCGGGGAACTGGGAACCGGGAGGGCGCCGGCCGGGCAGGCTCTCCGGGGCAGGACTAGCCGGCTTGCAAGCCGCCTGCGTGAAGCATCTCCAAAGACAAGGCAATGGGTGGGGAGGGGCTGCCAGTCTTCTCCCCCGGAGCCACGCTTGGGCCGCTGTCCACGGACTGGACATTAGCCAGAGGAAGCCCTCTTGGAGCTAACGGGCGGAGGGGAGGCGTTATTTCGGAGGGTGTTGCCTTGTGAGGGGTCTGCTCCGTGTGGCTTTTGCTCGCCCGGTAATAGCCTAGAGCAGGGAAGGGGGTGAATCTGCTGGGCGCTCTATGGGAGCCTTGAACTTGCCTGCGCCTTTCCTGCAGGTTTAGCAGCGAGCGGCACTGTCGTTCTGGGTGCAAATCGACTCAAAGTCGCCACCAATACGGCCCCCTTCCTCGTTAACGCGATCCTATTGGCTACGGGGTGGGCCCATCGGGGTGATACAAGCGCTTCTGTTGCGGCTCGCCGCGGGCGTGTGAGCGTGGGCGGGGAGGGGTCCTCTCTCTCTCAGCCGTAATCCCGGGCTGGATGCGTTTCTAAATCAGTGGAATTGCAGCAATTTAGCTGACTAATTGGGTTAATATTTAATGCTCCAAAACATTCAGGAAGTCGAAATGCTGGTACTACTTATGCTGGCGTTGATAGCCACTAGAATCTCAGAGAATAAGCCATTAGAACTAGTCTGCAGTTTTCTTGGCAACGTTTTTGGAAGTAACTTGCCAGTATTTTCTTCCTAGAGCTGAGAGAGAGTGAGTGGCCCAAAGTCACCCAGTTGGCTTCGTGCCCACAGTCTTCCAGTTCCTAATCCAGTGCCTTTAACCACTACACCAGTGTTTCTCAACGTTGGCAAGTTTAAGATGTGTGGACTTCATCTAGAATTCCCCCGCCAGCATGGGAATTCTGGGAGTTGAAGTCCACACCTTAAAGTTGCCAAGGTTGAGAAACACTGCACTACACCGAACTGGTCTCACGATACAATGGCATTGAGTAATTTGCTTTTTGTATATGGTATAAATATCAGAAGAAATTCAGGATTTTAATTAAAATGGATTTTATTTTCGGTGGTCGCCAATTTTGGTCCCCCATGTCTTCTCTCCAGCTTCCAGAATCTTTCCCTTAAGCATGATACAGGTCAACTGGGCCGAGATGACAACCATCCTACTGCAATTACTTACTCCTTTCCCTTGTAATTACCCAATTATGGCAATATTGTTTGGTGTATTAAGTAATTTTAATGGCTTAATTGTCTGGTGATGACCACTCTACACTTTTAAGTAAAACTGAAGTATCTTCAAAATTATATTTGCATTTTTCCCTCTCATGCATTGAGATAGAATTTTGTTCAGTTCTCAGTTTAGAAAATCAGATGGCAGATGGTTTACTTGGTTTTCAAAAACAGGAAGTTCAAAAATAAGCTGTCTCTCTTATTTTTTAATTTTTAAAAACCCTCATGTCCCTAGATGATTGTAAGAAAACACTAACATGAGGCGACGTAACTTCCTGTTGCAGAGATTTTACTTTGCAAGCCCATTCAGTATACCTTCTTTGACGAAGCCATCTTTGATAGTAGATTTTTTTTGTTTGTGTGTGATAGAAAATCCTGTCCACTCTGAGGTTTGTGTACTTAAATTTCACACTTGCAAGCATATTTCAGTGGCTACCTAAATTAAATTAAACCTAAATTCATTGGATCCCTAAATTAAATAATCATCTTAAACAAGGTAAGCAGACATGGTCACAATTATTCTGTGCTGCTGCATCACTAGTCCAACTGCACAATGCTCTATGGAAAGGGAGTCCTGGTTCTTTTTCTTCTTAGAATTTTTTTTAATTTGGTCAAGGCAGACCTAGAACTCAGTCTCCTGGTTTCTAGGCCAGTAATTTCTTTGTAATTTCTTTATAAATTTATGTTATAATATAACAAATTTATAATATAATAATTTTTAATAAAATTAACTATGCTCTAATGCCTACTTGTTGGAACCCATACATTTGCTATAAGAATGTTCAGCTTTTCTATAAACAGGAATTCAGATCTATCCAGTTCTAAATTAACTATACCAGTTTATCTATCTACAAGCAGTTCAGTTCCTTTTCACCATCACCCCGACATCATCCGGTTTGTTTTTTGTTTTCAAGGAAGAGTCAGTATTCTGCATCTCCTGATAACTATTCAACATGTTATGAAAATGGGGCTCTTGGTTAGACATGTTGGACGTGCACTAGGCAAAAATACAGAATGCAGTATCAGCTCAGAATGGTCAAGTAACATTGGCTTCCTTCTTTTACAGATCAGATTCTACTTTCCCAATTTTCAGAAGTGACGAGTAAACATGGATGTTTTTACTCACATCAGCACAAAGAATATCTTTTCTGCAACTAATATGTCTGGTCTTGTATCTGGCAAATTTGAGGATCAACTGAATTTAAGCAGTAATTCTCCTTCGATGTCAATAAGTAAGCTTTTCCCAGCTTTGTTACAGTGCTTTGGCATTATCCTTTGTGGATATATAGCTGGAAGGGTTAACATAATTACATCAACTCAGGCCAAAGGATTAGGAAATTTTGTCTCCCGCTTTGCACTCCCAGCTTTACTGTTCAAAAATATGGTCTTGCTGAATTTTTCCAATGTGAATTGGTCCTTTCTATACAGCATCCTGGTTGCCAAAGCATTTGTATTCTTCTTGGTCTGTGCATTAACACTGTTGATAGTCACTCCTGAAAAACGATTTAGCAAAGCTGGACTGTTTCCTATTTTTGCTACTCAGAGCAACGACTTTGCACTGGGATATCCTATAGGTAAGAATCATTTCATGTAATCTATGTTGTATTTTTTTCATTGTGCTTTAGAATTAGCAATGCATGATACCCATTTCCAAAACACACATTTGTATTTTTTCCTTTTTTGTATGGAGCTCTAATACAAGACATAAATTAGCCACTTCATCAGCAATGTCTAAATAACTTTCTGCATACAAAAGAGCTTTCTTGAAACCAGTCACATTTTTTCTGTACCCATAGTGCAGTATTTTAATTTTTGAGGAGTCAATATACATTTGCTCCCCAAAAGGAAAAATATGTTGGCCCTGTACTGCAAAGACAGGTTTTTTTTAAAAAGGGTACAATAAGTGTTTTTAGCCTTTGTAAGCCTCAAAGCAAATATTTCACATATTAAACTGTCCCCAAACTCCAAAATCCCGTTGTAAGGCTGCAGAAGCTGTAGATGCTGTACTTAACATTTGGTGTGCAGTCCACCTTTACCAATTGTAAGCCATGCTCTGTGACTTAGCATGTCTGGTGAAGCTAACCCATTATGCTTATAAACCATTATTGGATAAACAACAGATGAACATGACGTGTAAACTTATTCTGTGCGCATGAGTGCAACAGTTTCATCATTTGTGGGGAGTGGCACATTAGGCACTATATTTGGATCTCCAGATTAGTTTTTTTTTTACATTGCCTGTTCTTAAAGCTACACTGATCCACAGAGCTTGCATTTATATACACTGTTAGCTAATGTTACCTTATGTTGATGCCATTTAAAAGAAAATAATAGTTTGAATTCTTAGCTGGGAAAGAAAGCTAAGTGCCATACACAAGCAAATATTGATAAGCCAAATTCAGGTGGTTTATGGACCCTATCATTAAAAGGTACTTAACAGATTGGAGTATCCCTTTGTCCTTTAAGCACCATGATAACCTAAGTAGTCTATGTCATTCTAATTATGCTGACTAAAGAAATTGTAAGCAGAATGAAGTATTTTATTTTTGTCATGTAAGGTGCAATCATTTGATACTATGATGAAACAGAGAACCTGATATAACTGGTTTTTCTAGGAAATGGAAACCTTTTTCCTCCTTTTCCATAATCCTCTTCTGTCAAAGTTCCCACTGAAGTTGTTTAAACATATCATCTTTGAAAATACAGACAGGCCATTCACTGTAAGTTATGAAATCAATTGTGATTTTGTTCAGCTTAAAACAGAGATACCATAAATCTGTGCAGCAAAAAATCTGGGTAGTCATTAGATGGCAATAAAGAGATAACGAAAACTAGTATCTTGCTACTAACTCGTGGTCTGGATTTCAGTAAACTGAATATGATAGCCCTACTTAAAGTAGACCTGTTGAAATCAGTTGGATGTGTTAGTTTTGCAGGCCAGGTACTGTACAAAATGTAATATGTTAAGTTCCTGTAATTTTTGTTCTATGCATTTCTTTTCAGTATGGGGATTATGTGATTTTTTTTCTTTGGGATTGTAAATTGTCTGCAAATCAGTGGTATACTATTGTGATAGCCAGAAAGCTTTATTATTTGTTAATTAACTTTCAGGAAAAATGTAACATGCTACTTTTGATTTTTATAGCCCTAAGTAGTATCTTAGAAAATTCTTTCTCTCAAATAAAACCTGACAAGTTAAGATCATTGGATGAGGCCATGCTCTGTATAATGTTTAGACCACTGTTTCCCAACCTCAGCAACTTTAAAACGTGTGGACATCAAGTCCCAAAATTCCCCAGCCAGCATACTGGCTGGGGAATTCTGGGACTTGAAGTCCGCACGTCTTAAAGTTGCTGAGGTTGGGAAAAACTGGTTTAGATGAATGGATGCAAGGCATGGTCTCTCCTGTGGTGCTATTATGACTGTATTTGCTTAAGGAGGCTTATTGTGAGAAAGTTTCGGAAATCCATTAAAATTCATTTTAATTTATAGATGTATTGTTGAATGTTCTTGTTTTTTAAAAAAATAGATGGCACTATATTGAGTAGCTAATTGCAATAAAATTCAACATATTTTAAAAATGAAATACAAATACTTTATGTTTCCATAGATACGAAGGGCTGGGGGGGAGGAAATAATGTTGCTCCCACTCTCCTATTTTCCTCCCAACTCTTAAATCTTTATTAGGGCTTTGCAAAGCCTTCAGAAGAGGTGCTTCAAGGCACACAGGAAAACCTGTGAAATACCTCTTTTTGAGCCATTAAGGCAATCTTTTCTGAGCAAGATTTGTGCGGCTACTTCATAAGTTACTCCTGTCTGTCTCCATGTGGATATGATGCAGAGCCACAAGCAGCTTCCAAACAGCTCAGGTAGCCTTGCAAAAGACATGACTGCTTTAACAACTCAAAAGAAGGGCTTCACTGGTACTCATGTACATTAGGAAGAGCCTCTTTGGAAGATTTTGCACAGCCCTAATCTTTATGCTTCTGGTCGGCTACTAGTATTCCTCCTGAAAAAAGAGGGAGAGCAGCTGGGCCACATTGCTAACTTTCATGTCTTAATACGGTCTGCTGATCTGTTATTATGTGTGCCCTTCTATCCTCACTTCAGATGCTTGGGCACCTAAAGAATCAGGCAGCAGCTCTTTGGGGGCTATATTGATTGAAACCTGGTCTCTATCATTCAGAGTGCGGGAGACAGAATAATGGATTTAAGTCCTAGGAAGGTAGATTCTCATTGAATTGTAGATTCTAAGTGAATTGTAGTTAGAAGATAATTGTGGAATTATTAGAAGAAAGCCTTCGACAATACATATTAGAAGAAACTTCCTAATAATAAGAGCAGTTTGGCAGTAGAACCAATTACCCAGAAAAGTGGTGGGCTTTCCTTCACTGGATGTGTTCAGGTGGAGGCTACATAGTCAACTGTCTGGGATGCTTTAGTTTGGATTCACGCACGGAGCAGGGTGTGGGTTCAAGGGCCTAAATGGACCTTCCACCTCTTCTGATTCTATGATCTCAAGGGCTATGTGATCGTCCTTATGAACAGATGTTCAAGGTGGAACTTAAGTGTTGTCACCATTTCTCTCTTATGACTTTGAACATTCTAGCTCTTGTTCCATTTTCTTTCTGGTACTGGATTTCTCAGTGCATTTCATCTAGCTAGCAGGCTCAAATTCTTTGTTAGCATGTGTTTCATCTCAGAGACTTGAGGGGTGATTCATACTGCCCCTTATCCTGTTGCTTTGCAATTAACCTCAACCCAGTTTTGAATAGCGTCTGTAGCATTTTAATAGTCTTTCTGCAAGATACACACCCTGCCTAATTGCTTGGGATAAGGAATGAGGTTGCGTGATTGGTTAATATGGCAGCAAGAAATGTTGCATTCAGCTAGTAAAATTACATAGTTGTATGGTCACGGGAAAAAAATACCAAGACTTTTCAGGCACCCCTTTTACACTTGTATACACTGGGTGACTTTGGGCCAGTCTCTCTCTCTCTCAGCCCAACCCACCTCACACGGTGGTTGTTGTGGGGAAAATAGGAGGAGGAAGGAGCATGAGGTAAGAAGATGGCCAAACTGATATTTCATTAAATATTTGCTTGTTCGACTTAAAGATGAAAGTGTTTAGAAGTTTAAGAGCCAGGAACATATCTGCCCCATTGTTTCCCTTGCTGGAAAGCCTGTTTTGATTATTTGGCTTATGTGTCATCTGCCCTATCAATGGATATGCAAGATTCAATCAATCTCTGTTTATTACTGAGTGTAAGGTGATGTGAAGGCAATTTCATTAAGAGAAAGACTGGAGTTATAAAACCAGATTATCATTAATGGAACGTCAGATCATGTTTCAAGCTTGCCTGCAAAGGTATAGCTCCTTAGGATCTAAATAGATGGGGTTATGTAACTCTTCTCAGGAGAAGTCCAAATTTGAGTGTAAGGTTTAAGGGCCATTCAGTATTGTCAAAGGCTTTTAAAACACTTGGGTTGGATCATGTCCTGCCCTCAGCAAACAGGATTTTTCAGTTATTGGCAGGGCGATAATCCAGCAGATGATCTTGCCAATAAAATGTGCAATTGAGGGCCAGTTTGGTGTAGTGGTTAAGGAGACTGAGAGTTCTAGTCCCGCCTCAGGCATGAAAGCCGGCTGGGTGACCTTGGGCCAGTCACTCCCTCTCAGCCCTAGGAAGGAGCCAATAGCAAACCAGGAGACTGAGAGTTCTAGTCCCGCCTCAGGCATGAAAGCTGGCTGGGTGACCTTGGGCCAGTCACTCCCTCTCAGCCCTAGGAAGGAGCCAATAGCAAACCAGGAGACTGAGAGTTCTAGTCCCACCTCAGGCATGAAAGCCGGCTGGGTGACTTTGGGCCAGTCACTCACTCTCAGCCCAACCCACCTCACAGGGTTGTTGTGGGGGAAATAGGTGGCAGGCGTATTAGGTATGTTCACCACCTTGAGTTATATATAAAAAAGGCAGGATAAAATAATAACAACAACAACAACAACAATAATAATAATAATAATAATATTTTTGTTGATATAACCTGTTGCTTCTCTTCATTGTTCAAAATGTCCTCCTACCTTCTAGAAAAGATTTTTAGGTGGCAGAAGAGATTGTGCAATGGGAAACGCAACTGATGAAAGTTGGAATCCCATCCCTTCTGCAGGGAGTAATGTCATAGTAGTGTGCAAAATGTTCCATTTTATGTTTCAGACAGTACTCCAACCTTATTAAAAGTATTCTGGCATTTTTCTGATATTCCAGAAGTGTTCTGAGCTAAAAGAAAAAAAACACCATTTCAAACTCAAAATGCTGGTTTCAAATTCAAAAAGTGTTGTTTTGAGTTTGAAATACCTGTTTTAAGGTTGAAATTCTTCCAGAATAGTCAGTATACCATTGGAGCACTTCCACTAAATTTGGAACAATCCATTTCAAACTCCACAAAATTACTTCAAGTATGAAATACTTCACATTCAAGGAGTGTCAGACACTCTAGCTGTGTCCCACGTGTAAATTCTGTTCAGGCAAGGTTCTTACCTGTTCCAGCACATTCAGGATCTCAATGTATGTGTTGGCTTAGAATCTGTGATTACTTTGATTAGGTGATACCCATCTTCATTTTTCTTGAATTGTCATGCAACAGTTCTGCCTGCCAAGTGCATTGGGCTATAATTCTTATCAGCCTTAGCTAGCACAGGGAATTCAGAGGATGTTTGAAATCATACAAATACCTGTGGGGTAGCAGAATGAGAATGACTTCTGTGGTGTAAATCATTCAGGGTAATGGCTGAGATTTTAAGATTAAGAAAGAAAATTGGTGACTGGGTCTGTGTGTTTTTTAGCTGGACTATATATATGAAACTATGGAGTGGTTTCCATACTCTAAGTATGGAAGCTGCTATGGGGAAAATAACTTGAATGTTGGAATAAGAATTGTGAATAAGATTGTTTTTGTTACCTTATTCCATCTACTGTATGAACAGTAGATAAAATGTGAGAATAAAGTCATGTCCAGTGTGATTAACTGCTTTCCATAACCTTTATCTTTTCTTTCTCTAGTTGAAGCTCTGTATCAAACTACATATCCTGAGTATCTCCAGTACATTTACCTGGTTGCACCAATATCTCTTATGATGCTAAACCCCTTGGGGTTCATCTTCTGTGAAATCCAGAAATCAAGAGATGATCGGAATCTCTCTCACAGCAAAATGAAGATTGTAGGACTCGGGCTTCTTCACGTGTTGCAGAATCCAATTGTATTTATGGTCTTCATAGGAATTGCCTCCAATTACATTCTTAAACAAAAGATTCCTGTATATCTGGAAAACTTCCTTGATAGTCTTGCCAATTCATTTTCTGGCTCAGCACTTTTTTACCTGGGTCTCACCATGGTGGGCCAAATAAAGAAACTGACAAGGGGTATGTTTGTTGCGCTGATCCTTCTCATCACAGCTAAACTGTAAGTTTTTTTTCCTTGTGTTTCTGTGGTTTGGGGGTTAAGTCTTAAATATTTTGTCATGAACTAAAATAGATAATGGATTTTTAAAAAGTGAGCTGCATATTTTTCTTTCAGGTTATAAAAATTGATTGCCCTTTTATTTTGATGATTGCTTTATAGGAATGTAAGATTATTAAATGGTAAGGATCTTCAAATACTTTGTGCTTGGATTGCAAATATGAATGCTGCAAAACCAGTGCTCCTAAAATATTACATTTAGGATTAAATCCATATATAGTCCTTTGTAGAGAAGATTCACTGAAAAATAATTTTTAATTTAGGTCTCTTGGAAATCAGTGGCTCTACTCTAAGTAGGACTAATGCAAAACACAGGAAAGATTGAAAAGTAGTGGGCAGAAGAAATGAAAGGCAGAAGATAAGAGAAGGAAATTTGAGTAAATTTAATTTATACTAACACTATTTACTATGCCTTTCTGTAACTCTCTTTTCTTGCAAACCTTAATGGCCCACTGATAAGTTTTAACAACTAACTCAAGAGTGTGTTGAGTCTCAACTACTATGGAATAATTTACATACCATTTTTTAAAGGAATATAGTAAGTACCTTGCTATATTAGCAGTAGTCCCAAGTTGTTTTGCAAACTCTCAGTGACATGGGTTGTCTAGAAACGATCAGTGATCCATGTCTTATTTTTCACCTACCTCATGTTTTAGGTGGGTGAAAAGTAGGCTGTGACGAGAAAAATTTCTTACCTTTTGCTGCATTTCTACAATCTCTGCACCTCAAATTCAGGCCATTTTTATTTGTAATGCTGTTTGGAAAGTAAGTCTCTAACATTGGGATTGAGTGGGGAAGTAGTATGGTAAGTAAATAAAGAGTAAATAACATAAAAAGTACTTGGTTTTTTTAAAGACTACTTTGGTATTAGGTGGTTTTGGTTTTGTGTTGTCCGTTTAGACAGTGAGCACTAACTCTTAGAAGAGAGATGACCCTTTATTTTCCCCAATGTACATGTACTTTGGAATTGGTTCTGAAACTGGTCATGTCTCCTGGTGCGTGCTTGTTCGTGTTGCAATCACAATGATCTTATTCAAATATTAGTGTGCATCATATGGGCAGATTGTGAGTAGAAGGTTGGTGGTGCTGCACAGTACCTTTGTGCCAGCTACCTTTCAGCCTTCATGTTGAGATTTTAAAAATTATTGGAATTTCCAGTTGAGTAACTTGTGTTTCCTTCTTTATTCTAGGCTGTTGATGCCCCTTCTATGCAGGGAAATGGTGGAATTGTTAGACAAGAGCCACAGTTTGGTCAACCATACCAGTTTATCCAACTATGCATTTCTCTATGGAATCTTTCCAACGGCTCCGGGTGTGGCTATATTTGCAACACAGTTTAACATGGAAGTAGAAGTTGTATGTCTTTTAAATAGTTTTTCCACATAACTAATTTCTTCTGCACGTTTTACTGGCTTCTTCAAATTGAGGAAGAATGATAGTCATTTTAATTATTTAGGAAGCAATTAAACATGCTGATGGATATTTCAGAAGTTTCATGTATCTGTTTTGAAGTTCATTTTTGTGGTTAATTTTCTGGATGGGTAAAAGAACTGGTTAATTTCAGAAGCTACAGGGGGAAAAAACTGTATAGCCCGACAATAAGTAGTAGTAAAGTTGATACCTTTCAATCTAAATGTGCGCTCTTCCATTTAATTTCAATTGCAGTTAATTTTGCTTGAGTAAAACCTGAGTTAACTCAAACTCATGAGTTGTTTCATATTAAAACATTTAACTTGCGAGACAAAAAGTTCCTACATAAGAGTAATTTAAAAAACCAGAGGCTTTGTTTATGCTTTACTGCATTTCCCTTTTTTTGGGGGGGGAGAGAGAGAGAAATCATGATATAGCATTCTTTATTGTTAAACTACTACTTCTGAGGTTATTTGTGAAGAAGAAGACTTCCATTGGAATAGGCTGCTATTACTTTATGCATTCCCATCCCTGCTGTTCTCTGGCTGTTGTCACACTCTGACAACACCTGTTTAAGTGTAAGACTTTTACTATGGCCAACCTTCAAATTTTGACCTCAAAGATTTCAAAGCTAGCATTTAAAAAAAAAGAATCCTCTGATAAATCTTCAAAAGTATATTTTTTTTCATTTGAGATGATCGAGTTATTAGCAGTTTGCCATGAACAACCAAAAAAATACTTTTTGGGCATTGCATAACAATTAAAAACTATAATTCTAAATCTTGATATCCAATTAAAAATATGCCAGGATAATTTTAAAAAATGGCAGAAGCCACCAGAAATCTGTGTTTCAGATGGCACAATCTGTACTTAAGTATTCTAGCAGCTTTTTAGGCCATTGGCAAAAATAAGGAATGGTAACTGTTCCTCGAGATTTCAAGAGCATCCATACTTCTCTGTTTGCTATGAGAGTAAGGGGAAGTGGTATGCATGCAGAAGGAAGTTTATATAAAGCTACTATCCCAGTAAAATAAATGGGAGAATTAAAATGTCTTTATAATCAGTCCATGCAATAATGGTTTCGTTCAATAGACTAATATACTTAAGGTAAAGGTTCCCCCCGCACATTTGTGTAGTCGTGTCCGATTCTAGGGGCTGGTGCTCATCTCCGTTTGTTAGCCGAAGAGCCAGCGTTGTCCGAAGACGCTTCCACGGTCATGTGGCCGGCATGACGCACGCGGAACGCTGTTACCATCCCACCGAAGTGGTACCTATTCATCTACTTGCATTTGCATGCTTTCGAATTGCTAGGTTGGCAAGAGCTGGGGCTAGTGGGGGAGCTTACTCCGTCACGCGGGCCTAGGGATTCGAGCCTCCGAATTTGCAATCTTCCGATCGACAAGCCTGGCATCTTACCCTCTGAGCCACCACGCCCCTCTAATATACTTACCTCTAATATACTTACCTCTATGGTAACTCGCAAAGAGGAAGCTGGTGCAGAAGAATAAACAAAGTATTAGAAAATATACCCATGTGTTGGGCATCTAATGAAGTATGGAAACATGCAGTTACTTTAATTTGTGATTGCAGATAACTTCTGGAATGGTGATCAGTACTTTCGTGTCTGCCCCCATCATGTATGTTTCCGCTTGGCTGTTGACCATTCCCTCCATGGATCCAGACAGACTGGCAGCAGCAATTCAGAACGTTAGCTTTGATATTAGTGTTGTTAGTCTGGTCTCTTTGGTGAGTATCCTGTTAATCAGAACTGTGCTGTTTTGTGTTTAAAAGATGGGGAGGGGGAGAATGAGGCTGCGAAAGAACTGGCGCTAATAGTCCCTTCTAAAATAGGTTCTGTAGCAGTGGTTCTTAAACGGGGGGGTAATTTGGGCATATCCTGGGGGTAATGGAGCAAACTGCTTGTTTGTGAGTCGAAGATCCAGTTTGGATTAACTTATTTGTAAATATGTACAGTACAGAATTGTGCCACTGGTTTCTATTTTAGTCTGTTGCCAGAAGAGAAGCAGAGTAATAGGAGCTGGCTATCCCAATAATGTTGTCAGCCCTTCAAGTTAGGCCAGATCAAGGAACAGTCACAGCAGGGACTCCAAGAATCTTAACTTACTGCTATAGGGTACATTGGTAGAATCTTGAAAGCCCATCCAAAATCATCTCTGTCCTTTTTTCAGGACAACAAAATGAGGCTGGGGCTGTTCTGAATCTCTTTCTCACCCTTTCTACTTTGCAACCACTTTACCCTCTCCCTCCTCTTTCCAAAGGCCACAGCTAAATTTCTCTACAGATGTAGGGGTTAAGGTGTCAGAATAGGAGAGGTGAAATTCCAAATCTAGTCAACCTTTGGCCACAGAAGCTCATTGGATGACTTTGAACCAACCAGTCTCTCTCTCTCTCTCTCAGCCTGAACTACTTCACAGGATTATTGTTTGGGGGTAAATTAGAAGGGAGTGCAGTATACACTGTCTTGAGCTCCTCATGAAATGGTATATAAGTCAGTGAAATAAATATGATGTAAGACTTCAAAGAAAATTAACAAACTAATCATGATGATAAATTATTAGATTTTGATTTGTTTTTAATTGTCACACCATCCATGCTGCATTTCTGTTACGTTATGCATCATCCTATAAATTTAAAATAATAAAATCCTGGGCTTTACGGAGAAGAAAGGCAGAATATAAATATACTGTACTCAATAATGAGTGCAATAAGGCATCTTAGAAGGCAACAAAAGGCAGAAGCTGATAGCTTGAAAGCTTGAAAAGAAGAGAAATTGAGGGTTTTTTTCCCCTTTTCTGTTCAATAGCTTTATGCAAGAAGCCCATCATACGCACCCACAAATATTCTGGTCTATGTAATGTGACTGGCAACTCAACAGATTAATCTGCAAGATTGCAGGCTCTCCTTTTTTTTTTTGGAGTCTTGTACTTTACAATGGAATAAGGTCAATTCCACTCAGACCCTTTCCCAGTAAAGCAGACCCTTGTCTGATATGGAAAAAGATCTACGCTATTTCACTAATGGGTGAAAAACAAACGTGGCCAGTTAAACTAAATGAGAAGCTTATGTGGCCAAGGGGAGAAAGACAAGTAAATGTTCATTGTACTCTGCCCCCCTCCCTCTTTTTTCCCCTTAGGGTTTTCAGTTCTTGGGTGAAGATTGTTGCCTGGGACTGAAATTTAAAAACTTAAACTCTTTATCAGGCTAGTGCAAATGTTCTTGCAGAGATGAAAGGCTAAGATTGTGAAACTCTAGAGGTAGTGCGGGTGTCTTCATTTTTAAGGGTTTGATAATTAGCTAGCTTAGAAAAAATTAGAATGCCAACACAAACAGGAGACTGGTTTTCAGCTCCATTCTGTGGATACCTGAGCTTGTTATGGAAATATCACTAACAGTAAGGAAAGTCCCTTATCAGAAAACCCATGAACAGTTTGAATGTCACTGAAGTAAAAGCCTGTGTGTCATATTTTATAATAATTTAGGAGAAGTGAAAGCCTTACATTGTCTTCACTCTGTTTCAGATCTGGTCCCTTGGTGTTATTCTCTTGAGTAAAAAATACAAACAGCTTCCTCATATGCTTACAACTAACTTACTCATTGCTCAGGTCAGTAAAGTGGAGAATTGTGTCCCCAAATATTTTTTTTTCAGGAATCGTTGTTTTGTAGTTTGTAGAAAACATTCTTTTTTACAGGAGGCACATAATGCAAGCACTCTGCTCAAGCAGGTTTGGACTTGGATGGTACGTTTGAATTACATGGGTTTCAAATTGAGTGTGTGATGGAAGATTGCATGGTGGAACCACTTTGGTATTTTTTTAAGCAAAAACTGCTATAGAAACATTGTGAATAAAAATAAACATAAGTTATACATAAGTTTAATACCTGATATTGAATCGCCTGTAATGTCAATTCAAAGAGTCTAGATCAAAGGGAATCCCCCCGCCCCCACGCAATTCCTTAGAAAGCATACGTTGCTGACTGCAGTGGGAGAATCAAATCGGGGAAAATCTTAACGAGCAGCTGCAGTGCAAAAAGGCAGTGGGGAATTTCCTTTCCAATTGTATTGTGTTCACTGTACTTTGCTTTTTCATATTAAGGCCAAGTTATCCTGAAGTGGTACCTATTCATCTACTTGCATTTGCATGCTTTCAAATTGCTAGGTTGGCAAGGGCTGGAGCTAGTGCAGGAGCTCACTCCCGACGCAGGGCTAGGGATTCGAACCTCCAAACTTGCGATCTTCCGATCAACAAGCCTGGCGTCTTACCCGCTGAGCCACCACGCCCCATTTGTTTTTAATAGTATGGAATATTCTTTAATAAAATAAACATGTTATACAATACAGTGCTGATGTATAACTGTAGACTCCCAAGACGCATGCAGCATTGTGAGAAAGTGTCTGTCGAGCCCCAATATTTTTTTAAAAAAAGAATGAACGAAATCTTGTGAGTTCGTTATAATGTTGGCGTTATTTCATTTTATTTGGCAATCCCACTTTAATTTTGAACAGTGTCAGTATTCTTGCCTGAAAACTAGAGGGCTTTCAAATGAAAATACTTTAATGAGGTTTGGCAATGGCCTGGCTGCACTAGATGATGCCATGCTGCTTGAAAAGTTTGTCATGCCCTGCCTTAGAGGCATCCATCCTTACCTTTGCGCTGGACGACGTGCCTCTTTTAAAATAGGGCTGCCTCTGATGCATCCTTGGCATCATGCAGAGTTTGATGTTGCTGTCTGAGAGATTTTAAGATTTCTTCAGTTACATCTCAGTCATAAAATGTACACTAAACACAGCTGCTTTAACTTTTTAGTGTGTGGCCTGTGTTGGAATGGTAATGTGGAATTTCACTATTGAGAAGAAAAGCATCTTTGTGCAGATTCTTGTGTTCATCGTCCTGTACTGTTCCCTTTATAGTGCTTTTTTGTGGACAGGTAAGCAGAAAGTCATTTCGGGCTCATAAAGCAATACAGTATATGTATGTTTTCTTTGGTGATGTAATGCTAAGGGACAATGCTTGGAGATTACACTATGTACCTGTTGTTGTTTATTCGTTCAGTCGCTTCCGACTCTTCCTGACTTCATGGACCAGCCCACGCCAGAGCTTCCTGTCGCCCGTCGCCACCCCCAGCTCCCCCAAGGTTGAGTCCCTCACCTCCAGAATATCATCCATCCATCTTGCCCTTGGTCGGCCCCTCTTCCTTTTGCCTTCCTCCTTCCCTAGCATCAGCATCTTCTCCAGGGTATCCTGTCTTCTCATTATGTGGCCAAAGTACTTCAGTTTTGCCTTTAACATCATTCCCTCAAGTGAGCAGTCTGGCTTTATTTCCTGGAGTATGGACTGGTTTGATCTTCTTGCAGTCCAAGGCACTCAGAATTTTCCTCCAACACCACAGTTCAAAAGCATCTATCTTCCTTTGCTCAGCCTTCCTTATGGTCCAGCTCTCGCAGCCATAGGTTACTATGGGGAATACCATTGCTTTAACGATGCAGATCTTTGTTGTCAGTGTGATGTCTCTGCTCTTAACTATTATATCGAGTCATTGCTCTCCTCCCAAGAAGTAGGCGTCTTCTGATTTCCTGGCTGCAGTCAGCGTCTGCAGTAATCTTTGCGCCTAGAAATACAAAGTCTGTCACTGCCTCCACTTTTTCTCCCTCTATTTGCCAGTTATCAATCAAGCTGGTTGCCATAACCTTGGTTTACCGGTACTATAAGCAATAATACCAATTTGTATGCAGTTAAGTCCCTTTACCAGTGGAACAGCCAGCACTGAATCAGATTCAATCCTCTTGTCCATTCCTAAAATCTCCTATGAAAGTCTGGAAACAGATTATTGGATTGTGTGGGAGTTTTTTAGCCCTTCAAGGTAGACCGGACTAGGAAACCAAAGTCATGCAGGCTAATACTACTTTATTATAAGATTACAGTAACAGAATCTTGGAAGTCTGAATGTGCTTCTTTATTTTTGTAAAAACTAGGGAAGGTCTTGTCTGAAAGGCTTTCTCAGTGGAAGTTCTACAGCAGTTCTGCAAAAGTGCTAGATGTGAGTTGGAAAAACACAGTGCTCTATGTTCTTATGTCCCACAAGCTAGTTGTACTGCATATAACTACAGCAGGCTTATTATGTGGCTGCCCTTGAGTACAGGACAGGGAAGGGGAGGGCGAAGTATCCTCCTTTTGTGGAGGATTATTTATTATTTATTGTTTCCTGAAAATAACAAGACTAAGATGTTCTCCTTATTTTTAATAGGCCTTTTGTCCCTTTCTCTTCTCCTTTTGAAAAGAAGGGAAACCCTAAAGATTCCTGTTGGAATTATTACTATAGCTGGCTGGGGGTAAGTTTGCAAAAGTTCCTTGCTAAGAAAAAGTATGGGATGTTACAAGCTAATGATCTGTATGATTTATACTGTGTTTTACATTTTACAGCATCCCAGTAGTTATTGTTGGAATTCTTCTAATAGCTGGAAAACACACTGGTGATATTGACTCAGCATTTTTTTATGGTAAACATCAGGTAGGGAGAGTCTTCTATTGCCATTTGTTGATCAGTGCCTTTCAACAGCTCATTATTTGACAAAGAGAAGCAGCTTCTGAAAGGGGGGGGGCTTAAATTAATTGACTGTATACCTGTTCACCAAAATTTGAAGAACCCTAAGAATCTGGCCTTCTGTAGACTTGACAAAATTTGGGAAAGTAGTCCAAAGACTACTAAGGATTTGACATCAGCTGCCACATATAATTTGTCAGCTTGAACAGGTCTAGATGAGAATATAAATAGTATTGTGTAGGTTGTCATCGAAATGGAAGATGAGCCCATCTAAAGTAAAGGGATCATCATTTTATCCTGTGTAAAGTGTCCTGCAAAATGTCAAAGATCATCAGGCTATTCAAATATACGTATGTACCAATTAATAGTGATCTGTAGTTATACCCACTAAGGCTTTCTGTGTCACCAACAATACATAATGTTTAAACAAAGTAGTAATGAAATATAGAATAAAATAAAATGCAGTTAAAGTACAGTGAATAGTATACTGAGATCAGTAGATTTGGGAAATGGAAAAAGCATATATTGGAAAACAGGGAATTCATTTTTCTGAAGCCCTCTGTGAAATTGGCTTGGTGAGCCTTTCTGTCAGGGCCAGCCCAAGAACGACGACAAGTCAGTGTATTCCAAACTCCAGTTCTTTATTGCTCTCACCATAGACAGAATCTTGCCAGACTAAAGCTACTCTAATTGACCTAAGGGGAAATAACCTGGGAGTCTCTAGGGCGGAGCTACCCTGAACCTCTTAACTTTCCCAGCAACAGTCTCCCGACTGCGAGTCCTCTTACCTGTTTGGAATGTACTCCCTCCTTCCTGGGAATCCAAAATCCACCACTTTCCTTAAGAGAGGAAGCCTGTAAGAAAGGAACTATAGTGCACCTTCCTTGTTCTTGCAGGTCTTTTAGTCAGATGTAGTGAGAAATCACAGAGAGAGAGAGATGACACAATGAAAAGAAGAGGAACGGCAATTAATGCTTCCAAAACTTTGACTGAAAAAGCCTCAATTAAGCAAAACTGGTTGTATATTTTGTTTGGTATCATAGGCTCTATGATGCTTAATGTAACACGGCACACATTTAACTTCTGCCTGTCTTTCCTCCTTTCCATTTCTCTTTTGGCCAGGTGATTACTACTGCAGTAATTGTAACAATCAGCATATTGTTCTCGGGTGTGTCCCTCATGTGTATGAACCGATCTGGGCCAGCAGAGGCCAATTATGAGGTCTTAAACCAGCAATTCCAACATCATCAAGTAGAAGAACCCGAGAGGGAAGTGAATGAACATTCTAAACCTTCCCCCAGTGTTTCTCATTCCGAAACAGATTCTCCCCTGGAAGGAGGTATAATGAACAACTGCATCTTAGTTTAGGAGCAGGGAAATCTGACCTGGTGGTGTTTCTTACCATCTGTAGAAAGAGGGAAGACTATGGTCTCTAATTTGGTGCTCCTGGTTTCATAATGGGGATGCAGGCGCCTTGCCTCGCTACCCATGAGATGAGGTAGAGTCCCCCAGATGAAAGTGAGGGATGGAGATGCAACTAGGAATAGACGTCTCAAAATGGAGTAACTTATGCTGATTGAAGAGGCATAGGGCAGGACTAGGGTTAAGATGGCCCTCCAGATTAGGGCTGTGGAAAGCCTCAGAGCCAAAGGGGGAAAGGGCTTCAAAGCACTTCTAGCACCTGTTGGCAACTCTTTAAACCAAATGTGTCTTTTACCTGGAGCATGTGGCAGCTGTGGTAGGTATCTGCGCAACCTCAGGAAGATGCACAGCTGCTTCAAGGAGTTGCAACAGGAGCTTCTTGAGCATTCCTATGTGCTCTGAAACACCTTTTCCCCATTGAATCCATAGTGCCCTACACCTCCAGCTGGCACGGCCAGCAGTGAAAATATATTAATAGTTGTATTTTAGCAACATCTGATGCATGATGTGTTTCACAGTCTTGCTGTGTAGTAGTTCAATACAATTTCTAACAATCCTCAATATGGAGAAGGGCTAGCCAGTGATGACAAAGAGAATGGTGTATGCTTAAACCTATGCAAGTTGAATTTATTAATAAATGTATATGCATATAGCATTTCCTAACTTGCAAATCTATTTACCACAGAAGAATTACACATCCAACTGTAGTTATCGTCTTTGTAAAAATCCCAGGGAATATACTGGTTTTTTCCCCCCCCGGTAGATTTCTATGTGTGTCAAAAACAAAATGGAGACTTATGCTGCTCTGAAGGAGAATCCACATCTACTACTGGTGTCAATGAGAACTGTTCTTTCTCAATTGAGACAGGTAAAGTATCTTGTTTGTCTGGAATAAAATTCAAAAGTTTACAAATTACGCAATCCTACATTTTAACTTAACCAAACAAATTTTCATTAAGAGTGTTCTATATGCAGTGTGCATACTTTGCTCCAAAATGCAGTCATTCATCTGTTATCCTTTGCACATCTGAGCCTGCTTCATAAATTAATCACCATATTAACAAAGTAAGGGAAAGTCTGCAGACTATGGCTTCTGGAATTCTTTCTGATTCCTTAAAAACGGGGGCCCTCTGGGTCATGTGACCTGGAAGGAAGAGAGCAGGGGCCCCAGAATGCAACAGATGGTAACATTCTGAGCCCTGCCCCACTGACACTCCCATAGGGATGCCCTGGGGAATATTTTTCAGGATTTTTTTTCCACAGTGGTCAGCTGGACCCAGCCTGTTTTTTATCTTAATCTTTCTTTTGCTGGCTTCTTCCCCCACAGCAGATTTGGTCCATTTCTGTTCTGGTTTTGGAGGGTTCACCTGCTGATAGGCAGATGGAGTCATGAGCCCTTTACATAATTTCTTTCCTACATTCCATGTTGTTCTTCTTTGGAATAACAAGGTGGTATGTCCAAAACACTGGCCTCCATCTTAAGGTCACCCACCTTTCTTTGTTTTCTAGCAGCCACAAACTGATCTTAGGTATCAGCCAAAAGGAAAGCTGTACTGCAAGGAGACCTCTATGCATATGGGTTTCCACATGAACAGAAATCCCAGTTGGATGTGTGTAGAATTTCTTACATCTCTTTTATATACATATACATATACATATACATATATATTATTAGAGATCTTTACATAAGTAAAAGATAAACATGAAAATTTATAAAGAAAAATTAAGAAAAAAGGAAAAAGTGCAGAGAACAGTACAAATAGAAAAAGAAAAAAGGAATATATAAAGAAGCAACTTCCAATCTTCTTTACAGCAGTTACAAATAAACTTACTCTCTCTCCTCCTCCTTTAAGATTACATTACATGGTTCCTTTCTTCCTATATTCAAACCTTTTTAAATCAGCAAATCCATAAATCACCAATTCATTTGTTTCCATTTTCAGGAAAAAGTCCATAAGCGGTTTTCAGTCTTTTATGAAAGTTCTTATGGTTTTATCCCTGATCAAACAGGTCAATTTTGACATTTCTGCGAATTCCACCATCTTCACAATCCACAATCTCCTTACATCTCCAAAGAACAGGAATATTGCATGAGTAAGATTCTAGTTCCCATGTAGGCACCATTTGTAATGTTCTTGCATAGTATGTTGACATTTAGAGGCAGATCAAGGTACATGCCTGCTATCTATCTGGGCACGGCTCTCTTCAAATTATTCAAATACAAGGGCTGTGTCTCAGTTTGGTAACAAGTGTTTCTTTTTTCAGCCTATGTGTTCCTGGCATTTTCATACTGCTCTTATGAAATGTATTGACAGTTACGAGAAAACCAGAAGTATCTATTAGTTAAAGCATCCACCAACAAAAATCTAAACAGGAAAAAAATGTGCCTTTCTATATAACCTATTTGCCTCCTTTAAAGAGTTTGTGGGAAAATATATTGGGGCCAATAAAGTAAATATTGAACAGCTATGTGGGAGGAGGTGTTTCATTGTTGCAACAAAGAAATAATCTAGATAGTGAATGTGCCAGAAGGCATGGGAAAGAAGCTATTTCTCCCTCCCCTTCAAATAGCAGAGGCAGAGAGGAGAGTTAAGTCATCTCGTACTTCAAATTTAAATCTGAGGGTGACTAGAACCACAGGGAATCATCCAGGAAAACCTTTGTGCTCCCCAAACTCTGCTTTGTTTCTTCTTTCTCACAGAGATATTCAAGGTTAAGAAGCTTTAACTGGGCCCTTGGACTTGCCTAGAGATAGAAATCCATCCAAGTAGCAGCTCCCTAAATCTTTACTGGTTCTATAGATGGACAATAAGGGAAGAAAGAGAAGGAAGTTGTCACCTGTTCTGCCACTTCGGGGAGCAAGTTCTGTGATGTAATAATTGGCTAGTGATAGGTGGGCTTGATAACTAGTTTGGGAAAGAAGACACGACCTTTCCGCGCTGTAGTAGCAAGCCTTGGGCTTCTGGAACTGGAGAACAAAAGAGGCTTGGCAAGCAGAAGGCACAGTATTGATTAGCTTTTTGCTGCCGTCTAGTGATAAATATGTATTTTATACATATATATATATATATATATATATATATATATATATAGGGCGTGGTGGCTCAGTGGGTAAGATGCCAGGCTTGTCGATCGGAAGATTGCAAGTTCGGAGGTTCGAATCCCTAGCCCTGCGTGCGGAGTGAGCTCCCGCACTAGCTCCAGCTCTTGCCAACCTAGCAATTCGAAAGCATGCAAATGCAAGTAGATTAATAGGTACCACTTTGGTGGGTAGGTAACAGTGCTCTGCGTGCGTCATGCCGGCCACATGACCGTGGAAGCGTCTTCGGACAACGCTGGCTCTTCGGCTAACAAACGGAGATGAGCACCGGCCCCTAGAGTCGGACACGACTGCACAATTGTGCGGGGGCAACCTTTACCTATATATATATATATATATATAGGTAAAGGTTGCCCCCGCACAATTGTGCAGTCGTGTCCGACTCTAGGGGCCGGTGCTCATCTCCGTTTGTTAGCCGAAGAGCCAGCGTTGTCCGAAGACGCTTCCACGGTCATGTGGCCGGCATGACGCACGCGGAACGCTGTTACCTACATACTCAATGTAGTAAAAGTATATAAAACAAAACCAAAAAAAAGAGATAGTAAAATAGAGAAAAGGAAATGAAAAAAGGAAAACATACAATTATGCCTTCTGCCCTTTTTTCTATTGAGTAATTATCTTGATCTTTCCCCCATCCTCTTCATCCCTTCTTAATCCCCTAATCCCGAAATCATCAATTCAATCATCTTTCAACAAAAAGTCCATGCAGTATAAGGTTTCCAGTCTTTCCAAAAAAAATTGTTTTTTTTCCTCTGACCGCAGACAGAACCAACTCTTGTCTGTATCAAAATTCAATATCCCTTTTGAAATGAGCAACCAAAAATGGCTGTGATCACGCATCTTCCTAGGCCATGTTTTTATGAATCAGATTTGGTTGAATAAACAAGGAATTTATTAGATTGATATATTGCATTAAATTGTGAACCAGAAACTGAAATCTTGTTTGTGTGATATAAGACTTAATTTAAAATGAATGAATGAATGAATGAATGAATGAATGAATGAATGAATGAATGAATGAATGAATGAATAGCTGCAGGTAATGTAGCCTGCAATGCAGTGATATCACCAGAGAGAGAGGGTGAATTATTTATATTCTTTTATGGAAGGGGTTAAAGCAGTGGAATGTAGCTTTCAGTTTTGCAATTGAATTTTAGTGATACAGTCTGGGGTTGGCCTAGGGCAGAGCTTTCCAAACTGTGTGTCACGACACAAAAGTGTGTTGCCACACACAGTCTGGTGTGTCACCACACAACCCGGAAGCGCTGATCATCATCAGCGCTTCCGGGTTTTCCTGCGGCGACACACCAACTGCAGCGTGCATAACCCGAAAGCGGCAGCAGTGCTTCCGGGTTTTTGCTTGCTGCCGCAAGGACGGCACTTCCGGGTTTTCCCGCGGCGACACACCAACGCTGGTTGGTGTGTCGCCGCGGGAAAAACTTTAGAAAGCCCTGGCCTAGGGTATTGGGAGGCTGCACATGGGTAGCAGGTTGCCCATCCCTATCACAAATTATGATTTACAGATAGAGCATGCCAACCCCAAACCAAGCAAATAACATGGCTTATGTGAACAAGGCGCCTATCTATTTACTTAGAGCAATTGATCATGTTTTCATGTTCTTCGTTTCTCTTATGACTTGTGTTCAGAGAATAACATAATTCAGTGTTGTGTTTATGCCATATGTGTTGCACTTCAATGTTTTTCAGCAAATCGGTGTTTGAGTCCGTGCAGTTCTCAGAGGTGTGTACTGGCTCAGGAAGAACAGCTTCTGCAAACGGGAGACCAACAGCAGGCCAGACATGTGCTGCTGTGCCTGCTTCTCATTGTGGGCCTTTTTGCGGTAAGAATTTATTTTGTGGGAGGTGGAAATATATGATTCTTTATATATGATTCCACGTTTACCCTACTCCTAAATTTCTCCAGCATTACAAAAAGTATTTTTTTAATATCAGCAACTAGCATAATGTATCTAAAGAAGTTAAATTCAGGCTCATTGCATTTCTTAGAGTTGCCATCCTTTCTAAGAGCCTATTGCCATCTACTTTGACACAACAGCCTGGTGCTATACAAGGCAATGGAGGTAATTTAATATACCTGTGCCTATGGGAGATCCCAGGTTTACATCTTGCAGATCTAGCTAGAGGTATGAAGGGCCTGTTTCAGAAGTGTTTTTATGCGGACAAGAGATGGGTCATCAGTAGCTCTCCAAATGTTGAACTCCACTCAGCCAACATGCCAGTGGTGAGGGATGCTGGGCATTACATTTTGACAACATCTGAAAGGCCAAAGGTTCTCCACCCATCATCTAAGCAATGCTGAATTTAGGTACTTGGCCAATTGTCTGATGATGTAAGGAAGCTTCCTATGACTTAAGAAGCAGTGATTCAGTAGACAATTGCACCTATAATCATTGTATCTCCATCTGTCACTTCAGTTATGTTGGCAAAACCATTTCACCCTATCTCACTAAACAATGGGTCGGTAACCCTCAAAGTGTGTGCCATTTCAGCAGATTGTCTACTGACATTTGGCAGCAACCGCCCAACTATAGTGGTGTACTTTTCTGCTTTCTTTTTTAGAAAGAAAGATAAAATGAAGGTATAAGAACAACTGTGCTTTAAAACATGCACAGAAAATCCCAAAAATGGAGAAGAGGAAGAGAGACCAAAAGTTCCATTGTCACCCACTGGTGTTATCACTGAATTATTGTCATGGTCTTGCTACCCCTCTCCAAAAAGGTGGTTCAGAGCTGCAGTAAACTCCTGATTTTAGTAATAGTAGTCCTCAGGTGCAACTCACTAAACTTGGAGAGTTCTGATGGAAGAATTTTTCTGTCTCTATTTATAATCGAAAGGAAATTCCAGTGAAAGTTGTAGCAACGAGATACTCATTTTAGCATATGTTCATTTGGTTTTTCCTTTATAGAACCTATCAAGCTGCTTGTGGTGGTTATTTAACCAAGAGCCTGGGAGGCTCTATGTGGAACTGCAGTTCTTTTGTGCTGTGTTTAATTTTGGTCAGGTAATTATTAATGCTCTGTCTTAAACTAATTATGTGAACTTGTCCATACTTATTTACTAGCGTGTCTCATAGAACCCACTTGTAAATATGTACATGAAGACTGGGTATGTTTGGAAGAGAGAGACTGCCTGACTTATTTTTGGCCCCTTTGCTTACCTTAAATGTGATGAAAAATAAACTAAAACTGCTCGTTGTGCACTGACAAATTTTGCTGCTGCGCCTGTTTCAAGGGAAGAAAAATTCCATGCCAATGGTTAGGGATGTGTCATTAATAGCCACCATCCAGGGAAAGTATATCTGTTTCCCCAGAGAATGCAGATTTTAACTGGTCTACATGATAAAAATTGAGGATTTAAGCCAGTCTTCTCCCTAATATGCTAAAGTCAAGCTGACATCACACTGAAGTTTTAACCAGGAACTGGAACACTCTGCAGTGGCTCCCGCCCTCTGGAATATTCTTCCCCCAGAGATAAGACAGATTCCACCTCTGGTGCCCTTCCAAAAACAACTGAAGAGCTGGTTTTGCCACCTCGCCTGGGGCAGGGAGGGAAGTAATCACTCCTGGAGATGGCTGGTGCCCTAAAATGGCCCTTTAGATATACATGAGCAGAACCACAACTATTATCGTCATCTGGATTTCATACTTTATTTATACTTTATACTTTTCATTGTATTTGTATTTGATACTTATTTATGTTCATGGTATCTTAATGTTTTTATTTTTATTGTAAACCGCCCAGAGTCCCCCCTTTGGGGGGAGATGGGCGGTGGCAAAATTAAACAAACAAACTGCAAGGGTAGCCTTGTGCTAATTAAATTGCATTGAAAAGGCAAGTTCAAGAAGAAGAAGCAGCCTCCACCACAGAGGCAAATCTGCTTCCTGGAAATATGGGCAGGTTGGGAAGTGTCACCGACTTGTCCCTTAAATAATCTTAGCTTTATTCTTTTCTTATACTACGGAAGCAAAATACTTTCTGAGAGCTTCCACCTCATTTTTTTAATTTGTTTGTTTGTTTATTTATTTATAGTGCTATTTATACCCCGCCTATCCCCTCCCTAACAGAGGACTCTAGGCGGCTTACATACATATATATATATTTTATCATTATACAATATCATTATACAATGTCACCAAGTGTAATTAACCCGTGCACCAGGAGAGGGGGTAAGGGAACCGGCTCTTCTAAGGCTCTGGACTACAATTCCCAGGATGCCTTGAGCCGGCTGCTGACGTCCTGTAGATGTCACTTCCGGGTCTGTCCTCACCATTCAATCTTTCCTCTGATCTTTCCTCCGGTGGAACCGGCTCCCAACAGGACGCCAGCAAATTCTCCCACTTAAGGTGGTACCCATTTATCTACTTGCTAAGCTTTCGAACTGCAGGGTTGACAGGAGCTAGGACTTAGCGACGAGAGCTCACCTCGTCGCGCAGGGTTCGAACTGCCGACCGTTCTGATCGGCAGCCTACAGCTCAGCTGTTTAACCTGCTGAGCCATCCGCGTCCCCAATTAATTAATTGGAGTTAATTGCATTACACTCCTCTCTTGGGATATCCTTTTTAGTTCTTTACTATTAACATGCTTGTCAAATTGTTTATTGTTGCTTTTCAAAATACACTGTTCATTACAGTTGGTTCATAGACTTAGCCTTTCTTATATTCTTAAATTCTCCTTTCAGCAGTACAGATAGCCCTTGCTTAACAACTGCCCTGTTCAGCGTCTGTTCAAAGTTATGATGGTGCTGAAAAAAATAACTTTATGACAGGTCCTCACACTTAAACTGTTGCAGCGTCCCCGCAGTCACATGATCAAGGTTTGGGTGCTTTGCAACCAGCAAGCATTTACAACTGTCACAGCGTCCCATGGTCACTGATCACCATTTGCGCGCTTCACAGCCGGCTTCCAACAAGCAGAGTCAATGGAGAAGCCGGCAGTAAAATCGCAAGTGGGGGAAGATGGGCGGTGATAGAAATTTAATAAATAAATAAAGTCACGGTCACGTGATGTCTTGCTTAATGACCATGGGTGTAAGTCCATCATGGTCACGTGATGTCTCGCTTAACGATCATGTCACTTAGCGATAGAGTTGCCGGTCCCAATTGTGGTTGTTAAGCGAGGACTACCTGTATGCCCATTTATTGTTTTCTGTAAGTCACGTATGTATCTTTATATTAGGAAGCATGGAAAATTAAGAAAGTGTAATAGCCCTAGCCAAGATAAGCACACAGTTTAGGAAACTGATATGAGAAACTGAAACTTCAGTTTAGGAAACTGAAAGGGAATAATGTTTTTGACTGACTTTGAAATCACAAAAAAGATACTGAATATCGATGCCTAACGTTTTTCCATTTCTTGGGCTTGATCCGTGCTGTACTCTGAATTTTATTTAAATATAATGTTAAAAATGTTTTTTATTCTGTCTTTTCATTAGAATTAGTAGCTTAATTTCAGGAATTTGTATACATTGTTCATCTAGAATCTTATTACAGTATTTATTTTTTCTTTTTCAGGGATTCATTTCTTTTGGAATGTTTGGTTTAGACAAACATCTAATTATTCTTCCATTCAAAAGGAGGTATTTTAGCAGTTTATACGTCCATTTAATTTCAGCTGCCTTGAAAACTTTTAACTATGCTGTTGTTCTTTTTTACAAAACAGTGATCTGGTTTACCTTGAAATTCTGCTCCTTTTAATACAGGCATCCCTAACCTTTTCTGACCATTGAGCATCAATTTATATTAATACATTCTGGATTGGGGAACCATCAAATAATATTGCTTTAATTGAATTTCACAGTATTGATGCGACATATAGGCTTGTCTATGAGTTATTATCCATAAAATACATGGATATTTAATAATTCTGTGTTTACATGATTATATTGTACTGGTCAGTGACCGTAATAAATTGAACTTGAACTTGAACATGATTATATAGGCTTGGATCCTAACTTTTTTCCATGAATGTAATAGAGCTTTCATTCATAGAATGTGACTTTATTGCCACCTCATACCGTTTTTCTCTCCCCACCCCATTTACACCCCCTCGCTCCTCTGTAAATCTGCTTCTGAGGGTTAGGGAACCTTGGCAGCAGTGTTGGATATGGGGCAGAAGTAACACATGGAAAATTGAGTTGTCAGAGGTTGCTTCCTTTTCTCCAATAGAGAGAGAAGCAACTTAGGATCCATGTGTGTGTGTGTGTGTGTGTGTGAATTAGGTCAAAGCGTACTTGGATGTAGGAACAAGAGTTCTTCCCATTCAGCTCCTTTTCAGTTTAATGGCCAGCTTAAAAAAAAATGTTTCAACTATTTTAATGCTTTGAACTTGTTGCTTCAAAAACCTGGTCTTGACACCTTGACTGTACACAATAACAATAAAACCTCACAGGCAAAAATATTTAAAATCAAATCCTTGTATTGCGCTTTTTCCCAGACAATATTTCAAATGGGCTTTTTTCTCATGCAGGTTTGAATTCCTTTGGGGTGCTAGAACCGTGGAACGGAGGGAATCATCGGTCCCTGAGGAGATTCGGTTGACATGCCAGCAGTTTGTTAATTACCACAAAGACGTGTGTGTGAGAAGCATTGTCCAGGATAGAAGGTGGAGTTGTTCGTCGCTGTTAAAACTGATTTAAATTATTCTTACATTCTGGGCTGGGTGTGTGCTCTACATCTGTTGATATCCTTCTCTTTATGTGGAGTAGATGCTGCTGCACAGGCTTCCAAGCACCACTAAGCAGACACTTGAATAATTGTTGATTTGTAAATGCTTATTCCTGAATTGATATTCTTGGTATTAACTGAAAATCATAGGAAATTATCTTTTAAAATTTCTTTATCAAGCTATATGTTATCACAAAGGGAGCGTAGTACGTAGTTTTAAATACAGAGATCAAAAGCAGTGTAAAGGTTTTGAACTATGAAGTTTCGGTGGCTACAACTGATGCTGTTAATGAACAAAAGCAGTAGCAGCAGAAGATATCTTTCTCTTGCCTGACTTCTTTCATGAAGTGCTGTGTGAACCAAGAAACTTAAGCATAACTTGTTAAATGATGTGCTTTGGAGTTTTTAGTGATATTTTTGGAAATTTGGTGGCATCCTTAGTCTTAGAATCTTCCCTATCTGAAGTCCTAAACTGTTAATCAGCTGCTGTTTCAACATATTCATATACGGTGAGGATTTAGGATTGCATATATCCCAAAGTTTCCATTTTGAGATACAAAGTTTTGGGGAAGTGGGGAATAAATAATTCTTAAATATTGTTAACTGTTGTCCATTTTACAACATTTAAAAAAAAATCTTTCTTTATATTTCTTGAAAAATCAACTTTAAAACAAGAAAAACATATCAGCGTTGTTTAAATCCTGAAATTAATCACTATCACTTTGATAAACACATATTGCAGTAAGTGATATATTATATACCCCTTCTCATTCCCCTTTTCATCTATATCTCTCTCTCTTCTCAGATGAATGCCTAGCATTAGAACTCTAATGTATGTTGTTGGTCTAGCACTGATTTTGTTATACGTTCCCTTGTTCCATTAATCAAAATTAACATTTGCTTATTAATTAAAAGGCTGAGAAGATGGCTTCCTATCTTACATAGTCTGTATGTTGGCTTGGTCTAACTTTAGATCATGGAATGGTTGCTTTCTGTATGATAACATTTAGTTAGGCATAAACCCTAGAGTTGTACAAAACCAGTTGGAGGAGCACTTCATGCATTTTCCTTCTATTGGCTGAAATATTGAAGTACCACATCCACTCAAAAGCTTGTTGTGACCACTCCAAGGGCTTCTTGACATTAAGCCATTATGTGGATGCATAGATGACACTTCTCTTGGAGGGAGGACTGTTTTTATACTTGAAAAAATAATTATATAATTGTATGGAAATATAGTTTGGGCTGTCACTGTTGGTGCATAGTTGATGCAGACATGTTAGGTCATAGAAACATTTTCCACGAAGAGTGCATTGCTTTCATTGTTGACTACAATTCTTATCCCAGTAATGTGTAGTAGAGCTGAACACTGCCTGAGGTACTGAGCATTGGCTTAGAGGTGGTTGTGTAATTTTCAGCTGACTCTGATTTGAGAAAAAACACTTCTTGGAGTTTGAAATTAATCTGAACCAATTATACTTAATCTGTAACTCAAGATCTCTGTGCATCAGTTAGCTTAATAAGCGTTTTAGGACTAGAAGGCCCAAATTTAGCCTACAGAGCAGACAAAGTGATTTAATTCTCCCTGAATTTGTTCCTTTTCAGATTGCAAATGGAAGGTTATGGTGTGAATGTTTCCTCCATGAAAAGAAATATCTTGAGCCTATAAAGCCAAAAAAGCATTTAATCAAATGCTAAACCAAACAGCATTTACTAGAGCTGTATGTGCTTCAGAAATGATTCAGGAGACAACTGCTTTAAAGAAGTGGTGTGAGAGAAAAAAGAAGCAGCTGTTTTAATGAGAAGCAGCTGTATGTTTTTTTCCAGCTACTGCAGAAACCCGAAAAAGAATATTTTAAGGCTCGTGAGCTCTCATGCATTCCCAGAACGTATTTTCAGAATAATTTTTGAAGCATGTACAGCCCTTGAATAGAGTATTGGAGCCTTTCACATACTAGATTAGGACTTTTCCTTCTGAAACAGAGTTTTACATGGTTATCATCTAAAATGTTACCACTACCTCTTTTACTACTGTATGTAGTTTAGATGGTAATCTCTGTGACTGAACAGTGACTTTTCTGCATTTTCCCCATGCTTTCAGTACATAAGTGTTTAGAATAGGAATTCTAAGATTACAAATAGTGAACTAACAGTTGTTAATTTTACACTAATCCATATAATATGTTGCACATATCCTAGCTGTCATAGATGCTTGCATGCATTTTGATTAGTGAAAAAGATGGTCCAGATCTGCCAAAAACAAAAGCAGCTTTAATATACAGTATACTTGGCTATTAGGTCCTCTTCCTACATACTTCTAACTATCATGCTGTCTTTCCTTGTTTCCCTTGTCTTCACCCAACAAGCAGTGGTGGTACGAGATTTACAGAGCATATGGGTGAATCCTTCCTTTGACATACAGGTGTGGCACAAAGACTGTGACTGGAGTCTTCTTCGGCTGTGAACTGGTTAACTGGCTTATGGAAGTTGGCCTTGCCTTGGACCGCGGGGAAGCTGTAGTGTACGGAGAGAGGCTGGTGAAAGGAGGCATCATTCAACATATTACCCATGACTTTGAATTTCGGGATGAGCGATTGTACTACCATTTTATAGCTACGAGAACTGCAACATAGGACAGCTGTGGAAATGAAGATGCCCTTGGAATCTAGCCAAGTCCAGACTCTCTGGCTGACATCTAATGCACGTTGTTTGAGATCCTTTTGGTTATAATATGGCTGTGTTGATCTCTAACCCAAAGAGAATTATGTCTTGGATTCTGAATGTTGACTAAAATGAGTTGCTTCAGGGAATTATTTCAAATTGCAGAAGGTGTGTAACAGGCTTTGTACTCAGTTTTATTTTTTGAAAGAAACAATAGTTTTTAAAAAATCCATTTTCTTTCCTTGCCAGTACAGACAACACTGTGGATACTGTAAACCAACAAATGTGATGCATTATTTTTTTTTTAAAAAAAAGAAAGGATCAGCTAGTAGGTCGTTTTGGTGTACGCAGTTCTCTTTCTCTTGTTTTAACAATGAAGTTCTCTTATTTATACTAAGTAACATTAAGATTGATGTGTTAAAGGATAGAACGAGAAATCAGCAGATGAATTTTGCTGTTCATCCTGATTCTTATATGAATAAGCCAGTTTTTCTTTTTAAAGCCTAGAGGCCGCTGTTTAAATCTGAATGAGATTTAAAGCACCATAATTGTGTGCAGGACTTCTTGTTCAAGCATAATTTGTTTCATAGTTTTTCCCCTTGGTTCATTGATAAATAATTGGCTTATGGCTACCAAAAATGGACCAATTTATTTCACAGACTGAAATCAGTTGGAGTCTGTGGATGTCATATTTATTTTGTACTTAATAATACCAAATGCCTATTTTTTAAAATATCAAGTACTTAAATTGTATTTGAGTACTACTATTGATATGCAACTTAAAGAACTTGAATTGACATCTTGTTAAATAATTTTGCAATACAGGTTTGAAAAATTTTAAGTATTCACAGGCATATATGTGTGTGTGTGTGTGTGTAATATCAGTAAGTTTTCACCGGTTACAAGTAATTATTTTTAAATGCGTATGTTTATCAAAAATTCTGGTAGTTTTTAAAATTATTAAGCAGCATTATAGAATAACAGGAAGGCATGAACATCTTATTGGCCTTTTTAAAGTTAAGAAGAGTGCTAAATATTTTTCTGAAAGTAGTTCGTCAACAATATTGTTAGAAAAAACAATTTGTCATGTTTCTTCAATTGTTATAAGATCTGTTGGTTATCTTTATCTAACCACTAATTTTTTTACCAAGATGCATGGCACGTTTATGTGTGGGTATGTTTTATATTTATACAAATATGGATTATATTTGAAAGCTGGGCTTATTGAAATTATGGCTATTAGCTTTTAAAGAGTTAACTCTGTAACACCCTAAAAATAACCTTTTCATGATCATAATCTTATGTATTGAGACATAGAGAAGTGCTGTTTTTTATTTTTTTATTTTTTACCATCAAACGATGCACGTGAATTGAAATACTGACAATACTGACAGTATTGTATAAAAATAGGCTATCTTCCAGAATGGGGAAAAAAAAGGTTTGTATAAAATCTGACTTGTAAGTTGATCTGCAGCTGAAATGAAATGTATGCTGTGTTACAAAACCCAATTATTCTTTTTTTTAATTTGGGAAGAATTATGGAGAAACATGTTCCTGAAATAGCACATTGATTTTCTTGCTGTTCCAGTTACTTAATAAATACAGCTGTTCTGACTTGTATAATGTTCCTTGTTAATGCTGAAGAAAAAAGCTGCACTATATATTTTTCGCTTCTTGACTAATTACAGTATGGTTCAACTCTTAAAGTATCCTTATAGTTAGGCTAGATAGACTGGGTCCAAATATCAATCTATACATTGGGTTTGTTTAAACATAATTTATTGAATAGATTACAGTTAGCTGGCTTCATACCACATACTAAGCCCCAAGTTAACCATAGCTTAAATTATGGTTATTCACCCACATAATGGGTGAATTCAAGCTTAAAGTCCAAGGTTCCATGGTAGAGTATTAATTTTTAAGTTTTGGGACATTTGGCTCTAGGTAAATTGTATCTGCCAACACAGGAAGATAGCATTCCATTCCTGATATTTTCGCTATTGTGATAGCAACTTTTTTCATGAAAACATCTGATACTACATAAGGAATATTTTTTTTTTGCTACAGATGTAAATTTTTGTTCATTCCTTTGTTCTTGAATTTATCACATTTTTATGTACAGTATGACAAATTGAGACTCTGCAAATAATTTGTACTTGCTTTTCAGTTATGTTGCCAAGAATACAGCTAAATGATTGACAGTCTTTAGGACATCAATAGTGCAATTTTATTCACATATTAAAGTTCTATTAAACTTACCTACCATGGGGTCTAAGATTGCCACCCAAATCAGTTTCTGCCTGAATTTAGGCTTTCAACTCAAGATGGTGCAGGGGTTTTATTAAAAGATAGCAATCAGTGTTTGAGTATTATCTTGGTGATATGCAGAACCATTTTTCCAGTTTATTTATTTTGTACACAAGTTATGAAGGTGTTCCACCCAAAATGTAGCATTTTAATACCTTTTTTATTATTATTAAAAGCTATGTTTAATTCATTAGATGAAATCAGTAAGGCTTACATGTTTCTATGTCATGACTGCATCCTACTTCATCACTTATCAAAGTATTCCTTTTTTGGCATTAAAACCTTAATTTTGAGGGAGGGTTTTTTAAACCAGTCTTGGCATTCAGCAGCAAAATGTCCTACTTACGAACACTGAATTTCTCCTTCCTACCAAGGAAAAAACCACACCCCCACCAACACTGGCAAGGCAAGCTACTGTGTATAAACAGGGAGCAAACTCCACACTCACTAGCACTGATGATGTTACCTAGTTGGGTAATGAAATGTCAGCAAGCCTGACAGAGCACCAAGGACTCCACAGTTCAACCCTGAGCCACATATATTTTCTTCTATTGGTAGTAAAGGTAAAGGTTCCCCCCGCATATTTGTGCAGTCGTGTCCGACTCTAGGGGCTGGTGCTCATCTCCGTTTCTTAGCCGAAGAGCCAGCGTTGTCCGAAGACGCTTCCACGGTCATGTGGCCGGCATGACGCATGTGGAACGCTGTTACCATCCCACCGAAGTGGTACCTATTAATCTACTTGCATTTGCATGCTTTCGAATTGCTAGGTTGGCAAGAGCTGGGGCTAGTGCGGGAGCTTACTCCGTCACGCGGGACTAGGGATTCGAACCTCCGAATTTGCAATCTTCCAATCGACAAGCCTGGCGTCTTACCCGCTGAGCCACCATGCCCCATTAAATTCATTGCATTAAATTGTGAACCAGAAACTGAAATCCTGTGTGTGTGATATAAGGCTTAATTTAAATTGAATGAATGAACTAATAGCTGCAGGTAATGTAGCCTGCAATGCAGGCTTAAATATTTAAAGTTGCATCTGAGAAGCCATTTTAGTCTTTAAAATGTCTTGAGGTTTATTTGGTCAATGCATAGTAATTCCAGAATTATTTTATTTATTTAGTAACTTGCTTTATTTATTTTGCTTCCTGTCCAGCTAGATTTTTAAATGTTGAAGTCGCTGGGAGTCGGGCAGAATATAAATTTAACAAATTATTGTTATTAACTCTGCTTATTAAACGTGTACTGTATGATACTTGGCCATATGTATATGAAATACCACACAAATACAGACTGAAAATATATGCAAAGTAAACAAAAATCAGTAATTCTGTAGATGTTTTAAACTTTGTGGATGTTTTAAACTTTGTGGATAAATTAGCAATTATATTCTACTAAGGCTAATGCCAATATTTTATCTTCCAGCTAGCTTACACACAATAAATGCTATTTGGCCAGAAGTAGCATTGTACAATGAATAAAACTGGTTTGGAAAATAAACACTTGGGTTAAGAAAAGGAAACAGATATTTTCTCATGTATATATACGTATTTCTTCTTCTACACAACTTGAAAAGAGATTAACTGCTTGATCAACATCCAGGTACCCATTCTGGAGAATATGGTCTATCTCGTCAATCTTCGTTTTCTCCAGTTTTTGGATCTGCTCCATGATCAGTTCTGCCTTTTCCTATAAAACATATTTGAAAATAGAACTAAACATAATCCTTGTGCATAGCAAATGCTTGCTACAATTATATATAGCATGCTGGCTGGGGAATTCTGGGAGTTGAAGTCCACACATCTTCAAGCTGCCAAGGTTAAGAAACACTGGTGTAAAGAGACCCACATTCTAGCTCACCTTCAGCCACACAAACTCACATGCTGACTTTTGTCCAGTCACTTACACCCAGAACAACTACACAAAGTTGTTGCTGTGGGCAAAAAAAGGAGCACTATGTACACTGTTTTGAGCTCCTGAATGAAAAGTGGGATAAAAATCCATTAATTTTTTTAAAACAAGCAGCATAATGAAACAATGATTTCATATGAGGAAAGATTTGCAACAGACATTGAGTCTTAAAACAGATTTTAAAAAGGTAAAGGTTCCCTCCCGCACATTTGTGCAGTTGTGTCCGACTCTAGGGGCCAGTGCTCATCTCCGTTTGTTAGCCGAAGAGCCAGCGTTGTCCGAAGATGCTTCCACGGTCATGTGGCCGGCATGACGCACGCAGAACGCTGTTACCTACCCACTGAAGTGGTACCTATTCATCTACTTGCATTTGCATGCTTTCGAATTAACAGGACAGCTTCTGCTCAAGACTCCAGCCAACCTGAGAAGTAGCCTTGGTTTAACACTTTTTAAAATTCTGTGTTGTTAAAAAGTGTTAAATGGCTCAGATTTAGGGCAAGTAGCCTTGGACTTAAGATGCTTTATATAGCATGTCAGAGGGAAAACTTTTAATGTATCTATCTCCCTCCCCACTATCACCGCTATGCTTTCCTTCAGATTAATACAGTAAGATGGCAGTCCTGTGGACCTGAGACATTGCTAAGAAGGGTTTTTACTTGCAGGAGGAAAAACATGCAAATGCCTAATCACAACTATGCTAAAATCCTGGCAGTTTCAGGAAATGGCACAGAGCTCAGCAAAATGGAAATGTATAAAGCATAGCTTTCCATACTGTGTAGCGACACAATACTGTCGCCTGCGGGGCCCAGGTGTGTCGCGCGAAAACCCGGAAGCATTGATGGTGCATGCAGTGGCGGCGGGCCATCAGCGCTTCCGGGTTTTCATGCGATGCACCAGGACGCCTGAAAGCACTGCGGTGGCGGCGGCGCACAAAAACCCGGAAGCTTCCAGGTTTTTGCGCGCCGCGGTTGGCTGAAGAAAGATGTGAACTTTCTACAAACATTAATGTACGGGTAGTCCTCGGGTTACAACAGTAATTGGGACCAGAATTTCCGTCAGTAAGTGATGCTGTCATAAACAGCAATGTCACGTGACGGCATCACTTAGTGACGGCAATCACAGCAGTCCTGGTTGCCGTTGTAATGCCAGGACCGTGTGGGTTGCTAAGTGAGGGCCTCACATGACGTGGGAAGAGGCGGGAGTCCCAGGCAAGCGGGCCAGTGGGCGAGAGCTACAGGGAGGCGGGTGCTGTGGGTGGGTGAGCGGATGCTACAGAGTGCAGGGTCAGGCAGGTGCCACGGGCAAGAACTTTGAAGTGCAGGGGCGGGCAAAAAAGCAGTGGGAGCAACTTGCAGGAGTGACTTGTGACCTCCTGCCAGCTTCCCCATTGATTTTGCTTGTGGAAAGCCAGCAGGGAAGGTCACAAATGGCGATCATGTGACCGCAGGACACTGCAACCATTGTAATTGCGAGCCGGTTGCCAAGCACCCAAATCGCAATCACGTGACCGTAAGAACGCTGCGACGGCCGCAACTTCAAGTACCGGACGTAAGTACCACTCATTCAATGCCATTGTAATTTTGAACGGTTGCTGAATGAGTGGTCATAACCCAAGGACTACCTATATTGTGGCCTTGCATTCTGGTACAGGCTTCAACTGTTCTATGGCTGGAATAAAATCTCCAAGATACAGAACACATTTTTATTTTTTGAGAATTATTTTCCAATAATTCTAGGGCAATGCACATTTCAAAAATTATTTGGAAAAAGTGCTTCAGAACACATGGGAAATTGAGAACAGCACCTCCTTAAAACAGCTGCATCTTTTTTTCAGGTTTCCTCGTGCCTGAAAAAGACATGGTTGCCGTAATGAGTAATCATACTCATTTTACAAACCAATGCAGCATTAGTAGCAATTCTGAAAGTTCACCCATAGCAGGATGCCAGTTTATGGCTGGGATCCCCAACGTTTTTGGGGCTGAGGCCTGCACTTGATGTCCAAGTGACATACTAGCGGGTGGTCATGCACATCACTACAAAAATTAGATTACCACCAAACAAGCTATTTAGAGGAGAAAAATGAGACAGCACGATAAATGCTAAACAACTGCCTCACACATGCTGATTCTTCTTTGCAAATGTGGGGTCTTTAAGAGCGTTATTCTACTAGCAAGGATATGCATCTGCATTATACATAGACACTGTTTTTCTTGTGCCAGAAAAATGAAACAGAACAATCTAAACAGAGAGAAAAAATTATCCATGATCTTCCATCGCTTCTATGCCTTGATAATAGTGACTTTAAAAAACCCTATGAAATAGATGCTAGTGTTCTATCAAATCATACCATACTTAATGCAGGGCTGTTAAAAGTATACCTAAGAAGAGTTTTTTGGCAGTTTACTGAGAATGCACAACACCCACTCTGACTTTTCCATAAATGCTGGTTAACCTATGACTGAAAAGTGATATGCCAGAACCATCTTTTCAAGGCATATCAGCTTATACAAACAACAAATTCTAGAAGTCCTTACCTTGAATTTTTAAATTAAATCACCTTTTGCAGTTCTAGGATCAACCCACCTTTGAGGACTCCATCATGACAACTGCCTGTTCATGTTTTCGATAGAGCTCATGTCTTCTGTCTGGCTTTGTATGAAATCGTGGCTGCTTTTTGACCGGATCCTCGGAGCCAAACACCGGAGAGCTGGTTTTTAGAAGCTGGGTAATATTTTGCACAAAAATGAAAGGTTTAAAAACAGACCTACAAAATAAAATAAGCAAATATGCAAATTAATTGCTTATTTCACATTCCAGTATTTTGTTCACTCAGCATAAATCCCAGCGGAGCCTAACTTTTCATATCAGTTGTCTCAGTCAGAATCTAGTCTATTAGGTGGGAAACTTTCTAGAACCAAGACGATGGTTACCCAGCAGATACGATTCCTAGTCTACTTTAAAAGAATAATAAGTAATGCTTCCACCCAAAAACTGTTGAAGTGTTAAACACCTTTCCTGTTACAAAATTTGCTTAAGAAATTTTATCTATCAGATTCCTTATTCTTGCACTTTTCTAAAGCTTTTACTGATCTTTATTTACACTGGAGAATGAAGTTCCTCCCTCATGGCTCATATTTAGTACTTCCAGAAAGGTTTGAAGCCTTTTATTTAAAACAGCAAAAAAAAAAAAAGGAAATGGTTAAGATTTTGTTCTCATGATACATTTTATTTGTGCCACCTGTCAGGGTCTGGAGTTCCAGTGAAGAAATGAACGCAAGGGAGATTAGGATCTTGGGGAAGTATAGAAACCATGCTTCCCGTGGTCATGAAGGCACCTTCCATGTTGAGACCACTCTCTTTATCTCGAAGAATTGTCATCATTGTCTCAGCTGTTATATTACCTATGTAAGACAGAACATTTGTTTAATAAGTATCATCCATTTTTGCAAATTTGCTAAAAAGCAGGAACAATAAAGCAACTTGTATATTTAAAAGAAATGACAAGAAATGGCAACACTGTAACTTCAACTTCCCTTTTCAACTTTAGATTTTTAAAAAACTGCTAAAGACTTACCTGTTTACTCTGGCAATCTCTGGAACCTTTGTGGCCCTGCTATATTTGTTATTAAATATTTTTATTTTTAAAAAAAATTTTTAGCAATAGTGTTTTAAGGTTTTAAGGTTATTTTAATTGTGATTTATTGTTGGGAGCCAGCCTGAGTACTGTGAAGGGACAGGGCAAGGAATACATCTAAATAAATAAATGTGCTTGGTATCTTTTTCTCAAATGAGAGGATATGAAAAGGACCATTGAGTCTCCATGTCTAACAGAAAAAAATTCTTGGACCACCACTCCTGAGGTCTCTGTTGCAGAGAATAGAAGTCAGATGGGATTCTAGTTAGGGTTATGCAGAGGAAAAGCCAACAGAAAATCCCGCAGGAAAACGGAAGTAGAGTAAAACAGGAAAATAAGAGAGCAATTTTGAGAAAGAGTGTTCCATGAGAATGAGAGATGAAGCACAAGGCAACGAAGCAGAGTAGAAGAGGTTGGGAAAATGAAGAAGCAGACAGGGTATATGCACACGATCAAGAGTTGGTTGCAGGCTGGAGATTAGATACTGTCTTGAAATAATCAGCCAAATCTCTGCTCTCAGGCCTCTGTAAATCTAAAAAAATATTTTCCTTGCATAGCAACAGTCGCTTCTCCAATTTAGATTTTCAGCATTTCTTCCTGTAAATTTAGAATACTCAATAACCCTTTTAGAATATCAATTGCAGTATTTAAAACAAATCCTTTATATCAATTTTAGCAGCTTTCCTCTTAAACAAATGAAAGTAAAATCTATAGAGACCAGAGCGCTTTACAGTAATGATTCCCTCTCAATTATGCTTTTTTTTAAAAGCTTAAACTGCATTGATAACTTGAACACCTGGTGTGACTTAAAAATGGTTCAGGTAAGTACCTGAAAAATAGGGACTTAGAAGAAATGCACTAATAGAATTTCAAAACATCCATAACCTTAGATGGGTATTAAAAAACTGTTCAGCATTCAGAACCTACCATTCTGCAAATGAATGAGATTTGCATGATCACAGGACTATTATAGAGGCAAGGAATCCACTAGGAAGCCCAGAATAACTACTGCAGTTGAGAGTGGCAAGACACAATAAAATGAATATTGAAACAGAAGGGTGCAATTGTGTTTAGGCTTAATTTTTTTTTCAAAGCACACATGCCTTTACTGATAGGATGTACGCTGGCTTATAGGGAAACATCAAGGCTTGAGAGTAAACAGACAGAGTGCAGCTTGTAAAAGCTATAAAATCTTTACTTGTGATAAAAGCAAAAGTTGAATATACATGGTACAGCATTGCAAAAGGAAAAGCAAACTTACAAGCAGAGTTTCGTGTATTGTTTCCATTGACAGACATGAAGGGGCTCATGCCATGGCCTACACACACAGCCACGCATAGCTACGCACTTCCCAGTCTTCAGAAGTAGAACACACACATGAACATGGCTAAAAGACCGGACAGAAGTCAAGAAGCATAGAACACCATTTTGCATGGATAGAAATAGGCTTTTTCCAGCTTTCTGATTGGAGGAAAACTTAGGTTAGGCCAAAAGCATAACCTGTCAATAGGTTGCAGTGTCGCAGCAAGCATGCTGTCTCCTCCCTCCCTCTGCTCCCCCGGAGCAGGCTTCCCCCGGAGGGAATCAGGAGGACTTGTTCCCATGCGAACGTTTAGAACTAGAATACATCACATGGTACCTTCTAGCTTCATATCTAAAGAAGATATAAGCAAAGCCATTCAAAGCTATGGGAAGGCTTTGTTGTTATCTGGCCACCTGGCGTCATGTCATCATGAGAAAGCTGTGCTTTGTATAGAAAACAATTTGCTAATTTCATACGAGAAATCTGACATTTACATGTAATTCTGATTTATATGTTGAAGCTGATAGTAGCAAGGGAGAAAATATGACCCTGACTCAGTTGTTTTGGAAACTCAAACTAAGAGTTGAGGCAGGGGGAAGAACTATCTGAAAGCAGTGTTCCCCAACGGGGCTCCCTCCAAACGTGTGGTCAAGACTCCAACTCCCAGAATCTCCGGGCAGCAGGGCCATTGACCACATTGTCTGAGAATCTGGGACGGTACTACCTTAGCACATGCAGATATCAGATTGGAAAGGGCAGCTCTAGATAATGAGTTTCTGGCAGGATATTGTTGGGTAAACAACAGAAGCCTTGTTCTAAATAATATAAACAGTGGGATTACAAGACTGCCACAACACCTAGTGAGAAAGAGGTGGGGCAGAAAACAAACATGGGGAAAGAGAGACACAGTACAGATCCAGACAGGCACTTAAAAGAAAAAAAATTAAAATTGCTAAAGGGCTTAAGTTGCCAATTCAAGGTGTATCCTGTATCTAGAAAGTATTGGTACTCCTTGCACAGACAAATGATAAACGGGCAATACATTTTATAGTGGTATAAGGTCTCCTGCAGCATTTGCTTCGGAAACTAGATGACCCAAGTTGCCCTGCACATAAAACCTGAACCATGAGAAGACCTCAGAGGAGAGGCTTAAAGATAGTATTTCAACCACTGTAACAAGAGCCATTGTAGCGGGAAAACTCACGTTCCCAAATGACAGGAGACGAGACCAGCGAGGTAGAGAATACAGGTTCATTGCTAGCAAAGGTTCAGAGTAATAGTTTGGCAAATTCTGAACCCTGGGCTACTCCCAGAGTCTATCTTTTATAGGTTTTGTAATCAATGCAATCAGGATATCACAAGATCAGCAGTTAATACATAGTACATCAAAACAGGATGGGAAAAGGGGACTCCAAGCCTGGCTGGCAGCTCGACAAGTCAGAGTTTCTCAGAGCTCTGAGCTCTGAGGCCTGGCTGACTTTCTACCTTGTTTGCAGGGGTGTACAGAATTTGTAGACCACTGAAGCTTCCCCCTGGAGAGGGGGGAAATAGAAGATTGCTCACAGAGCCATTGGAATTGCCCACTCCTGTTTTTCTTTGTTGTTTCCACCGTGGAGAAGAACGGGGGTGAATGCAGTGGAATGGCCGAAGGAGGATCCTAGCTCTGCAGGGAACGTATAACCTAAACAGGAGATTTATTGATGTTGTTCTGGAATACAAGGTTAATGAAAATGCGGATCTGGATTGTACACAGAGTGAGAGCAGATATGAGAAACTGTATAGATGCATAAAAATAGGATATTCTAAGTGTAAGATACAAGATTATAAATATAAATATAAGTTGATATTATAGATTACTCTTTCTGGAGATACATTTATGAGAAGACAATGAGATGATGAATTGGAATTAGAATGTGGGTTATTACAGGATGTTATGTATGAATATGTTGTATGATTATTATAAGAATTGGTATAATATGTATTAGGTTATATGTTATGTTAGGTTTTGTATTTTTGATATATTATGTATTATGTTATGTAATATGTTAGGTTATGTATTAATGGAATATATAGTCATAATATGAACAGAATATATTGTATTTTATTAGAAGTAGATAAGGCCTTTATTTGTTACACTAATTGGATTTTATTGAAGATATAAATATAGATGTAAAAATGGAAAGAGCAAATGGAAAACATTTAATCGATGCAACAATGAACATTTGATTACTATTCCAAGGAGTAGAAACCAGAGATGGATTGTTGGAAGATATCAAGAAAGGCGAAACCTATATGAAGAACAGAAGATTGGATTATAGAAATCATAGGGTATATGACAAAGAAAAGTTCCTGTGTATTGTATGAAGGACTAACATTTAAAGTTAATTGGAGGACATTTATTTCCTATATTTTCTTTGTTATTTTTTGACTTCACTTTTTCTTTTCCTTTTTCTTACTTTGTATTTCTATTTCTTTCTTTGTATTAACTTTTAATATGTATTTTAAAATTCAATAAAACTTATTAAAAAAAAAACAGGATGGGAAAAGGGGAAGTTATCTTACACCATCAGCAATGTTTTAGGGAACTTCCAAGGTCCGTGCTGTACTGTTACAAAGGTCAGGAAGTTGGGTACAACATTTAGGCAAGAAGATATCTGATGCAAGAGTTGATTAGGGTAGTATTGATTAGCGTAGAATAAGATAGGCTCATTTTGGTACAGAGAACTCTACTATTCTGGCCTGCCTGCTTCACCATGAGAGACGTTTTCCCACAGAAAGCAGATGTCATGTTCTTCTTAATATGTGCACCAGAATGGACCTTAATAGAGACTCAAGCTGGAGTTAAGCTATTTAAAATGAATAGTCAGTTACTGTATTTATTAAGGGTTACTCCAAAAGTTATGGAGTTTGACATTTGCATCTTAAATTACTTTAGGAGGGCAGTATGCAGATCTCAACAAAATGTTTAAGATATATATATTTATCCCTTCGGGTTAAAAAAAGTTATATTTTGAATCTCATAAAACACTACATCCAAATCCAATGACTTTCTAACTTGCAACTATAAAGTCACAGATAACTTAACAAAGATACCTGTATGTTTTTTCAGTAATTTATAGCCTTCACAAAATCTGCCACTTGTAGTTGTCATCCTGGCAGTATTTACATATGAATATGTGGCAGCAAAATCAAATACTTCTTTACCATCCCACCAGCCTTTGCTTAGAGCATAATTCCTTAGCTCTGGATGTTCACGGTCAATTTTAGTTGTTATTGATAGCTGGTTGGAAATATTCCGTGTTCCTTCTGTTTAAAAAGGAAAGGAAAACAAGCAATTACACTTTTAAATGTTTCTGCACAAAACTGACCTATTTAAAATTTATTAAATTGAGATGTCTAAATTTGCAATAAGAAATTTCAGGAAGAAGCTAAATCCCGCAATATAAATGTTGACAGTTTCTTGACCCATCCCTTTCTCATTTGCAATAATTATAAAAAGGTAAAGGTTCCCCCCGCACATTTGTGGAGTCGTGTCCGACATGTGGCCGCATGACACGCGCGGAACGCTGTTACCTTCCCACCGAAGTGGTACCTATTAATCTACTTGCATTTGCATGCTTTCGAATTGCTAGGTTGGCAAGCAATCATTATACTTGGCCACAATAAACACATCAGGCAAATTATAAACAACACTTTGCCTCCCAGCTAAAATTGTAAAGATCCAACAAGAATCAATTTAGGCATCAGAACTAACTCAATACTGTGATTGGAAAAGAGAGAAATTAAGCACATGATTGGAAGAAGGTAGCCAGGTCTTGGCAGCTGAAACATCTGAGCCGGTTTATAATATAGAACTAAGATTCTTCATTACAACTGCTCACCAACTTTTTTCTTTATTAGATGAGGCAGCATGTTGCAAGGGACTGATAATCCCCCCAATTGACTTGGAGGGTCATGAAGTCATCTGGGCCTGCAGGAAGAGTCATTTCTAAAATGCTTTCCCTTTCCCACCCATCCTCTTTTTCTTCAGTGCTGAAGAAATCTGAAGAAAGGGAAGTGAGTTGTGAGTTGCTTCGGCTTCACAAGTGAGAAGCCTTTCAGGTTTAAATGTGGCTCAGCAGGTAAGACGCCAGGCTTGTTGATCGGAAGATCGCAAGTTCGGAGGTTCGAATCCCTAGCCCTGCGTGCGGAGTGAGCTCCCGCACTCGCCCCAGCTCTTGCCAACCTAGCAATTCGAAAGCATGCAAATGCAAGTAGATGAATAGGTACCACTTCGGTGGGTAGGTAACAGCGTTCCGCGCGTGTCATGCGGCCACATGACCATGGAAGCGTCTTCGGACAATGCTGACTCTTCGGCTAACAAACGGAGATGAGCACCGGCCCCTAGAGTCGGACACGACTGCACAAACGTGCGGGGGGAACCTTTACCCTTACCTTTTTATGGCTGCTTTATATTTTTAAAGGCTCTGCTGGGAGAGAAGTGATTATCCACAGAATGTAACTGAGCAGAAAAGAGGCTTGCTTTTTATAAAAACCATGACAGCATCAGTGACATCACTTTTATCACCATAGCCCTGCTTAAGCCACAGAAGATAGATATTTCTATCTATGTATATATTGAAATTGAATAAAGGTTATTATTCATACGTTCTACTTTCTCTGCAGCCCAGTACTTTCCAGATGTTTCCAGAATCCAAGCTTCTTTTCTGTCTGCTATCAAAAAGCTGTTATGGTACATAAATGTCATTTGACTCTCCATACAGTTTCCACCTTGATTATACTTGTCCACCAATTCAACAATAATACTGATAGCTTTTTCTGCAGTATCCGCTCTTTCAAGTCCAAGCCTAAAATCAAATCACAGTGTTTAGCTTTCTGTAACATTATTCATCTTCAACTTGAAAAGACAGAATTTGAACATGCACATTTATTTCTCACATCTAGGATCATACTCAGAACCCTAACACAAAGTTTTTGGGACGAACACCTCCAATAGAACTGTTATTACGCAATGACACACGTGCCATTTGTCTGTGTGTGCATGCAAAACTTCCCTACAGACATCCTTGAGTTAAGTGGCTTGTCTACAGGAAAACCAGATTTTATGAACTAGTAGCTTGTAGCTTTCATGGTTCCTGGGCCAGGCCAAAGTAATTCCTCCAAATCCTATGTCTGTAGCTTGAATCATGTCAACTGGATTTCTATTTTCTTAGTGGAAACGTTTCGCTCCTTATCCAAGGAGCTTCTTCAGTCTAAGCAAAGTTGGTAAGGGAATCCTAAATATGTTCCTAGGTAGCTGTGTGACCTTACACCTGGGGCTAGGTCATGGTTATATTGAGATGTAATTTTTAAGTTCTTTTATTATCTAATGGAGGGTCGTTAAAATCACCATGCTGCTGTTGAGCTTCTGAAATGGTCTTAATCTTCCTAGGCACAGAAGACAAAACGGGGAGGACGATGTGGGAGAGTTTGTGCCTGAGGCCCCCACCTCTATTCAAGGAAGGATTTTCCAAGTTGGCATAAATGGATTCCTTGACCCCTCTCTCAAACCACCTATCATCTCTGTCTAAAATGTGAACATTAATGTCCTCAAATGAGCGTCCTTTTTCTTTTAGGTGAAGATAAACTGCTGACTCTGGTCCTGTGGTGTTATTAACTGACCAGAGTCAGCAGTTTATCTTCACCTAAAAAAAAAAGGACACTCATTTGAGGACATTAATGTTCACATTTTAGACAGAGAAGATAGGTGGTTTGAGAGAGGGGTCAAGGAATCCATTTATGCCAACTTGGAAAATCCTTCCTTGAATAGAGGTGGGGGCCTCAGGCACAAACTCTCCCACATCTTCCTCCCCGTTTTGTCTTCTGTGCCTAGGAAGATTAAGACCATTTCAGAAGCTCAACAGCAGCATGGTGATTTTAACGACCCTCCATTAGATAATAAAAGAACTTAAAAATTACATCTCAATATAACCATGACCTAGCCCCAGGTGTAAGGTCACACAGCTACCTAGGAACATATTTAGGATTCCCTTACCAACTTTGCTCAGACTGAAGAAGCTCCTTGGATAAGGAGCGAAACGTTTCCACTAAGAAAATAGAAATCCAGTTGACATGATTCAAGCTACAGACAATTCCACCTGGATGACTGAGAACCTTCATAGACATACTCCAAATCCTATGTTTTAGTTTTCCATTTTAGCAGCACCATTCTGCATTAAGCCCTCATTTACCCGTAAACTTATACCCTCAAGATCAAATACCAGAGTTGCTTATTTTCCACCTCACACAGTATTTACCAAAGGCAGCTGTTTGACGAAACACCACAAGTATAAAACAACCAATTAGTTCCCATGTAGTTTCACATCTTATCCAGCAGACTTAATCCCAACCTGACAAGGTCCATGCCAAGGAGCGCTTCATCACTGCAGAATTCTTCTTTTCCCCATACTGCTTCATTCCCAATGCAAACTCCACATTCATTGGCTCCCATTTCAGCACCCCATAGCCAGGATGGACGACTCAGGACAACTGCATATGTTTCTGGTAATTGTTCGATTTCTATGTAAGTACACTGCAATAATGATAATTTCAAAAATATTCTAAGAATTACTTCTTAAATCACATACAACAGATTCAGCACGAAGGGGACTTCCCAGAGCTTTCCCTGTAATGCTCTGGGACCCTCAAACAACTTCTCACCGGGTTTATGAGATTCTTTTGAACAAAACGAGGTCCTGGAATTTAGAGGTTCCAATAGAAGGCAATGAGATCTAAAATCTGAGTGCCCCTCACAAATTTGTTCATATTGTCTAAATGTAGTAAATCATGGGCTCAAATCATGCCTTTAAGTTCCTTTTTCTTATGAAAATTATATCTAAATTCAGCAGAGCTATCCTCACCCAACATTTTACCTTTAAACTCAGGATAAAGGCCTACAGACTGGAATTAGAAATGAATTCCAAGAAGTGGGTAAAGTGTTTCTTGAAGATAATAAACTGGGATAAGTAACAGCCCAAAGTGGAAGGAAGGAGGCCCATGCCCTAAAACAGGGGTGGGGAACCTTTTTTCTGCCAAGGGCCATTTGGATATTTATAACTGGGGACCGGGGGGCGGGGTTTCTGGGATTTCCGCAGACCAGGGGCCAGAGTTTGCGGGCGGGAGCCAATCACAAGCACTGGGGGGCGGGGTTTGCAGGCAGGAGCCAATTGCATGGAAGGGGCGGGGTTTGTGGGCGGGAGCCCCGCGGGCCTTATGCAGCCCGCGGGCCTGACGTTGCCCACCCCTGCCCTAAAATATGCTGCAATACTATATTCTAAGCTAGAAAATACATTTATTTTGTTGAAGGCCCCTAAACAATTTTGCCCTGAGTTGTCTATCTGTCACTGTACTAAGGTAAGAAGGAAAAAATCATTGAAAATTGTGTGTTCTGACCATATATCCTGAGCCAAATATTAATATTGATGAAAAAGATTCAATAAATATATTTGCTTGCAAAAGTTCCCAAAATATCGTAAGACTAGGGAAGACTGATGCCTGAAATTATAGAGAAACACTGCCATTTGGTGCAAACAATAATAACTAGATTCCAACTCATTGTGCTAACCCAAAGTTTGTTTAATCATGGTTTGGATTACAATTGGCTTGGATTATATAATAAGTTAAATAATAAAGTTGCAATGGCTGAGTTTGCACAATAAACAAAACCCAAAATGAAGCAAACCACGTGTTGGCTAATTGCAACCTTGAACCAAAACCTAACAGCTAACTAAGTTGGATTCTCCAATGATCTGGCTTGGAATAAGCCAGATTTTAATGGTTCTAAAACAGTATTTATTCTTTCTCTGCCACTCATGAGCAACTTCCATTCTTGGTTCCCAATTTCAATCCAGTAAAGGTGTCTACAAAAATGATGAAATGTAGATCATGACATCACAACATAAATCCCAGCCTTCTGTACTTGTGTCCAGACCCTGGTTGCAAGTACACAAGTCACATGGCTTGCATCAAAAAATTGCAATGCACATTTCATCATTCCCACCCCTTGTAGATACCTATGTAAGCAAGCTGTATAATTGCGCAAGCTTGTGATTTTGGAAACAAATGTTTATTTTATCTTTTAAGGTTCTCAGATAAAACTTCCCAACAGGTTTTATGACCTTTCTAGAAATGTTGCTCTTACCTCAACTTTTTGTCCTGGATCATGAATAGCAGCAGGAAAAAACACAATCTCCTGGACTTCATCAGAAGGCCTATCAGAATTTTTTCCAAAGATGATTTGGCTACCTAGCGTGGCTGGAGGCAGAGCCACAAAAGTATCACAGGAAAAGGGTTCAGCAATGCTATTAGCCATCCTGAAAAACAAAATAAAGTAATAAACAACCATCTCTCTCTAAATCAGGGTTTCTCGACCAGGGTTCGATGGAACCCTAGGGTTCTGCAAGAAGTCACTAGGGGTTCCCTGGTAGATCACAATTTATTTAAAAAATTATTTCAAATTTGGGCAACTTCACATTAAAGGGGCAAGTTTCATTCTTTATGTTCAGTTTAAGAACACTGTTAAGGCATATATACAGGCCTACACATGAAACGAATATAATAATTTTGCAACTTCTAGCCTATATTTGAGCCTGAATGTGCAGGGGTTCCCCGAGGCCTGAAAAATATTTCAAGGATTCCTCCAGGGTCAAAAGGTTGAGAAAGGCTGCTCTAAATGCTCCATAACTGATAAACTGCTACCATAATTTCCCTTGAGATAGTCTTAAAGTTGCTAAAGCTGAGAAACACTGGTCTAGAGACCAGGAGAATTTTGGATCTTACAAAGCCCAACCACTTTCCCCCCTTTATTAATGACAAGGTTAGTGCTATTGAAATTTCTACAAGAAGGGCTAGGAGGAAAGATCATCCACGGCTCAATTTCATCTTCAAGTGGATCTCTCTCCCCACTTGGACCGCAATTCAATCAAAGGGTGCAAAATAGGCGGCATGAATCCAGATGCTTTTTGAGATCAGATGCCATACATGGTAAGTGTGGAATAGGCAGCAGCAGCATATCAAGTGAGAATTGCACCTGCACATAAGGAACGGGAAGGGAGAAGGAAGCGAAACGCTGCCAGCTAATCCAAGTGGCTGTCAGAAAGAGAATGGGCAACTCCATCCACGGCTTTCAGAAGCCCCCCTCTCCACTAGTACTGTAGTTCCATACAAGTTAGTCCCAAACACCGCAAGGAGGTTCCTTGGATGCTTCTCAGAACTGGGCTCGTGAAAGGCCGATGGGGAAGATTTATTTACCAAAAAAAAAAATACACCCGCCGCTTACCCACTGCTTGCACGAGTAAAAATATATTAACCCATAACAGAGTTAAGGCGCCACAACACGACTGTTCATGCTACCTGGGCTTCGGTTCTCCCTTAACGTGAAGCCAATGTGGCTCGCCGAGCTCGGTTTTACGGCTTTGCGTGTGTGAACCAGGCCCCGGTGGCTCGTTCAACAGGGCTAAAGCAACCCAGAACTTCACCCAGAGCCGCTCTCCTGCTCCTTCTGCGCCGCACCGCGCAGGCAGCCCCGGCAAAGCCCTACGTCAGCTCCGCGCTGGACTGCAACTCGGTCTGCCGTCACCGCCTTGCCTTGCGCGTAACAGGCGCCGCGCTGCTGCTTTTTCCGCCCTTCCAGTCGGCGCCCGGGTCCTGGGACCGAGTAGTCAGCGACAGGGCAACTCCCCGTCCTTCTCCAACTCCAGGAAACGTCGTCGTCGCCGCCGCCACCGCTGCTGCTTGCCCCGGAAGCCCCGGGTCAAAGCCGGAGGTGGCTCGGGCGAAGTAAACAGAAGCGGCGCTCAGGAAAGCAAGCAGGCGCCGTTTGCCTCCCGCGCCACAGCGTAAAAAGGGCCGCCGCTGCGCTTTCTCTTTCTCCCGCCTCGCGGCTGCTGACCGCCGCCTCGCCATCATGGGGAAGTCGTTCGCTAACTTCATGTGCAAGAAGGACTTTCACCCCGCCTCCAAGTCCAATATTAAAAAGGTGAGCGGCCGCCGATCGGGGCCATTTCCCGGAACAGAGACAGAGAGAAGCGTCTCTCCCCTCCCGCCACCCGTCGACGTGGAGGCCTGAATCGGAGATGTTTATGTATTAATTAGTCAGTTTAAAGGAGCTTTTCAGAAGTTCTCTCTGTCTGGTCTTCTTTCGTCCCCGAAAAAAAAGAAAGGTCCCTCATCTGAATATGCATCGGGGGCGCAAAAAAATTCCCTCCTGTCCTCCCATAGTAAATATATCCAGCGTATGGCCAAGTTACCCCCTCTCTTCTCCTGCCTCTGCCTCAGTCGGGGAAAATTGCCCTGGGTAGGGGGATACCCGCTGTTTCCATTATAAAGATGAGTCCCTCTTTTCTCATTTCTTAAGTTTACTCAACAAAGAGTGGGATAGGGTGCCCCTTTTGTACTGTAATGTATTGCTGCGCAGCCGAAACTACTTTCCCACAATGAGTCCTATTGAATTTAAGGCAGGTGCCTTCTCCTAGGCTCTAGATTTACAGCCATAACTGGGCTGAGTGTTGTTTTATATGCTTAAGAATGAAGATGGGGCAGAAATAAATAAATAAATAAATAAAGTGGGATGGAGAAGTTAGCAACGGAAGGATTGAGGAGGAGAAACTATTAAATGGATCCCCAAACATCCAATATCTATTAAAGCAGGACCAGAACCCTTGTCTCTTCCAGATACTTTGAAGTACCACTCCTTCAGGTCCTTGCCGTTGGCCACGCTGGCAAGGACTGAGGAGAATTGAAGTCAAAATCACCTGGAGTATATCAGGTTGTCTCTCTCTGGCACAAAATGTGGAGAATACGCATTTGCATGGGTATTTAAAGATTGTGAATAACTGTCCTGAGATCTTCCAAACTGGGTTGACAAGGGTTTGAAAGGATAGGTGTGCTGTCCACAAGGATATCTACAAAATATAATTTGGACCGATGTTTAGGCTGTGTTCTCACTATATATGGTTTACTCAGTCCAGTTTTCTGGGGGTAGATGACAGTTTGTGTGTAGTGTAGAGCCAGTTTGGTGTAGTGGTTAAGGCAGGGATTCTCAACTAGGGTTCCAAGGAACCTTAAGTTTCCACGAGAGGTCACTAGGGGTTCTCTGGGAGATCATGATTTATTGAAAAAATCATTTCAAATTCGGGCAACTTCACATTAAAGAGGTAAGCTTCATTCTTTATTTTCCATTTAAGAACACTGTTAATGCATCTAAACAGGCCTACACATGAAACAAATATAATAATTTTGTAACTTCTGGCCTATGTTTGAGCCTGAATGTGCAGGGGTTCCCCGAGGCCTGAAAAATATTTCAAGGGTTCCTCCAGGGTCAAAAGGTTGAGAAAGGCTGGGTTAAGGCATCAGGATAGAAGCTGGGAGACCATGAGTTCTAGTCCTGCCTTAGGCACAAAGTCAGCTGGGTGACCTTGGGCCAGTCACTCTCTCAGCCCTTGGAAGCAGGCAGTGGTAAACCACTTCTGAAAACCTTGCAAGATGACATACCAAACCATAAAGTAAGTATACAAGCCAGGTTTGCAATTCAGTATGTTGTGTGAATACAGCTTTTTAGGCAACAATCCTTATCTGGAAATAAGTCTCACTGAACTCAGTGGAGTTGTGTTTTTCTTTTCTTTAAATAAGCAACCAGCAGATTTTGATATAGCATGGAACTTCCAAAGTCAAAATTCCTAGTGGAGAAAGGAGAGGGACCTTTCCCATCATCCAAAACAGCAAAAGGTGTTGGACCACTCCTCGTGATCTTTCTGATCACAGAGTTTTCTCATCTTGATTAATGGATACTTACTTTATGGTTTAGTATGTCACCTTGCAAGGTTTGAGTAAGCCAAACAATTATGGAAGGTCCCATGGAGCATAGTGGGGATGTGAGCTTGACTTGATCTTCATTTTCTACTAAGAAGGCTAACTTCCATATTAAATATTTCTGTTAAAAGCTTCATAACTTCTTACTGGAGTCTTTCAAGAATGCCTGGATTATTTTTGTTTTAGTAATAATTAAAGTTACAGAATTTCAGAGTAGTGTGCATACAATATGGAATTCCAGAAAATGAAAGGAGGAATTTATGCAAGAATGGTATTTAAATCACATTTGTTCCAACTAGGTATGGATGGCAGAACAGAAAATATCTTATGACAAGAAGAAACAAGAAGAATTAATGCAGCAATATCTTAAAGAACAAGAATCTTATGATAACAGGTGAGATGTGGCTCTTTATTTTACACTTGGGTGATAAAAATCTATAATTAAATTTGTGGCTTCATTAGTTGTTGCCTTTATTATACATCTTTGTTTTATATTGTTTTATTACATGATTGAAATACTTTATTTGCGGTAAACATCTCTGAGAAAGGTGTTGGTTATTTAACCAATTTATATGGCCATTCATCTCAAAAATGGGACCCTGGGTGACTAACAATAAATTAAAACCCAAAAATAACAACTAAAAGAATTAAAAAGAATTATGACAAACAATCAGATATAATGTACCCAAGGTCCAAAAAATCCATTCCACCTTGCAAATCAACAGCAGGCTGACAAACTAGCTGGGATCATCTGACATCCCAGCCCCAGGGCTTGAGGGAAAAGCCAGGTATTTATAATAAATAAATAACTTTATTGCGGTCATTAACCAGCACAAGGAAATTGGTATTCAAATATCCAAAATATCCAAAACTAATTTGACAATATCAGGATAATTAGAAAAAGTACATAATTGCATGTCTGCTGAGAGAGTGACTGGCCCAAGGTCACCCAGCTGACTTTGTACCTAAGGCAGGACTAGAACTCATGGTCTCCCAGCTAAAAAACAATATTAAATTAAAATATGCTAAGGAAGGGGCCTGCTCAAGCTACACATATACAACAAGAGCCAAATCTTTAAAGCTTTATGGAAGGCCAACAGGGTGAGGGCCATCCAGATCTCATGGAGGATGCTGTTCCATAGGGCAGGTACCACAGCAGAGAAAGTATGACTCCTGGGTCTACGAAGCAGTGCTGTGAAGCAATCCCTACTTTATACAGTCTGCGAATCTTTCGCTGCCTCACTTCCCAGGGATTTAGTGTCAGATCACAAGTACTGCTCAGACTTTCAAAGATCAGAGAAGATCAGAATTTTAGGAGTTGCATTCAGAATGTGAAGGCTTGTTTGAAACATGTTCTCAGCCCCATTGGTGCATTAGAAATGTGCATGACAAGCTAGAATATTTGGAATATAAGTCAAGTCTAGGAGTACATTTGAGGCTGAACTTCCAGTGTTTAAAAAGGAACTGTTGCTTAATCCAGAATTATTATTATGTACCACAGGTGTTTAAAGCTTCTACTAGAAAAAAAAATTGAGCTGTATCTTATTGTGGAATCAGTATATGCTACCTTTATTGTAAAATATATTTTGAATCAATACGCTGTATGTTTCTTGTGATATATCATCATTTGATTTATGTTTATAAAGATTGCTTATGGGAGATGAACGTGTCAAGAATGGTCTAAATTTTATGTATGAGGCGCCACCTGGAGCAAAGAAAGGTAATTTTAGTTGTTTAGTAACTAACACAATATTTACCAACAATTGTATGGTGACTATAACACTCATCAAGGTGTTTTTGATCGTTTTGCTTTAATCGCGACAAACTCTCCCCACAGATTCCTTTCACACCTGTGCTCATCATTAGCTTTTTTTTCTTTTAATTGTAACTGAAAAGTGCTTGAGAGTTACAGTTAGCACTTGGAGGAATAAATGCTTTCCTTGCAGAAAATTTCAGTTCTGAGTATATCCAGATAAGGGTCAGAAAGGCCACTCTGAAACACAGGAGAGCTGTTGTAGTTTGGGTAAGACCAAATGTCCTCCACCTGTAAAGGGCTGACACCATCTGATTTAATTCAGATATGTTGGGCTTCAACTTTCATTCTGGCTAGGGCTTGGGAGTTGAAATCTAACACATCAGGGTGGTACCAGTTTGAAGATTCTGGGATAGCAGTATTCAACTAAGTACATCAGTGGTTTGAGTTGGTACAGAACAGCTTCTTTATAATACAGTAGGTGACATTGCAGCATTTAAGGGTGAGCATTACAAACTACCGCATACAGTATTGGTAAAAGGAAAAGTTTGCAGTGATGCCCACAAAGTTGTTGATCCAGAAGTAGGGTCCTGTGTTGTAATGGACATGATTTCATACCCTATTTTGTTTATTTCTTTTAAACTGAACCAAAATATTGTGATCCGCAGGGCATCTTATCACTCCTAGAATTGAAAGCAAATTTATGAACTGGCAGTTGCTCTTCTATCAACTGTGCAGCTTGTACTCACTTTTACACCCCTGCTAATGCCCCGTGTGTAACTATGTCCTCCCACAAGCAGCCACAGTAGAGTGACTTCTGGCCACAGGATGACACTTACTGGCCTTTTTTAAAAAATTAGGAGCAGTCTGCCACAAAATACCGAGATAGTACACTCTGCAATTTGTCATGGTTGGAAGTGGCATACATCTTGTATTCAAATGAGGCATTCATTTGCTAGGAATGGTGCTGGGAAAGAGATGGTGGGCATACATGGGACCCAAATAGGACATAATATCCATCTTATTGTTAAGCATGACATGCAGATGCAGTCAAAGACTCTAATCAGAGTATGAGCCTCTAAGAAAGACTCCTTACATTGAGACGGGAAGTGTTAAGTCTCCTTTATGGCAAAAAAAAAAAGTCTATAGATGCTGTATAGGAAGTTGGAGATGATGCTGTGTTCTTGTCAAATATGCTAGAAGATACCAGTCTTTGAGTCATTTTAGGCAAAGAGATGAAATACTTCTTCTGGTTCAAGCTTGAACCCTTGCGGATTGGCCATGCAATAGCAGATTATTGTTCTTATATTTTTGGTTCATTAAAAAATCCTGAAATAGGTATCGAATTACTGAAGAGTAAGTCTACGTGTGGTGAGATTCCTGAGTAAGGCTATATAATATTGCAGTCTTTATTATGAATCTAGATATCATGTCTTCAGTTTTGCATAATTAAAAAGAAAATACTAAGATTTAGTAGATGAACTTTATGAAATAAGATTTTTTTCAGAGGTCTGTATATTGCATGATCTGAATGTTGTTGATACCCTAGTTGCCTACAGTATTTCTCATCTAATGGTCTGTCTTATCCTGTTCCCTGCCATTCCATCATGATCATCAAACAAGAAACCAAAGAGGTAATTTTGATGTTTAATTTCTTATGTTTTCTCACATCTCAAATTCTTGATTGATTGATATGTAATCAATCAATCAATTGATATATATTACAGCTTGAGTCTATATGTGTTGTTATTTAGCAGGAGGGAGAAACTGAATACAAATTTGAATGGCAGAAGGTAGCTCCGCGTGAAAAGTAAGAATTATTCATTTATAATTTGACTTACGTATTTTGAGAGTTTGTCTTCATGTATGTGTTCCTTAAGGAAGAAGATTGTTATTTCAAACTCTATATTTTTTAAAAAATCAACAGAGGAACTACCTTTTCAATACATAATATATTTTATATTTTTTTCTACAGAAGTAGATCAGCTGAATACATGAGTTGCCATATCAGACCTTAGAATAAAACATTGGTAAATGGAGGGAAGGCAATTGAGCAAAGAATATTATTGACCAAACTCTGTAAAGTACACACTCTGTGTTTAGATATTATTTTCACATAATGTCTAGCATTTTACTCAAGGACTTCATCTTACGTGGTGGGAATTTCTCTTGCTCCCTGCTCTTGGTCTGGAGTTCCCAAATCTGCCGCAGAAGACATCTGAACCTTCTGAAGCAGATTCAGTGGATGTGGAGCTGAAGTGTAGCAAGAGAGGGCCAGAACTATTTGCCAGTGGTTCATTCCACCAGCAGACACATAATAAGTAGATTCAAAAAGTATGAACGAAGTTCCATATTTATGAAACTTTCCCTCTTCTGACACAACCCAGGATGGAGAGATCAACGAAATCCAAGGAAGCCCTCTTGCTAATACCTTTCTTGTGTATATATTTATTCAAAATGTCAGCCTACTATTTTTCTATTTAAAAGATAAAGAGTGCAGCACCCAAAACTGAACAGTATTCTAATCATATACAACTTAAATTTGCATTAAAACTGAAACAATTTAACAACAAGGAGCAGAGGCAAGAGGCACATAAAACAGAACAATAAAAACTAAGCAGCGATGGTGTTCTACTAGAACAGCAAGAATAATAAGTAGAGCAGGAAAGCCGGTAGAAACAGTGAGAGCAGCACTATTTTAGATCACTAAAAATCCATGAGCACCGTAGCCTTGAAGTAGGGAATGTGACCATCTGAATGAAAAGGGTGAGAACATCTCCTCCTATACTAGCAAAGGGTAGGTCACGTTTTGTTCTTGCCCTCTGAATAAGGCTTCCTCAGGGAGCAGTAATCGGATCTGTTCTGCCAAGTGTCCAAGCAGTGATCAGGTGCTCAAAACATTGGTTCTTTTAGATCCAGAGACAATAAGCACACCAGTGGATAAAGAGAGTTTAAGCTTTATTATAAACTTAAGCAAACAAATTTAGGTGCGTGGTGGCTCAGCAGGTAAGACACCAGGCTTGTCAATCGGAAGATCGCAAGTTCGGAGGTTCGAATCCCTAGCCCCGCATGACGGAGTGAGCTCCCGCACTTGCCCCAGCTCTTGCCAACCTAGCAATTCGAAAGCATGCAAATGCAAGTAGATACATAGGTACCATTTCAGTGGGTAGGTAACAGCGTTCCGCGCACGTCATGCGGCCACATGACCGTGGAAGCGTCTTCGGACAACGCTGGCTCTTTGGCTAAGAAATGGAGATGAGCACCGGCCCCTAGAGTCGGACACGACTGCACAAATGTGCGGGGGGAACCTTTAAAAAAAAATTTAAACAGAAACACAGTTTAACCAGAAACGCAGTTTAGGCAGATTAAACAAAAGCATAAAAAGCATAGCATAAAGAAAGGAAATCATAACATGCCAGGCAAGTTGAAACCCTATCGCCTTTAGCTGTCAGGAGCCTCTTGACCAAGACAGTGGAGATACCCCAGGATGGCTTTTTTCCACAGCATCCAGCACTAAGATCTGTGCAGAAGCTCCCAAAACTCAAACAAACCATCCTAAGGTTTTATCAAAGTCTGGCCCTAAAGCCTCATGACCCTGTTTCCATGGTTGCAAGATCTGACCTTGACGGGATAGTTCCCAGGGTCTGGAGCATCTGTTTTCAAGAGCCTGGGAAGCTATACAGATAAGCTAGTGCTTAACAAAAACAATATTGGGGGGTTTCCCTTATTTTCCCCCCCAATCCAAACAGAAATAAAAACAAGCCAGTTAAACATCAGTATAACTCAAAATAAACTCTAATCTTCGTGTGAGGGAGAAAATCACAATACAGTATGTCACTTAAACTCCTTGAAATAACAATGGTCTTCTGCATTGCCACTACAGGATCTTATTTAGAAAGCATATTAAACGAACCATAAATTGAGATTTCCCATTTTATTTAGCCTTTCTTGATGTCAGGAAGAGCCAAACCTGTGTCTACATGCTTTTTGGATAAATGTGGATAAATTAGATTTCAGAATCATTCTGATATTGTGATTTCTGAAACTTTAACAATTGAAGCCTTATGTTTTATCTTGCTTGAATCCCCAGTAGCTAGTAAATATAATGCTTTTTAGTGCAGAAATAATATATGTATGCATCTTTTTGTATTTAACAGATATGCTAAGGATGACATGAACATTAGAGACCAGCCATTTGGCATCCAGGCAAGTTTTATGCATTGCCTTCCTTCTATTTTAGATGACTTTTGTGTATTTAGTAGTGTACAAAATATTACATTGGGCTTGTATTGTGAAATCTTTACTTTGGATATAAGGGGATAAAACATATTGAAATGTGAAATTAAGTCAGTGTGAATCATTTTCAGGTGAGGAATGTGAGATGCATTAAATGTCACAAGTGGGGCCACGTAAACACAGACCGAGAATGTCCTTTATTTGGCCTTTCTGGAATCAACGCAAGCTCAGTTTCCAATGATGGCTCAGGTAGGTGTTTAAAATGTATTTTAGTTGGTTTGTCAAATCATATCCAGTTATATTTATCTAGTTTCATTGACTTCAGCAAAGATTATGTGCTTAACTTTGCAGGATTCCAACCAAATGTCTCCTGTAAATGCTTTCAAGTATCTTAAATGAAGAGAAAGTCTTTCTGTGTGCTAATGAGTTTTTCAGCCACCGTGTTTCAGTGAATATTCCATTGCTCAGTCTTTGCATGGAGTTCTCTATGAATATTAGAACCACCGGACTGTGTTTCATGTTTGTATCCCACCTACAAACATGTTACTGATCTCATGGTAATATTTCACATAGGTTGCAGGATGATTGCACCCATACCATTGAAAAATGTCTGTAAGGAGCTAATGAGAACTTTTTAAAAGTAGTCTTTAAAAGCAAAACAGCTCCATACCAAGTAAACAAAAGAAATAACAAATACTCTATTGGGATAGATTTTTTCCCTATTTCCTTGGCTGTAGTGCTAATCCATTTGTCGATTCAGACTTTTAAAAATATAATCTTTCCACTTTCAAAAGTCTCCTATTGAATAATATATCTTGCTGGTGAATGGAGATTATTTTTGCAATAAGGTAATTTCACTGGATGTGGTTATCATGGGATAATCACACCCCTGGGGTACAGCCTTGTCTGTAATCTCCCAGGACTGTAATTATTTCATGACAACTGCACTCCCCCTGATGTTGCATTTATTTCCATTATGAAATCTTAGTCTGACATATAAAGTAACTTACTTTGATCATTGGAAGCTACATGGTAGTGAGAAAATGTTCCAGCTGTGAGGTTTACCGGGACCCACTATAAGATTTACTACATTTTTTATAAAGTTAAATTAGGCAATCAAAATGCTGCTTTAGGCTAAGCTGTTTTTTTTTTAAAAAAATACTGATATTAACTTTTACCATTCATAATAAAAAGGTAAAACTTTTTGCTCTACTTTTCTACATAAGTTGGATGGCATTGGCATGATGTGTGACAATTAGATAAGAGTTTCCTGATTTAAAGCAACCATTTGCTTTCTAATGAGCTATTGGTATCTGCTAGTTATTTATACTGTTGTCAAACCATGACAGGAGTATTTGAAAGACAGAGTTCTGATTCTTTCAGAAACCAAGCTGATATTGCAGGTGTGCTGGCCATCCAAGCAGCTGCCAGTAATCTCTTCCTCCATCTAAAAATAGTAGAACTTGCCTCGGGTTATTATAAAGTGATGCCACATTGTTTTTCACTTTGTGGGGGCCCTTAGTTTTACATGAGCATAATGAACTAGAAATTACTATTTCTAGCAGGTTTTTTACCAGATGTACACATTTATCCCCAGTGAAGTTTTTATTCCAGACCTCCTTGCTGTAATGTGTTTAATAGTAGGAATAACTAAAGTGAGAATGTAGATATTATTGGATTGTAATATTTTTCATCTTGCTGGCTAGGGCTGATAGGAGTTGGAGTTCAACATTTGGAGGGCCACATTGATGTTCATGCAAGGACTAGAGCAACCATAATTATTGAAGAACTAGAATGGAAAACAGTGATGACCATTACTTTAAGGACCTCGTCTTCAAAAGGGTGCTTTCTCAGCCCAGAATGTTTCTGAGATGTGCATCTTTGGGTCACCTTTTCTTTACCTTCCTACATGACAGCAGACTCTCTTTTTCCCCCTCTGCTGCATATTCTCTCTATTGTCTGACTCTATGACTCTAGAAAAGTTATTTTATAGCATTTAAGGCTGTGAAAATGTGCTGGAAAGTATACGAGTATCTAGCAAAGTAGTAGGTAGAACCAAAGTAGGGTTCCGGATTTTTGCTAGCAAAATCAGAATAAATGATACAACACAAGAAAAGCTGGGCAAAGTTGTTCTACGGCAAGTCAAAACATTCCACTTTGGCACATATATTTTGAATTGTCTGGAGAAGAATTTTTTATTTTTAACATGGTAAAAAATATTTGTGAATGGTCTTCCTTCAGAAGGCCATGATGATGACTGCTTCTTTCAAGGCTTCAGCCAACCAGATCCTAATCCACCAGTGTATTAAATGGAATATTCACCATTATTCCTTAGAAATGTAGGTTTGAAGGAGACCTGAGAACATAATTTCTGCAGATATTCAGAATTATACCATCCTCAATAATTGACTGTCCATTGCTGACCTCCAGAAAGGAAAGCTCATTGGCTATCTTGTCAAACTGCTCGTATAATTAAGAATTTTCTCCCTAAAGTTCTACTGAAATTTTCTCTCCTATACGTTATGTCCAATAAATCTACTCCTGGCCAAACAACTCCTCTTTGTTTGGTAAGTTTTATAATGTCCTCCATCACCCCATCTTCTCTTCTCTAACCAAATTATCAGCCCATCAAATGCAGCTCTAAATCTTTGCATGAAGTTCTGATAATTATCCAGCAGTGGATCATTGCTCTCATTGAGAAGCACAGCCCATTAGGCTGTCCCTTCCTTCAGCAGACACAGAACAAAAGTCCCTCACCCTGGAGTGATCTGTAGGAAATTCTGCTGGCTGACCCACCAAAAACAATTCACACTCAGTTGTGAAAGTCAGAAATTAATCCTGAACTTCCTAACTTTTCTGGCAAATGTCCACGGGAGCAAAGAAGTACAAGTTGGGCTGTTGGTTGTTGAACCTTGTCTCAGTTGCCATGTTATTTGTATCATGGCACTGTGCAGGGTTGTTATGTGTATATCTGCACAGTTTATTGTATTGTAGCAGCGCTGTGGACAGTGGAGTGCCCTGAGGATCTGATGCCATCTCTACAACCAAAGGCAAGGTTCGATGGCTCTCTGATTAGAGAGTAATGAGGCTCTCAAGATTGAGGTCAGCCCTTACAGGAGGTCACCACAAGGACTAGTGGAACTCTGGTTTCTTGCTGTGAGGTATAATAACAGAAACCTGAAAGCCTGTCAGAGTTTCCTCTGCCTCCTTTTATACTATACAGAATCAGGGCGGAGTTATTTTGAGTCTCTTTCTCACGCTCCCTCCTTTGCCAGGTCTGAAACCTAGTGTACTGTCTGCTAACAGTTCTTGCATACTTTTGCCAATGTTGTCTGTGTTTTCCTCCACACAAACATACCTCCTTCGTTTTTCCTTGTTTTCCCAAGAACTTGTTTTCCATATCTTTGATCATCCGCATTGCTGTCCTCTAAACCTGTTTCAGTTTGTCTATCATTTTCTTGAGGTGGCATTTAAGACCCCACACAGAAGTCTAGGTAAGGACCAATGTGGAGTCAGAGGATAGTGCTAGGATGGAAAGACCCTGATTCAAGTCCATAATCCATCAAAACTTGGGCCAGTCATGTTCTTCTTGGAATGTCCTTTATTTGGGGGTTAAAATTAATTAGGAAAATAGTTTGCTTGTCATCTTCTGGAGGAAAGGTATATTAAAAACATAACAATCGAAGAGAATATATGTAGCCCAGGATTGAACTGTGGAGTCCTTGGTGCTCTCTGAGCTTGGTTGTTTTCTTGCAGACGTTTCATTGCTTGACTAGATGTTGCCTAGTAGGCAATGAAACATCTGCAAGAAAACAACAAAGCTCAGAGAGCACCAAGGACTCCACAAAAACATAACAAATAAGAAGAAAAAACTGGAATTACTTCTTATAGCTTGAAAAATGTGATTCTATTAATGCAAGCTAAAATATTATTAGTCTTTTTTTGAGTTGCATCACACTGTTGATTCAGCTGGTGATTCAACCCAGTCAGCCTTTTTGTAGCCTATAGTTGTGTACAGTGACAGTGCAGTGAATTAAGAACTTCACAGCCAGAAAGCAGGATCAGTCAGGGACTTGCTGTGAAATACCAGCCCATAAACAGATGTTTAACTCTCAGCAAACTTCCATGCCGTAATATTAATGTAACACATTTAATATTTTTAAATTAAATTCAGAATTTCTTATGTAGGAATTGCTTTTCTACTTGTGAACAGCAATGGTACTACTTTATTTTTTTAAGAATGTTAAGTTTCAAGACAAAGATAAAAACTACGAAAAAACAAAAAACTACAAAAACAGAAAAAAGAACTATAAAGATGGGAAAACACAAGAGAAAATTTTTTTCATCGTTACAGAAAGGTGTGACTTCCGACTTTTAACAGCAAGGATACACAAAATTTTTCCATAATCAATCTCTTACTCTATATTAAACCAAAACCACATTATTTCTATAAATCATTCCACTTTAGCACATTATAAAAATCACTAAGTACAGTTACTCCCTCCCCTTATATTAAAATAAAGGAAAAAAATCATATAAACCTCCTAAGCAACTTCCCCCCCAAAGATAGCACTTATTTAATTATTCCCTTCCTACTACTATTCTATAAATTTCTGTCTACTATAATAAAAATCAAACTAAAAAGCACATAAATTGTCTGCCATTATACTTAATAATACAACAGTTGTAATCATCTTAATCTTAATAAACCCAAAAAATAAAAACAATTCGAAACAGTAACTTTAACTAAAATCCTTAAAACCATCCAAATAAACATTTTTTTTAAACCCTAATAACCATAATCCAAATCCTTAAAAACAAATAACATCAGTCAAATTCTAAAAGTGATCCAGGTAAACATTCTTTAACCCTTATCCCACTTCAAAATAAACCAGAGCATTTACATATCCCCACAATGTGCAGAGAGCTTTTCTCTTTAAAATATCAAACAGCCCAACTGCCCCCCTCACAAATTCCAACTTCTCTTCAGAAAACCTCCCATGCATAATGACCCCTTCTTTTTCATGGCATTCCACCAGAAAGTCAATTTCACTTATTGCTTGCAGATCCCTCTCTCCCTTAAAGTTCTCCACTATCCAGTCTTCATCCAGCATCTCAACAGAAATCCCGATCTCATTCTTAGAAGAAACATTTCTATCACTGTTGAATTCCTCAATTTTATCCACTACATCCCCAACCAGATGACATTTTAGACCTCATATTTTCCACGATGTCATGAATGTCTTGTATAAAAGCTTGATAGGAGTCAGAAAAGATCTGTTTAAAATCTTGGTGGAAGTCAGAAAAAATCTGTTTAAAATCTTCCATGTCTCATGCAGTAGATTATGGTGCCCCCTAGGAGCTTAACCAGCGAAAGTCGAAGATATGGAAAAGTTCCGGAGTGTGTTTACACAAAGTGAAAGTGAGATAAGCAGACAGTTCCCAAGGGAAAGTAGAAACAGAAAGCTGAAGGTTTAAATCAGTCGATTCAACGTGTAGGAAAATGCTAATATCTTCACATTTAATACCAAAATAATAACAGGAATTTTTTTTTTTTAAAGTAATCCCAAAAATAATGATAAGCACCAAGAGAGCAAGCTTCTCCTCGCTATAGAAAGCCTCTCTTAGGGTACGCATACTTTAAATATATATATAAATTTGGTGATTTAGAAATGGGGTGGCCGGTCTTAGTGCCTCTTTAAGGCTACAGCATGGCTTGGAAAATGGTGATGTCCCAGCCTCCTGGCTAGCTCTTACCAGTCAAACGTGACATGCTGTTTGCGATCTTCTGGCTACAAGCAGCCGTCCAGAGGGCAGATGGGGTGATTCCAGGTGTTTTCCTTTTTCCGTAAAAACACTCATGGGCTTCAAGAAAACCTGCCTGAGCCCGAAAAAAATTGCCACGTTGCCAGTTCCGCCCACAAATCCCGCGGGCACAGCTGTTCAGTCCGCCATGTCCCCACCGGAAGCCCAGCCATGGTACTACTTTAGATTGAGCAAGTCTGGGATGCTAATCATAGGATGAATAAGGCAAGTACTTAAAAAACATTAATCTCATTAAGATAAAACTTCACTACACAGTAGGAAGATAAAGTCAGTACTGTAGAAATCTCTTCAGTTAAAGGAAAAGAAAAAGGTATACTGTTTTGGAACAAAGGCAGCAATAAGATCAAATAAAAGGAATCCTAAGTACTTTCATAGACATGTGTGAACAGAGTGGACTTTAAATAAACTTAAAAGAACCAACTAAACTTTAAAAGCAAAAGTATTCAATGATAAGATACTCACTGTATGACCTTTGAAAGTAATCTCAGTAATTGAGCAATCAATATTGCTTCATATCAGGGTGATGCTGTCCAGGATCCACTTTGGTCCACCAGATTCTCACACACCCTCGGGTGGGTGGGATCAAATATTTGGGCATTTTGAGGGGAGGGGAATAAAAGGTGAAATGGATATCTTAAACCCTGAAGAAACTTAGGACATTCATAACATGCTCTGAACTGTCCCCCATGATGGGTGGATTTTTATCCAGGGGGAACACAGGGGACTGATTAAATGACAAAACTATATCAGCCTGTCATCACTTTGTCCTGTCATGAAGTACAAAGATGAAAAATGGTGGGTAGGTGGGGAAGATTTGCATGTAGTAGGTGCTTTGTTCTTGGAGATTGTATCCAACAGCAGTAATCTTTAACTGTGAGTGTGGTGTTTTTGATGTGATTACATTTATATTCCCTTCATAGAGAGAGAAAGAGTAGTAATGATGTATAACACATATGACTGTTCACACATGAACTTCCATAGTAGTCTCTTGATTTTTTTTCCTTGTGTACCACTGTTTCACAAGTTAATCCAATGCATGTTTACTCAGAAGTAATCCCATTGGCTATAGCAACATTTACTTTTAGATGAACATGCATGTGCCCTTAGCCAGAACATATAAACACAAGTCTGGAAATTAGCATCCTTAAAATAATTTCTTAAAATCATATACAGTATGTGTCCAAAGACTGCTACTTCCAGCTGTACTAAAAGATTATTTTCCTAATTTTGACAAGCTATTGCAGAGCTTTCCAAACTGTGTGTCGCGACACAAAAGTGTGTCGCCACACACAGCGTGGTGTGTCGCCACACCACCCGGAAGCGGCGGCGCGCGTGTGCACGGCGGCCGCCATACACGTGCGTGCCGCCACACACACCCCGCGCCGCTGCACGCCCCCCCGCGCTGCCACCGTGCGCGCGTGCGCCGCCGCACGCCCCTGCGCGCCGTCGCCATGCGCGCGCGCCGCTGCACGCCCCCGCGCGCCGCCGCACACACCCCCGTGCCGTCACCAGCGGCAGCACTTTGGAAAGCCCTGAGCTATTGTATGTTTGGAATCATATATACACAAAATGTGTTTTAATAAGGCTTTTTAAAATCTTTAACATTTAAGCAACATATCTGGTGTTTACGTTTTGAAAGGTGTTCTGAAAAACCATTTGGATTTTCAGGCATCATGTTGCAAACAACACCTTTGATGATCTTGGAAAAACTAAGCAAGGCTGGACTGCATTAACACCATCAGGAAAGACGGGGCTGTAAATTAGAATGGAAACTTAAGAAAACATACCATGTGATTGCCAAAAAACCCTCCTACATGGTGATGTCCATGAAGTCCCCAAAAGCTGAGCTCAATTTCAGGGAGATTTTACCTTTTTACCTACATTAGAAAAAGTTACATGGGGCGGGGCAAGGAGGGAGAGCACCCCATGTTGCTGCCCAACCTTGATCTATTTAACTGTATTTTAAAATTCCAGTTCTTATTTGCTAGATACATAGTAGATGCAGACATTAACTGGAGGGTGATTATTTTAGTATTATATAGGAATGAATTTTTAATTATTTTTGCAAATCTACAATTATGCTTTATAAGATTGTTTCAGTGTCCCTCTAAAGCAGGTGTTCTTTAGGGGTATCATGATGGCCTAACATGATAAATGAACTTGTGTGACACCCCACGACATGGATAACATTAATTATCTCATTGGGGTTAGGTTTGGGCAGGAATGAAACAGGCTGCTTACTTTTAATAATTAATCTATATATCACCAAGAATTCTCAGACTTTACAGTCTTATAGCTGCCCACCGTGGAAACACTGTGCACATTGGTTCCTGGCTGAACAGGAAAGGAACACCAGAGCCCAGAGTGAATTGTAATAGATCTCCCATTGTGCCTGCATCAGCCTGATCAGTTTGTTTTTTTTTAAATTGTGACTCTCTTGGGTTGCTTAGGACCACACACATGCACAACTTGTGAATCCCTGCCCTAATGCATACTTTTGGTGCCAGAAAATGTTTAAGTTTGGAAGCTGGCTTGTTGTACTTCGATTTACGTACTTTTATCAAAAGCTTACAGCTAGATGTTACCTAAAATATATTGTTTTCAATGTGACAAAGTTACATAAGAAGAGAATCCCCTTGCACTTAAAGAAAAATGCAATTATTTTCTATTCTGAATCTCCAGACCGCTGTTTTAGAAAATCATATCTGATTATTTGCTCAGCAGAAGATTATTGAGTTGATTTAGCTATGATTTTACTTAACAAAGCTTCCACTGAATTCCCACTGTGCAGTCCAAAAAAGGTAGAGAGATATAAATGATACATTCAAACTGTGATTTTGGTGAACAGGGCCATCAATGCACCCCTCAGAGCTAATAGCGGAGATGAGAAACAGTGGGTTTGCACTGAAACAAAATGTACTGGGGAGAAACTTGACCGCAGATGATCCATCCCAGGTAATGATCTTTTTATCAGTAAGCTGAAAATGTGTGTAAATCTAAATGTGATTGCTTGTGAATTGTTGCTTAATGTTTTTATAATATGCATAACCGTAGGAATGCCAGATAGATAGAGGAAGCTCTGTGTCTCCTAAAATATAGTCTGTGTTTCCACTTTTTTTTTTGTTAGCTGGAATGATAGTCTAGAATTTGTCCAATCCGTAGTTTAATAAATGAAAAGCCTCCTGCAGGCTAGTAGAGATTTACTATCTACCAGCGGAAATGGTTTTGACTTCTCTTTGCTTGCTTATGATAGCAGCTGCTTTATCTAACCCTATCCCTGGGTGAAAAATAATGACAGTGCTACTCAGGGGATGCCGTATTTGGGAGGTGCAATTCTGAATACTGCCCTGTGTGTTGCTGGAGATTGTAACATTTCTCTCTGCATCGCTATCAGAAGTGAAACTTGACAAATGTAGGGTAGAGCCCTGCTTACCAGGGACGGGAACGTGTCACCAGAGTTAGGGATGTGCTGCTACTTCTTTTGCTACTGCCCTGTTTCTTGGGTTTCATGTCATTACAGCATAGTTACAACCTCCTTCAGACACCGAATAGAGCAACTGGTGTTGCGTTTACTCAAGACCATGATGAGAGACCTTTTGGGCTCTCCTTTCATCAGAAGGAGTATCGTAACAGCAAGATAGGGGTTTCTAGATCCTTAAGTGTCCTCAAGGTTCATTTGTTCTTGTGGAGTCTCATACGAGCTCCAAAGTGCAAGGTCCTTGTAAATGGGACTGTCGAGCAATACTGCTTGAACATGTTTTTTTCTAACCTCATGTCCTCCAGATTGGCTATACAGGCTGGAGGTTCTGGGAAAAAAGCATCTGATGGTTTTTTTGATGATTTTCCTTTAAAATGCACTAAATATGGGGACAAAGTAATGTTAGGATGGTTGCAGATTAACTCACTTAAGCCTTGAACTGCTCCAATTGGGTAGAAGGCGAAGAGGTTAAAAAAAGAGGGAGGGAGATGTGGCTGAAGGGAACTGACCCACCCCCCCTTAGCTAAGCCAGCCAGTTGACCCTATTCCTGTGCTTTACCTTGGTGCTCTTTTCTTTGTTGCAGCATTACCTTTTCTGCCTCTCAAAACAATATTTATTCAACTATCTTTAAAAGTACATTATTTATATTCTGTAAAGTAAATGCTGTCTCTTCCATCCATGTTCTGTAGCTATGTCTTCCAATCTCTTTTTTCAGGAATATGTTGCAAGCGAGGGAGAAGATGACCCGGAAGTAGAATTTCTGAAATCCTTGACAACTAAGCAAAAACAAAAACTTCTGAGGTAACCATATCATGAGGACGTAGAGGCCACTAACAGGAGTTACTTCAAAGTTAAAGTTGCAATTCTGTTTATTCTAGAATAATTATATAGAATATTTAATCACGGTTTATCTTTTCCCATGATTTTAAGTCCATTATTATTCCCTGTTTATTTGAGTGGGATTTGCTGAGAGCTGGGGATTAAGTTAGGCTTCTGAAACCCCTTTCTCTTGCTTTCCTCTGTGAGTAGCACATTCTTGAGCCTTTATATACTTAGCATCTACAGAATATGATTGCAGTGATCCATGAACGGTTTCCGTTATAATACTATTTTATATGCTAATTTGTTATGATGAGAAAATACATAAATTACATTGAGTAATTCTCTTCTACAGCTGAAAGATAATGGATTTTTTTTAAAAAAATAACATTTGGAAATATGCTATTTGTTCTTATTGGATCCAACATTAACCCACTCTTACTCTATAATAGTTGATAGGATTGGCTTTGGGGAAAGTAGAGCTCCTACATAATTGATCCATTTGTTTATTGCTTTCTCCTTGCTTTTATATTTTATAGTATATTACTGTGATTAGATACCTTGGTGCCTAGTGGATAGAGTCAGATAAATTAACAATTTTAAATGATAAATAAATATATGCATTCCAATACATGTGTGACATCTAGGACAGAACGCATGTATCCCTTAGATCAGGGTTTCTCAACCTGGGCCACTTTAAGTTGTGTGCACTGCAACTCCCAACTGCAACGCTGGCTGGGAAATTCTGGGAGTTGAAGTCCACACATGGCCCAGGTTGAGGCGCCCTGCCGTAGATTATCTCCATCTTCTTTGCTAGGGAGAGGGAAGTGAGGCACCCTAAATCCACCCTGCAGTGCTTCCTCCACCAGTGTGTTAGTGGCTGTGAGCTCTCGTGAGCTTCCTTCGTGTGCAGCAGCAGCTGCTGGGTCTGGCTGGGAACTCTGCAGGCACAAACAGTGTCCCATGTCGATGAGCATGTTTCAGTTCCCACATTGCCTAGTTAAACTGAGATAATGGTATCCTGCTTTTATGGCAATCAGTGCCTAGTTTCCTCTGAATTCTGTGGAGTGGAGCCATAGTTGTTGGTATCTGAACTTCTTAGTGCAATGCCTCTAAAGCCTTTCTTCTTTTTAAATCATGAACACATTTATTAGATCAGGATATACAGTACAATATCAAGGATAGCTTTAAAAAGGGTCAAGAGGCAAGTTTGATGATTGATTCTTCTTTAAAAAAAATAATAAGCTCATCATAATAAAAATGTACTGCGTAAGGTCTAATTACTGACCTTTTAAAAAAAAGCTTGCACTGTTACACCACTCGGTTTCATTGCTCGATTTTTCTGTGTTCAAAATCAAAGAAAGCTAGATCGCCTAGAGAAGAAGAAGAAAAAAGACAGAAAGAAGAAAAAGCAGCAGAAGCGAAAAAGTAAAAGTAAACACAGGAAACAAAGGAGCAGATCCTCTTCCACGTCCTCCGGTGAATCTTCGGCAAGCAGCGGTGATAGAGAGACCAGCAGCCAAGATAAAGCCCCTTGCGGAAAACTGGATTCTCAGAAAAAAAGGAGAACCGAGTTTTCAGAGACTGGCAGCAGTGATTCTGATGAGAAGGGGAAGAAAAAACCTTATAAAGATCCCTCCAGCAGCTGTGATAACAAGGACAAAGGTAGAGAGAAGCGTCGGCTTTTAAAGGAAGATCGTTCTTGGGAGAACAGCAGACGGGGCTCCTGTGAGAGCAAAAGAAAGCCTGCAAGCAGGAAGGAGGACTCAGAGGGGAGAAGAGAGTTGGACGGACATGGGCACGCAAGCAGGAGCCACAGCAAGGGGGAGAGGAGCCGGCGAGGCTCGGACTCAAGGCAGCGGGCTGACAGCCCCAGTGAGGAATGCGGCAAGAGGAAGGAAGCAAAAAGCCGCACCTCAGAGGTAAGCAGGGAGCAAAGGAGGCGTAAAGAGAGCCACCCTGATGGATACAGTAAAAGGGAGCACCGGGAAAGAAGCAGAGAGAGGCAAAAATAGAGAATGCGGGCGGCAGGTGCATTTTTTTTTCCTTTCTCTTTTACAACCCCTCTTGGGAAGGGCTCCTGTCGTGCTCCTCTGCGTCTCGTGAGTTCTCAGAAAAATGTCAGCCCCGTGCTTCAGACATTCGTGTACATATGTTGCATCTATCTTGTAAACAAGTAACAAGCCAATAAAGACAAACCAGGGATTTTCTTGATACGCCCCTCTTCTATTGGGAGGATTTGATTGGGGGGGTGGAGGGGAGTGGGAGGGGAGGTTATTTGGTCCATCTGACTTTCCTTCGTGATAGATATCGGTGTGCAAGAGAAGGGCTCAGGACTGGAGTTTCAACAATTCGTGTTTCTTTCATTGGCTAATAAATTTAGAAAAGCCTTGCAAGAAACAAAAGAAGCTCTTCCAGGGACAATGAAGTATCTTGTTTGCATTTAATGTAGCTTGGGATAACACCCCTGTTATGGGCCATAAAAACTGGATTATTTTGATCTGGGTTTTTCTTTTCTTTTTTGAGGACAGTTTCACAGCAGAGCAACACAGTTCAACATAAGCCAATATGTTTTGACCTTGTGAAAGTATAACTTCATCACAACTATCTAAGTGTTTGAACCCCTATTGGTATATATATGATCACAGTGTCAAGTTATTTTTCAGTCATTCTGCAGCACTTGAGAAAAATTTTGTGTGTTAAGAGTTTCTAAGTACAGTGTGCTATAGGAGTATAATGTCCATTCCAGCCCTATCTTGTTAAATTGCACCTTATTATTGTTAAGGATTGGAGGATACAGGTAGTCCTCGTTTAGCAACTGCCTCGTTTAGCAACCGTTTGCAGTTACAACGATGATGAAAAAGTAACTTTACAACCAGTCCTCACATTTACAGCCTTCACAGGTCTGTAAAGCGAAGGAAAGCTGAAGTAAGAGCATAAGAACAGTCACGGTTTCCCTTAGTGACCGTTTCACTTAACCAAGTTGCCAGTCCCAATTGTGGTCACTAAACGAGGACTACCTTTATTTTCTAGTATCCTACTATCTAATATAGTGTGCTATAGAAATATAATGTCAGTTCCAGTCCTGCCAAATTTGGAGTTTAATGCTCTTAGGGTTTGGAGGATATTTTTAAAATTAACTATTATTAAGGTATAAACCGCAAATAAACTTTTCATTTGGGGAAAATTTATCACTTTGTGCTCTGTAATTTATCCAAACTTTAACAAGCTGAGGTAGAACATTAGGATGATTTCTTCTTTTCAGGTCTCAGAAAGATAGAGAATATTAGGGAACAAAACTGTGCTCTTAAATTCAAGGTACAGCCAAGCAATTTTGCAATCTGGCTGTAGTTTAAATCTTTAAATTGCTGTAGTTTTGCTTCACTATGCAGAAGTTTTTGCATAAAAATGAAATGTGACTCACCTTGGAAAGCTCAGCTTTGATGTATGTTACATCTTTTATCATAAGTTTTATAGTAAAAATTATACAATTAAATTATGTGGCCATTGGCCATAAAATAATAAAGAGGTGGTAGCATATAATGAAAGCACATTTTATGGCCTTATTAATGCTATCAATAAAAACAATACATAAACTAGATAATGCTGTTTTCCCCTCTTACTTGGAAGTTAAAATCCTTGACTTCCCAGTAAATATTGAGGCTAGTGGTGAAACTGGACAGTTCTCATTTCTTGTATATAATGTTTTTGAATAATAATATACATTTCTAACCTGTCCCAGTTAGGATGAAAGCAGTGCATCTAATCACATCTAGTAATAGTAATAGTAATAGTAATAGTAATATAATACATTAAGGAAAGCACTTTCCACAGCTATAAAATACCCATCAAGAAACATTTCTGAATTTGGTTTTTTTGTTGTTGTTGCCTGGACTTTACCATCAATGATATTGCTTAGATACAGTCCTTGGGTTTTTAAGACTACAGTAGGGAAAGCAGGCCCAGCATTTGCGGCCACATGCTGTAACTCTCTCTACTGACACAGACAATGGAAAGAGATGCTGCACGATTCCAGTCAGTCAGCACTTGTGTACCTGAATACTTATTTTCCACAACACTGCAGTATTTTTTTTTGTTTCTAAACTGACACAAGGGTAAGAATTTAATAGGAAACATCCGTGGCTTATTATTCCGGGGTGTACGCTTGAGAACACAGGAGAGAGGAGGAATCATTTTTCAGCAAAGCCTGTGTTTCAAAATGTATTTCAGCCCAGTAAAATGTGTGACCCCACTTTGAAAAGGCCTTTGGAATAACAGATAAGTAGTGCCAGACACCTATTTCTTTTTCTCTGCAAAGAGCAGTCTCTCTGTTCTCCCTCCCCTGCAGCCTATTTTTTATGGTAGGTAGAAAAGGGATATTTGGTTCAACCTTCTCTGCGTTGGCAGTTTGCCACCCAGCTGCTGCTGCTACATTTCTCTCTCACAAGAGGATTAAGTGTATTGGCCCCTCTATTCTTAGTAAGCATTTCTATGTGCTCTGTCCTTGGTTTCTGTTCGGTTAGTTTAGAGAGATGTACGTGAGCATGTGCCTGTAATTTTGTGGTGGTTCCTGGTTGAATGGAAAGCTTGGTTCTGCCATTCATCTGTCTCCTTCACCCCTCTAAACCTGGCCCTTCTCTCAAACAGAAACTAGACAAAAACTAATGCCCAGTGTACAGATACCTTTTGCATCCTAGGGGTGAGAATACTGACAATCTTATGCTGAACAAGGAAATGCTGACTTTCTTGTATTTGCCTGATTACTTTCCAATATTCCCTTGAGTGCTAAGCAGCAAACATCTGCATCCCCTAAGAAGCTTTTTTGACAAAGCGACACCTGAAGGACACTCAGAAGTTTTAGGCACACTTTGCAAGGTTGCTCTTAACACGGAGAAACCTTTGGAAGACCATTTGGAAGTGTACATAAAAACAGATTCAAGTGTGCAAAGACTTTATTTTAAAGATAAAAAATGAAGGTACTAGAAAGGGGGGCTTTAGAGTAGTAACAGAATATAACTCATCTCATGAAAGAGGTAGTGATGGATGATGTAAGTCACTCAAGTATTTCCAGGAAGTTCCAATGTCTGCATTGGGATTTCTGACCCTTGTTTGCAAATCTAACATTGTAATTGCAAGTATTTTGTTAAAAATCTGCTGCAGACAATTGTTGAAAAAGAGGGGAAAAGAAAATGGACACAAAAGTGGTAAACTGCCTCTTGGAGACTTGCTGCCTAGCTGTGTTAACTTGACAATATCAAATTAAACCCTGTAGGAGGTGCTGTTGGTTTACAAATGTGCACAAACTTATCCTATTAGCATTTCTTTAACACACAAACACAGCAGTCCCACTCCCAGCCACAAGATGAAAGTGGCGCACGGTGCATTTGTTAGCAGCTCTCTACCCACAGAACGCTTGTGGGGAAACGAGCTACCTGCAGTATTAACTTTCTGCACCTAACTTAAGAAAGAGTCAATGGTAGCATCTCCTAAATATACAAATCTGAGACAAAGGACATTCCACAAATGACCTTTCTTTTTTCCTGCAGAAAAAATGACTGCTAGATGGTTCTTGCTTCAGTCTAAGGCTTGGGATTATGTGTTGAAATCCAGACATGTTCAGCCCCCCTCCAAAAAATTGCCTTGGTGGTTTTCCTTGACATGCTTCCTCCTCTTTATTTTAAGCATGATTGACTGCGTTGACCCAGTTTTCTGAATTAGCAGAAATGTTGCACTATAAACTAAACAACCAGGTTTAGATTCAGGAGGCTAACACTGAAATCTTTTAAAGCAACTTCTCCCAGTCCTGGTTCAAGATGTTTTGGAATTCCAGCATCTCCCTAGCCTGGAGGTTCTCAGAACAGAAGTCCTACACATCTGGAAGGTAGAAGGTTGGAAAAGTTCCCCAGGATATATTTACCAAGTCTTCCAACCGAACATGCTACATGTACTTCTAGAAAGCATATCCGGCTTCTAGTAGAACTAGAGTCTACAGTGCATCTTGCAGCACTGCAAATCCCATTAGGTTACTCTGGAACAAGGGTCTTGAGACACCATACCTTATTGGGGACCAGAAATTAGGTAACCTGAGTGTACTTTTGGTGGGGGGGGGAGGGCATTTAGAGATACTGCTTTAGTCCCCACATCAGAGCATCTCGACTCTACTGGAATCCTGTGTACTGCTTAAACCAGCTTCATTCCATGGCCGCCCGCCAATGACTGCATTTTAGGGGTCAGTGTTATTTCTTCCAGGGCTATGGTAGGAACTTCAAGGGCAAATCAAGGGGCCTGGCTCATAGGAGCCCTCAAATTTAGACACTTGCTATTTTTCTTTTGGCTTTAAAGCGTTCAAATTAACTATCAGACTTTTGTAGGGTAACAGCTCTCCTTTACTGTGGTGCCTGCGCTGCAGCGAGCGATCCCTGCCTTCAGACTTAGGGAAAGGCGGGGAAATAATTCCGGGCTCTTCCTAAGCGCCCTGCGTTTGTTTGCTGAAGGATGCGCCATGCGGGGAAGCGGGGAGGAGGTTTTCCTCCCGCAGCTTTCCAAACCAGATTCCAAAGTCAGCCAAACTGGAGTCACGACGACGCCTCTTTGTTCGCTGGCGCTTCAAGAAGAGGCTGCCTTTTGCAGACTAGATATTAACAGATTTTAGAGCGGTGCTGGAAGGCAGAAAGGGTGCATACCGTTTATTTCTCTGTACAGCCTGGCAAGGGAGGAGGGATTCAGCCGACAGCTCCAGAATTTAGATGGTGAAGGAGAATAAATTATTACTAATTGAAAGGTGAATAAACAGGTGACTTTTCAGCTCAGATTCCCTCTTGGATCGTTGCAATAAATATCCCCGAAGGAAACTCTCTATTTATGTTGTCATTGATTAATGCTCGCTACCTCATTTGATTTCGATTTAGAACGATTTGATTCTAATTTAATTAGCATGTAATTTGGATGTACATAATTACTATAATTATGACATTCAGGTAAGGCAGCTTTAGGCTGAAAGGCAATTTAAAAAAAAAAAATCTTTCGTCCCCCTCTCCCCGCAGCAAAACCCTATTTTGTAGTAGGGAATGGACAAGGACTTTGCGCCCTGCTCTCCAAGTATGTAATTAGCACATCTCGGAAACAGGCAGCTCCGGGAGATGGGCTTTAAACCGCAGTGAGCAGAGCCCGAATTCGCTCGGCTGCGCCGGGGGAGGCGGAGTCTGCTGGGTGGAACTGCTCGGGGTTGTTGTCACGGATGACCGCTGCCGCCGGCCTTCCCCTCGCGTGGCCTGGCGGTGGGAACCCAGGGGCCGCTGAGCTCTGAGGGTAATGCTGGCTGAGCTTCGGAGAGGCGGCGCGGACAACGGCCCGCTCTGATCTTTCCTAAGTGGGACGGGTTCAGAAAGTGAGTTTTCCTGCCGGGGGCGGGGGGAGGGCGCCTCTCCTCAGTTTAAAAAGAGGTAAGCGCGGCGTTGTCTCCTTTTAGCAATTTGTGGCGCTTGAAGGTGGAGAAGACGGTACACGGGGAGGGAAATCGGGTTTTAATCACTCGCGCAAGTGTGGTCTTTTTTACAGAAGATCTGATCTCCTGTCAAGCGATTGGCCGGGTTCCCCCCACCCCCACCCCTCTTCTCTTCCGGCTTCCCCCACAACTTCTGTTGGGGCAGCATGTGCTCCTGAGGAATCAATACCGCCTGTTTATCTAAAGGCTAACTCAGATACCTTCTCAAGCTCCGATTGCAAGCTCTGGGCTGTTCAAGAGCGTCACCCGTCAGTGGAAACTGGAGGCGCGTTTCCTAAGTAGAATTCTGAAATGTGTAGGGTTTTGTGTTTTTTTCAAGAAAGGGGAACAAACTTGGTTTGGATAACAAAATCACGTCCTCTTAATTATTATAGTCCCCCCCGCCCACTTTAATTTGAAATGGCACAAATCGATCTGGTTTGGTAAGCGAGAAATGCACATACCTGTTTAACTCCTATAGCAGTATTTTACACGTGGCACATCAGAAGGTCCGCCACCTGCTTTGGAAAACCCTCGTTTCGTTGGAACACCTCTCAGGGTCAAATATCGCGCTATATAACCCCACCCCACTTCAGAGACGCAAAGGAATCGTAACCACCTCTTGACATAAATATATTCAAAATCAGCGGGTGGGGCAGGGGTGGAGAGAAGAAAAGGTAAAATAATCCAAGATTAGGATTAAAAAGATTTTAGGAGTCCCTAACGAATTCTATAAACAAATTATTGTCTGAAAAAAAATCGATCTTCACTGCTTCACTTCAGATTTCAAGGCGCTGATCTGACTTGTCTAAAAAAGAATGTATATCTTAATTCTTATCAGAGTAGACAAGAGCTGCTTTCGGGATGGAGTCTCGCTCTAGATGGCGCCAAAGAGTCAGGAATTACACGACCCCCCCCCCTTCCTCCCCAATGACTCAGAAGTGACTGTCAAACATAAAAGCAAATCAGAGTTTGCGGGGGAGAAGAGATTTAATATGTTAAGAATGTTATTCCTTAAGAAAATTTGTAGCTAAATTATTCTCACTTAAAATAAACACTTAGTATACCAATTACTCAAATAGGCCGGATTTTCCGTTACGTTTTCTTCATCTGCATTTATGGAACATAGAGGAGTAGCTGGGGTAAATACAGATAGCGGCTGCAAATAAAATAGAAGCCTCCACGTGTGGATTTTTTAAAAGGAGGGAAATTTGATCAGTTGTCTGAGTTATCCATGTTGTACTATTTGCAACTTCCTAAGGCAGAAACACGAAAACCCTTAAAACGGGGAACAGCGGTTTAAAGAAGGGGCAGAATTTCCCGCTGAAACAGGCAAGCGTCGGCTTCCATGCAGGGATATAAATGTGCCTTCAGTTCCTTGTGTCGCTCTTTAGATATTGTGCTGATCCTCCCCCCCACCCCTCCCGCCCCTCGATGTGTCTCTTAACTTGTCCTCACCGGAAGGAAGAATGCACAATATACAAGAAACGGCCAAGAAGTCGTTTGCTTTACCACCTATGGGACGCAATGCATTGTAGTCCGGCTGAAAAGAGAGGCGGGCCGCGGGTTGACAAAGCCTCTCTTCTTCGCCTTAAACGGTGTACCTGCGCTTTCCCGCGCATTTTCTGGATTTCCGGGCTTAAGCGGGGGTGGTGGGGGGGGAGGCCCCAATCAGACAAGCGCTCCTTCCAGGCGGCCCTGCTGCTCCTTCATTATGCATTCAAAGCCTGCCACTTCAGCCTGTCCGGGGATCGCCGGAGGATTGTTTGGCGCTTTGCCTTTGCCCTCCGTTGCACGGCCGGCCCCGAAGCGTTCCGGTCTCGTTCTCTTCCTTTCTGGGGAGTCTGCGGGTGATAGACGTTTTCTGACCCCCGGGGCAGTGGCGAAAGGTCCTTGATCGCCGAGTGAGAAGTGTAACCCTGACAGAAACTGGACCTCAACGAAAAGGCCTTTGATCTGGTTTATTAGGGATTGAAAACAAAGCTGACTTCTACCCAACGCCCAGCGAGAAGGAACGCATTCCTCAGAAACCCCACAATGACCGCCCGACCGAGAGAGGTGGGCGGGGGGGCGGAGAGGAGCCACATCCCGTCGCTCGCCCAGCTCTGCTCTCTTGGACCCGGCTCGAGCACGTCCTCCCCCGCCCGATGCCGCCGTCTCCTTCCCCCACCAGATCCAGAGCAGAAAGGCTCCAAAGCAAACAAATGCTGCGGCGAAGGGAGCGGGGAGGGGTTAGGGGAGAAATGGATGTTCGCAAACTTCACACCCTCGGGTCGTCTTCCGCAAGTTTAGGCTCACGGCTGGGTCGCGAAGAAGGGGATCAAACAGACCAGCAGGAGAGAAGGGAGAGATTGCTCGCGATTCCCGCCTTCACCAGATTAAAGAGGGAAGAATGAGAGAGAGAGAGAGAGAGAGAGAGAGAGAGAGAGAGAGAGAGAGAGAGAGAGAGAGAGAGAGAGAGAGAGAGAGAGAGAGAGAGAGAGAGAGAGAGAGAGAGAGAATGGCTACCAATACATAAAGCAAAACCGCCCTTCGATTCCCCCAAATAACCCTTCGGAAACTCGCGGGAGTCTCAGTTTGCATCGTTTTTATGCAGCTTTGGGAAATATTTTAGTCCTCTTCCTAAGTCTGTATTTTAGCACAATAGTGGTGGAAAACTCAGTGCGAGTTCTGCCCGGGAGATGTAACAGATGTTTTTATTCAGAGCCTCCTGGCAGCCTGGTTCTCCTTCATGATTGCCAATCCGTTTCCAGAAGAAAGAGATATGTATCTGCCCACACATACATATAAGCATACTCTCTCTCTCTCTCTCTCTGTGTGTGTGTGTGTGTGTAAATTTCCATAACCAAATGGGCAGAAAAGCTGCAAGTATATTTCAGCCTTTCATCCTGAAATGTTCAATTTAAAATTTATTTTAATTTTTTCCCCTTCGACTCGTTTCTCTTTCCCTCTTTAAAGTAGCGCAATTAAGGAGGAGACGATTGGAACGATTTTCCTCTTTTAGAGATACACTGTGGCTGTTAAGTTGGTGGCCAGAAGACAAAGGGAGTGAAAATAATTTTCATTTCAATAATTGCCTTCTGGTCAATTTAACTGTGCCTTATTTTGAAAGGGGCTGTCTAAATGAGATTCCTGTCCCAAATGTGTTCCCAGGCCTTATCCCAGGCTTTAATTATTCCTGAGGTCCCCCCCCCCTCCCCTTTCCTTCAGAATAAGACGCTGCACTGCGTAATCACAAAGAAGTCAGAGAGCATCCTCGAACCTTTTCAACGGCAGAGCCACTGATATTCAAATAACATGCAAGGGGCATTTGACTGCAGGGGGACATAAGCATTTCCAAACCACGATTTGCATAGATCAACTATCTTTTGAAAAGAAAAAGAGCAGTTGTCCTCCATAACATTAAAAGGGTCCAGTTATCAAATCAAGTGCTGAGTTTGGAAGGCTTTTAAAACGTTTACATTTTATCTCGCGTTGCCCTTAACCGTTTGACATGCAAATTTGGCGCAGTTCATTTCGACAATTAAAAGGACCTTCCAGGGAAGCTTTGTCACTGAGAACATTCTGAGGGGTTTTCCCTGTGGACCAGCTGAGATAAAGTTGGCCAGAACAAATGATGTCTAGGAGATTAATTAGATATTTGATAAGACATGAATCTCTAATAAGGGAATACAAGGCACAGGGGGGCTGCTATGTGCTCCAAGTCAAAATTAATAACATTTAACAAGATTTTCATTTAGGCATGAAATGTCTCTTGCGATTTACTCCCCGTGGGATTGCCTTCTGTAACCTGGGCCACCGTGCTGTAGATTTCACTTGCGCCCGTTTTAATAAATGTTTGCTCGGCCCACGTTTATCTTTCAAATCCTTTTTTTACCGGCTTTCAGCTTTATGGAAATGGACTCCGAGACCCGGGATGAGTTTTAGAGGTTCGCTCATTCTTTGCTAGGGAGCCCAGTCGCTTAAGCAAGTTGCGCTCCCTATATGGCTGTTTCAAACGTTCAGATCAGTGGGACTTGGATACTGACTTCACGGGGTTCAGCCCTATTTTTTTTTTCCTTAAGGGGGTGGGGAGATGACTTATTTAAAATTCTGGCACCCATCATTTGGGAGAGTTCTAAATTGACGTTTGACCTTTAGTATGAATGGCGCACGGTATTTTAATTCACCTTTAATATATTTAATCACAATCATAAACATATTTACTCCGGATAAGTCGCATTGATTGCAATAGGATTTAATTCCTAATTAATCTGTTTAACATTGCAACTATTGTTTTAATCCCGTCGGTGCCATGTTTATGAATTGGGGGTCAGATTGCAATAAAAGTAAATAAACGGCGGGTTTGACTAGGGGAAAATGAAACCCCAGAGCGCGTTGTTCAGAATCCTTTAATAATACCAAAATGAAAATATTATGTCAAGATTTTTTTTTCCAATACAGATAAACGCATTAAATCTCTTTCAACAACCTTAAATTACTGGTGTGAGTGAAATGTTAACTCAACATTTTAAATATATTTTACATATATACTGACCTCCACAAAGTGCATCAGAAATAATAATAATAATAAAAAAACTCCTCTGAGTTTCAGGAATTCACCCCTCCCCCCAAATCAGAACTGACATTTACAAGGGGGGAAAAAGAGAACACAGTGGGAGGGGGAGTGTTTTGGGACCCTACTTATACATAGCTTTGATGAATCACAGAGATAAACTGTCTCGGATATTTTCCAGTTTGGTTTCTCACCTGGAGCCTTTGTATGTGTGTCTGGGTGTGTGTATGGCGCGCACACGCGCAACGGGCGATTACTTTTTTCAGATTTAAATATAAAAGCATCATTGTAGAATATTTCGCCAAATAAGGCTTGCTGTAGTCTGCAGTAAATTTAGATTTAGAACTATACTATAATCACTCCAAAAGACAGCACCGTAGTCCTGGGTGGCGAGTTCCGTTTTGTGTGGTTATTCGTTTGCCTCCGGTTAGTCTGCTTTTTGGGGAGAAAGGTGAATGCGCGTGAGAAGGAGCGGGGGGAGGGGGGAGAGAGGAAAAAATAAATCTCCGGCCACTTGTATTGCTCTTCGCCAGGAAGATTAAGGTCGTGTTTATTGTTTGGGGAATGGTTGTATTGTCTGCGTCTCTGCCTGGAGGGCCGGGTTCAAGGTCTCTCCAACAGTCTGGAAGTCTAACAGCTCGCCCTCCGCGTCACCTTTGCACCCACCCCACCCCTTTTCTCTCAAAGCTCCCGGAACAGCCGAGCCCGAGTGGCGGTGCCGCCGCGGTCGCCTTTTGCTTCTCCCCCGCGCGCCTCCTCTTTCTCTCGCGCTCTTGATGGCGGGCTCCCGTCCCGCCAAAACTTCTCCCGCCGCCGCCCACTCTTAAGAGTCATTAGGCCCTGTTGTGGAGTCCTTGCCTCGCGCCTCGTGCAGAATAAGGTCTGGAGACTCGGATCTGGGCGTCTCCAAGTTGCTGGCGTCCGTGTCGCTGTCGCTGCCCTTTTTGCCCCCGCCTCCCCCGTTGTGCGTTTTAATATGTTTGCTCAGGTGGTCGCTGCGCATGAAGCGCTTGTTGCAGACCGGGCAGGCAAAGCGCTTCTCGCCGGTGTGAGTCCGCAGGTGCCGCTGGAGCTCGTCGGAGCGCGTGAAGCGCTTGCCGCAGAAGAGCCAGTTGCACACGAAGGGCCGCTCGCCCGTGTGCCAGCGCAGGTGTGCCTTGAGGTGCGACGTCTTGCCGTAGACCTTCCCGCAGCCGGGGATGTGGCAACTGTGCAGCCCTTTGCGCCTCAAACTCGCGCCCGCCGGCCCCAAACGCTCTGCCTCCTGGCAGTTGGGGCAGTCGCAAGTGGCCCGGCCCGAATAGCGCCGGGCAGAGCGCGCCGAACCTCCTCCAGCTGCAGCGGCCGCAGCAGCTCCCGAGATCATGGCACTGGCCGCGGCCACAGCGGCGCTGGAGTCCGTGTAGGAAGGGAGCACGGGCTTGAATCCCTCCTGGGTAAGCAGGTGCTGGCTGGTGGACAGCAGGTGCGAGGCAGCCGTGGAGCCCAGGCCGGTGGAGCTGAAGGCCGAGTGCGTGAGGGAGCTGAAGTCGGCCGGGTTGTAGGTGCCCAGCTGGGAGTGGAGGGAGGCCTGGGGGGCGCCCGAGTGCAGCGAGCTTTGCAAGCCTCCGGCCGGGTTCTGCACCTCCAGCCACGAACTCGGGTTGGTATGCACGTCCCACCACGACGAGGCCGCCCCGTTAGCCACCTCGCCCGCCGCCAGCGTGGAATGGAAGCCGGACTTGTACCACGATTCGTACGGGTGCGCCATGCCCACCCGCGGATACAGGCTGTCTGCCGCCGAGCTGTGCACTTTAGAGATGAAGGCCGACTGTCCGCCGGGCTCTTGGGGGGACACGCCCGTCGCCGCCGAGTTGGAAAAAAGGCCGCTGTAGTCGCTGCTGAAGGCCGAAGAAGTGGGCGAGGTGGAAGCCAGGCAGAAGGCGCTGTTGGCTGTGCCGCTGCCGCTGGCCAGCCCGCTGGAGCCGCGGCTGGTGGCCACGGTGAAGCCGGACAGGCTGGAGCCCAGGTTGCAGCTGGAGGTGGAGCGTTTCCAGGGGTGGAAGCTGCCCTTGGCGAAGGCGCTGGACTCGGGCAAGGTGGTGAGCGGGCTGGTGTTCCCGATCTTGTTGCAGGTGGCGGCCAGCATGGCCAAGGGCGTGGTTCCAAAGCGTGGCTCTTCCTGTGGGGGAGACACAAAACCAGCCCGTCAACCTCGCCCTCTAGCCCCGAGCGCGCCTCGGACGCGGCCCAGCTTCCTTCACCCGCCGCGACGCTCACAGAAAGAGGCCCCGGAAGCGCCCAAATGAGAGGCGTCCTTGCGAAAAGTTGGCTGCAATGGATTCTCCTTAAAAAAAAACCAAACAAAGGGAAAACTCCGGTTCAGTCTCGTCCCGCCTAGCTCGATCCAGACACGTCACTTGCTCCCTGGGATGGTGCTGAGCGCAGGGAGAAGGAATTTAAGGAGGAGAGTCCGGGACACCCTAGGGCAGACGTAAGGGAAATGAAGACAGACACAAGCAAACCGCATACCTGGTTTTTCTTAAAGAGGAGGTTGAGGTTTGTCCGTTTCTCTTACAATGATGGCGGGCCAAACCGATCTTAAAAGCAAATATCCCGGGCAACGGGCGACAGTGGCACTCTGCTCTCTCTAAAGCCATTAAGAGAGGGCCATCTTGCTAAAAGGTAGCGCGAGGAACACGTAAGCGCGGTCGCAGGACTTTCCTGCCAGACCGCCAGTAAATCTGAGGCTGCGAGAAATTGCTTTGGGGTCAATTTAAGAAAATGGAAGGGTGGTGGTGGTAGCAGTGTGTGCTAGGACAAATCAAAGCACCGAGTAAAGAGGTTCGTAAGCTGAAACGGGAATTCAAAGCAGCCCTCAAGGAGATGATTAGCTTTCTTTTATCATTCAGTTTATACCTCTTCTCCTGATTGCAACCACAAACTGATTCCTGCTGGATCAACACTGTGGGTCGAAAATGGGGGAGGGGATGGAGACGACAACGAAAATCGACCTCCGGGACTGCAAGAAGCGCCCCCTGACTTACCCCAAGGATAGACGTAGCCATAGCCAAGTCCCTTGGCTGGGTGGTCGGATCGGAAGGAGGGCACTGCCTTGAAGGGAGGCTGGCGAGCGTGCGCGACGTCCTCCCAGCTTCCCGCTGTACTCCAGTTGCACTAAGTACACTCCTGGCTCTGGACCGCTAAACTCAGCCTAAGTGCAGAGAGCGCCTGCTTTGAAGTACCGCTGGCTGGGACTCTTACCCAATGAGGGAGGAGAAAGGACAAGCCGGAGTTGCCCCGCAGCCAATCAGAAACTTGAGATGCAAGAACCAGTGCTCCGAGCGCGTGCCAGTCAAAGCCGGGCGGGCGGGCGGGGGGATTTTACTAGTGTTCTTTGGTCTTTTAAAAGCATTATACTGCAATTAACTCTTAAAAAAATAAATAATGCCTAGGTTGAGATACCGTTAAGGTCATAACAGGAACGAACAATAGGGATGCTACTTCTGCTTTCGGTGTTGATTTCTTCGATGGGAGCACAAAGGGCAGGGTATAATGGCAAAACGCAGCCGGAATTGTTGTAATTCAGATTATTTCTCTCTCCCCCCACCCCGCTTTCGTTTCTCCCCTTTATATCCCGAATATTGCACAGCTCATTCATTCTCCATTCATTAAACCAAAGTAAAAGGATAACCGTTCACCCTCTAAGGCCTTTTCCTTCACCTTGGTCTGGTAGAGTCGCCTATAAGGCAGCGTCGTGCAGAACTAAAGTGAGGGAACTGTTACCTCAGCTATTGGCAGCGCGTTGGCAGTGCTTGTATAGTATGTTTGCTTGTTTCGTTTGGAAGCTTTAAGCAAGAGACAAAATTGAGATTTTTCATTATACAATATGGAAGGGCCTGAGAGCAAACTGTCTGCATCTTAGACACTGGTGTCCGTTTGTAAGATTCATCTACCTGCAAAGAGCAGGTGTGTAGATTATGAAAAGACAAGACCCAACGGCAAGTTTGCTGCTGCATTACATTTTCCACTAGCCTCCGCGAACCTGGCGGAGAAACCATCCCGGCTAATCAGCCCTCGCGAACCAAAGCGCTAAACAAAATATGCCTCACCTTCTCCTTGCAAGTGAGAAGTCGAATTAACGCCCTGCACCAGCTCTCTGGATTTCGACGAGGGCGAGGGGCAGACTATTCCAGGAAATTGCGACCAACTCGCCAGTTTCGTGCCTGGCCGAAGGATTAACTATAAAACGAACGAATGAAAAACTTTAGCTATTATCTGCAACGCTGTGGCCATTCGCTTTTGTTTATAGATCTGCCCAATCTTCCCTGCTGTTAGTGGGGATGGAGATAGGAAACACAGGGAGGTAAAGTGCCTTTATTTCTTCCCTGCTAATTCTTCCCTACTGCCACATCTGTTGCACCCGAACCTCATCAGTTCGCAGATGCAAAATACACGTGATGCAAAGGCAAGCAGGAAGAATCACAATTTATTCCCCCCACCCTACCACTCGAAAACCTTTCGTCTGTGTTTAAAGAAGGAAAGGCGGGGGGGGGGCGACCTGCGCGGAGATATTTATTTATTTATTTATTTATTTATTTGATGTCTATAGCCGCCCATCTCGACAAGTGACTCAAAGAAGAAACTAATTTCGTGGCTCACCCTAAACTCAATAGCAGGCAGCTCCTTTATAGCGTTTTAGCCCTTGCTCCGCTTTGTTGGTGGTTGGAGAAGTAGACAAACAAAAGGCTGAGTTGTGAATAGAGGGGAGGGGAATCCGCGCCCCTCTTGCTGTCCCCAGACCTGTGCGCTATCATTTTTACACTTAGCAATGACAGGGGGGCACGTGGGGGGGGAGGAGGAGGAGGAGGAGGAGGAGGAGGGCTGAGCAGCGAACAGCAAAACATAATTTAAAGAAAATTGAGCACTGAAATATCTCGCAAGGCTGGCGAGCGTGTGTGTGTGCGTGCGTGCGCGCGCGCGCGCAGGGTAGCTACTGATACCCAACAGCGCGGTGAAGGGGTGGGGAGAGGAGTCCCATGGGACCTCGGGCCAGAAGCCTTCGCCCAACAGGTGACAATCAATCTCCGTCCTCCACCCCTTTTAGTGGAGAGGAACATCAGTTCTCCGGTCTGGCGCTAGGAAACCCGCCACTGCGTTTGCTAGGAGAAGGGAGCGCTAAGTGGCACTAAGGCGTCCTATCCAACCGAGGGCAGCTGGGGAGGAGAAGGAGCTGGGCGGATAGCGAGATGCCATACACGAAGACCCTCTTCTGCCCGGATAGCAGAGAAAGGAAGGCGAGATATTTGTTGGGTCCAGTTACACAGTTGTTACTCACTGGTTTTAGACGAACCTCTGGGGGCACCCCCCCCCCATCGATTTATCCACCCGTTTCCCTCAACAAAAGCACCCGCAGTTTCCCCCGGACTTCATTACATTTTCGTCCGCCTTGTTTTGAAACGCACAGGGCGCCGGGCGGCTCCGCGAATGATTAACCCGGCCATTCTTCTCCTTAAGTAAAAGTAAGTGAAATGAACTAGAACTGGAACAGCGGCGCCTGCCTGAAAAGAAGGGAAGCCACCCAGCGTTGGAGGAACAAGAGAAAGCCTTTTCCTAAATCTTGGGGGGGGGGGGTCAAGCTTTTTCTGTCAGATTTCTTCATACTCCAAAAATCTAGTTTTTAAACAAAGATCAGCGTGTTATGCTGAAGTGTTGAGCTGACTGTTAAAACATTGGGGGGGGGGGCACAATGTTTGACAATGTAACAAAGGGCCTGGTTTGGAGTGAATCATCACCCTTTTAAAAGTTAAAGCAATTTTCAGGAGAATGGCTTTCAGCAGCCGCTTTACATTATTCAAAACGGCCAAATAATGCTCTATTATAGCGCCTGAATGCTGCCAGTCAGCCCATAAGTGCAATTTGTGCAGAGGCTCGGTGCCTTATCTCTACTTCTTTATAAAGAGGTGAATATAAAACAATTTCTTCCAAACCCAGACAGAGAGCATGAAAATTGCTTCCCTTTCTGCAATCAGGGCAATTTAACTGGAGTGCAATTAGCACTATTAAATGTCGATTCTGCATAAACAAATCTGACTAAGAAGCGAAAGTGGGGTGAGAACCTCATATAAACTGAACTGATTTTTTAAAAATTATGTATCCGGGTCTTTTACAATTGATCCGTGACGGGTTTTTTTTGTCTCGGAATATATTTACATCGTAAATAACACGGTGGCTAAATCAACATGCAACTCTCTTTTTTCCCTCCCTTCCCACAAATCTCAATATGAATACTAATAAAGAAGAATGGACTAATTAAAGACATCGGCCCTGCTCCCTTTCAGCAAATTTTGGTTTTTCCAGATCCCCCTTTCCCTGCGCCTTTCGATCAGCAGCGACTCTGAAAGTTGCAATCTTCAGGAGGTAGAAATACGAAACAATTGGTTCATTAGAGGTGATTGAGCGGAGGGAGGAGGGGAACAACACGGGTTCATATTCAAGAGCCTTCAGATAAAACGGCTCTTTTCGCACAAACGGGGCGGGGGTAGCTATTGCAAATCAATCGATTGAAGAGCAGTTGTTAACATGCCCGAGAACCCGAGGATGAAAGAGTTCCTCCAGAGATGGGGGTGGGCGGATGCGCGCCCGTGCCAACCTTTCTAAAAGGAGCAAGCGCACCTTCAACCAAACAGATGGTGGGGGGGAGGCCCCCAGTCATTTGCACCAATAATTGCGCCCCCTTTCTCCTTAAGCAGCAACGCTCTCCTCTCTGTCTCAATTACGCCGCGCGTGTCCCGGAGACAAAACGGGCCACGGATGCGCCAGGGCGGCTCCGAGAAGGAGAGAGTCCCTCGAGCCGAGCCGGGCGAGCAAACGAAGAAGTGTAGTTGAGGGAAGGCTCCCCCTCGATTCCCTCGCAGCTCGAGATAATAAAAAGGAGCGAGGGGGGAACTAGAGAGGTGGCCTGGGGGGAGGGAAGCCCCTGAGGCGAATCTTTTCTTTCCGTTGGAACGACGTGTCCCTTGGAGGCAAGAAGAACGGGCGGCCTGGGATTAGAGGGAAAGCTCGCCTTCTGGTTAAGAAAAAGGGCGGGAGGGGGCAGGTGGGGAGACAAGAAAAGAGGAGGTCTCCCAGGGGTCGAACAGACTCTGGAAATTAAAGGGGGAATGATGGGACGCTCCAGACATCCCTGCCCGGACGTTCCTTTCCTGCCCTTGTGAGCACCGCCACGCTTCCCCTGCCATCCCGGCCCCTTCAGCCGGCAGACCGTTCACCTCCGCCGGGCTGGGACGCGCAGTAGCCCGGAGAGGCCGGGCTGTGGGGTGGCGCTTGGGCCAAGCGGCGGGCCAGCTTCGAAACGCCTGGGCCTCCTCCCGCTTCCCAGCGCCCCCTTTTCCCAGTGGATCAGCTCGCCTGGATCTGGAGGGGGCCTGGCTGCGCCGCCTCCTCCCGCGCCCCTCTCCTTCGTCTGCTGAAGACACGTGAACAATTAACAAGGGAAGGCTCTGTTGTGTCAAACGAAGGTGACTGGATGATGATTTTAATTACTACAATTACGGGAGATTATTCAACAAAACGTCTTTAAGAAGCTTGTTTACTGCGCAGGGAGAAAGACCTCGTCGCTGTCGTTTGAAAGAGTTTCCGGAAACACCATAGGCCACAGGTCGGAGGCGCTCCTCTTTGCCCGGCTTAGAAGGCGGGGGCCAAGCCGGCCTGGCGCCCATTCAGCTTCGCCAGCCGGCCTCCACTCCCCCAGGGCATAACCCCTGGTTGGCGGAGCGCCCGAAGAAGGTCCCGCTTGTTCCCTCGCGCAGGCAGCCGCCGTTGGCGCGCCCCTATCCCGCCGTTCGGAAGGCCGGCTCCCGCCTTGGGAGGCTGAGATGCTGAGACCGCCTCCTTAAAGACAACTTGTGGACCTCCCTACAACTCCCAACAGACCCTGGCAGCCAGGGCCGTGAGGAGGGAGGTGGGAAATGTAGTTCAGCAATATCTGGAGGCCCTCAGGTTGCCCACCCTTTGCCAACAAGGCCTGGTCAAGGTTTAACTGTGTCTTCCCCAACGTGGCGCCCTTCAGGTGCATTAATGATTCCTTTCGTCCCCTAGCCAGCATAACTGAAGACCTACGCCTGGCCACTGGTCACCCTGGCTGGACAGAATGGAGTTCCAATACATTTGGAGGGCACCTGGTTGAGGAAGGTTGTGACCAGGGTCAGAATAGGAGGATCTTCCACTTTCGCCTTTAGTCATCCTGGCTGGAAGCTGCTGCTCGCTGTCACTACCTCTCGGTTTGGCCTACCCCACAGGACCGTGGTGAGATCCTTTTTAAAAATAATAAAATAAGAACTTTCTGCTGAGGAGAAGTGGGCAGACTCACCTTTCTCTGCTATCAAGAGAACGTGGGTTTCCTGGTGGGCTCTTCCCCAAAGGAACACATAATTACAGGCATTCCCTAGAATGGCTTTAGGGGGGAAAAAGAAAGAAGGAAAAATAGCATCAGAAAGAAATATGTCCTCTCTCAGAGAAGAGAAATGAAATTTCCTCCCCAAGAGAAAAGGGAGGAGGAGGAAGAAAGAAAACTCGAAATGGCCTTCCCTAAGAAGCCTGATTTTAACACAGAGCTGGGCCTGAGGGCTGGACTCGATTTAATCGGGCGTCTGGGTTTCAGCCAAACACAGAACCTGAAGGGTGGGAAGGAGGCTCCAAGGAAGCCGCTGCCCGATCAGCTGAGGCCACTGCCACACGTGTAAGTCACTCCTCCTTTCCTCAGCAGAGAAACAGAATCTTGGCGCGGCCCTGCAGTGAGATTAGACAGTATGACCTAGTGGTTAGAGTATCCAGCTTGGCCCTGAATAATCACCACGCTCTTCGCTCCCTCTAAACTTAATTTACCTCATAGACTAATTCAGGAAAGAAAAGGCGGGGCGGGGAACCCTTTGGTTTGGGAGAAAGGGTAGGCAAAATTTCAGCGAGGAAGGTCTGTCCTGCTTCTAAGACCCAGGGAGAAGAAGCGCACACAGCTTCCGCGGCTTGGCCTGGGGCCTTGCGTTCGGTCTTCTCGTTGCATTAAACTCAGGCCCGGTGCTTTAGGCCGGGTTATCGGCTGGGTCCTGCCGGCGCGAGAGCGCCGCGGGCGACCTTCCCTTCCCTTTTGTGGCGATGTCATTGGACGCTTCAGGTGAATTCTCCCTCCGGCTCCGCAGCGCTTCTCCTCTGCGGTAGTTTCCTCCTCGCGGTAATTAGGCGTCTATTACAAGCCATTAGACGGATCAATGTACCTTAAACAACGAGAATGATTTATACCGCGGAGAGTCTCACCCCAACCCCGCGCCGCCAACCTTTACCTCGCACCCTTTGTACTATTTCAGCAAACCAACCTAGCCCGGGAGGGGCCATCCATCAAGCTTTCAGCTACGGTAGAAAGCCGTTCAGAAAACTTGCCGGGAACGATCCGGCACGGCCGGGCGGCCGGGCGGCGTGTCTCTGTGTGCAGAAGAGCTTTAATTCGATCCCACCCCACCCCACCCCACCCCACCCCACCCCACCCCCGTCGCCCGATCCCGCCCGCGCTTTGTCTTGTTTTTGCTTTCTGCCTTAAAAAGGAACGTCAGGCTGGGAGAGGAAGGAAAGAACGGCTTGGGCGCCTGGTTTTCCTCCGTTTACCAAAAAAGCTCATGAACCTGGCTGTTGGGCCTCCATCCTACCCTCCAGAAATGGAAACCACGCGGGCCTTCGCGGGTTGATCAGGACCGTTTTCAGCAGTCCCAGCATGTATGGCCAATAGGTCCTCCAAATCTGGAGAGAATGGATTTCTTACCCCTGCCACCCTTGCTCATTTGGGAGAAAATCCCAATGAATTCAGTGGGGCTTCTTTTTGAATAAGGGTGACATTGGGAGTCTAACTTTCTTTATTCGAAGTGGCTGTCAAATAAGAAAATGCATGGGACTGAGGCAAAAATGTAGTCTGCTGTGGAGAGATTCTGGCTGTTTGCAGCTGTGCCCCCATCTCTCAACTCTCCTCTAAAGATTCCCCCCTCTAAAAAAGTGCTTTGATAAGATTCAGTTTCTATTCAGGTAGCATGGAAGGTTTGAGTAGTAAAAATTGCAGTTTTAGAAATAAAACCAGTAATTCATTAGCCAGTAAGAGGTTTAAGAAGAGAGGAACCATGAGAGGAACTAAGCCATTTTAAACAATTTTTTTTTCATATTATTGACTATAACACTGTTCCTAAACCCAGTTACCCAGGGGTAAGCCTCATTCATGATATATGAGAACCAGTTTGGTGTAGTGTTAAGGCATCAGGCTAGAAACTGGGAGACAGTGAGTTCTAGTCCTGCCTTGGGCACAAAGCCAGCTGGGTGACCTTGGGCCAGTCCCTCTCTCTCAGCCCTAGGAGGGAGCCAATGGCAAACCCGCAACTAAAGATGACTAGGAGAGCCAGTTTGGTCTAGTGGTTAAGGCAACAGGCTAGAAACCAGGAGTCTGTGAGTTCTAGTCCCGCCGTAGGCATGAAAGCCGGCTGGGTGACCTTGGGCCAGTCCCTCTCTCTCAGCCCTAGGAAGGAGCCAATGGCAAACCAGGAGACTCAGAGTTCTAGTCCTGCCTTAGGCATGAAAGCCGGCTGGGTGACCTTGGGCCAGTCCCTCTCTAGGAAAGAGGCAAACCTTGGGCCAGCCCTAGGAAGGAGGCAAACCACTTCTGAAAAACCTTGCCAAGAAAACTGCAGGGACTTGGGTTGAAATGGGTTATGGATAGGCTGACTATATTTCCTTGAGAGAAAAACGGGACCCTAACCTACCCACCCCTAACCTACCCACGGCTCGCCGGACAAAGTGGGTGCACGCGCACGCTTCGCTGCAGGAACTTTAAAAAACGGGACAAAATGGATATTTTTCTTAAAACGACGGGACGGTTGGGAATTGTTTAAATAACGGACAGGACGTATGGTCAGCCTAGTTATGGAACCAGAGAATGGGCTCTTCAGCTGCAGTCCAAACTGTCATCAGCCTGGCACATTGACTTCATTGACAGAACAAACGTCAGTGGGCCTCTGTCTATGAAGGTTCTCAGTCATCCAGGTGGAATTGTCTGTAGCTTGAATCATGTCAACTGGATTTCTATTTTCTCAGTGGAAACGTTTTGCTCCTTATCCAAGGAGCTCCTTCAGTCTGAGCAAAGTTGGTAAGGGAATCCTAAATATATTATATATTCATTTCTGAGCTGGTACATGATTGCACCCAGAGGACCTCTTCCCACTAGTACTTAAAATTCAAGTCAACATGTTTAAACCAGTTTAAACCAGCTTTCTCCAACCTGGTTCCTCCAGATGTGTTGACTTTGGCTCCTATAATTCCTAGCCAGCATGGCCAACTTTAGACTGAACTTAGCCTTACAGTGCAATCCATTTAGGTGCCTACTCATAAGCAAGGGCTAGCAAGTTCAATACTTTCCCCTGCCCTCAAGTCCAGGACTGTGGCCTTAAATGTCCAACTCAGAGAAAAAACAATGAGTCCCTCTCACACCACATGAGAGGAGACCATTTACTTTTGAGTGCATTTGCATAACATTGGCCTGTTCAAAGGAAGGGAGGTAAAGAGAATTTCAAGAGAGTCCTGCCAACTGGCTGCCAACTTTCCAGAGTTGCTTTGAAGAAGGGAAACCAAAAATGCCTGCCACCATACAACTAACCACTTCAACTCTCCTTGGGTTGGTTGGTAGATGTGGAGGAAGGTGATAACCATCAGACCCAATGTAACTGGAAGTGAGACCAAGGCTCACCATCAGAAAAAGTAGGGCTGCTGGTTGTTCTGAGTATTGCAAAATTGGCAGCACTATTGTTAGTTATTCTATTTATCACTACTATACTTTCACAGCCATGGAGCAGGAAAGGTGCCTATGAAGTTTTCTGCTTCATGGCTTTGAAGTACTTTGACTTAAAAATGCCAGGTGGTGGTGGTTATGGCACTCCATTTGTTGCTTTGGCATAGGCAGCAAAAGGATGGGCTCAGTTTGTCACTTGTGAAGGGGCTAAAAGTTTGTTGAAAGTGGGAAGGGAGGGGTAGAATGTGATAAATTTGTTTGCAGATGAGTTTAACATATTGCCTGTTGACTGGGCATTTCATGGCAGACATACCTCTGCCTCTGCATGCCCCATGACTTTGTCTTAAAGTAGCCCTCCCCAACCTTATGTCCTCCAGTTGTGTTTGGACTTCAACTCCCAAATTTCTGGGAGTGCCTTTTGTGTTGGTTATGATGTCTTGTCTTGTCAGATCTGCTTCTTGTTTGTCTTTTTAGACTGTTGCAGCCATGTGACTCTTGGCTATTTACAAGAAATAAAACATCCATAGTACAATATAATTATAATAATACCTACAATGAAAAAGAACATTCATAATTTTGTTCAATCTGGAGTGTATAAACCAGGGTTCTCCAAAGTGGTCAATATCGACACCAAGGGTCAATGGGACTATCCAAGGGTTGATGTTGTTGTTGTTGTTGTTGTTATTATTATTATTATTTATGTCATACTATTAGTTAAAGTAGTATATATTAAATTATTTTCACATAATAAATGTTTGGGGGGTCGATGAACAATCTGAAAGTTTATGAAGGGGTCATTGAGCTGAAGAGTTTGAGGACCCCTGGTATAAACAATTCCTATGGTACTATCCTAACCAATTAAAAAGACCTTCCAAAAAAGCTCTGTTTTAACCTGCTTCCAGAAGGTAAACAGGGTTAAAGGTAAAAAGGTAAGGGTTCCCCCCCCGCACATTTGTACAGTCGTGTCCGACTCTAGGGACCGGTGCTCCGGTGCTCATCTCGGCATGAGGGGCCGGTGCTCCGGTGCTCATCTCGGCATGACGCACACGGAACGCTGTTACCTCACTCCGTCACGCGGGGCTAGGGATTCGAACCTCTGAACTTGCAATCTTCCAATCGACAAGCCTGGCATCTTATCCGCTGAGCCACCACGCCCTTACCCCAAACAGGGTTGGGGCAAGCCTAATCTTCAGCAGTAATTGCTGGGGACAGAGGTTCCCCAATGATGCAGGAGAGCTGGGATCTTTCAAAACCACCATCTCCTGGAGCCCATGATCAGCTGTCTGGTGGACTTGTTTTAACCATGAGTTAAAAAAACTAACTAAACCCACTGTGAAAACAAGCCTGCCAGCAGGTTGAGCAACTGGATGGGTCAGCTGCTTGTTAAAGCAGGATATGCCTGCCTTCCTGGGCAACTTCCCCACTCAGCGCACCAGCTGATCAGTGGAATGGTTTTGATAGCAGGTTTATAGCTCGACCTCTGCAGAATTTTGAAAGAGGGCTAGACCTGCAGTGAAAACAAGCCCACCAAACAGCTGATGGGGAAGCTGCATGGTAAGGTGGGAGAGCTGGCTTTCTTAAAACCTGGCAGGGCAGGCTGGGAAGGTGGCAGCTTTCTGTCCTCCAGATCTCACCCACTGCAAGAGGCAGCTGCTTCACTTTTCCCAACAGTAAGGCCTCTTCCTCTTTGCCACCTTCCTTTTGTCCTCCTCCTTTCTCCCAATCCTCCTCCACAGAAAACATTGAGCCACCTTCCTACTTGGCTGGAAAAAAGGGGAGTTCCCCACTGGGCCAGAGCTACAGATTGCCTGCCTGTGTCTTTCCAGACATTGCTTTTACATCTGGCTTGCATTGCCCTTTAATGATCAGCCTTTTCATTGTGATCAAGTGAACTTTTACTAATCTTGCTCCCCCCCCCTCCTTCTTTATTGTACAGAGGAAATTGATGCTGTGGTTCATCAATGAGGGTGGGGAGCCAATCAGGGAGCCCCAGCAGAGAGGCTCCTCCAAGTAACTTAAGTCAACTGTAAAGAGTTCAGCAAGGGTCTAATTACAGAGGAAGGCAAAACTGCTCTCTTCAGACTCACCCAGGATCTCTCTCAACTGCATTATGGAAAGCTCCCAATTCCCCATCTTCTTGCCCCCTCCCCCAAAGCCACAGAGGTTAAGAAGTAGCAGCAAGTTCACCTCCACCCCAGGTGAACTTTAGCGGCTCCAATCTTGCTAGGTGAGTACTTGCAGCCAAGCAGTGCAATCCCCAGTGGGGGTGGTGGGAAAAAGTGAGAGAGGGAAAGAGAGAGGGAGAGAGAGAGAGAAGATTGATTGCATCTTGGCCCTACCATTAAAGGAGCCATTATCAGGAGAAGCTGCAATAATGCATACAGTCAACTTGAAAAGAAAAGCAGGTTTCCTTGGCGAATACACCTATTATTTCAGCAGTACTCCAGCAGTGTTTCAATAGTGTCCAAGCTTGCTGCTTATTTGAAATACATTTGAATTGAATACATAGATACTGAGGCTTAAAGGGAGGGGAAGGGGAAAAAACACAGAAAAGGAAAAGGGGAAATAAAAAGGCGGGGGGGGGGGAGAGTAACAACATATTTTTGCTGGAGATGTGCCTGAAGTTCTCATTAAACTTAGCATTTGGAAAAGACAGATTAAAGCAAAATGGCTTTTTGAGAAAAATAGACCAGGAAATAATTTTGGCCCTTTCTGACCCAAGGAGAAAAAAACGGAGGTTTGCTTAGGTTCAGGAGCTAGACATAAGGGAAACACTTTGTGTTGCAAGACACCCTTCGTTTCTATAAGAGATAAGGGATAGCAAGTAATAAGGCCTGGGGAATGTTAGGGTTCTCTCCCCATGGAAGCAGAGCACTACCATGTGTCTAGGATATTTGTTAGTTTTTTAGGGGCCACAAAACTCTTATTTTTCTTTTAATTTCAGTTTTGCTTTTTAAAATATTATTGTAACAGGTCAACAACTTAGTCCTCTAGAGCTGGTTGCATCAGTTAATGAAGTATTTCTGGAGGCAGAAAGCAGTGCCTTTTATAGAGCAAAGGAACGCACTGACCAATCACTGTAGCAGTCTCAGCTGCCACCTGCTTTAGACAGAAGGCTCCAGACAGGTAGATTCCATGTTTTCTGTGCCAGAGGTCCAGAATCACTCCTGGCATCTCCAGGTAGCATCGTGAAAGCTTCCTGCTTGATAGCCTGATGAGCTAGATGGCCCTGTCTACTAACTGAATTTTTATACAGCACTCATCCCTAATGTGCTTGGCTTGGAGTTTGTCCCTAGTCATTATGGTTTGTAATTTATTATTATTATTATCACACCACCAAAATTCAGGGGCAAGATACTGTGATGGAAGGTGTCTATGAAGGGGGAGGTGATGTGATAGACTACAGCAGGGGTGGGCAACATCAGGGCCCGGGGGCCATATAAGGCCCGCGGGGCTCCCGCCCGCAAACCCCACCCCTTCCATGTGATTGGCTCCCACCCGCAAACCCCGCCCCCCAGTGCTTGTGATTGGCTCCCGCCCACAAACTCCGGCCCCTGGTCCGTGGAAATCCCAGAAACCCCAGCCCCCACCCCGGTCCGCGGTTATAAATATCCAAATGGCCCTTGGCAGAAAAAAGGTTCCCCACCCCTGGACTACAGTAACACAGCTGGTTCTCAGGAAGGAGGGAACACATTCCAAGGAGGGGAGCGAGATAAGAGACAACACCACCGGGAGCTGGAATGTGGGAAGACAAAGACATCCAGAGTAGCCCCGCCCTGGAGCCTCCCAGGTTATTTCCCTTTAGGTTAGGTAGAGTGGCTTTAGTCTGGCAAGATTCTGCCTATACGGTGTGAGCAAATAAAGAACTGGAGTTTGGCTGGATTGATTCCTTGTCATTCTTGGGCTGAGCCTGACAGATACCAAATTTAAGAGACACCTTTTTCCTTCTTTTTAAACAATAAAATAAGTCTTAAGACAAACGTTGTAGGAATCGAGGCAATTATGTTTAACTCAAAGCCAAGAGAAACTATGGCTTAGTATGACTAGGTCATTGGCTACCGTGAAGCAGCCAGTGGTCGACCAGCACGGAAGAAGCACGGCCTTTGGGGTTGGAAAATGAGGACCATTGTCTGGGAAAAGAAGTCTGCGGAGAAGAGATTTCTTTAGGTTGCTGAGTAGCAAGACAGCTTTCAGCATTTTTGGAAAGTAAACAGTGATTCTTTATTAACAACTGGATTTTTCAAAAGGAACTTAGTGAAAGAAAGTGAGCTTAATCACAGCAGAATTGTGGTAGACAGTGAGAAAGAGTTCAAGTTAACTTGGAAAGTTTTTCTTATAGAAGCCTTTACACTAGACTGACCATATTTCTTTGAGACAAAAACGGGACAAGAGGAACGGGCAGGGGCGGAGCGGCTGGTTGGGGGGGCTGGGGGGTTGCCTCTGCCTGTCAGTGCGTGGGGGGCCAGGCAGTGCGGTGGGCATGGGTGGAGCGGCTGGTTTGGGGGGCGAGGGGGTTCACCTCCACCTATCAGCGCGTGGGAGGGGCAGGCCGGGCAGCACGATGGGCGGAGGTGGAGCAGCTGATTGGGGAGAACCCGGAAGGGGAATCGCCTCCGCCTGTCACGGTGCTGGGCCCGCCTCTCCCACCTCCTTTGCCGCGCGCTGGTGGGCAGGGGTGATTCCTCCTCCGGGTTCCCTCCGGTTGGCTGCTCCGCCTCCGCCTGTTCCTGAAAAACGGGATAAAACCAGCATTTATGTTAAAATGACGGGACAGTTGAGAAAAGGGGAAAAAATGGGACTGTCCCATTCAAAACAGGACATATGGCCAGCCTACTTTCCACAGAAATTGCAAGTGAGCAGATACTGGGCAGTCCAGGGAATTGGCTATCCCTCTGCATTTTTCCTTTTTAGGTGGGTGGGGACATTTCCAAACCCAAAACTGGACCACAGCACCTACTGATAATTTACATATTTTAAAAATGTCTGTGGGGAGTACCTGAAATATTTTTGTGAAGGAAGATAATGCTTGAGGCTGGCTGTTTGCTTAACAGCATGTCCAAACATTAAAAGTAAGGGTGAGGAAGCCAGCAGCATGAAATTAGGGGTCTTCAGGCACACCTGAAGTTTCTTATAAGGAGAATGGAAAGGCCAAACTATTTGTAACATGAAATTCATAACTGCAGTTGACTTCTACTTGTGATCCCTGCCACTTAATTGTGTTCGTAATGTATATTCTACCCTTTAGATAAGTTAACGTGGGTTGCAATACAGCACTAAAAATATCATAAAATGACACAATATTAACATAAGATAAAACCAGCCGTCTATAACAGCAGTACAAAAAATAGTACAAATAAAAGGGAAATACAAATGTTTAAGTATCTGGGAAAAGTAGAATATTTAACAAGATGCAGCATCGTATTCTAATGTAGTAGAGGTAAATACAGTCCAGGTATTGATGTTTTGATTTTAAAAAGACTCAAAAAGGGTTCATACAAAAACAGATCTTAATTTTTTTTTAAAAGTCATCTTAAGAATTGCTTCCTTATTTTGTTGTTGGAAACAGTTCTGATCCCAGGTATTGCTTCGGAACAAGTGTAAGGTGTGTGTTTGAAGGTACTTGACAAGCATTCTTCCCTGAAGCTATCTTGGTGTGGGCCTGTTCTAAAACTGCATGGGAGACAATGTATGAATCCCACATATGACACTGTGAGTTTGATCATTAAAGGGATTAATTGTGTAAAATAAATAATAAAAGAATAGGGAACCTTGGAATGGTATAATCAATTTGAAAATTATAGATTATGGTCATGATTCTCTAATGGAACATTAGCTAGATAAAGGAGGATCAAAGTTAGTTACAATTTACATGAAATAATTATATCCAGTGTTTAGTTTTGAGACCTTAGGGTTGCACAAAATTACTGAATATCCAGAACAGTTGCTTTTGTTGGAATATTGTCTCAATGTTGTTCTAATTAAATCCATGTGTTTACATTTGCTTATGCTAATTTTTTAAAAAATCATCACAGGATGTTCTTTAAAAAAACACAATTATGTAATAAAGGAGTTTCTCCTAACTCTCTGCCTAATTATACTTAGCGGTTCTAAACTGCAGTTGTATATGATTGTAGTGCATTGTCTTTACATATCTTAGCTTGGCACTTACGAATGCTCCTTTTACAGAAACTGGGAGAGAATCTTCCCCCCAAAAAACTTTAAAATTCTCCCAGTAGGTTTATAATACACCAATTTTATATAAAATAATAATAATCCCAATGGCCCCAAATAAGTAGCAGCACCCAACTGACCTCAACAAGCTAAGGAGGGTTGGATTTGGTAAGTATTTGGATGGTAGACTATCTGGGAATCCCAGGCTGCAGGCTAGACTGGGAAATTAACAACAACAAAAACAGACTAGCAAACCCTTTCTGTATCATAGCCAAGAAAGCAACCCAAATGTGTCAATGAGATCACCAGATATTGAGCTTGACTTGAAGGACACTTTCTTACCAGCATCAGAGGCACGCTGGCTCAGCGGGTAAGACGCCAGGCTTGTTGATCAGAAGATCGCAAGTTTGGAGGTTCGAATCCCTAGCCCCACGTGACAGAGTGAGCTCCTGCACTAGCCCCAGCTCTTGCCAACCTAGCAATTCGAAAGCATGCAGATGCAAGTAGATTAATAGGTACCACTTCGGTGGGTAGGTAACAGCGTTCCGTGCGTGTCATGCCGGCCACATGACTGCGGAAGCGTCTTCGGACAACGCTGGCTCTTCGGCTAACTAACGGAGATGAGCACCGGCCCCTAGAGTCGGACATGACTGCACAAATGTGTGGGGGGAACCTTTACCTTTACCTTTCTTACTAGCATAGAAAAAAGGATTAAAACATTATCTTCTGTGATGTGTTTTTGTCACTGCCACTAGACCTAGGTGAAGCAATCAAATAAACAAAAAATATCTATTCCTGACTGTGAAATGGTTTCCTACCCCTGCTGTAAATGGATTCATTCTCAAAGAATCTAGCCCATACTGAGAAAAGATGTCAGAATGATCTAATAAGTCCTTGGGATTCTTTGATCTTCAGAAAGTGAGAAAAATGACCACCACCTTTGGGGAAGCAAGGATTGAAGCTACCAAAGCATGTACTCAAAGGTGTAACTCAATTTATACTTTCGTTAAAATTATTTACCTTGACTGGTGATGGCACCCTAGCTGATCCTGAAAAGCTAAGCGGGCAAGATTGGTTAGTACTTGGATGGGAGACCATCTGGGAATCTTTTGGGAATCAATCTCCCAGCTTCATTCCTTACTATATTGGCCAAAATACATTCTTCTTTATCCTGCCTCAGCTTGGCATTCCTTTAGGTTCCTACAGTCTGTTAAGTTATAATGTGGCTTGCTTGGTTTGGGTTTAGCACACTGTATGAATGCAATCAGTTATTGCTACCATCAAACCATGGTTAACCAAATGAGTGCAATGTTTGAATTGGGGCTAGGCAATTTGGTATACTATAGAAGTTTGGACTGCATCTCCCACATTCATAGTATCATATAACTAAAAGTTACTTTAGAGAACATCTGGTCCAACCCCGTCCTTGGTGCAGGATCTATCATGATCATCCTGTCTGTTTTGAAGACATCTAGTGAAGGAGAACTCAACATGTCCTATGGCAGCTCATTCTGCTGACTACTTGCTGGTAGAGTCAGGAAGTTACCCTGATGTTTAGCTTTAACCTCCTTACTTGTAATTTTAACTTAATTGGTTGTGGCCTAGTAGAGAGTAAGTCCACTCCTCCTTCTGTGAGACAACCCTTCAGATATTTGAAGGCTGCTATCATACCTTTCCACAGACATCTTTTCTGTAGACTAAAACATATTCATAAGGTGTAGAGAGCCACAGAGATGACCTTGAGGAAACTAGGCAGAGACAACGATGGTTACATAAGCAAAGGCATACTTTAAGCCTGAGAAATGGTGAAAGTGTGAAAAAGCAGCTCAGATTGACTCCTCCCTAATTCACCATAGTGTAAGAGGGAGGGAGGGGAAAACTCAGGCTTTCAAGATTCTGTTACTAGAGCCTATATCAATGAAGTATAGTTCCAGTCAGATTTGAGGAGTCTGTTTCCTGACCTGGCCTACTTCGAAGGGCTGACATTAATCTTGAAAGTCTGACTAAGTTTTCCCCTCCCTCCCTCTCTACATAGGAATTGGTTTCCAGACCCTTCACCATTTTAATAGCCCATCCCCTTGTCATTGGCCATGCCCACCGGGGACTGATGGAAATTGAAGTCCCAGACACCAAAGAACATCAGGCTGTCTAACCTTGGTGTGAATCCAGTCATTGTGAAACTTATTACATTGCCCTCTTTCCAGCCTGTTTGATCTGTGAGCAATTGATCTGCCTTTATTGTCTGCTGTCAATGCACTGATTGATTCCCAAGAAGAATTTCAAACACCATTTAAGCCAGTTTTTTCCCCAGTGAAAAGTATGAGTGGAAAAGTGGAGAGTAGGGGTCTGGGTGAGGAGAGCCCCTTCATATCCTGATGACGACCGCACAGGTCCATAATCACTAGTGATCCTACAAACATACTGTAGTTAATGTAGTTATAGTATTTCACTCTTTTCTCCCAGAGTCGATTGTTATCTAAACCAGTAAATACATCACTCACCTAAGAGCACATACTTCAATTGACTGTGTCATTATGTACTGTAGCAGCCTGTGCAGCATCACAGCTGCTTATCAAGAGAATATACTTACTTGTTTCTTAGATTTCTATCCCACCTTTCCTTCAGGAGCTCAAGATGGCTTGCAAAGGGATCTCTTTTCATTTTATCCTACATTCATTCCCTGGGAGATGAGTGGGATGAGGGAGAGCAGCTGGCTCAAGGTTATCCAGCAAGTTTCATGGACTTGAACTTGGGTCTTCCCAGCCCTAATGTAATACCTTAACCACTACAACACACTGGCAAATTGGAAAATCTAGTGTAACATGAGAATTAAATCCACTTTTCTTGTGGATCAAAGTAAATGTGACCATGCTGATATCAGCATTCTGGCAATATGATCCCACTGACCCTGTCTTTCATCTTCAGCACTTGCTTTGAAGTACAACAAGTGCTAGAATCATGCTGTAAGAATGAGAGAGTGGGGGAATTTTACATTCCCTTTCACATTTGCATTCTATGCATACAAATACGATAATTTCACATTTGAAAAAATGTCAAATATAGTTTACTCATTGATATGAAAATTTCATGAACTCTACTTTCCCCAGTACTACATATTCAACGAACCTAATTACTGCAGCTATTTACATTCATAAGACTTTCTCTGCATCCCAAAAGGACAGAAATGTTTTCCCCCAAATGAAAATGTTGATTCTTTTTAAAAAGCCAGTGTTTTTGATCTCCTAAAAATGGGCTTATCTCATATATTGTCATCTCAAATATGCAGATCCTTTTGTTGCAAAACAATGCTGATGTGTTCATTCAATGTGGTGAGTGGGATTGACTTCTCTGCTGTGGAATCAGTTCAATAAACCTGATTTGTAGATATGGAAACAAGGTTCTATACCAAGATACCCTCCTTTCCCTGATATGAATGGGGAAAAAAGTTAAAAACAAACTGATAAGTAGCTGTAAATTAATTACTTTCAGCACCATGTATGGTATTTAGTGCCATCCGGACACCACCAAATAGATTAACTCTATTAGAAGTGAAAGCTCAAAGTTATTTATGTACTTTTTTCCTATAGAGGCAACCAACAGTATCACAGCTACTCTGGTGATTTGCTGGGGCCAATGAATAGGCCACCAGTGATTTCTAAGGTTACGTATTCTTCATTTTTTGTTATATAGCCTGGATTAATATTATCTGGTCCCACCTTTAATATTTAGGCACGTATCTTTCCTATGTGAAATACACCCTCTCCCATTTAATGCAACTTTACGCAGAACTTATTTTTCAGGCCTTGGTTTTGTGACACCAGGGAAAAACAGGGTGCAATTAAAATGGGAAGATGAAGAAGGCAATATTAAACCACTTCCTTATAATTGCCAAGGGTCATGAGAGTTGAGCTTAACTCAGAGGAGACTTTAACCATACAGTTCATATACAACAATATTTGATTACTTTAGCTATTATTTGATAGCAGTGATGTGCCAGGATGTATCAAAGGGGTTCTACAGTATGTGCAGGAGACTCTTCGCACATAGACCCGTTAATTGAGATGGTCCTGTACATTTGTCACAGAATGACTTCTTACACTGTGAGATACTGTAAGTTCAGTCTTGGATCAGGCAGGGGCTGTAAGAGTCACCATCACTATGTTGACAGAGATTATATAATAGAAAACATATGGATGTTCTATGCAGGTTTGAAAATGAAAATTGGTAGAGATGGCCAAGTAGAGATCTGTAGAGATGCCTTTCAAGATATGCTTGTTGGATATCACTAATACTTTGAGCAAACTGGGATTGACTGTCTCTCCCGTCATAAGGTTTCTTGAATCTGATAACTGCCCTTCATTTGACAGTTAACATGCAATAGTTATGAGTATTAGGAGCTGTAAACAATTCTGAAATCAAAATGATAGAGATAAGCCACTGGTTTGGGGTAAGGTAACTGTTGAATTGCTGTGGTTTTATTTGACACATGAGCTCTGCAGGTAAGGTCTATCAGGAATTCCTTGCAAGAAAATGTGCTTTTAGAAGTAAGGCTCAATAGTGATCAAATGGCTGGAGTTCCACAGGATATGAATCTCAAGAGATGAGATACCTGTATGGGCATTATGTATGTCTTAAGCATGAATGATTCAATATTAAGTATACAATTTTTATAATTTCCCCCCAATAGGAATCTTTGAAATAGATGCTTCCAGGTGAAGGTTTCATAAGAGAGAAATCCCCCCTGAGCAGTGTTTCAGACTGGGAGGGGGGTCATTTGTAAATCTCACTGGCACACCTCTTCTTCCAAGGATTCTCCAGTAAAAGACAAGCACAATAGACGGCACATTCTGAAACATCCTAGTCTGTCTAGGTGAGGAATTCTTAGCCCTTCTACCAAGGACTTCTCCCTTCAGCACAACTCTAGGAAAATGTAAAGGAAGGCGTTTGAACATTCTATCCTAAATCTAGAACTACAGAACTTAATAAACCTAGTGTCAATCTTGAAATACCATAGATAGCTGTAGGACAGCGCAGTCCTGCACACAGGGAAGGTTTAATGAGAAATTTCTTATTAAACCATTGAAGCCAAATCACTAAAGGAAAAGGGGAATACAAGGAAAACAAAGTAAAGCAAATAAAATAAAATAAACATTGTCAGACTGGTTACATTAGTTGCTACCTCCTTGAATAAGATCTTGGGATTCAGCATATATTTAGAATTCAATATAGAGGGTTGGAGAACGATTATCTAGTTCTCCAGTTTGGATGTGGCTAGGCAGGCCATTCTAACTCCTTTTTCTTCCTTTCTTCTTTTTTAGAGTACTACCCTCAGTTTCACAAAATGTGGAAGATAACTGAAATATAATGTGTTTGGGAAGATTGTCTGCTGCTTTGCCCAGACAGGCAAAATGTTCCATTTCTGGTGTCCTGGGTGTAGATGGCACATCAGAAAATTAAGGAGAGGCTGAACCTATTTCATAACAACCTTTGGTTGAATGCTAAAAGTGCTGACATGTTTTCACCAATTGTGCCATTGTATGAAAAGTATTGTATTGGAGAGGCTTTTTTAGAAAACAGAAGATGAATTCTGTCTGTTCAGGCCTCTCAGCATGGAAACAACCTATCATGTGCTTTAGGATATACTGTTGTGGCATTCAAAAGCTTGGGGTTTCTCACATATGGTTAATTTTCTCTCTCTCTCGCTGTGACTGAAGGAAAACTTCATAATATTAATTTTTCCATCATTTCAAAGAATGACTAAAATGGACCCAGGACAATAGACTAGAAGCTTTTAAGAACATTGATCTGCAGATGAATAACAGCAGGCCAAGAATTACAGTCTACTGGAGTTTCCCCTTCCAGTTCAGCAGTGCTGCTGTGAGAAGGTTGATCTAATATTTTTTGTTCACTTATGTAACTTAGAAATAAAAAAAGGAAGATGGTACTTGAGATGGCTGTGATTTGGAAAGATTGATAATATTAAGAACATTCATTTCCCCCTGTTATCCACTAGCTTTTATTTGCTGTTTCACTGTTACATAGCTGAAGATCCTGCCTTACTGAAAATACATCTACAGTTTTAAAGAAATGGTCAAGCAATTACTTTGTTTCGCCATGGACTTTGTGCAGGAAAAGATATGGATGGTAGACATAAGGATGGGCTAATGAATGGAAAGTCTCAAGCTTCTTTGCCTTCATTCTTCCTGCTTCCATCTTGCAATGAGAATTCTGAATCAGAAGACAAATCTGAATAGCAGCTCTAACATCTCAGTTATATAAAAATTTGCTTAGATGCAACATTTAAAATTTTTTATTTCACCTATAGTTTTAATCAGTTCTAAATATATGATATCAACCATAAGCTGGCTTAATGGAAGAGGGGGTCTCCCACTTATGAACCCAATCAACAGTTAGCAAGAGCAAATCTCTAGACAAGACAGATTCACAATGAAGCACAGGTGAATGCAGACTATCTGAGCTCTCTGTTACCTTTAAAAGAGCAAGGTAAGAGAGTATTGGAAGATGGTGGCCAACCAACTCCTCTTTTCTGCATTAGTATGATTCAGGAGATATTTGTGGTATAAGGAAGGCCACTTCACTTTCATTTATCTCCCATATCGCATGGGAGAAGAGAGGCAGTCATGTCTGTTTAAATATCCTGCAAGCTTTGGCACAAAGATGAAAGTCTGAATAGCATCCATGCTATTTTTGTAGGAATTCTGGGATGGTAGTACCAGAACTCCACGCAGCTTCTTATTAGTATATAGCAGAGTAGAAGCGTTCCCATAAACTTGCACAAGGCTTAATCAGTTCAAAACACAAAATAAACACACTTAATGTTACAGTTAATGTAAAGTTACATAAAAAAAGAGTTTACAATTTTATTGTAACTCACAGTTCCTTAGTAGAAATGGTCCATGTGGGTGAGCAATTGGGTCTGACGTGACCCACATGCTTCCTTAATGTGGCCCACCTGGATGGAAGTATGAGCAAAGTGGGAGCCATAGCTGGCCCATCCTCCTTGGTAGGAGATTCGAGCAGAAAGAAGGGGAAAGAGAAGGGAACAGGAAACTTGGATTCAGCCCCTCCCACACAAAGCAAGTAAGATTAGGTTACAGCAGAGGCTGCCTCCTCCTTCAAGTTTGTGTGAGACGTGCTTGGTTGAAACCCGAAATCTCTAACAATTTTAAAGCATGGTATTTGCCTCTTGAAACAAATCCATTGTGTTATCATTGCAGAGAGACAGATGGGGTTCTTGATGGGTGTTTGTAACTGCAGTAAAAATGGAGTAGAGTACTTATCAAGCTTCTTAGAAGAGAAAGGGTAACAATATGTACTTCCTTATCAGAAGCCTTGATTATTAATTTGTTGATTGTGCAAATAATCTATTCAGTAATATGCTCTAAACCAGGATTATCTAGAGCAGTGCTTTCCAAAGTGCTGGACACACCAATGGTGGCAGCGGCTGCGGCGCGTGCAGGGGGTGCGTGCACGGCGGCGCGGGGGGCGTGCAGCGGTGTGCACGGCAGCGGCAGCAGCGGCGGCCTCACTAAAACGCGGAAGCGCTGATAGCGCGCCACTGCCACCGCTGCCGCCGCTGCCGTGCACACTGCCGCCGCCGCTTCACGACACACTAAACTGTGTGTTGTGACACACTAAAGTGTTGCGACACACAGTTTGGAAAGCTATGATCTAGAGGCTTTTCAGTCAGGATATAGGCTGGGCTATAGCATCGAGACAGCATTGGTTGCACTTGTGGATGAGGCTTGGGATGGGGGTGGTGTGTCCGTCCCGGCCCTTCTGGATCTCTCAGCGGCTTTCAGTACCATCAACCATGGTATCTTGCTGGACTGGCTCCAGGGACTGGAAGTGGGAGGCACTGTTTTTCAGTGGTTCTCCTCCTTACTCCATACCAGTCAATGCTGGTGGGGGAGGAGAGGTCCAGCCCTAGGCCCGTTATGTGGGGTGTCTCAGGTTTCAGGTCTCTCTCTCCTCCTATTTAAGACCTATATGAAGCTGCTGGGAGAGGTCATTTGGTGGCATGGGGTTTGGTATTTATTTATTTATTTATTGGATTTATATTACCGCCCATCTTCTCCGCAAGGAGAACTCTGGGCGGTTCACAACCACACCAACATTAAAATACAAAACCGGTCCTAATACAAATACACAAAATATAAAATATCATTAAAATTCTTAGACAATATAAATGGAATAATATGGAATAAAATCAAGATGGCTACAGTTCTTCTCAAACTCTGAGCGTAAGGGCCGCTCTCCATTCGTGCTAGGGTGCTAGCCATCCCCAAAAATGACTATTTCCCCTCCCGTCCCAGGCTTGGTGGCAAAACCAGGTTTTCAGTTTTTTTCTGAAGTCCAGGAGTGAGGGGGCCTCACTCAATATGCTGATGATACCCAATTATACATCTCTACCCCACGATGCTGTTCAGATGCTGGCTTAGTGCCTGGAGGCTGCAAGGGCCCAGATAGGGAGAAACTGGCTGCAACTCAATCCTAGCAAGATGAAGTGGTTGTGGGTCTTTGGCCCCTGGGGTCAGGAGAGTTGACACCTCTGACTCTGTATGGGGTAACACCCCCCCAGAAAGATCTGGTGCGCTATTTGGGGCTCCTCCTGGACTTGGGGCTCCTGCTGGAAGATCAGATGACAGCCATGGCCAGGGGGGCTTTTGCACAAATTAATCTTGTGTGCCAGTTGTGCTCATTCCTGGCCTGGGAGGCCTTGCTCACAGTCACTCATGCCTTAGTCACCTCCCATTTAGATTACAGATAGTCCTTGGTTAACAACCACTCGTCCAGAAACCGTTCAAATTTACAATGGCGCTGAATGAGTGGTGGTTACAACTGGTCCTTGAAGTTCTGACTGTCCCAGCATCCCCATGATTATGATCTGGATGCTTGGCAACTGGCTCGCACTTAGGACAGTTGCAGCGTCCTGCAGTCACATAATCATGATTTGCGACTTTCCCTGCTGGCTTCCCACAAGCAAAGTCAATGGGGAAGCCGGCAGGGACGGTCGCAAGTCGCTTGAGTAAGTCTCCCACACCTGTGCCCCCTCCCACAGCCCTTCTGCGTTTGCACCATGCCTCCCCAGCCACTTGCACACCATCCCTGGCCACTCATGCATCCTCCACCCCACCTCCCCCACCTGGCAGCAGCCACCCCAAGCTCCACTGCGCTCACGCCATGCCTCCTGCAACTCACGCACCTCGCACACCCTCCCCAAGCCCTGCTGCACTCACACTGCGACTCCCCCACCACTCGCGCACCCTCATGCACCTTCCCCACCTGGAAGCAGCCACCCGAAGCCCTGCCATGCTCGTGCCCTGTCTTCCCCAACACTTGTGCACCCTCGCACACCCAGCAGCAGCCACCCCAAGCCCGACTGCACTTGTGCCGTCACCTGTGCACCCCCTCGCTCCCTCTCCCACCCAGCAGCAGCCACTTATCTGCCTGCCTGCCTGCCTGCCTGCCTGCTGCCTAGGACTTGCAACTTCCTGCTGGCTCCCCCACTGACTTTGGTTGTTGGAAGCTGGCAGGAAGTTGTGAGGAGGTGCTCGCTTGATGACTTGCTATTTTCACTCATCCGCAGCAATGGGGACTACAGGGATTGCTGTGGCTAAGTGATGCAGTCACATGACGTTGCACTTTACGGCCGCATCCCTTTGTGATGGAAATTCCAGTCCCTATTGCCATTGTAACTCGAGGACTACCTGTATTGCAATGCCCTTGAAGACTATCCAGAAGCTGTAATTGGTCCAGAATGCAGCAGCACGTGCAGTTTTGGGTGCCCCGCGTTTCACCTGAGTAACACCACTGCTGTGTAAACTGCACTGGCTCCCAGTTGCTTTCTGAGTGCAAACCGCCCAGAGTCCCCTTTGGGGGAGATGGTGCGGTGATAGAAGTTGAAAAATAAATAAATAAAAATAAAATTCAAAGTGCTGTTATCATCCTTAAAGCCCATCCTTACATAGCACAGGACCAAGTTATTTGCAGGACCGCCTATCCCTGAGGGCATTTGCCTCTCCTACTAGGTTAGATAGGGTGGGTGTGCTCCAGGTCTCCTCCCTTAAATGTTGCCACCTGATTGGGCCTTAGAGGCACACCTTCTCTGTAGCTGCCCTAGCCCTTTGGAATAGCCTCCCACCTGAGATCTGAGGGATCCCTACCCTTTTAGCCTCCTGGATGGCCGTGAAGACCTGGCTCTTCCCCCAAGCATTGAACTTTAACTGCCCAGAGTCCCTCGTTGGGGGAGATGGGCGGTCATATAAATTTAAACAAACAAACAAACAAACAAACAAACAAACTTTGGGGTTGAACTGGGAGGCTGTTTGGTCTGTTGCCTGGGGGTGGGGGTGGGGTGGAAGGGTACTTCTATTTTTAACTTTGTTTTTATGGATTGTTGTTATTATTATATGGGATAGGCGGCCATATAAGTCCTGTAAATAAGTAAACCAAGGTTGGGCAGGTTTGTAATGGATTGGCAAAGGTTTTTTGACACACAGGTATTTAACAATAACAGTGGTAAAATTAACTCTTCTCTGTCCTAAACTACATATTTGAAATGAAGAAAGCTTGGGTTTCTAGGATTGGATTTTTCAGTGGGAGGATTATGAGCTCAGTTTTTGATACTGGGCTCAGGTTAAAAAAAAATCTCTGGGCTCAGAAATCTTTAATTTTTTCAATGAAGGTGCATCAGATTCTGCTTGATGGAGCTTGGGGCTCTACCAAAAAAAAATCCCTCAGAGTTGGAGTCTGCCCAGCCATTCTCTAAGTTCTGCAGAGGGAGGGCCTTCCTTCATTTCTGGGGTGAAATGCTCCTTGTCCAGCCTTTGACTTGATTGCCCTACAAGATAATGGGTTAGAGATGCTAACAAATTTTGAGCCCGTAGAGGCTATCCTCAGACATGTCAAAATAAAGGTGAGAATACTACTTTAACACCAGTAGACCTAAGGATGATTTAGTGCCATGATTTGGTGCAAAGGAGAATTCCAGTGTGATATAGCTCCATGCTGTCTTCAGAATTCTTGATAAGGAGTGAAATATTGTGTTGGAGGGTTACTCAGCTTTCAATTCTCCACTGACATTAGGGGATGGGGGTTAGGGAAATGTGAAGAAAGAGGTGAGGCCAGCTTTCTTCTCACTGCATCCTATGTCAGGATAACTTCTTCCTCCATTGTTTTAGTCTATTGAAGTGAATGGCCTAATAAACATGAGTTTGTGGAGAAACCCAAAATAATGAAGTAACTTTTAGGATTGTATTTAACTGGTTAGTTTTGCTGTTCTGAATGAAAACCCATCTGACCTTTTCAAAGCATTTACTGGAAGAGCCTCCCTTCACGTTTGGGATCTAAGCAACTGTACCCTCTAATATGCCCTGGTTCAGCTGTACTGAAGTTGTAGTTTATTGGAGATTGGGATTTTGAGTGCCTAAATATTGGCCTAAACCTCTTATTCCCTCTGCCAAAGGGATATGCTGTACTCATGGTAGACAGGGTTAATTATACTGTATATTCTAGCTGAAAATCAATTAATAGTGATTTAATATCCATATTCAGCAATCATCCTAGTTTCAAACTTTTTTAAAAGGTAAAATTGCACCTGTGCTCTTTTTAAAAAGAAGATTCTTCTGTTTATTTTTTCCCCCAAACCAAACTGCCTTTTCTATTATGGAAACAAATTCTGACTAGCTATTACATTTGACAAAAATGGCCTTTGTGAAGGCACAATATGTTGTCATTGAAAATGTGCAAATGCAGCACTCCCATTGACCAGCTATAGCATAATGATTCCGACACAAAGGATGAAACGCTGCGTTTGAGCCATTCAGGCATGCAATCGTCATTGATATCAATGGGAAATTGGCATACGGACTGAAAATAGTTATAAGGTCACACAGATGTGTACGGTTTAGAGAGGCTTACAGCATGGAATTAGGCTTTATTTTTGGCTGCTAGGTTTTATGCCATCTTGCAGAAATGTATTTCTTCCTCCGAGCTCTGGCAATTGCTTCTGTAAGATGATGCAACAGTTTAGGGATGGAAACAGTGGAGTTTCTAACATTCATAACACAGAGAGAGTTTTGAAGCCCTATCCTGCAAAATGAAGTCAACTGCTCTTTCCCAAATAGGAACTGCTACTGTACGGCCTTAACTAAGCCGCTCAGGGGATCACCCCAGCAAACAGTGCCTTGTATCTATGGACTGTGCCCATGAATTGGCCCATATCTGCTCTGCTATTATAAGGGACCTCTAAAGGCTGCAGTGTGAATTTAACAAATGCCCTGGTTTCACTGAGATGGTTTCACCAGATGCTGCTTGTAAATATTTCAAACTACTGTGGATCTATGATCTGAATTATTTTTGTACATCAGCAGTCAATATATTGATAGCAAATGATACTACTCACTGGGTGACTGTAAGTGGAGTAATAATTTTTAAAAAATGCTTCCACAAGATGTCTGGCAATAGGACAGTAAACAGAAAATTACGGGCACTTCCACATGACCTGTTTTCATTCCCCAATCCCTCAAAAGCAGCTCGAAGTTGCCCATAGTTATCTTCTTTGCTGCCAGTCTCAAAACACTGAAAATATCTTATGAGGTTCCTCCAGGTGATCGAAAGGTAAGTGCAAAGTAAAAATAAAATGTCATTCAATCAATATTTATCCCCCACTTGTGCTTTTAGTTCATGTTGTGTGCATTTGTCTGGTGAGGGGGAGCTGCAAAGCCGCCAAGATGCTATACTTTAAAAGATTTCTGAAATAATGGTATGATGGTTGAATCTTTATAGGGAGGGGAGAGAGGCTGACTTGAGCCTAGTAGCCAGATTGTGGGGTGGGGCAAGATTCCTGCCAATGGGAGAATGCTCACTTACAAACTCTGCAGTGTTTCTGCACTTGGATACCATACAGCTGAACCCAAAATAAATAGGGTCTGCTGATGAACACAACAGTAGTGTGGACCCATTCAGGTGGACAGCTGATTTTGGAGCTGTGCAAAAACCTTGTGTTGAAGTATCTTATCTTAGTCTTAGCAAGCTGTTTCCCAGTCTTGTGGCTTCTGTGAACAAACTAACAGGATTAATATACTGTAGAAAAACATGACTATTCTTCTGGCCCACCAAATAGTGAGAGTTGTTCTAGAACCCTCAACAGGATCACATTTACAACACATTTATACTGGTTTCAATTGTCTTGGTTTCCTTCAAAGAACTATAGTTTGATTAGCATGTATAAATAGAGATGGAAATGATGAGATCCACTCAAGATAAAGGAGCAGGCTTTATATTTTTAAGATGCTAAATATAATCTATCTTTCCCCCCGTTTTATCTGCTGATCATAGTCATTTTGTCTCATATCAATCTGGTGAGAGATTTGGTTGAATTTTTCAACTAGGATGACTATTTATTTATTTATTTATTTATTGGACTTTTATCACCGCGCCATCTCCCCCAAAGGGGACTCTGGGCGGTTTACAAACATAAAAGATTAAAATTATACTATAAAAATATAAAAATACAATATATAATTACTTATCATTATAAGTTAAATAGAAAATCCAAGAGGGCATGACAATTTGGATGACAAAATTAGGATGACAATTTGCCTTCTCCTTGACAGACAATGCTTTTCTCTCATTTCCCCAATGTCTACGTTCTTCTCTCTTTTCCTTCTCCCCTCTCCTCCTTTCCAAGCCAAGTTTTTGTCTAACTCCCCTCCCATCTTCTTTCCATCCCCCTAGCAGAAGTCTCCTTGGATCAGTTACTGGGATTTTTCTAGTGTTCTACATATCATACCCTTGAAGACTTGTTCCTTCTGTCCATTATTCATTCTATGCCACATTCAGGCGTGTTCTATGCTGCAATGCATTGCTAACTGGACCAGGTTGCCATCCATTACTAATAAAAGTCAAACAATGTGCCAACAGTTCTTGTAAAGTTCATTCCTATTTGGAGAGCACATTTGCTTAGTTATGTAGATAATTTGGTCCAGCATCCCCCCACGCCTGCTACACTGTCTAGGAACCAGGCCTAGTGACTACTTGCAAATGAATGGGGAAGGCAGCTCCCATTCAGCTCCCTTTCATTTCTTCATCATCCCCCAGGTGGGAAGATTTGCCAGATGTTCTGTAATCAGTATTGTTAATAAATGTCAGGTAGTTCAGCTCCATAGAATTTCACTGAATGGAAACCTTGTATTGAATGAAATATTGCAAGATCTACAGTATATAGTTCATTATTTTAAAAGTTTTGATCTGGCAGCAGTCCTAGCCAAAGAACCATTATATTACCTCCAAAAAAGAGTGGAGCCCAAAGTTTGCTTTAAAATGGAAAATTGACTGGAGGATCATTATCTCTGGCTGGGACAGAGGTTTGGGTGTTAGATTGAGATACAGTATATATATATATATTTAATGGAAGTAGTACTGACTGCAGGGAAACCTTACTATATTTTTATATTAAAAGTATTATAATACTATTGAACCATTGCAATGCTGAGAAATGAAGGTGAAAAGGCTATGGCTTCTAAGGACTTTTTTATAAAGCTTTATTAAATTTTTCAACATATACATAAAATACATAGAAACTAAAAATAATGAAACAAAGAATACTACAAGAAAAAAGAAAACTAAAAAAGTGTGAAAATACAGAAAAGACTATTAGATGGTGGCTTCCAACTTTCTACAACAAAGATATATATAACTCATAATCAATCACTTACTCTAATTTAAACTAAGATAAACATTATTTCTATACAGCATTTCCATCTCTATATGACATTCTCCTCTAAAACAAACTCCCTCCCTCTTAAAAAAAATAAAAAACTTTATCTAACATAATTATTCGCCTAATAAGCAAATACTCAAATATTATCCTACTTCACTAAAATTTTACTCCTCTCTGACTACTAAAATAAAAAAAAATAATTATCTACACTTGGTTAATGTCCTTTTACACAAGGTAAAATCATTATTCCCAAAACAAAAACATCAGTCTAAATCTTTAAGAGACCATCCTGATAAACACACTTAAACAATTATCCGACTTCAAAATAGACTAAGGCATTTACGTATCTCAGTATTACACACAAAGTTTTCCCCTTACAAGCCTCAAATTCAGCAGCCAGCCTTGATTATTGGTCTTGATTTTCCAGGAACACAGCCAATCGTATCTCTCCCTTTGTGCCCGAAACTCTTCTTTCTTCAGAATCAAACTTAACTCTCCATAGTCCAATTTTTCTCCCTTCATTTTTTGACTTGGAAACGTTAATCCTCATTTTCTTCTTTAAAGAAGGAGCACTACTCTCAAAGTAGTTTTCACTCTTGTCTTCTTTTTCAAGTTGTTGGTAGGCTTTAGACTCCACAAGTTCTAAGAGATAATCCAGGGCTTAGGTAATGACAAGATAGAGTTCTTTAAAGATCACTTTCATTTCTTCCATGTCTCTAAGGCATCTAAGGACTTTTGAGAATATTGCAGATAGTTTTAGTTCTGTATTGATAGAGTTTTAAAAAAATTAATTTCCACATGCTTATGACAAAAACCAAAACACTGATTTGGAAGTAAACTCCATTAATTTCAGTTGGATCTCTCTGAGATAAGTATGAATAGACTAGGATTGTGGTTTTGCTCACTTATCATTTAATAAGAAGACCATAACAATGCTGTTGTTGGAGAGCAAACATAACTCGAGCTGTTCAGGTAAGTTGGATTGGGTCCACTGTTATTTGCTTCCCAATTTCCTCAATGGTAAGAAAACACAAGAGAAAGCAGTGCTACAGACTGCTGAAGACTAATGGGATTTTGTGGTATTTACAAACATACAAAGAGAACATTTTTTGTTGTTGTTGTTCAGTCGTTTAGTTGTGTCCGACTCTTCATGACCTCATGGACCATAGCACGCCAAGCCTTCCTGTCCTCCACTGTCACCCGGAGTTTACTCAAATTCATGTTCGTTACATAGGTGATGCTATCTAACCATCTCATCCTCTGCCGTCCCCTTCTCCTTTTGCCTTCAGTCTTTCCCAGCATCAGGGTCTTTTCCAGTGAGTCCTCTCTTCGCATTAGGTGGCCAAAGTATTTGAGCTTCAGCTTCAGCATCTGTCCTTCCAATGAGCAGTCAGGGTTGATTTCCTTTAGGATTGACTGATTTGACCTCCTTGCAGTCCAAGGGACTCTTAAGAGTCTTCTCCAACACCACAGTTCAAAAGCATCAATTCTTCGGCGCTCAGCCTTCCTTATGGTCCAACTCTCACAGCCATACATTACTACTGGGAAAACCATAGCTTTAACTATACGGACCTTTGTCGGCAAGGTGATGTCTCTGCTTTTTAATATGCTGTCTAGGTTTGCCATAGCTTTCCTCCCAAGGAGCAAGCGTCTTTTAATTTCATGGCTGCAGTCACCGTCTGCGGTGATCTTGGAGCCCAAGAAAATAAAATCTGTCACTGCTTCCATTTCTTCCCCTTCTATTTGCCAGGAAGTGATGGGACCAGATGCCATGATCTGAGTTTTTTTAATGTTGAGTTTCAAGCCAGCTTTTGCACTCTCCTCTTTCACCCTCATCAAGAGGCTCTTTAGTTCCTCTTCACTTTCTGCCATTAGGGTGGTATCGTCTGCATATCTGAGGTTGTTGATATTTCTCCCAGCAATCTTAACTCCGGCTTGTGATTCATCCAGCCCGGCATTTCTCATGATGTTCTCTGCATATAAGTTGAATAAGCAGGGTGATAATATACAGCCTTGTCATACTCATTTCCCAATTTTGAACCAGTCGGTTGTTCCATGTCCGGTTCTAACTGTTGCTTCTTGACCCACATACAGGTTTATCAGGAGACAGGTAAGGTGGTCTGGTACTCCCATCTCTTTAAGAATTTGCCACAGTTTGTTGTGATCCACACAATCAAAGGCTTTAGCGTAGTCAATGAAGCAGATGTTTTTCTGGAACTCTCTTGCTTTTTCCATGATCCAGCGAATGTTGGCAATCTGATCTCTAGTTCCTCTGCCTCTTCAAAACCCAGCTTGCACTTCTGGTAGTTCTTGGTTCACATACTGCTGAAGCCTAGATTGTAGGATTTTGAGCATAACCTTGCTAGCATGTGAAATGAGCGCAATTGTACGGTAGTTTGAACATTCTTTGGCATTGCCCTTCTTTGGAATTGGAACGTAAACTGACCTTTTCCAATCCTGTGGCCACTGTTGAGTTTTCCAAATTTGTTGGCATATTGAATGCAGAACTTTAACAGCATCATCTTTTAGGATTTTAAATAGCTCAGCTGGGATACTGTCTTGTCCACTAGCTTTGTTGTTAGTAATGCTTCCTAAGGCCCACTTGACTTCAATCTCTAGGATGTCCGGCTCAAGGTCAGTGACCACACCATCGTATTTATCAGGGATATTAAGATCTTTCTTGTATAGGTATGTTAAGAGAACATACATGGAAGGAAACAGAGTGTTTGGCAAGGCAGCAGATCTGATACCAGATCTGATACCTTTTATCAGATCCCCCAAGAGATCTGCACCACCTATGTGCATTACATTTCCACAAGCGGAGCTCCCTCTGTTCCTCTTCCAGCTGCAAGCAGATGTTTGTCTCTCACACATGTTCTCATTCATACTAGATATCTACATAGGCTATGGCAAAATAAACTCTATAATAGTAAAACAGTTGTTTATAGCCTTAGTAAGAAGAGAGGAAAGGGCATTTCTTGGATGAGTCCTAGCCATTGCCCAGAAATAGGCAGCCATGGCCTCTATTCAACCCCAGATATTTTTGTGTAACTGTAAAACTTGGTAGGGTATGCATCTGAAGGCTCTTTGCTTTCTCAGCTCTACTGCAGTGGGGCACAGAGGGTAACCTATGGTGGCCTATGATTCCAAGATCAAGGCTGAATTTCAACACAAAACTTGCATTGTGGCCTAGGAAGTCATTGACTAACAGGTCAACGTTTCATATGAGCAGTGTTTGGGAGGAAGCTGACAGGTGGGAAGCAGAACAGAGAGAAGAGAGAAGGTTGTTTTGTTAACCATCTGCAGGTAAATGTAACAAAAAGCCCGAGAAAAGGGTGACTATCAGCTGTGACATGTAAAGGGGAGAGAAGGAAATGCAGGGTTTAAAATCTTAGGTTACACCTGTAGAAAGAGCTAGATCCTAGGATTCTGTAAAGCAGAGCTTTCCAAACTGTGTGTTGGGACACGTTGGGTCCGCGCAGGTCCTAGTGCCTGCCTTGTGCCCTGCTGTCAGAGTGTGTCGTGAAATGATGCATGTCTAAAAAGTGTGTCACCAACATGAAAAGTTTGGAAAGCTCTGCTGTAAAGGTTGATCTTCATTGTGAGGGCTAATTGTATCAGCATGAAGCTATTCTCTCCATGCCTCATCTTAGTTGCCATGAAAGCTCTAAGTGTGAGCTGAAACTCTTAAAGAGTGATTTATTGCAGTGAAAGTACAGCAGCTGCTCAAGGTTCAGTCCTGCACCCACCTATCTGGGAGTAAGTCCCACTGGACTTCCTTTAAAGTAGATGTGTATAATATTGCATGCTGTGTGCAGGACTGAGCCCTGAGAGCATTCTTAATCTTTCTTTTTCAAACAAGGCTTTCGGAAACTAACTATCGATTGATCATGTTGGGTAGGAGTTCAGTGAATTGGGGATGTGGAAGGCACCTGGTTGGAGAAGGGGAGCATAAATCATTTTTTTTTCATTAAAAATATGACTTACTTTTGCAAATATAATCTATTATATATTTCTAATTTTTTAAAAAATCTTTTTTTTGGTGCTAAACTAAGTTCCATTTTTGGAACCAGGATCCAAAGTAATAGAAAGGAGCCAGTTTGGTCTAGTGGTTAAGGCAAGGGGCTAGAAACCAGGAGACTGTGAGTTCTAGTCCCGCCTTAGGCATGAGATCCGCACATATAACACCTTTGCTCCGCGAGCTGCATTGGGTGCCGGTCTGCTTCCGGGTACAATTCAAGGTGTTGGTTATCACCTTTAAAGCCCTACATGGCATGGGACCAGAATACCTGAGGGACCGTCTTATCCCCATATTATCGACCCGCCCCACCCGATCGTTCAGAGAGGGCCTGCTACGAGCCCCATCAATGAAAGAATGTCATCTGATGGGGGCTAGGAGGCGGGCCTTCTCTGTAGCAGCACCCACACTATGGAACATCTTGCCCCCAGAGTTAAGACAGATTCCCTCCCTCCCGACCTTTAGAAAAGAACTGAAGACCTGGTTCTGCCGCCTGGCATGGGAGGGAGGAAACGATAGTTCCTCATGGGGGTGGTTAATCCCGTAATTTTATAATGCCCTTCTTTTATTAATACTATCTCCCACTTGGATTTTTATTTTATATTATATTAATTGTATAAATCGTTGGTTTATATATTTTATATTTTATGCTTTTATCTAATTTTATTTATTGTAAACCGCCCAGAGTTCCCCGTTGGGGGAGATGGACGGTTATGTAAATTAAATAAATAAATAAATAAATAAATGAATGAAAGCCGGCTGGGTGACCTTGGGCCAGTCCCTGTCTCTCTCAGCCCTAGGAAGGAGCCAATAGCAAACCAGGAGGCTGAGAGTTCTAGTCCCGCCTTAGGCACGAAAGCCGGCTGGGTGACTTTGGGCCAGTCACTCTCTCTCAGCCCAACTCACCTCACAGGGTTGTTGTTGTGGGGAAAATAGGAGGAGAAAGGAGTATTAGGTATGTTCGCCGCCTTGAGTTATTTATAAAAAATAATAAAGGCAGGAGAGAAATTAAATAAATAAATAAATAATGCTTGATATTACAAGTACTATAGTTATGGTCGCTGTTGTTGTTTTAAATGCACTCATGGCATTACCCTGGAATACACAGGACAGAGTGTTACAGTGTTACATGTTCTGAGGTACCAGGAATGTGTATGTGTACCTGTGTTATATATATTAGAAAACACTTATAAAGCTATTACTACTGCCTCCATTTGTTCATAGGGTATGTCATTATTCAAGAAATTTAAGCACTTTGATGATGGAAAATCACAGAGAAGAAAAAGAAACATGGATTTTGTCAGAAACAAGGGCTACATTTTTATTCAAGAGGTCCATAATGATGGCAAATGACAGGGACAGGCCTAGACAAAACAGAGATCCCTTAGAGGCCGCAGCATTCCCTGCGAATACAAACAGGAGACAGCAGCCATCACAAATCCATACAAACAGAAAAACAAAATTAAGCAGAGAAGAGTTGAATGAGAGAAGCTGAAGCAGAACTCTGAAACAAATCACCCGACCAACTGCGGAAGATTAATTTCAACAAATCTACTGCCAAATAAGTCAGGAGACCAGGCCCATCAATATTAATGAAGCTGAAATAGAACTCCAAATGGTTACTAGCACAAAGTGGAAAGAAGAGACATTTTCTTTTAAATAGATTGCAGATTGGATCACAAGACCATCAAGAAAATGAAAGGTCCTTGTGTGTATGTGTGCACGCATATGCAGACACACACTCATACACACATCATTTCATAGCTACAAGCAAGCTTATAAACAATTACAACATAAATCCTGGAGGTAAATGGGAGAAAAAATAATCACCGGTTTCCAGTCCAACCTCTTCCCACCCCAACTGCTGAAAACAAGATGGGAAGAGGCAGGGAGGTTATTATCTGCATATGTATGTGTTCAGATGGTTTTATTCCCGTTTGAACTATATGCTGCCTTTCTGCAAACAATACAACATTTTAAGGTGATCTTATATAGTTTTAGCACAGGGGTACACAACGTGTGGTTCAGTTCCATGGATTCGTTCGCCCCTCCCTTGTGAGTGTGGCTCCCAAAGCACTACTAAACTTGCCCCTGAATTGTAGATTTCAAAGTGAGAAAGAGGCTGTGGCACTGTGAAAATGCATGTGAAGTAAATGTAATAATTGCTTTAATCTAAAATCTAATTTAATTCAAATTTGAGTTTAAATTTCATTAAATCGATTTAAAAAAAATTGTCTTGGTCCCATCCACTCCTTTCTCAAGGCTCCAGCGACTTTTTGGCCTGCAGCAACACTGCTGCTCAAAGGCCACCTATGGTCCCAGATCCAATAAAAGATGTAGATCTCAGCATGAAGGAGGCTTTACTTTAATTCCTAAGATTTCACACTTGATCATGTTTTCTTGTGGTGACTTTAGTTGCTTTAATGGAGCGATAGCCAGTCTGGTGCATCCAGATATTTTGAACCATAGTTGCCATCAGCCCTAAATACCACAACTAATGTTGATGCTTAGAGTTGTCAATCCTCTATCTGGATCACACAGCTTTTCATAACTTTATACTAATGGTAGCATCCTAATTTATTGCCTAAGATAGTAGTACACTTACTTAGCATGCCCTGCCAGCCAGTGTCAGATACAAACCTCCAATCAACTGCACAGCTGGATGGAAGATTGCACAACAAAGTGGGGGAAAAATGATACGGCTAATGATCATGGATGCCCACCTCAGATTAAACAAATATCAACACACCATAGACAGCCTCAAGGAACAACTAGAACAGACTATGACCCCTGAACAAATCAACATGCTGACTACGACCATCGAGACCACATCACTGAGACAAGCAGAAAAAAGGAAAGCTAAACTCCAAACTAAACTACTTAAATTAAACCCCAGAAACAAAGAAGTACCGGAACCGGAATGGGTGGTCAACATGTCCAGCCGCCCATTATCCACTACAGAACACAGTATCTTGCAGAGAGGCCTCAATTACAACACAGAGGATGCAAATAAATTAGAATTCTTTGCAGCTTTAGAAGCAGCATTGAAAACTACAGGACTTACTACAGAAACCCAAGAGAATGTAAGATCATACCACAAACCAGAACGACATGGAAACAGAACCAACTGAAAGCAGAGGACAGAGCAGCCCTCAACAACCTAAAGATGGACCAAACTATCATCATCCTCCCAGCAGACAAAGGCTACACCACTGTCATTATGGACAGATCATAATATATACAAAAAGCCAAATATTTACTTGAGGACAAAGAAACCTACACCCCAGTAAACACCAATCCTATACAGAAACTGGACAACCAGATCAAAAGAATCCTCAACGACTTAACCAAGAAAGGTCAAATCACAAAAGAAGAACAGAGGTGGATGAAAAGTAGTGGACCCATCATCCCACGCTTCTACGGATGCCCCAAAACACATAAGCCCGACATACCACTCAATCCAATTGTATCATTACCAGGGACCCTCACATACAACATAGCTAAAGAACTTACAAGAAAACTTGGACATCTCACAGAGGAGAGCGAATACTCTATCAACTCCCCACTACAGTGCTTCCAGAAAATCAAAGACCTAAAAATAGATGAAGATGAAATCATGGTGTCATTTGATGTCACTGCACTCTTTAAATCCATAGACCAAGCACTAGCAATCGAATCCATGGCAGCAGTTCTACATAACACACCTGACCTAACTAGATACACCAAGATCAAAATACCCAGAATCATGGACCTTATCAACCTCTGCCTCACCACCTACTTTCAGTTTGATGGACAAATATACCAACAAATCAAAGGAACACCTATGGGATCACCACTCTCAGGACTCATAGCAGAGATACTGTAGTAATGCAACGTCTAGAAAGGATAGCACTCCCACACATACAACCCAAAGTATGGATCCGGTATGTAGATGACACCTTCGTCATAATAAAAAAGGATCAACTGGAGGAAACATATGAAACCATCAACAACATCTTCAAAGGAATAAAATTCACAAGGGAAGAAGAAAACAACAACACACTACCCTTCTTGGACATCCTCATCAGTAGAGGAAAGGATGGCATTCTAGAAACAGAAGTCTACCGGAAATCTACCCACACTAACCAAGTGCTCCACTACCAAAGCAATAACCCAACCTCCCACAAGAGGAGCTGTGTAAGAACACTATTCAGATGAGCATAAACGCACTGCAGCAACCCAGAACACCAGAAAAAGGAAACAGACCACTTCTATAGCATATTCCAGCAAAATGGATACCCACGCAACTTTATCAAAAAGTGCCTGACCACTCAACCCACCACAGCGAAACCAACAGAAGCTATGAAAAGGATTACACTGCCATACATCAGAAACATCTCAGAAACTACTAATAGACTGTTACAACCACACGGCATCACCGTAGCACACAAACCAACCAAAACCCTTCAGAACATCGTAAGTAAACCAAAAGACCCAGTAGCCCAAGAAGAAAAAACAGGAGTTATCTACAACATACAGTGTAAGGACTGTAACAGCCAATATGTAGGACAGACTGGCAGAAGACTAGCAGAACGCAGTCAGAAGACACAATGAAAACTCCTTAATCTCACAACACATGGACAGACTTAACCATACTTTCAACTGGGAAACTGTGAGCATCTTAAACCAAGCCAAATCCAAAAATGCTAGAGAATTCCTGGAAGCTTGGCACTCAGACAAAGCAGCCATCAACAGACACATAGATGTAAACAACATTTACATACCATTCATAAGAGACAATAGAAAAGCCAGAAGACCAGAACACCTCCTTGCCAGCAATCAACAACCAGATAGGCAAAGATTAACACCAAGATTAGCCCCAGAGGAGCAATCAAACAACACAATAGACCCTAATCAAGGAACTATTAACTCAGTCAATCAACCAAGCAGAAAACAACCCAATCAAGGAACTACCAAGGAGAATATAACACTCCCACCAACACAGGCAGGACAAGCCATGGTATATAAACAGAGAGCAAGTCCCACTCCCTTTTCACACTGAAGATGTTGCCTAGCCTGACAATGAAATGTCTGCAAGAAAACAACAAGGCTCAGAGAGCAAGGACTCCAGACTTACTTAGATACATTCTTGACTTGCCACTGCCCAGACCATAGATATGCCAATCATCATTAGGATGTGTCTGCCATCACTCAAAATGTCCAGATTAATTAGTGCTTCTTCTACAAAGAGGAACAATTTAATATTTCTTTTATAATCTGATTAAGAAAAGGTTTAAGTCAAAACTGAGAAACTTCCATAGGTTCCTTTACACTATTGTTCAGCAGCTACTTACTTCTTTGGATCCTTCCAGATGCAAATGGAATTTATGATACACTTAAACCGGAGTCCCAATTTTAGGCAACTATGAAACTCTGCATGAGAGAGCACCCGTCCAAAATGGTATTTTTGCAACACTGTCCAAGGTTCTGAAAGTAGATCTGCTTTTATCAGGCACCAATGAGCCTGTGCAAGCCCTTCACTTGGCATATTTTTTTAAAAGAGGGAAATTGCCATGCCACAAAGCAAAGAACAGCCTGTAGCATCATCTTTATTTATACTCCTTGGTGCATTATACAACATATCTAACATTCACTGCAAATCGTTCAGATTCTTAGTCAACAACATGGCATGGCCTGCATACAAAAGTACATACTGATTCATGTTTCCAAACTACACACCTCTAATATCACCACAAGCATTCTTTATATATTTATCCATAAATATATTAAACATCCAAAGGACAACATTCTTGTCTTACCCCCTGCCCAATGTTGACTCATTTCCTGAATGTTCCATTTCTTCTCACCTGAGCTTCATTTCCATTATCCACACTACTCTTATCATATTCAGCAATCAACCTTCAACTCCATCTTTGCTCAAAGCATTTCATAATCCAAGCCTATTCACCTTACCGTATGTTTTGCTAACTCAACAAACGTATGATAAACTTTCTCACATCCATACATTTTTTTGATGAGCTGCAGAAGAACAAAATTCTCATCTGCACACCCTCTGCCTGGCATATAGCTGAACCACACTTCTCAAATGTTGTTCATTTATTTTTTATTTTATTTTATTTTATTTTTATCCCGCCTTTATTATTTTTATAAATAAGGTGGCGAACATACCTAATACTCCTTCCTCCTCCTCTTTTCCCCACAACCACCATCTTGTGAGGTGAGTTGGGCTGAGAGTGTGTGACTGGCCCAAGGTCACCCAGCCGGCTTTCATGCCTAAGGCGGGACTAGAACTCTCAGTCTCCTGGTTTGCCATTGGCTCCTTCCTAGGGCTGAGAGAGAGTGACTGGCCCAAGGTCACCCAGCTGGCTTTCATGCCAAAGGCGGGACTAGAACTCTCAGTCTCCTGGTTTCTAGCCCACCACCTTAACCATTAGACCAAACTGGCTCTCATGCCTCTCATATCCTTTCAATTAGAATTCTGTCAAACACCTTTCCAGGAACACTTAACAAATTAATCCTCCTGTAATTTTTGCATTCACTCTTGCCAATGTTACCTTTGTACAGCAGAACAGTAATAGGATAGGCAAAGCAAACCTTGCTAGCTACCTCCTTCCAGAAGATGAGTCAAAGAACATGTGTTTGGTGCACGTGTGCTTGGTAAGAAAGGCAGAAGGAAGTGATATCAGATTAAGCAGTTGTTTTAGGCAAACAGCAGGCAGAGTGATAAACAAAGAGTAAATCCTTAACTCTTTCATTCTACTGCCCCTGGTCCAGGGTATTGAAGAATCAGCACCTCTGGATTTGCACCTGCAACGCATTTTACCCACTTCTAATCAATCTCTCTCTCTCTCCCCCCCCCTTCCCCAACAAAATCAGCAGCATTTTCTCTTCCTCTTTAATCTTAACCATTCCTTGCTCTCTTTGAATACATTATTTGAAACTATTTTTTTTTATTTCTGTACAAATTAAATTTTGCAGCAGTCATTATTCATGTCTGACTTTTTCTCATCCACAGTATTTTACTTCATCACTCCACCAAGCATTCTTTTTCATACTTCCTGTTCATGGAACTCTCCATACTTCTGGGACACACTGTAATTTAATTATGTTCATTCAGTTCCAAGCAGTTTCCATATCCTTTTTCTTTAAGATAATTTTCTATTCATTCTTTCGGGAGATTAATCTATCTTCTAATACTTTTTCATACAGGGCTCTTAATTTTTCTTCCTGCCTTTGTTCTACATTCATGCTCTTTCTTTCACTTCTGTTTTTCCATGTCCATTTTTGCCCAAGATCCATTCTTGACACTACAAAATTAAGGTCTGTTCCACATTCAGAACCTCTCATCATCCTTATATTCCTCACTAATTCTCTCAGTGTTTCATAATAAATTATCACATCAATTACGCTTTTGGATTCATTCCTTTTCCATGTGTACATATGAATAAACGTATAATGATTAAACCACATATTTGAAATTAACAGATCTTTTTCTAAGCAGATACTCTGAAGCAGTCACCATTCTTAATCATTATTGGATCCCTGAAGGTTCAATTACTTTTTGGTTACTGTCTTACCTCATTCTTATCCATTAATTTATGTCACCTAATGAGTTTTCCCCCTCCCAATTACATCCTCTCCTCCGCAACTCATCTCTGATTGTTTCATTATACTATTTACTGGCATGTAACATGCAAATATCACCATTTTATATATTCCTACTTTCACTAGCACCTACAAAAATCTAGGTGACATTCGCTTTTTGCATGTATTCATCAACTTCACTCCATAAGATCAGGTCACCTTCATTCAAATGTATTACATCCTTCCCCTTTCTATTAGTTTCACAGGTACATAAGACTCCCCCCCTTTCATTTCATTCATTGGCATGCTCTTCACCATTGACTCCTCTTGCAATCTTGCAAATACTATGATCGTCACCAGATGGGTTCATAAACATTGACCATCACAACCCATCCTGGGTTTGGTCAATTCACTTAATTATTTTAGTAAGATATAGGTTTAGACAAAATTACCAACTTGAGTTGCATACATGCATCATTTCCTATTAACAGTAAAAGCACTACCAGTTACTTTTGCACATTTTGGCCAGTATGCCACAACCACAACCAAAGCCCAGGTTTACCTCCAACATGTTCATGCTAATCTGTAGAAGCCAGAATCTCTAATCTAGAGACTACTTTGCAAGCCAACAAACTTGTCTGCATCCCACCAGCTAGGAGGCACAGTACCTATAGTACACTGACACACATGCTCAGAACACCTGAGTGTAAACTGCTTTGAGATGTTACGGGAAGTGTTCTATAAATATTTGATTAATAAAAATAATAAATAATACTATATAGCGTCCCCCTTGGGTCTTGGTTTGCAGTTTGTGAAAGTATTTGGAAATGATTAACATTTTCCCTTTTAAAACCACATTCACCATATCTATGAAAACACACTCTCCTAAATATGTATCCTATTTTGAATTTTTATATAAAGGAACAGCTGGAGTGAAATAATTGAGTATTTAGGTGGACTGAACGCAATGTCCGTCTTGCTAGAATACAACTTGTAGTTGTCCAGAGCTTAAAAACTCACCCAAAAAGATAGGACAAGATACATCTTGTCTTCCACAGAAGAGTAAAATGAATTTGGTCAAATAACTATTTTATGGAGGTGGTTAAATGCAGTCATCCTGATGAACATTGGTGACAAAATGGCTTAATTAGCTCCCCCAACTATCATTGGGGAGCTATGTCAATAGGTCATCAAGCCTTCAAAGAAGTTTGATGGTATCTGTAATTACACTATAGGACTCAAGAGGTGAAGGCATTGCACCTTTATTGCAGGGGAAGACAACAGATGTCTACTTGTGTGGATTCCAAAACCTTCTTTACACAGAAAGGAAGCTGTGGATGAGGATGAGGATGAGGATGAGGGAGGGAGGGAGAGTGTTCCTTAGCCACAGGATGGTTAACCTTCAGCCTTGTATAATTTGTATTGGCTTCTATCTAGTAAAGGGGAAAGTAACTTGGAAAAATGAAAGACAGAGCTTCCCATTTCTAACCCAATAGTAGTTTATTTGTGTATGAGAAGAAAAATCATGACCTGAAAGTACAACCATATTCATTTCCATGAGAAGTGACAACCTTTTCCCTGTCTGATGTCCTCTGAAGTGAGCAGGCTTGGGTTCCTGAGCTTTCTCGTGCTTATGTGCTGTTACTTCCACACAGTTTCCCCAGCCAATATGAATTAAGAAGGGAAGGAGAGGTGATGCTCTACATACGAAGACCCTTGAATGTATATCCAGCAGGAGACAGCCCCCAGTAACAGCAAGGAAACTGTGCACTACCCAAGAAGCATCAAAGACGGAGGGAAGGGGGAGAGCATTTTCCACCATCACCAGCATAGAAAAGCTATTGACTTACCTTGTGCATTAATGCACTCACAGTGCATTAATTCTTTCTAATTTTTAAGGAAGAAAACAGCCCATTGAAGTGAGCAGTCACCAGATTTCCTAACAAGATACTTGCCTGTGAGACGAGGCTTCCTGGGGATGACGACTGCCTCAGAGTCCCTACTCTTTGAACAGCTTTCCTCTTCTGTTCCTCACTGGAATTTCTCCATCCAGATGTAGACTCGTCTGCCCACTGCCCTCCTCCTTTCACAAGCCTCTTTGCTGCTCTAATGAGGAAGGCTCCCAAACAGTGTTGCTGGCTCCTTTCCTTTAAGTGCACTAGGCTGACCTCTGATAGCATCCAGCCAGTTTTTGTCTCCATCATTATTGTGGAAAGTGCTATATTTTAAGCAGTGCAGCTGTGGCAATCTAGGAAGAGCTCTGGCAGACCTATAGAAAGCCCCAGCCCATTTCAGATCTTATCAAATTCAAATAGGCCTTTTTGAAGGACGTTCCTTTCCCAGCTCTGGTTTGGTATTCATTGCTTTTCTCAGATTCACCCCGGCTCTGAGAACGATAACTTTATATTACAAATCAAAGTTATATGCCCACTTCTTAAGCGTTATAAAAAAGCTTTTGTTGCAGCTCTTGCTGTTGTGATTATTTCAATACTTGATACAATTGGTATTGCATTATATATTTTGTACCAACTATAGTTTAGCTTTGTATACTTCCTTTAAATGGTAACTAAAGTATCTTTTGAATTCACAGCATGAAACTGCCAATATTTTATTGCCTTTTTTATGAGGAAAGCTATACTTCTGAAATAATGAAATATCTGTATCATTCATTTTAAGTATGTCAACTTAAAATGAATGATACAGATACATTTACTCAACCCTTTAGTTAATTCTCAGACCAATTTTTTCTTTCTGTTTTCTGACCTACAAATGTATCAGCTGTGTCACAAAAACAGGATGATGCTTTTATTTTTTTGATTGATTTATAGCCTAACTCTTCCGCAATGGTACTTGACCTGATCCAATAAGTGGGAGATCTGAATTTGAATGCTGGTGGAAGGGCAGCAGATTGTTAGTGGTTTAATTATGATAATTACATCTTCAGGGCCTAGAATTTCCATTTGTGGAAACTGGCATCAAAACAACATGTCTGGCCTAACTTTGAGGGAGACACCAGCAACAGAGCAGGAAAGCCTCAGGGTCAGGAGTGAGGGTCCCTACCGGCCTAGGAGCCTTAGGAGATGCCTAATAAAGTTGGCCCAAGGTCTTGCAGAAAATCCAAAAATGGGATTAGTCTACTCTGGAACTTTGAACGTTTTCTAGTATTTGGGATGGGAGTCAGTTCAGGATATGCTGAATGTTGCACTTTTTTCAAGTACATTGTTGTTGAACAGCACGTCCTAACAGTAATCAAAGTATTTGTAAGAAATGAAATACAGTATTTTGTAATTAATAAATATTAACGTTAAAGTTACAATGCATTGGATTGGTCTATCAGTTTATAAGCTTAATTGAATATTGCACAGATTTATTGCATCTATTTCAGAAAGTGAAATAAATGGATGAAATATTAAAAGTAGAAAGATTTGTTTGGAAACAGGGCCTGATGCTAAGCCATGGTTTGTTTCATCATGGTTTATTGAACATACTACAATGGCTAAATTCACACAACATGCTAAGCTATAAGCTTGATCTCTGAGGATTGATGTTTATTCTGCTCAGTTATTTTGTTAATTCATGTAATATGCCAATCAAAATGCAAACAAACCACATTATAGCTGAGTGTGATGTGTGAAGCCAACCAGTTAACGAAAATTACTGGAGCAGTGTAGTATTCAATCAGAATTTAGCTTCTCTAATCTCAGTCTGTTATTCTTTTTCCTTACTCTCTTCTCACTTTAGCACACATATGGATCATTGAGATTTTCCAGATGCTGCTGGACAACAATTCCTGTCTTCTCTGATAATTGGCTATCCTGGTTGGGACCGATTGAAGTTGTCATCTAATGGCATCTGGAGTGTCCCAGATCACTCACTCCTGTGTCTCCAAGGCTATGCTCTGTTCGGGATTTCAGAGCAATCTAATTGCTGGGTTCTAAAGGGGCATCTTTTACTGATTGAGCTCACACATGGCGTAAGTCATTTTGAGATTTGTTTGTTTTATTCAGTACAACTATGGCCTTATAGCTGGATTCCGGGTCTGTTTAATACCAATTTCAAGACAAGTGTGTACAGAATTCTAGCTTTAACGTACCAGGCTGCTACCATCTAGTGAAAGTCACCTTTCCTTCTTCCCTTATGTCTCCCAGCTGGCTATACTAATGATCACCCTGGGGACCCAGTCTTCTTCTATAGTCTTGTAAATCTTCAAAAAACATAGCAAACTTATTTCACTGCTGACTTTGGAGCAAAGAAACTGACTTCTATCTAGACGAAGGGAAAAACTGTGTTGGTGACATAAACCCCAAGGTTTTGTTGTTGTTCTTGTTTTTACAATAATACTCTGCTGCCTTAAACATTGTTTTTAACAGAGGCTGAATTGCTAAAAGACAGTGACTTCAGCATGTGTGCAGTAAGCTTTGTCTCTGTTGCTGCTCTGGAGACTGACATTGGCCTTCAGATCATTCTCCTGAGCCACAATATCATTTTCTTAATTTCTACAACAAGTTAAACATGTCCATTTCTAGATATTTAGATATCGTGTGGAATACTGTATACTAAGGCTGTGCAGTGCTTCAGAAACAATTCAGAAAAAGTGCTTCAGAGTGCAGGAGTGAGACACCTTTGGAACTGAATTCAAAGTGTCCCCCTTTCTGGGGGAGATGGGCGGTGGCAAAATTTGAATTATAAATAAAATAAATACATAAAATTGTGCAATGTACTAAAGACATGGGTGCAACCACTGCTCCATTGTAGATCATATATAATACCATTCCTCTGGAAATCATTTGAAATCAAAATTATTTTAAACAGAAGACAAGTGTTGCTTCCACTGTCAGTTTCTGCTATAGAGCCTCTTCCTTTTGAACTGTAAAGCTTAGGCCTTTCTCATGAAACATGGCCATTTGCTTCTCCAGTACTTTGACTTTTTTTTCTTTTTTCAGTTCACTTACTGCAAGTATGTGATAGCTATTTTCCAGCAGGAAGCAAACATACTACAAGCACCGCAGATCACAATTGCAGACTCCAATCCATTCATCATTACTCTTGCATCTTAGGGCACCACTAATAGATTTATATTCCTTCTTGCCCCTTTCTCAGGCTTCCATATTAACCAAGTACAACATTTTGTCTCAGAGGGAAAAATTGCTAGGGACTTTCCTTAAACTCTCCCAGCAAACGCTGCTGGCAAACTCTTAGTATGAGCTTTTTGCTTGCCCCCTGGAACCTGGCTGCCTTCTATTCCTCTTACATTACAGGAAGGAGTCACTCAGCCACCTCCACTGGGCAATCATCATCAGTTCTCAGGAGACATCCATGGCAATCAGCAGCTATTCAGGAGATGGCGGTTTCATTCGTCATGGCTCAACACCCCTTATAGCTCTGTCTCATTAACTATAGGTATTCTGACCTTGTCCAGGCGTGGAAGTCAAGCAGGATCAGGGCTAGTTAGATCTTAATGGAGCCCTCAGAAGATGGCTTTCAGATCCTTGCCAGTCATAGTCCTCTCTTTCTCCTAACTCCTGCTAGCTCTCCCTGCCTGTTCACTTGATTGGTGTACCTATGCTCCACATACCCACTTAGTGTTTCAGATTGCCACTAGATTTGGAAGACTTCCACATTCCTAACTATGGGCTAGCAGTGACTAATTTATTCAATCCACTTCTATAAATTCCATCTAAAAGTATGAAATCATAGCAACAACATTTGACCTGAATTTTTGATCTTTCTGATTCTTCTGCTTTTCCTTGGCTTTTGTACCACCTAGCCCAATTAAGAGTGACAGAGGACCAGAAAACTCACACATGCTTTAATGATACTTTGATAGGTCCTAATAAAAGTATTTCCCAACTGTGATTTCTCTTCTTATACGCCCCCCCCATGGACCAATAGAGCTAGCTGTAGGTTTGTTTGTTTGTTTTTAAGTTTCAAAATGTAGGTTTGCGTTTTTCTGAACTATTTGCCTGCTAAGAAAATTGAGGGACACAAATCTTTAAAAAAAACTATTCTTGTAGTATGGCCTAGTTTAAAGCTATGAAATAGAATTGTCAGGAAAATCACTAGCTATCTGCACCAGCTAAGCTACAAATTCTTTTAACCTTACCATGTCTTGCCATTTTACCAACTCTTGACCATCTCTTCATCTGAAGCAACCTGCAGCTATACTGGTCTGAGGAGGTTTGCATTTCTTCTGTATTTTGAGTCAAAGCCCATATCATTTGTCTGCCATATAATACAATTGACCTTACCCTGGGCATTTAGAAAAACATTGGAATGAAATGAGTTTAATGTTATCCAATAAATAAGATTTCAGTCCCTATCTCATGAGTTCAGAATACTGAGCTTACTTAAACAATACCTTGGACTTCAAATAAGAAGATTAAATAATAATCTCAGAGCAATGTTAAGTAGGAGCCCACGGGAAAAGATGCTAATGGGAAAAGTTGCTTAAGATGGATGGGAATTCCTAAAGAAGTTGATACTAAAAGGAACAATAGAGGACAGCAGATGATGCCAACATGGGTACCCAAAAGATATAGTGAGGATCTAAAAGGGAAAAGGATACATGCAGGAAATGGAAAGAGGCCCAGGTCAAGAGCCAGTTTGGTCTAGTGGTTAAGGCAATGGGCTAGAAACCAGGAGTCTGTGAGTTCTAGTCCTGCCTTAGGCATGAAAGCCGGCTGGGTGACCTTGGGCCAGTCACTCTCTCTCAGCCCAACTCACCTCACAGGGTTGCTGTTGTGGGGAAAATAGGAGGAGGAAGGAGTATTAGGTATGTTTGCCGCCTTGAGTTATTTATAAAAATAATAAAGGAGGGATAAAATTAGATAAACAAACAAACAAACAAACAAACAAACAAAAGCAGAATAAAGACAAGTAGCTTGAAACTGCAGAGCTTGTGATAGGAAAGCAAACGTTCAGAATGAGTTGAGATTAGCATTGCTAATTATAAATAAGTATGTATTTCACCAACGAATTGTAAAGAACAAGATGAAGACAGGACTGAAGCTTGAGACTAATAGAAACATAGTCATGGTATACCTCTTTAAAATTTCAGGATGAGATTAATTGCATTCTAAGATATTCAAGGAATTAACTGATGGTCTAGCCAAACCCTTATGTGCTACATTGAGAAATCATGAAAAAGTGATGAACTGCTAGATGATTGGTGGCCAGCATATGTTGTCCCTATCTTCAAAAGGGGGCAAAAGGAAGATATAATACATCACTGACCAGTCAGTCTGCCACTTATATCTGGGAAGACTCTAGAGCAGAGCTTTCCAAACTGTGTGTCGCGACACAAAAGTGTGTCGCCACACACAGTCTGGTGTGTCGCCACACAACCCGGAAGCGCTCAAGATCAATCACAGGTGGTGCACTATTGAACCTGCACCTGATCATCACAAGATCGTGATCCTTGCAGCCTAGGGTAAGTTTCGTTTCTTCTTTGGGTTTCGTTTCTTTCTTCCTCAGTGTCAGAGTCACACTGAACTCTGACAAATACTTCCAGTAAAGGAGGGTCCAACCAATGCAAAATAGAGAGGAACAATGGATTCGTTTGGTCTTGATATTGTACTTTTGTTAATCTAGACTTGCATTTGCATTTTTTTTTGGCAGCTGTGTCACACTGGTGGCTCATGTTCAGTTGCAATCCATTAAGACTCCAGATCTTTTTCATGTATTGCTGCCTAGTCTCCCTCCCATCATATACCCAGGTATTTCACTTTTCCTACTCAAAAATTAAAATTTACATTTGTCTCAGTTTAAAGTAATCTTGCTGGGTTTTGCCCAAAATTGTAGCTATATCCTCCTGAAGATGCTCCTGAATCTTGAGACTATCCCACAGAATTTTTGCTATCCCCCAATTTGCATTGTCTACAAATTGAATATGAACCAGCGATGTGATGTAGCTGCAAGTAAAGCAAATGAGGTTGCATCAACAGAAATATATTTTCTATATCACAGGAAGAAATCATTCTGTTTTATTCTGTTTTGATCAGACTCCATCTTGCGTACTGTGTTAAATTTAAAGCACTATATTTTAAGAAGAATTCTGAGAAATTAAAACAGTTTCAGAGAAAGGCAGCATGGATGATCAGAAGAATAGAAACTAAGTCCTTAAGATTGAAAAAGTCTTCGAGAAAATACAACTGAGGTGGGATATGATAACACTCTTCAAATAACTGAAAGGATGTCATATAGAAGAAGATCAAGACCTGATTTCTCTCATTCCAGGGTTCAGGGCACCGAATAATGGTTTTAAGTTACAGCAAGGCAGATTCCAGATGAATGTTAGAAAAAAATGTGTAATAGGAAGAACAGTTTGACAATCAGATCAATTATTCAGAGAGGTGGTGTACTCCTTTTTATTGAATGTGTTTAAGCAGAGACTAGACAGCCATCTGTCTTAGTTGCCTTAGTTTGGATTCCTGCACTGAGCAACGCGTTGGACTCAGTGGCCTAAATAGCCTCTTTCGACTCTATGGTTCTATCATAATTTGTAAAAGCATCATCATAAGGCCGATCAAAGTATTTACAGCTTACAAGGCACAGAACTTAAAATGGCTACTTTAAATCACAATTTTTGTTTTTTGAAGGATGAATAAAAATGGCAAGCATATTAAATTCATTTTAAAATGTTTTTTTTTAAAATATGAAATCGGAATACCCCCCATGACCTTAGCACAAGCAAACAGTTGGGCTTTATGTAGCTTGTATATCAGAGAATGGTTTTGTATGATGATAATGCCATGTTTTTGTTTCCCAAATGGCAAGACTCTAAAGACTAAATAACATTTGATGCATATTAACGTGCCTATCAATCTGCTATCTGCTACCAGTAAAACATATGCATTCCTCTTATAGTGTGTATGTGGTTGCCTAACCACTAATGGAGATGCAGAATAGTAACCATACAATTCTCCTCCCCCCAGTGGGCTGTATGTCCTAACTGATGTGTTTAGATAATGATACAGTTAGCTAATTTTAGTCTCTGGACTTAAAGGCCTGGTTGGGTCTTTTGTTGTTGTTGTTGTTGTTCAGTCGTTTAGTCGTGTCTGACTCTTCGTGACCTCATGGACCATAGCACGCCAGACCTTTCTGTCCTCCATTGTCTCCCGGAGTTTACTCAAATTCATGTTCATTACATCGGTGATGCTATCTAACCATCTCATCCTCTGCCGTCCCCTTCTCCTTTTGCCTTCAGTCTTTCCCAGCATCAGGGTCATTTCCAGTGAGTCCTCTCTTCGCATTAGGTGGCCAAAGTATTTGAGCTTCAGCTTCAGCATCTGTCCTTCCAATTAGCAGTCAGGGTTGATTTCCTTTAGGATTGACTGATTTGACCTCCTTGCAGTCCAAGGGACTCTTAAAAGTCTTCTCCAGCACCACAGTTCGAAAGCATCAATTCTTCGGCGCTCAGCCTTCCTTATGGTCCAACTCTCACAGCCATACATTACTACTGGGAAAGGTAAAAAAAAGTAAAGGTTCCCCCCGCACATTTGTGCAGTCGTGTCCGACTCTAGGGGCCGGTGCTCATCTCCGTTTCTTAGCCGAAGAGCCAGCATTGTCCGAAGACGCTTCCATGGTCATGTGGCCGCATGACACGCGCAGAACGCTGTTACCTACCCACCGAAGTGGTACCTATTAATCTACTTGCATTTGCATGCTTTCGAATTGCTAGGTTGGCAAGAGCTGGGGCGAGTGCGGGAGCTCACTCCGTCACGCGGGGCTAGGGATTCGAACCTCCGAACTTGCGATCTTCCAATCGACAAGCCTGGCGTCTTACCCGCTGAGCCACCACGCCCCTTTTACTACTGGGAAAACCATAGCTTTAATTATACGGACCTTTGTCGGCAAGGTGATGTCTCTCCTTTTTAATATGCTGTCTAGGTTTGCCATAGCTTTCCTCCCAAGGAGCAAGCGTCTTTTAATTTCATGGCTGCAGTCACCATCTGCGGTGATCTTGGAGCCCAAGAAAATAAAATCTGTCACTGCTTCCATTTCTTCCCCTTCTATTTGCCAGGAAGTAATGGGACCAGATGCCATGATCTGAGTTTTTTTAATGTTGAGTTTCAAGCCAGCTTTTGCACTCTCCTCTTTCACCCTCATCAAGAGGCTCTTTAGTTCCTCTTCACTTTCTGCCATTAGGGTGGTATCGTCTGCATATCTGAGGTTGTTGATATTTCTCCTGGCAATCTTAACTCCGGCTTGTGATTCATCCAGCCCGGCATTTCTCAGGATGTACTCTGCATATAGGTTAAATAAGCAGGGTGATAATATACAGCTTTGTCGTACTCCTTTCCCAATTTTGAACCAGTCGGTTGTTCCATGTCCGGTTCTAACTGTTGCTTCTTGACCCGCATACAGGTTTCTCAGGAGACAGGTAAGGTGGTCTGGTACTCCCATCTCTTTAAGAATTTGCCACAGTTTGTTGTGATCCACACAATCAAAGGCTTTAGCATAGTCAATGAAGCTTGGACTTAACATAGTTATGGGAGCCATTTACATTGCTATGATTATGACTTCACTTCAAAGCTATGCAGGTTTACTCAGAAAAGATACCTAAACCAGATTACGATGAACAGCTTGATTGTACATTTGCTTAATCAGAAGCGAGACCTACAGAGTTCAGTGGGGCTTACTCCCAAAGAAGTACGCATAGATTACATATTCATTAGTCCCCTCTGACCCATTGCTAATTTTTGACATTTTATGCCCAGAAGTTATGCACTGATAAACTCAGCTGGAATAAAATGTTCAGTATGTTGCAGAAATGGGAACAGATTACTAGGACAGAAGAATCTAATAATAGGAAGCTATTATTAGAGTAAATTATATTGAACAAAGAGCCAAAATTAGGAGAGAGGTCTGTCAAGGGTGCTTGCTGTTCCCTGCATCATTTAACATATTTATAGAGAATGAAATCAATAAAATGGGAAGGAAGTAAATTGACTATGCTTTGCAGATGATCAGTGGATAATGACAGATAAGTAAAGAAAGCTGCGTGACATATTAAATACACTAAATTTGTTGTATTAGAATTTCAATCTAAACATACATGAGAATAAAACAAAAATTTTACAGGCAAACCTTGCCATATTTGCACACATACAGTATCTATTATGTAGAGCAAGTAATAATATATTTGGGTTAAGCAGAGAGTTTCGAAGATCTAGAACAAAGGCTGAAAACAGAGTAATTTTGGTAAAACATACATTTACAATAAAAATGCATGAGGACAAGAAAAAATAAGCTTAATGCTCTATGAAATATGATATTAAAATCATGGGAATACAGTTACCTTCCATTTTCCTTTCTAATGAGAAGCTATATATATATATTGCAATTGTAACACAATTATAAAGAGCTATAAACTTATTCAGGTGACGGACTCAACCATGGGGGAGCTGGGGATGGTGACGGCCAACAGGAAGCTCTGGCGTGGGCTGGTCCATGAGGTCACAAGGAGTCGGAGTCGACTGCACGAATAAACAATAAACTTATTCAATATCCTCAAGTATAATTCCATATGTGGAGTGCAGTACCTCTTTAAAAATGTAAAAGCGTAAAGATAAACCAAATGTATGCCGTGAACTACTGTACTTTCTGTTGGACTTCAGCCGTTTTGATCTTTGCAGAATGCTGCTGATAGGTGCAGAAAAACAATGAAAGGTGAGCTATCCTGAAATGATAACGATGAGGTCAAAACTGTTTCCCTCACATCCAAATAGGTAGCTTCAAGCAGCTGATTTTTTTCAGTGATGGGGGAAATAAGAATATCCTGCAAAAACCAAAAGATGCTTTCTTTGAAAGCAGAACCAAACATTTAAAGTGCTGCATAAGGTGTGTGTGTGTGTGGTGGTGGTGGAGGTAGGGAAATGGAGATTGCCAATGCAATTACATGCACGTCCTATGCTCGTAAGCTCCATTCAGTTCTGTGGGACTGAACTCCCAGATAAATGTGTAGAAGAACTGGCTAAATGAATTTGGGGAACAGGGGAGAAGCCATTTCACAAAATTGTTTCTTCCCAAATGGTTTTGAGAAGAATTCTTTTGAGTTCTTTAATATCTCTAATAATAACTGGCTGGGTGACCTCGGGTCAGTCTCTCTCTCTCAGCCCAACTCACCTCACAGGGTTGCTGTTGTGGGGAAAATAGGAGGTGGAAGGAGTATTAGGGATGTTCGCCGCCTTGAGTTATTTATAAAAATAGTAAAGGCGGGATAGAAATTAAATAAATAAATAAATAAATAAATAAATATTTTTTAGTTATTTCACACACAGACTCAACTAATTGAGTAATGTTTTCTCATCAGTTATCATTTGTATTATCACTTTTAACATATGTACTGTATGTGTTTTAAAATCTCAACCCAAAGGAACAGCAGGGCTAAAAGAAACACTTTTTTCAATCGCTCTTGCTCTCTGAAATCCCAGTTAGTGCTCCTTTGCCCCATCTAACGGAGGAGACCCACACCCGAAGGCACCTTTCATACTAATTTAGGTGAATCAGAGACTGCCAGGCCAAATCAGGACTCTATCCAGGAGCGCATCTGAGCATTGATGGGATCAATGTGAGCTGCGCTGCTTTCCAAAGGAAACACGCTGGGGATGATTTTGCTCTCCTGTCCGGCTTGGGGATTTCCATTAGCATCTGATTGGCTGCTCTGCGGAGCAAGACAGGCCCTTGCTCTGAGACAGCCCGACTTTTTTTTTCTGGCTTGAGATGGATTTACTGAGCATTCATTCCACTGAAAGCAGATTGGAGTTTATTCTAATGTGCAGCTGGACACATTTTTAGAGAGGGAAAATGTGCAGAAGGAAATTCAGTTCTGTGCAGCTGGGCAGATAGAATTCACAAAGGAACTTGGTTCTTTTTAAAAACGAAACAGAAGAATAAAAAGGATAAAAATTAAAAGAGAACTGTTTTCTTGCTATAATCTTATGTTGATACTAGAGCCTCTGTTTACTCCCCAATGCTTTAAAAGATATCTCCATTTGTTTTCCTTCTCCCCTTTTTCTTTATTTCTCATTTTTTCTTCTTGCATCATTCTTGTTCATATTTGCTTTCTTTTCCTTCTCCCTTTCTAATTGTTTAAAATGTTTTATAAAAAGGAAAGAAACAAAGGAACATTGTTAGAGCCCATCCAGATATGTTATCTTCCTCAGAAGCAGACCAAACTGATGAATATAAATTAAATCAATCAATCAATCAATCAATCAATCTGGCATTTCAGATTCTGAGAAACCAAGTCCCATGCCAGCACTGATCAGACACAGGCTCTATTACAACCACCCCAGACCTTTGACCAAGAACTGGATGCAAGGCTCCCCAGTCCTTAGGGGGCAGTGGATGGAGAGTCAGAAGTCAGCCAGGCAATGCAGTGGCCACCAGGCAGAGAAGGCTCCTGAGGACAACATATGCTTTGCAGAACTAGATCCTAGCAAACTCAAGGCTGCATAGCTTCAGCTGCTCCTGGATGGGGGCTGCAGAAACCTGGGTATTTAAGGTGGCTTCAGAAGGCAGATGTGTTCCTGGAACAGCTTCAGTGATAACTTAATCCCATAGCTGTCTATTTTGTGCCTGGTTATGTGACCTCTGGATTGACCCTTTGAGCCCTAATGCTGGATGTGGATTGCCTGCTGGAATCTGAACACCAGTCTGACTTCAGCACTGCTAGGGCCTGCTGCCTTGCAACTCTTGAGCACGGGCTGAGGACTAGGGATGTGTAGCTACTTGGATCCCAGGTGGAAAAGGGGTTTGAGAGGGTGTGCCTATTGCATACAGAACGTTGGTGTGGGGTTACTTTGCTAAGGACAAGTTAAACCTTTCGGCTGCTGCTTTGTAATGCCAGGTCAATTAATAACAAGGCCCCCCTCATATACGATTTGATCATGGAGGAGGGGGCAGACCTGGCATGTATCACTGAAACCTGGCTGGGCCCAGAAGGAGGTGTTCCTCTTTCTGAGATACGTCCAGCCGGGTTTCAGGTGTGGCACCAGCCGAGACTTCAGGGCAGGGGAGGAGGGGTGGCTGTTGTCATCCGGGAGTCTCTAGTGGCCGTCAGGGGCCCTGCTCCACAAGTTACTGGTTGTGAGACCTTGTTTTTCAAGTTGGGTTCTCGTGAACAGTTGGGAGTGTTGCTACTGTACCAGCCTCCCTGCTGCGTAGCAACCTCCCTGCCTGACCTGCCGGAGGCCGTCTCAGGGTTGGCGGTTGAGTTCCCCAGGCTTATGGTTTTGGGGGATTTCAACCTGCCTTCCCTGGGGCAGACCTCGGAATCGGCTCGGGAGTTCATGGCCACCATGGTGGCCATGGACCTGTTCCAGATCACCCAGGACCCGGCTCGAGACAGCGGCCTCACTCCGGATTTAGTTTTCTTGTCGGAGCAGTGGCAATGTGATCTGAGGGGAGAGTTACATCTTTCCCCTTTGTCATGGTCAGTTCACGCCCTGGTGACCTTGAGATTCTCCTATGCCACTCCCCTCCGTAGGGAGGCTGGACCTATTTGATTGGTCTGCCCCCGGCAACTTATAGACCTGAAGGAGCTGGGGGTTATACCTGAGGATCTACTGCATGGTCCTGCGGACGCTCTGGCTGCTGCCTGGAATAGGGAGGCGGCCGGGGCCTTGGACAGGATCGTGCCTGTGCGGCCTCTCTTGTCCAGTCGAAACCTACACTCCCCCTGGTTCACGGAGGAGCTGAGGGTTCTGAAGGGGATTAAGAGACGCCTAGAGCTCCACTGGAGGAAGACAAAGACTGAATCTGACCAAACACAAGCTAGAGCCACTATTAAGGCCTACCTTGTGGCGGTAAGAGCGGCGAAACGTCAGTATTTCTCTGCTCTTATTGCATCCGTGGAATGCTGCCCGGCGGCCCGGTTTAAGATCACCCAATCCCTTTTAGGGAAAGGGGAGTCAGAAATCCATCTGCAGGGCCGTGCTGAGGAATTTTCTGGGCATTTGCAGGATAAAATTGCTTGGATCCACTCCAAGTTGGACTCTGAGCATGAGGCAGAGTCTGAGGAGATACCCAGGGAACGTACTTACTTTGTTATCTGGGAACAGTTCGATCCTGTTCGACCCGAGGAAGTGGACAGAGTCCTCCGGACTGTAAATGCTACCACCTGCCAATTAGATCCATGCCCCTCCTGGCTGGTGAAAGCAGCTCGGGAGGTGACATGTGGCTGGGTCCATACGATGGTAAATACATCCTTGAGAGAGGGTGTGTTCCCGGCAACTTTTAAGGAAGCGCTGGTGCGCCCCCTCCTCAAGAAGCCATTGATGGACCCTACTGTACTGGATAATTTTCATCCAGTCTCCCACCTCCCCTTTTTGGGGAAGGTGGTTGAGAAGGTGGTGGTGTTGCAGCTCCAGAGGATTCTGGATGAAACGGATTATCTAGACCACTTTCAGTCAGGTTTCAGGCCCGGTCATGGGATGGAAACCGCATTGGTCGCACTTATGGATGATCTTTGGCGGGAGCGAGATGGAGGCAGTGCATCCATTCTTGCTCTTCTTGACCTCTCAGCAGCATTCAATACCGTCGACCATGGTATCCTTCTGGGATGGCTAAGGGAGTTAGGGGTGGGCGGCGTGGTTCTGCGCTGGTTCACCTCCTTCCTCTAGGGCCGGTCCCAGTTGGTATTGATAGGGAGCGAGAGATCCAGCCCGTGGGCCCTTCTTTGCGGGGTTCCGCAGGGCTCGGTACTCTCTCCGCTCCTTTTTAACATCTACATGAAACCGCTGGGCGAGATCATCCGTCACCATTGGGTGACGTATCATCAATACAGTGATGATACCCAACTATACATCTCCATCCCAGGTGAAGTAAGAGATGCAGTGACCACCCTGTCCAAGTGCCTGGGGGCTGTAGGGGCCTGGATGGGGAAAAACAGGCTTCGACTGAACCCTGGTAAGATGGAGTGGCTGTGGATTAATGGCTCCTCGGCATCTGGGAAATTGTCATCTTTAGTTATGGATGGGGTCGCACTGCCCCAGACAGACCCGGTGCGTAACTTGGGGGTCCTCTTAAACTTATGACTCCTGCTCAAAGAGCAGGTGGCAGTCGTGGCCAGGAGGGCCTTTGCTCAACTTTGTGTTGTGTGCCACTTATGCCCTTTCCTGGAATGAGAGTCCCTTCGAACGGTCACTGGTTATCTGTCATATAGACTACTGTAATGCGTTCTACATGGGGCTACCCTTGAAGAATATCTGGAGGTTACAGCTGATCCAGAATGCAGCCGTGCGGACAATTCTGGGTGTCCCAAGGTGGACACATGTAACACCTTTGCTGCGTGAGCTGCACTGGGTTCCAGTCTGCTTCCGGGTCCAATTCAAGGTGTTGGTTATGACCTTTAAAGCCCTACATGGCATGGGACCAGGCTACCTAAGAGACCGTCTCATCCCCATTACATCGTCCCGTCCCACCTGGGTATGCAGGGGGGGGATGCTACGGACCCCATCCGTTAAAGAATTCCATCTAATGGGGTCATGGAAGCATGCCTTCTCTGCAGTAGCTCCTGCCTTTTGGAACATTCTTCCCCTGGAGATAAGACAGGCCCCTTTGCTCCTGGACTTTCGAAAGAAACTTAAAACCTGGTTCTGTCAATATGCCTGGGGCGGGAAGGAGAATGTACACTTGGGGATGGCTAGTGCCTTAGGGTGGCCCTAGAGTGTCCTTTTTACCCATGGACTTAAGAAGACCCTGCCATTTGGATATTATTATATTTATTACATCCACAAATTTGTGATTCTTATGTTTATTTTAGTCTATTTATAATTGTATTTTAATTAATTATATTTTATTGTAAACCGCCCAGAGTCCCCCTTGGGGGAGAAGGGCGGTGATAAATCTAATAAATAAATAAATAAATAAATAAATAATTCAATCAATCTATCTTCTAATTCTAGAGAACGCTGTAAAATAGCTAAGGGTGCCAGTCCACATCTAAACATCAAAAGAGGTTAAAGTGAAGATATTGCTACTTGGCAGTTCCCAGCAACTACCTTCAATAACAAATTCATCATCTAATCCTATTAGTTATATGAAGACTCTCTCCTCAGGTTTTTCAACAAATTTCTTAGCATTGGATTCCCCATAATATTAAGTTAGCATAAGGATCATGCTAGAGCTGTGATGTTATGTATCATACTGTCCTAGGAACTTATATAGAAGGAGGGAGAACTCCATACTTATCTTACTTACCTATCCAAGGTAGTTGGATCCTAACCTCCTCCATGTGTCCAATATAGCTATTCCATGATAGCCAATAAGGGCAGTTTCTAATAGGGAAAAAATTCCATTATTAATAAGAGAAATTATTGTCTAAGCTAACAGCTGAAATTTTCTAAGTGGAAAACAGGGGAGACTTTTTCCCTAAATAAACATCCTAAACAATACTTTAAGTTTTTGAAAATCTACTTTAGGAACACAGAGAATATGGTATAAATTACTTTGGGAAAGCATTCATTTTTAAAGTATTAATTTTACCCCAAATACTCCGTTTCAATGAGGTCCATTATCCAAATCTGTTACTAATTCTGATACTACTACATTTAAAATCAATTTGCATAAATATACATCTCAGATGATAATTTCCACTCCAAAGAATTATTTCTTCAAGGCTCAACTGAAACTGTCCATAAAATTCTGATTTTGACACTCACTACTGCTTAAAGTCGTCCATTTGGATTTACACCAATTAATATTGTGCACTGAAAGGGCCCCCAAACCATCCGTTAATTTTATTATTTTGAATGTGGAAGATTCAGATTTGTCAATGAATGGCAACATATCATCTGCAAAGGGGATTACGTTATATTCCTTAACTATTTTCATCAAACCATGCCTCTTGCTGCTTAAAGGTTCCAAATATACATTAGTCAACAATGGAGAGACAGGACAATCCTGCCACACATATCTCCCCAATAAAAATGAAAAATAAAAAAGACAGATTATAAAACCCTTTGGTCTTCCCTTGGATTTTTGGAAAAGAATAACAATTGAAATCCATTAAGTAACTCCTGAGGAAAAGAAAATGTTGACAGACAGGTGTTGCCAACAGATTTTATCAAAGATCTTCTCTGCATCTAATGGAATAATTACAGCAAAATCCAACTTAATGTTATTTAGAGCTACAAGAGTTATGAATCTCACATTTTCATCCCTTTTTCTATGGCATATTAATCCTGCTTGATCAGGATGTTCTTAAGCTTACTAGTGTTTTCTGTGCAATCCTGAGGTAAGCCATGTTTCTTCTGCATCTGGTCCAGTAAGAGAAGTTGGTAGAGGAGCAGGTAACAAAATATCACGTTCTGATAAATATGTAAATGTTTAGAAGCCAGGATCTGTAGAAGATCTGTATGGGCTTTATTTCACTCTATAGGAAAACCACCTGGACTGGCATTTTACCATTCCTTATATTATCAGTAGTATGTTTAATTTCTTCTGTTGGATAGGCTCAGAAAGTGGCTCATTTTGTTTACTACTGAAACATGGAAGATTCAGCACAGAGAGAAAAAAACACTAATTTTCTAATCTAATCTGAGTCTTATCTTTGAGGATTTGATTCTATCTATCTATCTATCTATCTATCTATCTATCTATCTATCATCTTGATTGATTGATTTCCTGCTCTCTTTTTGTTGTTTGGTCAGAAAAAGTTATGGAGAGAATAAGGCCATGGACTGGGTTTCAAAGGCTAAGAGAAAACATGCAGACATGAAGTTGTAATACACAATATGATTGGTGGGTGGGTGGAAGGGAGAACATTATTTTATTTATTTATTTATTTATTTATTTATTTATTTATTTATTACATTTATATCCCGCCCATCTCCCCCACAAGGAGGGACCCTGGGCGGTTAAGGATTTACATTTTATTTACATTTTATATTTATATTTAATTTATTTAATATTTAATATATTTATATATGTATTTATATTTATATTTTATTTACATTTTATCAAGAAATAAAAGTAAATGTTTCCTAACTATGTAACGTAAATGTTAAGTCAGGCAGCTGAATTTGCTATTCCCCATATAGATTTAAACTGATTTAAGGGTAATTTTCCTTAACTAATTATTTGGGAATTTCTAAGGCATTACCTCCACCTAGTGCAGGGGAGCCCAGCATTACTGCTGCATCTTCATCTGTCTCTGCATCGGAGGATTAAAAGAGACTTGAGACACCCTACAGTCCAACCGTTTGCTTCTTCTGGCCCTGCAATGCAGGATGCAGCCACTACATCCCTGACAGATGATGGCTACTCATCCTTTGCTTTAATACTTCCAGGGAAAGGAAGCCCACCACAATTTTTAAACTACGCAGTCTAAAGCAGAGGCATATGATCTGTGGCCCTAGAACATAAGTAGCCCTCTGAAGTCCTAGATATAGTTGCCAGGAAACCCCCTCCCCAAAATCCCATAGTTGAACTGTAATTTCTAGTACACTAAAAGAGGGAAATGATTGAATTCATGGGAGACTAGCTGACTTTGATCCCTTACATTTTGTTTTGATTTATATGAAATTGGGTATAAATTTTTTCCTTCTTGTTCCCATTCTAGCCATGCTGCTCAAAGACCCTATACAGCCCTTAGTCTGAAAAATATTGTATAACCCTCATTTAAAATATCCTATATAGAACAGAAATGAATTTGGAGATTATGCACCAGAGGGTGCATAAGGGTCCTTCCATTAGAGTCCAGCAAGTATTTTGTACTTACTCCTTCATTAGGATCCAGCAAACTGTTTCAGCCTGATTCCCAAATTCAGCATGGAAATGTTTGTATCTGTATACTGTACAACCCTTTCCTGCCAAAATTTGCTTGAAGCAGAGAGGTGGGGATTCCGCATGATTCTTGGTTTCTCTCCTTAAAAAGCCCCCAGGATTTTCCTGCATATCTTGGAGTTCTTTTTGAATAACAAGGATCTCTCCTAGCACCCTTTTTTCCTCATCTGGTCCCAAAATATAGGATATCCCCTTTACAGGCAGGAGCACCAATTCAGCTTTCTTTAAATGAGTTTGAGAGTATTGCTGCTGAGTCCAACTTTTCCAGAACTATAACGTAAGCTACTTTTCAGCTGTACTTCAGAGATATTACAGACCACAAAACGAAAGGAACATGGACGTGTATTTCTCACTTGGTGGCACACAATATTTCTCTCTAGGTTAGCTGGCCCTGACATTTCCTTTTCATTTAAGTTATTGTTTCCTGAAGTGTCTAGGCTGTTGTTCGCTGTTTCCTTACAGGCAGTAATCATCTCAAAAAGCTTTTGGAGATCACAGTTGCTGAAAAAGTCTAGATAGAAGGATGTCCTAAATAATAGCATCATGTATTTTGACAGGGCCAATTTAGGTGGAAAGAATTGTTGTTTACTTGCTGAGCGCTTATTTTACTTGGCATATTCTCTGAAGGACATGACATATGAACTGAGAATCAAAACTGAAGCCATTTTCTTCTTAAATCAAATACTCTAAAAATATACAGAGGATCCAAACAATGCAGAAATATGCATGTTTTGGAGGATGTACTTTGGAAGGAATTTAGCAAAGTCAGAAAGAAAGAAGTTATCTTCCTGAAACAATCTGAACAGGAGGCAGATTCTCCTGGACTCCAGAAACAAAAGTGGTTTGAAATGGGAGAATACTGTTTCTGGTGTGAATACCTATCCTGTTTTCTTATTTAATCGATGTAGGTCTCTATTGTTTCAGGACCAAACTGTAAGGGATGCAGGCAAATCAGTCTGACAGGAACAGTTTTTGTCTGAACCCCTGCAGAGCAGGAATCCTGCAGCTGCAAAACTGACTTAGGCACTGAGGGAAAGCTTAACCTACCAAAAGGAAAATAGCAAAAATAGCATTTTTTTTTCAGAGAAGGGGGGAAAGTGTATATACAGGTCCAGTTTCCTTTTCCCAGCCATCTTCTGCTTTAAATCTCCCACCTAATCCCCAATTCCTTTTTTTAAATATATTTTTATTAAGAAATTTGATTACAATAGTAAAAACTCATACAGACTAAACTTAGAGAAAGAGAATAGAAAAAAAAGAAAAAGTGTAAAAAAAGAAAGAAAATAATATAATAAAGAAAAAGAAAAAGAAAAAGAAAAAAAGAAAAAGAAGGAAAAGAAATATATAATGAAGTGACTTCCAAACTTCATCACAAGTATATACAAATTTAGTAACTCTTCACCCCCTCTAAGGTTACAAACAGATATCTCTTCATCCCATATCCCATCCTTTATCTATAAGCAAATCCATAAAACATCAACTTGTCAATCCTGGTGTCAGCAAAAAATCCATAAAGGGTTTTGCCAGAATGTCGCAAAAAATATTTTAACTTTGATCAGATAAGCCAACTTTATATTCCTTCCATTTACTTCTAACAGTCTTAATCTTTAATTTAATCAAATATTGTGAACTAAAAAAAACTCTAAAAGAATAAAAAGTGCAGAAAAGAAAGAAAAAAGGAAAAAATAGAAATAGAAAAGAAAAAATAATATAGTAAAGAAAAAGAAAAGAAATATATAAATAAGTGACTTCCCATCTTCATCACAACAAATATAAACAATTTTAGTAACTTATCACCTTTTCTTAAAATACAACAAACGATCTCTTCTTCCCACATCCCATCTCTTTTCTATAAACAAATCCATAAAACCTTGCTATTTCAGTGCTGATGTCTGCAAAAGTCCATTAAGGGTTAACGGAGATAACAACATATCTATTTTAGCCTCAATCAAATAAACCATCTTTATATTCCTTCCTTTTACTTCTAACAATCTTGATCTTTAGTCCTTCAAATAATGTCGTAGAAGATTATTTCTTTTCATTTTTTCTTTGTCCCATCTCACAAAATTCTTCAAAACTTTTAACAAACCTATTTTGTAAATCCAACATAGGAAAATTATCCAGGTCACTCTCTTGATTTGTTGTTTGTATATCCTTTTTAATTATTAAGAGATCAGTCAGTTTCTTTTGTATGTCCAGTGTAACATCTCTTTTCATGTCATTCTTGTAACCTGTCATTTTTAAATCCACTTTCAACTCAGTCTCAATCTTCTCAGGTAGAAATTGTTCCTCTTCCATAACATTTTTAGACACAGTCTATCTATAGAGGCAGACACTATTAAAATTAATTTGTGGGACCATTGTTCAAAAATATCCTTCAATATGTCCAATGTTAAAATATTTTGCTTTATTTTGTTGAGTTTGAGTGTTCTTCTCCTTTAATTGTAATCTTTAGTTCCTTCTAGTTCCCTCTAGTATCCAATTTTTCAAGTCTTATCTTATTATGTTTTTTTTTAAAAAAAAAAAATCAAAACAAAAGCATTTTCCCACAGGAAGGATTCTTTACAATTAATTCCAAAATCTTATTTCAAATTTAACTGGACCCTTAGTCTGTTTGTAACTTTCTAAAATCAAAGTTTTAATCACCCTTTTGCTGTTTATTCAAAAAAAAAAATTTTTTTTTAAATTTCTTAAACTTGTACTTAAAACTTCTTTTGCTAAGGATTGAAGGAAACTCACCCAGTGCTGTAAAAACCTGTCAATCCAAAGGTTCCTAATAGCTGAAAAGCAGTTAAGCAATTTCCAAAAGCGATTAGAACGGAAGTATGTGAACTTAGTGTCCTTTAGAAGGCTCCACTGCAGTTGAGAGCAAGATGGCTGATCCCTTCATCTCCCAGTGTTCAAACCCGCAGAAAACCGCTGTCCTGTGGTCTCCTCATGAGGAGCAACCATCTGGAGCACATGTGGGTGATCTCCCATCCTCTCCTTATCCGGAGAGGTTCTAAGGATCTGGTCTATTCACTGGTTCCTTGGTCTTTGCCGTGGTCATCAGCTCCACTTTCGTGGAGGTGTCTTCAGTTCACCATATCTCCCCCAGAAGTCCCCCCAGTTCCCAAAGAGATAGCATGATCCCAGCAGGGTTTGTATTATTTATTTATTTATTTTTATCCCGCCTTTATTATTTTTTATAAATAACTCAAGGTGGCGAACATACCTAATACTCCTTCCTCCTCCTATTTTCCCCACAACAACCACCCTGTGAGGTGAGCTGGGCTGAGAGAGAGTGACTGGCCCAAGGTCACCCAGCCGGCTTTCATGCCTAAGGCGGAACTAGTATTACTCTCACTCATCATCATTTGTACTGGTCTATGACTGTAATAAATTGAATTGAATTCAATTACTCTCACTCATCTAGACACAGTCTAATATAATCACAAAATTGGGAAGACTAAGATGTGTCCATAGGACAAAGCTCAGTTGGACCTTAGGATCTGTAAGTGAATCCTGACAGACTTTTTGCCTACCCATTAATATAAGCAAGTATTTACAGCTTGATGTGTATGTAATGTCGGGATTTACATTTTACCCACTCCTCTTTCAAATTAATTACATGTTTTATTCTTTACTCTCAGTACCTGTATTTTCCAAGGGCCTCTTGAAAAATGATTTCTCAGAGATGATTTTAAAAAAGGAGTAGGTTAAAAGAGTTGGGAACATTTACAGTTGCTTTCCACTGAATCAAATCACTGGTCTATTTAACCCAGAATTGTTAGCAGTGGCTCTACACAATTTTCGGAAGGAATCTTCCCTTCTCCCCCAAAGATAGCTGGAAATTTCAGCATGAAAAGCATGTGTTGCACTATTGTGCAGCCAGAAGCAAGGCATTCAAGCAGAGTAAATCCCAGCAGAGTTAAACATTGCACTCAGAGAATTTAAAGGACTAGGTTTTTTTTTTTTTTTAAAAAAAAGCCTTCTCCAGAACCAATGAATATATCATAGGCAATGTTGGGGGGCTTCCCTGAGAAGATTTTTGCCACCACTGAACCTTTATAATGGGTTGACTTGAAGAAAGTCCTCAGAGGGTTCTTTTTTGGGAGATAACTTTCTTCACATTTACACAATGCTGTGTGACTCTTGCCCAGAACAAGACCTCTGGACACTTCTTTTGCCTAAAGGATTAAAAATAATTATCTTTCAAGGAAAAAAAGTTTCATAGGGGCTCTTGCCTTAACTTTTCACAATGCCTCCTGGAGAAAAGGCTCTGAATTATTTATCTCTTCTGATAGGTTTCTCAACAGTCTTCTCTTTTTGTCAGCCAGCCACTTTGTCCTTCAATGTTGTTTTCTCTCCAGCCCCTTCCTACGCTTTGTTCCATTTTCTGACATACAGTACTTGCTACTTCATGCTAACTTTCCTTCCTTACTTGTTCCCTGCTTGAATCCTCCTTATGATGTGGAAAGGTATTCTGCTATTATCATTATACTTCTCTACAAAGATTTGACCTTTTGCAATGAAGCTTCCAGCAACCTAATGTGTTTTGTGACCATTTTATGTTAGAGAGAAAATTTATTTATTTATTTATTTTCTATCCCGCCTTTATTATTTTTATAAATAGCTCAAGGTGGCTAACATACCTAATACTCCTTCCTCCTCCTATTTTCACTATAACAACAACCCTGTGAGGTGAATTGGGCTGAGAGAGAGTGACTGCTAGCTTAACAAATAGCAAAATACATTCCTTTGTATTTCAGATGATGCATTCAAAATATTTATTTAGGTTGAAACTGTTCCCTGATTAGCTTATGCTGCTTTAACCATAGCTGACCAAAAAGATGAAAGTATATTGGCAGAAATTCAGCTTTATCCTTATCCAAGACTAGGAACATTTCCATGGGGGCACAAGCATTGCCCTTCATACCCTCAATTGCCACTCCTGTGGCCTGATTATTGCCCTCCCTCGCTTGCCACTGAGGTGACTTGCGCAACTCCTAGCTGGCCAGAGCATCCAGGAAGGTCCTAGGGAGGAGCCCCAAGATGCACAACGCCTTGGCTTCGCAAGGATGGGTGAACTCTGAAGAGGAGAGCAGAGGGACAAGAGGGAGTTCTCCCCAAGGGGAAGCCAAAGGAAATCACACAAACAATTTTTGCAGTGTAATCTCTGGAATAACGCCTGAGTCAAAATTAATCTGCTTAGTTTATAAGAATGATACAAACCCTACAGCGTTGTAGAAACAGAGGAGTGGTAGAGGAGGGTGGAGATAACCTTGATGAGGAAGGGAAAAAAGCAACAACTCGGTTCTGGAAAGCGTGAGAAAGAAACTCAAAATAACCCTGCCTTGATTATGTTTGGTATAAGAGGGGGCAGAAGGAAACTAGACTGTGTTATTATCCCCAACAACAATAAAGTAGCATTCCTGTATACTTGCAGTGTTTATTTCCTGACCTGGCCTATCTCAAAGGGCTGACAAGAATGCAGTACCACTCTCAGATTGGTGCAGTCATTGTGCATGGAATTTATTAGATTTATATATTACCTTTCATTCAAGGGCTCAGGATGGTGTACATCATGCTCCCCTTTCCTATTTTTCTCCACAATACTGTGAGATAGGTTCGGCTGAGAGAGAGCGATCTGCTGTGTGGTTAGAAAAAAGTTATGAATTAGAATAGTTATTTTGCATTACTGAAAAGAAGGCAGTTCAGATGCCAGAGTAGGTGTGAGGATCACGATCTTATGGCCCAAACTCAGTAATTACCAACACAAGCCACATGGGATATGTGAAATTCTTTATTGGACCAGCATCATGCCATTTTAAAGCTGTGAATGGGGTCCCTTCCCCCCCCCCATCTTTCTTTAAGCCCTCCGCCCATTCTCCCAGCCTTCTTCTTTTGTTATTCAATTCCTCTTTCGCCGCCTTCTGTTCTCTTCCGGTCTCTGTGCCTGCTTTCGCTGGTGCTCTAGTGTCCTCTGGACCGGATGTGGTGATGGCTGTCTGTTCTCCCCAGCATCCCATCGTCTTCTTTCCCCTCCCCGTTCTCCCTTATTCTATCCTGTGTAAGGGTGGAGTATCCAGTCTATCGCTTCTGGATTCTCCATCCTTACAGTAGGCTTCTACATGCAAATTGTTGTCTTCTGTCCCTGCATGGAAGAGAGTGTTAATGCGTTCGGTTGTGTATAAACACAACACCATTTCCTGATGTGTCAGGTAATGTAAGTGTTGTCCATGCTGGCTAGAAACTTGTCAAATGCATTTGAAGGATCCCATATTTGGGAAAACCAGAAAGTACTTGGCACCATTAATTAGTTTGAGAACCACAATTTATGTGAACTGTATGCCTAGTTCATGTGCAAACCAAAGGGAATAGCTTAAACTCATTGTTCAGTGGCAGGTTAATTTGCATATATTCCATTGAAAAATGGGTGGGATTGTTTGGTTTTCAGCTGATTAGAGGTTGCAGAAGTGGCTGGTCTAGGAGTTAGCTTAAAAAGTGGGCCCAGTCTGTCAGCCAAAGGGAGGAAGTTCTGAAGGAAAAACAGGCTAAAATTTAGAACAAGCAACTGACTTTTACAGGAAATGGGGAAGAGAGAAAGTTGCTTGAGTACAGTGAGACCCTATAGCCTTGGTCTATCTGGTGTTTATTTAGATTTATTTTGGAGGTTGTTTTCTTGCAATAATTTGTAAATTAAAGTAAAGGTTCCCCCCGCACATTTGTGCAGTCGTGTAAATTACTTGTGGATTATTTTGGCTATTACTACAGACCATGGACTCAGATGTTAATTCTGAAGTGATTCTTAGGCATTTTAATATATTTTTTGCTATTTTATGAAGTTAATTTTGAATCTTTTACTTGACAATAAGCTCAGCTGAGTTTAGCAAGATTCATTTCAGAATAAATTGGCAAAACAATATAAGGACAACCTTGCTGGGTCAGATCAAAGCAGAAGGATCAAAGGGGGATGAGGAGGATGAAGTTCCCAAAGGATCTGCAGGGCAGAAGATCTCAGTCATTCTGGTTCATCTTTTTTAACACAGCATATTCAGTGTTTTGGAATCAGTTCCAAAAAGATGCTTTGGACCATGTGAGGGTGTGAACATAGCACCTATCTGAAATTTTTCAGAGCAGCTGTGTCTTTTCCAGGATTGCATGGGTGCTATGGATGGCCGCTTTGTCTGAGGACTGTAAACAGGGACAAATCATAGTTTTTAGTAGGACTAAAGTATAGAATACATAAATTTTCTTAAGTACATATAATACAATATTCTATGTTCTAAACATGTTATTCCATACTCTGATGGCACTGAAAGGGAGGATCACAAGACTGTTTTGTACCCAGATTACTTTCTCTTCTTGTTGGCCTTTCTAGTTCATCATCTTTTCCCCCATGGTAGCCATGCAGTTGCCCCTAAAAAGACCACAAATAGACACAAGGGCAACAAACCTCAGCAAAAGTTCCCAGAGTTATTCTGATTCCCTACTTCAAGAACTATCCATTGACACTTGGATTGCAGACAAGGAGCCCTATCTGGATAGAAAATCTCACACTGTACATACAGGAGAATCTAGATTCAACTCCCACACTACAAAATATGGTGGCACCAAATCAGCCTGGCTGATGATTTTAGCCCCTCCCTTTCTCTAGCAATTCTTCTGACCAATCCCAATTCTTTTAGCCATAGGCTATCCTGGCCAGGCAGAATGCCAACAGGCTTCATAGGACTTCCAAGTTCTCTTTTATCCATTCTCGTTGCTCCTTTCTTTCCTCATCAGCGGACTGCCTTGTGCAACCTGGCAGCACCAATATCTTCCTGAGAACCCTGTAAAACGCAAATATGCAAACAATAGCAGATGAATGTATTAAGAAGGTGAAACAAACTACAGTGAAAATAAGAGCAAAATAAAGAAGCATGTCTGCTGTGAATAGACTTACTTGATGAAACTTGAAACACATTCACACTACATATAATACATTTTTACTTCTGCCTGTCAAGCCACAATGTACATTTAACAAGAAGGGACAAAGGATTTTAGCAATCCTTTGCTCTACTTGGAGCATTAACTTTGTGGCCATGAAAATAATAGAAATGTCTGGAGTCAACCTGGGTGCAGTGGCCATATAAAGAAGCCCAGGAGGACTGGATATAGCCTCAGGCTGAAATACAATTAGTTACCAAAAGAAAATACATGGGATGTAACCTATAGGACTTCCTGTCATCCCAAATTACCCAGTAACCTGTTTTCTTCCCATTTGTGCAGAATGTTTTAAATTGCTGATGGTACCTAGAAAATGACAATGAAGTGGGATCTTTGATATTTCAGCTGTCATTTCTATGTGTCAAACTGCCAGTGCTTGTTGTTTATTCGTTCAGTCGCTTCCGACTCTTCGTGACTTCATGGACCAGCCCATGCCAGAGCTTCCTGTCGGCCATCGCCGTCCCCAGCTCCCCCAAGGTCGAGTCCGTCACCTCCAGAACATCATCCATCCACCTTGCCCTTGGTCGGCCCCTCTTCCTTTTGCCTTCCACTTTCCCTAGCATCAGCTTCTTCTCCAGGGTATCCTGTCTTCTCATTATGTGGCCAAAGTACTTCAGTTTTGCCTTTAATATCATTTCCTCAAGTGAGCAGTCTGGCTTTATTTCCTGGAGTATGGACTGGTTTGATCTTCTTGCAGTAGGGTTTGTTATTTTTAGAACTGATTATTGTACAAAGCGGGTATTGGGGAAAGCACTTCAAGTTTTGCCACAAATGCTCTTCTTGTTAGCAGGTGTCCACCATACACATATGTATATTGGTGCTGATCTGCATTTACACTTCTAGGTATAAAGAGGCTGGGCCTATGGCTCGAATGGGGTTCTGTTGCTCAAACATTCTGTTCTACAAAGTATTATTATAGTTGTTATTATGAAAATCAAAGGAATAGACTTTGAAAAATTGTATGGCGCTTATGAGGTGAGTTAATTATGAGATACACTTAAAGCCAGTATGTCAGGATGACTAAATGAAATCCCTTGTTCAATCTTTTGTATGGGATCTTCTCCCTGTCTACCATTAATGGTGATTAAGCACCCAGGATCCCTTGAGAAGTACATAATGCTGAAAGAGATAGAAAGAGAAGAGGATGACTAGGGTGGATGGACTCAATTACAGCAGAGATGGGTTGTCAGCCCTTCGAGGTAGACCGGACCAGGAAACCGAAGTCATGAATGCTAATACTACTTTTATTATAAGGTTACAGTAACAGAATCTTGCATGTCTGAATGTGCTTCCCCCCTCCCTCCCTTTATCTTTAAGAGAACTAGGGAGGGTCAAGCCTGAGATGCTTTCTCAAAATACATTTCTGCCTCAGACTCAAATTTCTTTTGTCTGACCGTTGTCTTGGTTGTGGCTCTTCGTCCTGTTCCTCAAGGTTACTCTTACAGCCCATCACATGGGTGCACCCATGTCAGGTTAACAACAGATCATCCAGGAGAAGGTCTATCTGTGATGGCACATAGTCAGTCAGTCAGTCAGTCAGTCAGTCAGTCAGTCAGTCAGTCAGTCAGTCAGTCAAAGCTCCTGGAAGCAGAGCTGGGAAAGAAACATCATCATTCTGATGCAGAGCAGCTGTTTTATATAGAATCAGAACAATTATACTTCTAATGTAGCACTGTCTACCTTGAAGGCACTTCTCACAAATCTTGAGGCTATAATTTGAATCTGTTTTTTTAAAAAAAAAAACGTGGAGCCTTTTACATTCAGAGAGATATACAGCCTAAACTGTGCAAACTTATTCCTTTTTCTATTGCACATTTTAACTTCCAAGAATTTTCCTGAGGATGTTCACCTAGGTAGATATTCAACATTTCATACTGATTTATTTTTTAGTAAGACCTCATATTGATCAGTGGTTGTGTGACCCATTTTAATATTCATGGCCTCAAAGGTTTGTGTGTGAATGCAAGGATCTGTGAGAAATGGAAAATGTTCAGATAGGCAAATAATTGTGTAAGTCATTTCTGGTCAGAATTCTCAAACACTTCACTGCAAGACCAGTTAAGATTTAAAGATGCTCAGGCAAAATTATAAAAAGAGAAAGTCATAGTAGGAAGGAATTCAAAGTGTCCCTATTCAGAAAGCAACCAGTTAATATGACTCCCTTATGTTTGATTACTTACTTTTATTTTAGATTTTGCTGCAGTTTTGTATATACTTACATATATACTTACATACTTACATAAGATGGCATTATCCATATCCTTTCCTCTGCTGGCATAATAGTTTTTCCCTTCTCTTTTATAATTAAAATTTATATGCCATTTCCCCACCAAATTCCTGCCTGCCCAAATAAACTTTATTATCACAGTTATGTCTTACTTGTACCCTTGCAATTCATAGTAGCAATGGAGTTCTCCTTATTTTGTCCTCACAGCTTTGTGAAGTCGGCTGGGCATTCAGTGGATCCCCAAGGCTTTATCCATCACCTTAACTACTGGCATTCTCTCGTTCAATGTGCAAAGAGTTAGATTTATGTGTAAGATAACTTACACAGAAGCACTTTTTTCTCCTTTTTCAAACACAAACCTATCAGCCAAATCTACAGGCTAAAAAAGATTGCTCTTTACTCTGTCATGGCAAAAAACAGCAATTTTGCACCTTATGGACTAATTATTACCTACATTTTTATGACTTTTCAGTCCAGTTCATCATATTTTTAAAGTACCATATAAAGACAAAAACTAGTGTCTCTTTGCGGATTTTGAAAAAGTCAACAGTGATAAAATCTTAACCTACTGGAGTCACCATTGAGAAACCTTATTTCTCAGTCTAATGGTTCTCAAAGTGCAGGGCCTCTAAGAGCACCCTCACACTGCCACTACTGTCCTAAAACTTACCTACTTAAGAAATGTGAAAAATGAGTGGGAATCACTGCTCTGCTCTGAGTTGTCACAGGTCCCTTGGCAAAAGAATCTCTAATTTCAATTCTGGGCTGGCTCATAAAGATATAGATGATTCTTTGAGAACTCATCCTCAAACTAAATCAGGTTTTAATGGCTAAAACCAGCACCTTGTTTTGGGCCTGGAAACAAACAGGGAGCTGAAACTGAAGAGCAATAGGCCAACACAGTCTTATCAGTTTAACATTTCCACAGAAAGTAAATTGAACCACCTTCCTAATCATGCTACTAATGCATGTGTCAGCCCTTCGAGGTAGTCTGGGCAAGAAACCAAAACCATGAATACTAACACTAATTTTATTGTAAGATTACAGTAACAGAATCTTGCAAGTCTGAAAGCACATCTCTCCCCCCCCCTTTATTTTCCAGGGAACTAGGGAGGGTCCCTTCTGAGATGCTTTCCATGCCTCCATTCCATCTGTGGGCTGAGATGTCTCTTATCGCAGGGGTCCCCAACTTGTGGGCCACAGCCTGTTAGGAACTGGGCTGCGGGGCTCCCCCCACAAACCCCGCCCCCTTCCGTGCAATTGGCTCCCGCCCGGAAACCCACCCCCGGTGCTTGGGATTGGCTCCCACCCGCAAACCCCACCCCCAGTACACACGATTGGCTCCCGCCCGCAAACCCCGCCCCCCGGTCTGCGGAAATCCTGGAAAACCCGTCCCCCAGTCTGCGGAAACCCCACCCCCCCGGTCTGCGGAAAAATCGTCTTTTGAAACCAGTCCCTGGCGCCAAAAAGGTTGGGGACCGCTGTCTTATCTGACCGTTGCCCTGGCTGCGGCTCTTCCCCCTCCTCTCTCTCAAGTATAGTCCCACAGCCCATTACAGGATGCTTTCAATTGCTTCTTCCATGCAATGGGCAGGTTTTGCAATATATCACACCAGGTTCTTGTTTGCAAAGACTCACCATAACAGTAAAAAGAAGCTGGAGCCTGCTATGCCCATCTATGCCATTGCAGATTGCAGAGAACAGAATTTGGTTCTTCTGTGCTAAGAAGGTAGAATTTTCATTGAGTAGATTAAAATTAAAGTATTGGGAGTCTGGTGAAAGACCTGGTGAGTTGCTGGCACATCATTTGAAGCAACAAAATCAGCAGAGTTTAATTTTTGAAATAGTTACTGAGGATGGCCAGAGTGTTTTTGATTCTGCTGCTATTAATAATCTGTTTTTACCTTTTTATAACTCAATTTATAGTTTGCATGAGAAGAGGGACTGTCACGAGATTGAGTCAATTGCTGAGTCAGATGGATATTCAATTGTTATTGTTAGATAATATTGACATGCTGAAAGCTCCTCTGTCGCTCCAGGAACTATTAGATTCTATTCAATTGTTGCAGAATGGAAAAGCTCCTGGTCCAGATGGCTTTTCAGTGGAATGGTATAAGGCATTTGCAGGCCCCTATACTTTTGGATGTGTATAATGAATCTTTTAAGGATGGTAAATTACCATCATCATTCTATGAGGCATATATAAGATTGATTTTAAAATCACGTAAGGATCCTAAATTTTGTGCTAGTTATAGGCCTATTTCATTAATTAATGTGCACACCAAGATCTTAACTATCATACTGGCTAGACACTTGCAGAAGGTCTTACCAGATATAATTCATCCTTCCCTGCCTAGGTTTATCAAAAATCGTCAGGCATCAGATACTTTACAGTTACTAATTGATATAATGGATTTAGCCAAGGATAGAATGGACTCTGCAGTATTAGTATCTTTAGATGCAGAAAAAGCCTTTGATTTAGTTCAGATTAAAATTTTAAAGCAAGTGATGATTAGATATGGCTTTCTACAGGATTTTGTCCAGTGGATTGAGATTTATTATCTGCAACCCTGTGCCAGAGTTATAACAAATCGAATGATTTCAGACTCTTTTCAGTTACAGTGTGGTACGAGGCTGGGCTGCCCACTTGCTATTTAATTTGTTTCTTGAACCTTTGGCCACCGTGGTAAGACAGTCTTTAGATATTGCGGATATTACCTTGGCAGGGTGTGAGTGTAAATTATTTCTATATGTGATGATATTTTGGCAATTTTGGATCAGTACTTCTTTGCCTAATTTTATAAAGGTTGTGCAATACTTTGGAAAGTATTCTGGTTATAAGATAAATTAGGATAAATCTTGTCTGCTTCCCTTGGACCCTAACATATCAATACAGTTGTGTAAAGAGATGGGTTTTGTGATTTCTACTGATTATATTAAACATCTGGGGCTTTATAAACCCAAACCTATTTCTAAATATGTGGAAATAAATATGTTGAAACTTTTAGAAAGGATTGAACTGGATGTTAATAGATGGGTTAAAATTCCTTTAAGCTTGTGGGGCGAAATTAATATTAAAACGAACATTGTCCCTCGTTTATGTTCTTAGAGATATTCCTATGTTAATACCAAATAAATATTTCCTTTGGATTGATAAATTATTTTGGAAATTTATTTGGGATAGTGGACCACCAAAGTTTTCCTTGGCTAAATTGAGATTATCATTTGAGGAAGGTAGCTTTAATTTATCAGATTAGCAAAAATACCATTGGGCCAATATTTTATCAGCCATCTGCTGGTGGAATGAAAATATAACTGAATATTATCCCTTATGGGCTAAGTTGGAAAGTTATTATCTATTTCCTTTACAATCATGGCAAGTGTTTGGAACAACACATAGCAGAAAAGGTGTTTTATTTCCAGGAGTATGGCGGTGAGAAATCATTGGGCCATAATGGGACTTAAATTGAGTTTTGATAAGGAAACTCATGAATATCTAATTCTTTGGAAAAATTCTACTTTGAAATTGATGGTAAAAAATTCTACCGGAAAGTTTGGGCGGAAGCTGGGATCATGACTTTAAATCAACTACTGTGTAATGACTATTTTAAGGATTTTTCCCAACTTCAAATTGAATTTGGTCTTCCCAATTTGCAACAGTGGAGGTATCTCCAGCTTAAGCATGTTCTAACGGATCAATATGGACCAGATGCTTTGGCTGCCTCAAAGGCACCTGAGCTGCTTTCTTACTTCATAGAATCTATTACAGAATTAAAACCTATAAGGTATCTCTATCAAAAGCTCAAGAATATTTTTAAAGTGGACATTTCTGGGATATTTGAAACATGGACTAAAGAACTGGAATTTCCAATAAAGCCCAATCAATGGATTCATGTCCTTAAAAATGTTAAAATTGTATCTTGAGATACCAGAGGTATCTTTGAGATTAAGGCTGATTCATCAAAAAATTGTATTTGAGGTATATTGGACTCTCCAAAGAATGTATTTGAAAGGATGGACATCAGATTTTTTTATGCTGGAGATGTAAAAAAATTGAGGGTTCACTGTCCCATATGCTATGGTCGTGATCATTTAGTATCTTTTTGGGATAGTATATTAATTAAGCAGATTTATGGGAAAATCTTTAGATGTTAAAGATGTTAATGTAATGCTGAATTATATACCAAAGGTTTGGAATTTGACTCTTTTATCAGGAATTATGGTTGTATCAGGCATGGGGGGTGGTGGCTAAAAGAATTATATTAAGAAATTGGAAAAGTGATATTACAGGTAGCCCTCGGTTAACGTCTGCTCGTTCAGCGACCATTTGAAGTTACAATGGTGCTGAACAAGGGGTACCACAACGGGTCCTTGTAGTTGTGGCCGTGGCAGCATCCCCATGGTTACGTGTTCACAATTTGGTACTCGGCAACCAGCTTGCAATTATGACGTTGCAGCGTCCTGTGGTTGCGTGATCGCCATTTGCGACCTTCACTGCTGCTTCTGACAAGCAGAGTCAATGGGGAAGCCAGCAGGAGGTTACAAATGGCGATCATGTGACTGCAGGACACTGCGACCGAACTGGATTTGCCTAATGGCAACTGGGACTGCTGGAATTGCTGTCATAAGTCAGCACAGTTATGTGACGTCCTGCCTTATGACTGTGTTGCTCAGCGATGGACTTCCTGGTCCCAATTACTGTTGGTAACCAAGGACAACCTGTATTCCAGATATCAAGGAATGGTTGTTGGAAATGTGTTTTATCTGTTTGGAAAATGCAGTATTTTCTATCAATCAAAGGATGCAGCAATATGTGTTACTATGGCAGAGATTTTGTGTATCTTACAATAATATCTTGTATTCGTATTATAGCAGCAAATTCATTAGTAAACAAGTGACTATTGATAAGTATAAAATATAAGGTAGATTTTTTTTCTTTTCCTTCTTACTTTGCATTTTAGTCAGTACTATAATTTTTTTAAAAAGCATTTTTTTCTTTTAAAATTAAATATTGTTTTGTTAATTGTGCACGTATAAATTAAATAAATAAAATTTAAAAAGGGCAGTCCTGTGCAGAAAGCCTTACAGTAATTTAACTTGGACAAAACTGTGTCCCTGTAGTTAACTGTTGCTCCAAAACCAAGCTTAGTAAAGCTCGTCCTGGCAACTGAGGATGCCCATGCTTAATCCAAAGGAATCTCCACCCACACAGCTAAATACTCTGGGTGGAGGTAAGAGAAACGGATTGCGATTTTATCTCGAATTAGATCCTCACAGTGAGATCTGCGCAGGCGGTTGCACACTAGGAGGCCCAATCACAGATTGAGCCAGGTTGCAGAGCACGGGTCATTTTCGCACACGGGGCGGCTTGGACCTGCCGGGCGGGGACCCAGAGGAGCAGCTCCGTGGAAACAGGCAACCCCTCCGGGCGGCTCCCTTCCTTGCGCAGCTCCACGCGCCTCGCTTCTCTCCCCGTGACCTTTCCCCTCTGCTAGTCTCCGCCCCTGAGGGAAGCGCGTATCTCCCGTTCCGCCGGCTGCTTTTGCCTGGGTAGGAGCGTGGCCGCACGCGAGGCGTTCCGCTTTTCCTGCCGCTTCTCGAGCTTGTGGTGCGCTCCTGCTTGCCCGGCAGCAAGGTGAAGGCGCGCGCGTGGTGGGCGGGGAGGGGTCGTGGCGCGGGCTCGGGAGGGCTCCGCGGTCCATTCTGCATCGCGTGCTTGGGGGGGGGGGCGGTGCGGCTGGAGGAGGCCCGGGGTCTGCAGCTCCTCCCCAGCTCCCACCCTGGACTCAGAGGCTTGCGTCCCTCCTCTCCGCCTTTTCGCTGTTTTGTGCGAGTGGGGGGGGGGGGTAAGGAGCCGAGGAGCTCCTAGCAGCAGCTGCCACGCGGGGAGGTGGGAAAGAGGCGTCCGGGCAGAGGCCTGCTTGCCTGCCTGTCTGTCAGGGGAGGCGGGGACGGAGGTTGCGGCTCTGCTAGCTCGCTTGCTTTCGGCGCAGCTGTAGCCCAAGTGGGACTCTTCAAAGTGGCTGATTAGTGCAGGCAACAGGGGGTGGTGGGGCGCACCGAACCGCCAGAGCAATATGCAGGTGGATGCCACAGTGCGCAACCTGGGGTGTTGTGGGTTTGCCCGGATGAGTGAAGGTGCCCTATCCTGGTTTGTGAAGCTGATAGGAGGGAATGCTGGTGGTTCCTGGCTTGCTGCTTTGATGAGTCTGAAAGATGCTTACTTGTAGCTAGAAGAGAAATGCCTGCTAGACTAGGAAGGTGCTAAGACAGAGATGGCAAGCAACGGCCAGCTAGCCAGCCCCCTTGTACGAGGCATGATTTAGGGATGCAGCTGGTGCTTTCTGTGTTTTAGGGTACCCTCCCCCTCAATTGGGAGACAGGTTCCCAATATGTTCGAGGGAGGAGTTCGAATCCTGCTCTGTAGAGTCGTCCCGCCTGCTCCTTTGACTGTCTGGGAAGTCATCGCAGCTGCCACTCAGCCAAAAACGTCATTTCAACCCCTTCTTGGGCTCTGAGATGGTTATTTTTAGCTCAGCATCCAGGAGCTTTGCAGAAGCTGCAGCAGATTCAGCTACCAGAGCTGTGGCACAGGAAGGGTGCCATGTACAGTTGTATTCCTAGCGGCTGCCTGGCTACTGCCCCTATTCTTGTCTCTTGGGCATCCCCAAAGCCTTGGTATGTTTGGCTGTTATGGCTCCCAATAAGGTATTTGACATACAGTAATCAGTTAAATGCACATTTGCGTTACTCTTATTTGTTAGAACGTGTGTTGCTTTTAGAATCCTAGGAAGTAAGAAAAGGATTTTGGAATGTTAGGCTATTAAGTGGTTTCTATTTCTAATTTCAGATGCCCCCCAAAAAGGGAGGTGATGGAATTAAACCGCATCCAATCATTGGAAGATTTGGGACATCCTTGAAAGTTGGCATTGTTGGTTTGCCAAACGTTGGGTAAGTGATTAAAGTCACTAAACTTTGCTTAGTCATCCCAAAGCTTGTAGGCCGTCTTAAATAAACCAAGTTAGAGTTGTGCTGCAAAATATACAGTGTGTAAAATTGTTGGTCTGAGATAAGGATTTCTAATCTTCCATTAATAATTATATTTTATTTAGGTAATTTATGGACAAGAATGGATGTTCTTACATGTTATTTTTGAATTTGAAAATGTCAGATGTCCTGAAGTTGCTTTCTTAAAGTAGCAGATTATTAAACTGGCTTTTTATGTGTTAAATAAAAATAGCTTTTATTAATTTGGCATTTTCTTTTGAAGGTTTCAGCCTTAAAGATGCTTCATTTTTAAAAATAAAAGGAATTGTTACATTTCATTGAAAACATGCATAAAAGGATATGCTTTATTTAGTTTTATTTAGCTAAATAATTTTTTTAAAGATGTGAAACAGTAAGGGAAATGCAAAGTTTTATTAGCAAAAATAATGTACTGGAATGTACATTATGTATGTCTTCTAACTTATCTCACACTGATTTGTACAGAATACTAAATTTTGAAGGGGAAAAATGAAGAATTCTATCATTCTGCTTTTTCTGTTTTCAAAATACTTAATTACCTTTGTCAGAGTATATGTGAGGAAAACAGAGTTTATATTTTCTATCAGATATAATTGATACTTTCAGTTTGTGACACTTGCCCTGTTGAGAGTTTATATTAGATAGGAGTGGAAGAGAAGACCCAAAGATTGCCTGCTAAATATTGAGAAATGGTTGGATAGTAGTAGATATGCCAAGAATGTAATGTTAGGATAGTTGAGGGAAAGCTTTGCTCAAAATATTTTGGAGAGAAAAAGAAGAAAGATTTGATAAATACAGAATAAAAGGCCTATTTCAACACTGAAAGCAACATAACTGAAACTAAGGAGATGGCATTCAGAGGAGGAGAGAGATACAGTGGGGCAAAAAAGTATTTAGCCAGCCACCAATTGTACAAGTTCTCCCACTTAAAAAGATGAGAGAGGCCTGTAATTGACATCATAGGTAGACCTCAACTATGAGAGACAAAATGAGAAAACAAATCCAGACAATCACATTGTCTGATTTGGAAAGAATTTATTTGCAAATTATGGTGGAAAATAAGTATTTGGTCACCTACAAACAAGCAAGATTTCTGGCTCTCACAGACCTGTAACTTCTTCTTTAAGAGGCTCCTCTGTCCTCCACTCATTACCTGTAGTAATGGCACCTGTTTGAACTTGTTATCAGTATAAAAGACACCTGTCCACAACCTCAAACAGTCACACTCCAAACTCCACTATGGTGAAGACCAAAGAGCTGTCGAAGGACACCAGAAACAAAATTGTAGACCTGCACCAGGCTGGGAAGACTGAATCTGCAATAGGCAAGCAGCTTGGTGTGAAGAAATCAACTGTGGGAACAATAATTAGAAAATGGAAGACATACAAGACCACTGATAATCTCCCTCGATCTGGGGCTTCACGCAAGATCTCACCCCGTGGGGTCAAAATGATCACAAGAACGGTGAGCAAAAATCCCAGAACCACACGGGGGGACCTAGTGAATGACCTGCAGAGAGCTGGGACCAACGTAACAAAGGCTACCATCAGTAACACACTACGCCGCCAGGGACTCAGATCCTGCAGTGCCAGACGTGTCCCCCTGCTTAAGCCAGTACATGTCCGGGCCCGTCTGAAGTTTGCTAGAGAGCATTTGGATGATCCAGGAGAGGATTGGGAGAATGTCATATGGTCAGATGAAACCAAAGTAGAACTGTCTGGTAGAAACACAACTCGTCGTGTTTGGAGGAGAGAGAATGCTGAGTTGCATCCAAAGAACACCATACCTACTGTGAAGCATGGGGGTGGCAACATCATGCAGTGGGGCTGTTTCTCTGCAAAGGGACCAGGACGACTGTTCCGTGTACAGGAAAGAATGAATGGGGCCATGTATCGTGAGATTTTGAGTGCAAACCTCCTTCCATCAGCAAGGGCATTGAAGATGAAACGTGGCTGGCTCTTTCAGCATGACAATGATCCCAAACACACCGCCCGGGCAACGAAGGAGTGGCTTCGTAAGAAGCATTTCAAGGTCCTGCAGTGGCCTAGCCAGTCTCCAGATCTCAACCCCATAGAAAACCTTTGGAGGGAGTTGAAAGTCCGTGTTGCCCAGCGACAGCCCCAAAACATCACTGCTCTAGAGGAGATCTGCATGGGGGAATGGGCCAACATACCAGCAACAGTGTGTGCCAACCTTGTGAAGACTTACAGAAAACGTTTGACCTCTGTCATTGCCAACAAAGGATATATAACAAAGTATTGAGATGAACTTTTGATATTGACTAAATACTTATTTTCCACCATAATTTGCAAATAAATTCATTCCGAATCAGACAATGTGATTGTCTGGATTTGTTTTCTCATTTTGTCTCTCATAGTTGAGGTCTACCTATGATGTCAATTACAGGCCTCTCTCATCTTTTTAAGTGGGAGAACTTGCACAATTGGTGCTGACTAAATACTTTTTTGCCCCACTGTATTATATTGCAGAAAGAATAAATATTGGTGTTTAAGTTGAAAAAACCCCTGAGATAGTAGTAAAATACTAATTATTGGCTTCCATGATTTGTAATACAATTCACTGTCATAAAATTTAAGAAGATAGTTATCACAGGTACTCTGTTTGTCTATTTATTTTGGAGTTTGCTTCAGAAGTTGCAAATAAGTGCTTTGTGTTTGTAAATGTGGACCCCTACAGTATTGTTTAAAAATTAAATTAGAATGTTGTGGCAGACTGTTGAATTTTCCTACTTGAGAATAGAAAATGAACACAGATAATATATTTGTTATAATAGCAGGGTCAGATAAACTTTGCCTTGTAACTCAGACATTGCTCGTTTGAGTTCCTGTAGGCTTGAGAGTTTGGTGTAGTGGTTCAGGTGCTGGACTAGAAACTGTAGAGAGTAAAAAAGATGACCTTGATGGAAATATGCAGGAACTGTTACCTAGGCAAAGGGGGCTGAAACGTTTTTTTAACTTCAGAACAAGAAAGCATTCACAAGCAGCTTAGGTAGATATCTCCGCAATTTACTGAAATATAAGAAGGAGAAGGAAGCGCAGCGCAGACTTGCAAGATTCTGCTTTTATAGTCAATCTCAATAAAAGTAGCTTTAGCCTTCCTGTGGAGTTGTTTTCCTGGTCTGGTCTACCTAGTAGGGCTGACAAACTGGGAGAATATGAGTTCTAGTTACTCTCTCTCAGCCCAAATAGGCAGCCCAAATAGACAAATAGGAGGAGGGAGCATTATGTATGCTGCTTTAAGTTGTACAAAATAAAGACAGGATATAAATCAAAGAAATATATTTACCTTAGAGTCTAGAATTTTTATTTCATCCTTTCTTAAATTGGAAGTTATAATTTGTTCTTGGTTTCTGATTGTTGGCCAGTTTGGGAGAGAGAAGTCAGATCCAAGGTTGGATAACACATTGCCCATACTTTGTTAAGCTGCTCTTAATAGCAGGAGGAACAAAATAGGAGTGGTTGAGTTGGGTGTATTGGCATACTGGTTCATTTGCGGTAACCCAGAATTCTCAGAAACTCTGCCATATCATGATTGATTGATTTATTGCTTGTATTTATATCCCATCTTTTGTCAGAGAGTTCAATGTAGCATATGTGGGGAATATTGGGTTGAATGACAGTGACTGACTGAAAGTCACTCTATGAACTGTTGTCAAGTATGGACTTGAGCCTCAGTCTTCCCTTCCCAACACTTTAACCACTACGCTATCTGAACTTTCAGCATACCTTTCTAGTAAATTATTTTTTATTTCAAAAATAATTGCTTTAACCTCAATGTTGGTTTCCTGAAAAAAACTTTGTGGTCAATATTACTGATGGCCAGGTGCTGCAAAATAAAAGGGGAGTGGGAGATAATTTCTATGATGAAGGAAATCTGAACGTTTTGTACATAGCTGTTTGAAGACTGGACCTAATAATAAATATTCCTTCTACCAAATGTGAAATTTGAAACATACATTCAAACATGTATCTTGAAAATGGGATTTATGCTAATTTTTAGAGGGCTGCTAAGAGAACTGTCAGAAATTAGAAACACATTACAGCAGTTCAATTAGAAAAGGTTTTTGAAGAAATATGGAAATCCTTTTTTTTTAAGTTCTCATCCTTTCTGCGCAAAAGAAATGCAAAAATCTGGCACTAGCAAAATATTTTTGTAGTGTTCAGTATCCAGTAATAATTAGGGCTGTGTGATATTTTGGATTTGAAGGCAGAAAAGTGCATTGGATCACATGAAAACATAAATACAGTATATGTCCTCCACTTCTTAAGGCAGCCATGTCTCTTCCTGGGATCATACAGTTGGTTTAAGGAGTCAGGACAGGTACTACAGTGGGGCAAAAAAGTATTTAGTCAGCCACCAATTGTGCAAGTTCTCCCACTTAAAAAGATGAGAGAGGCCTGTAATTGACATCATAGGTAGACCTCAACTATGAGAGACAAAATGAGAAAACAAATCCAGACAATCACATTGTCTGATTTGGAAAGAATTTATTTGCAAATTATGGTGGAAAATAAGTATTTGGTCACCTACAAACAAGCAAGATTTCTGGCTCTCACAGACCTGTAACTTCTTCTTTAAGAGGCTCCTCTGTCCTCCACTCATTACCTGTAGTAATGGCACCTGTTTGAACTTGTTATCAGTATAAAAGACACCTGTCCACAACCTCAAACAGTCACACTCCAAACTCCACTATGGTGAAGACCAAAGAGCTGTCGAAGGACACCAGAAACAAAATTGTAGACCTGCACCAGGCTGGGAAGACTGAATCTGCAATAGGCAAGCAGCTTGGTGTGAAGAAATCAACTGTGGGAGCAATAATTAGAAAATGGAAGACATACAAGACCACTGATAATCTCCCTCGATCTGGGGCTTCACGCAAGATCTCACCCCGTGGGGTCAAAATGATCACAAGAACGGTGAGCAAAAATCCCAGAACCACACGGGGGGACCTAGTGAATGACCTGCAGAGAGCTGGGACCAACGTAACAAAGGCTACCATCAGTAACACACTACGCCGCCAGGGACTCAGATCCTGCAGTGCCAGACGTGTCCCCCTGCTTAAGCCAGTACATGTCCGGGCCCGTCTGAAGTTTGCTAGAGAGCATTTGGATGATCCAGGAGAGGATTGGGAGAATGTCATATGGTCAGATGAAACCAAAGTAGAACTGTCTGGTAGAAACACAACTCGTCGTGTTTGGAGGAGAGAGAATGCTGAGTTGCATCCAAAGAACACCATACCTACTGTGAAGCATGGGGGTGGCAACATCATGCAGTGGGGCTGTTTCTCTGCAAAGGGACCAGGACGACTGTTCCGTGTACAGGAAAGAATGAATGGGGCCATGTATCGTGAGATTTTGAGTGCAAACCTCCTTCCATCAGCAAGGGCATTGAAGATGAAACGTGGCTGGCTCTTTCAGCATGACAATGATCCCAAACACACCGCCCGGGCAACGAAGGAGTGGCTTCGTAAGAAGCATTTCAAGGTCCTGGAGTGGCCTAGCCAGTCTCCAGATCTCAACCCCATAGAAAACCTTTGGAGGGAGTTGAAAGTCCGTGTTGCCCAGCGACAGCCCCAAAACATCACTGCTCTAGAGGAGATCTGCATGGAGGAATGGGCCAACATACCAGCAACAGTGTGTGCCAACCTTGTGAAGACTTACAGAAAACGTTTGACCTCTGTCTTTGCCAACAAAGGATATATAACAAAGTATTGAGATGAACTTTTGATATTGACTAAATACTTATTTTCCACCATAATTTGCAAATAAATTCTTTCCGAATCAGACAATGTGATTGTCTGGATTTGTTTTCTCACTTTGTCTCTCATAGTTGAGGTCTACCTATGATGTCAATTACAGGCCTCTCTCATCTTTTTAAGTGGGAGAACTTGCACAATTGGTGGCTGACTAAATACTTTTTTGCCCCACTGTATGTTTGACATTCAGCGCCCTTCAGATTCCCTTTTTGACTTTGATCCTCAATTACTGCACAGCCATAGTAGTGATATACCTTCTATATCAGGGGTCCCCAACCTTTTTGGCATCAGGGACCGCTTTCGTGGAAATTTTTTTCCAAGGACCGGTGGGCGGGGTTTGCAGGCAGCAGCCAATCGCGTGAACCAGGGGCGGGGTTTGCAGGTCGGTCGGTCTCTCTCTCTCTCTCTCTCTCTCATACACACACACACACACACACCATTTTCTGGCTCGGGACTCAAACCCGGCCAGATTCTCCCCGGGCTGCTTCTCGGCTCCTCAGCACCTCCCTCCCCTCCCCCTCAGCAGGACTCGAGGTCTCTCTCTCTCTCTCTCTCTCTCACACACACACACACAAACACACACGGTTTGCAAGCTGGGGCCAATTGGGCCTCACGCTCCTTGGCCCGCCTCCGCTCTTCTTTGCCGCGCGCTGATAGGTGGGGGTGTTTCCCCTTCCAGGCCCCCACCAATCAGCTGCTCCGGCTCACCCTGCGGCCCACTTCCTCACAGCCCACGGCCCACCAGTGGTCCGCGGCCCACAGGTTGCCGACCCCTGCTCTATATGTCATTTAATGAGTAACCAGGCTCAAATATGGCTACTCTTTTTTTTTAAAGGAAATCTACATTTTTCAATGTATTAACCAAGAGTCAAGCTGCAGCAGAAAACTTTCCCTTCTGCACTATTGATCCAAATGAGAGCCGAGTGCCTGTGCCAGATGAGCGATATGAATTTCTTTGTCAGTACCATAAGCCTCCAAGGTAAATATTTGAAGTATCATCAATTGTTTGTTTCTGGTTAAAAGCCTATATTTCTCAGTATCACCATTTAATAGGTTTAAATTCTGCAACTTTATCAATAAACTTTTAATGTTCCTGAAACAGTTTCTTTACTACCTAAGATATTTTGAAATTTGGATTGTTTTTCAAGAGTAATATATTTGGGAAGCTTTTATACTTAATACATACATATAAATGTCTGTGTGTTTATGTAAAGTACTCTCTGGTATGGTTAATGAAAAATGTGTTGTTAATAAGAAATAAGGCAAGTTTTGAAAATAATTTTATCTTTTGAGAGCATGAGTTACTACACCCTGATTGTTTTGCTTCAGTTGAAAAGTACTAATCTTCCCTGTGCATTATCCATTCTTTATTGAAGCTGTAAACAGATAATTGTATCTTTAAAGCAATTAATAGTTTAAAGGTTTTGTTTATAATTAAAACTGATTTAAAACATAGACAGTTTAGCATTTTTAGTGAACAGAGAGCAGGAGAATTGACCGTGAACAGACTCAACTATTCTAAAGTCACATAAGCATCTCATCTTTCTTCTCCATCCCATTCTGCTTCTTTATATATTTCAGCATAATAATTGGAGGTGCATGAGATTCTTTGTAATATCACAAATTTTATGTTGAGTTTCCCTTTTCCCTCCAAATCATAACAATCTTGTAGTCACAGTTGTGGGAAATAAGTATTATAACCTAAAAGAGAATTTTTATAAAATGATGTACCGTTGGTATATGACTCCAGAAAAATTGTGTAGAATATATAAAGGTACTTCAAATTTATGTTGGAAATGTGGACAACATGAAGGGTCATTTTATCATGCCTGGTGGACTTGTAAAAAGGCCAGAAATTTGTGGGTTCAAATACACATAATGATACAAAGAATTTTAAATATCAATATTCAAGTGAAACCAGAACTCTTCTTGCTGGGATTAATGGATAGTCAATTAGAAAAGAGCCATGGAAGATTATTATTATATATGATTACTGCTGCGAGACTATTATATGCGCAAAAATGGAAAGACTCTGAAATATCCATAATGGAGGAATGGTTGGTGAAGATGACAGAACTAGCAGAGTTGGCAAAATTAACTTGTTAGATTAGAGAAAGATCAATAACTACATTTATCAGTGACTGGAAACCCCTTAAGGACTTTTTGCTGAAAAAAGAGAAAAACTTTTTCCTCAAACTTTATGAGTTTGAGGATTAGAAAGGGTAGCTTATGGAAAAAGGAAATTATAATGTAACCTTAGAGAGAGAGGGTAAAATATAAATACTGTACATTTATAACCATTGTCCAAAAGATTGGAAGCCCTTTCTATTTCTATTTCTATTTCTATTTCTATTTCTATTTCTATTTCTATTTCTATTTCTATTTCTATTTCTATTTCTATTTCTATTTCTATTTCTATTTCTATTTCTATTATTTCTATTATTTCTATTTCTATTTCTATTTCTATTTCTTATTCACTATTCTTTCTTATTTTCTTTGTTTCTTCTCTAATATTTGTATTGTTTTATCTTGTTAAAAATTTCCTCAATAAAAATTATATAAAAAAACAGTTGTGGGAAATACAGAGTGTTTAATTTAGATGCATTAGTTATCAGTGTGATTTGAAATTATATATAAGATGCTTTTTACTGTCGTCTTAGTTTATTGCTCAGTTTATTTGGCACTATAGAAAAAGTATATTTAGAGTAAGGGTCAGAATCCTTTCCAAGGAGTGAGCACCATCAGTGTGATTTCACTGGTGCTAAAAATATAATTTTTTGGATAATAATCTCTGTAAGAATATTTTAATATGCTCAGATTTTCATCAGATATGAGAGAAAACCTAACTGTGATAACAGTAGGCCATCCTCTGAAATTTTGTCATTTTTAATTTTTTTAAACATTGAGGATGATGGGCACCATCTAACAGTTTTGTATTGCAGTGTTCCTAGATGCTGTATGGCCAACTACTCCTTTATATTCTTCTGAGTATCATTGTAGATAATTGCAAGTTTATGGTAACATTGCCATATATTGTTAATGACTAACATTTTGAATTAATTTTTTTAGCAAAATTCCAGCCTTTCTGAGTGTAGTGGATATTGCTGGACTTGTGAAAGGAGCCCATGCTGGACAGGGACTAGGAAATGCCTTTTTGTCGCATATTAGTGCCTGTGATGGAATCTTTCATCTACTCCGTAAGCAACTTAAGGTTTTAATTACTATATTGTATATATTATTACTATTTTTATCTATTGCCTAGATAAAAAAAACCTTTTGTAATTTATTATATAATACTTTAATCGATGCATGTTTTCAGGTTGAAACTTGTTAAGATAATCCCTATTCCCATTCATAATTTATCTAGGCAGTGTGCTATATCCAAAATTACATGTATAAACTTTTCTTCATGCACTGGGTGTCCTTTGCTCCCAACCTCACTATGTCACTCAATTTTGTTCCAGAGTAGATTAGTTGAAGAGAAAGTTGAAGTATTTTTATGTGTGATAGATGAGCTCCATCCACCAGTTGTGTCCACTCCATTGGCAGACTGATACAATTAGATATGTTCCTGTTATACTGTGTAGCTCTTCTATGATGTGTACAGTTTGTGTAGAAATTTCTGTTAATAGATCATGAAGAATAACTTTTTAGAGATGTTGAACTATATATTTCATATTGTTTTGGACTTTTAGCAAGAAAGCAGTTCATTCATGAATGGAGAGCAGGGATTAAGGATTAAGGCAGGAATCCCCAAATTGGGGGGCATATTTAGAAAACTCTGATTTACCAGAATGCTACCTCTTACTCCCTTAGCACACCTCGATTCAGGATGCTCTGTATTACATCTCTATATCTGTATCTTTTTCTTGGCTGCTGGGTACAGTTCTAAAACTAGCCCTGAGTTACAGCAACACATTCTTTTTATTCCTAAAGAAGCTTATGGAAAACCAGAGGCTTCTTGGAATTAAAGAGATGCTGCAGGGTAGCACCTTGTTTTGCAGTATTCCACCTTTGCATTTTTAATGTAAAAAATCAAGTGGGACAAGTTGTTTGTTGGATGCCAATGTATGGTCTTAGCTTAGACCAGGGTTTCTCAACCAGGGTTCCGGGGAAACATAGGGTTCCGCAAGAGGTCACTAGAGGGTTCCCTGGGAGATCACAATTTATTTAAAAAAATATTTCAAATTTGGGCAACTTCACATTAAAGAGACAAGTTTCATTCTTTATTTTTAGTTTAAGAAGACTGTGAATGCATCTATACAGGCCTACACACGAAACGAGTAGAATAATTTGGTAACTTCTGGCCTATATTTGAGCCTGAATGTACAGGGGTTCCCCAAGGCCTGAAAAATATTTCAAGGGTTCCTCCAAGGTTAAAAGGCTGAGAAAAGCTGGCTTAGACTATGGAAATTGTGGAAATTAAGGAATTAATTTAAATATAAAAAATAGAATTAAACTGGTATTCCAGGAGTTAAGGCATTTGCTCTCTCTACCCATATCTGCTTTTAAAAAAAATCTCATTTTAATCAATTAACTAAAATTAATGTTAATGTTACTTTTAGTCAATTAATTCAATTTGTACATCACCCGACTCCCAACAATTCTGGGCAGTTCACAAAATATATGAGAACTATAAAACAATAAAACAACAGGAATAAAAGAATAAGCAAAGATGGCAAAACTGGATAGCAACAAATACACACCCACTCCTCAAATGGGGCTACATGCAGCCTAGCAAGGCCTGGGCAATGGGCCAGGTATTCAAGGTCCTCCGAAATGCCAGTAGGGTTGCGACAGAGAAGGCGTGCTTTCAGGGTCCTGATAGATGGCATTGGTTAATCGAAGGAACCCAGAATGCGCTGACCCTGCCAGATTGAAGCGGCTGGGGAGATACTAATGGAAATAGGCAGTCCCTCAAGTAGCCAGGCTCTATGCCAGAGCTTTCCAAACTCTGTCGGGACACATTAGTGTGTCGGTTGCAGTGTCTGGGTGTGTCGCGGCTGCTGCTGCCTTGGAGCCCTGCCAGGATTCTGCACAGGTCCTAGTGCCTGCCTTGTGCCCTGCTGCCTCCAAACCTGCTGTGATTCTGCGCAGGTCCTAGTGCCTGCCTTGTGCCCTGCTGTAAGAGTGTGTCGCAAAATGATGCATGTCTAAAAAGTGTGTCACCAACATGAAACGTTTGGAAAGCTCTGCTCTATGCCATGTAGGGCTTTGCAGGTAACCTTGAATCACACCCAGAAGCAAACTGGCAAGCAGTGCAGCTCTCAGAGCAGAGGTGTTACATGGGCATATTGAGGCATGCCCATCACTGCCTGCACAGTTGAAGTGTCCAGGTGGTAGTCCCATGTAGAGAGCATTGCAGTAGTCAAGCCACAAGGTGACTAGGGTGTGAGTGACTCTCTGAATGTGGTAGATTAGCTGTTGAGTTGATCTAAATATTTCCATATACATCAGTACTCTGGGTTAGGAAGTGGACACAAAATTCGTCTTCTCCCATCCTTTGCACAGTGAGTTTTCAATTTTCTGACAGTGGAAAAAATCAGCCATAAAAAGGAAAGAGGGCTAATACTGGATTCCAGATGCCCATCCTACATTGGAGAAGGCCAGTCTTGTGGCTCCTGGAATGCTCTCCTAAAGGTTAGGATAGGATCAGTACCAAATCTAGCTGAGAATAAGTAGAGTGCCTTGGATGGAGAGACTAAGGGGATAATTTCACATTGTTACAGGTGTGTATTTATTTTGCTTTCAACTTTGAGAATAAGTTACATGTGTGTTAAATTTAATTTTGGTAAAAAAAAAAATTAGTAACAGTTCTGTATGGATAAGAGTGTTGTGAATCAGACAATGTCTGCTGAAGGTTTCCGTTTACCAGGAGGTGTGGTGGCAGGGTGTCCAAAGATGGGCATTCTCTGTGGAGGCGTCTCTCCTGGGGAACATTTGGGTCCCTGGGGCAAGGATAGCTCCCATTCTCATCCAGAAGCCTGTAAAAATTCAGTTGTTCTGGAAGCTGTTATGGGTGTTGTGGAGCTTCCAGTACCAGGAATGGAACTGTTATTACACTGTGATGAACTGGGTTATGATGCACTAGGTTTAATTGTGTATTGCCGAATTTTTTTACTGTTGTATTGGCTTTACACCACTTAATATTTCAGTTGAAGTCATAACTTCATGAATATAAATAAATAGATTAAAAAATAAAAAATGACTTTCTGCTAAGCAAAGTTAAAACAGCTGAAACATTTTTTTCCAATGTCAGTACATTATAAAGCAACAATAACATTTTATCTAGACAACTCTTGTTGTGAACCTACTTCAAATTTAGTTTTGGCTGGTCTCGGCTGCAGAAAGCAAGCTTGAGGCAAAGCATCAATTAGTAAACAATTGTTATTTGACATTTTATTTTCTTCAGGGCAGCTGATGGGGCAATATTGGTATCTCCTCTTTACTGCGTTTATATTTTTGTGCCTAATTTATTTTTTACTTTATTTTAAAAGAATTCTATAGGTAAGAGAAAAGAATATAGACTTTATTCTAATCAGAATAAAGCAGTTCTGGTTAGAGAAAGCATTTGTTTCTCTAACCAGAACTGAAGACAACATTTATACTTGTTGGCTGAGGAATTCTGGGAGTTTTAAGTCCAGACATCTTAAAGTTGCCAAGGTTGAGAAACACTGGTCTAGAGCAATGGTTCTCAAACATTTTGGTCTCAGGACCCCTTTACATTCTTAAAAATGATTGAGGACCCCAAAGAACTTTGGTTTATTTGGGTTATATTTACTGCATTAGAAATTAAATTTGAGCAATTTAAAAATATTTATTTATTTGACTTTGCGGACCCCCTGAAAGAGTCTCGGGGACCTCCAGGGGTCCCCAGACCACACGCTTGTCTAGAGTGTGGCAGCAAGGATGATGGCTGGTCTCTTCTCTTGGGAACATGAAGAATACCTATATTATGGATTGGCTCATCCTTTAAGGTGTTTGCCTGCATTTTTTTCCAGAAGGCATTTCACTTATGGAGAATGAGTTTTGCTACAAATTTTAATTTGGCACAATGGCATACAGAAAACTAAGGTCAGCTGCCATTCTGGATCTTGTACAATCATTAATTGTATGATTTTTGACATTGTTATAGTATGAACGCATTTGAATTATGAGACTGTTAACTGCTTTTGTAAAAACATACAAAATAGCTTGGCTTCTGGGTCCATGCAATATTTGTCAATGTGTAATAAATTTTTAATGATCGTGGTCCTCAGTAACTTATCTTATTTAAGCCCATTGAGATAATTTTATTTTTAAAAACTTGCAAAGGCATGAAAGCTGGCTGGGTGACCTTGGGCCAGTCTCTCTCTCTCAGCCCAACTCACCTCACAGGCTTGTTGTTGTGGGGAAAATAGGAGGAGGAAGGAGTACTAGGTATGTTCGCCGCCTTGAGTTATTTGTAAAAATAATAAAAGGGATAAAAAAAAATAGGACTTGGATATTGTATTTGCCATATCTCCCACCCACCCCTCTTGGCAAGTTCTGTTCTCTTCCCATGTTGTATTTTTATGATCTCAAAAAGTAGAAGTCATCCCGCTGACAGATATTACTGGAAACTGCTTGCAGGAGGGAGAGAGATGTGATGATACTGCGTTGCTATGCTTCATTGCACCAGCATTGGAGTGAACAAAGCCAGAGCCACCTCTCGCTCCCTCAGCATGTGTGGCTTTCCTTTGGCAGATACTGTATAGAAGGACTGTTTGTGCAGCTGTACTTAGGCTTTGACACCTTTATTGCATTTGAACTCACTCCAGAAATTTGGAACGTAAATGTCAACATTTGTTTGGATATGTATTTAAGATGTATCAGCACGTAGGAGTTTCAAGCTGGAGGTGTGCTATAGATTCCAAGCTGACATCTTACGGTCTTTCTTCTTACCCTGGGCTATGAAAAGGCCCGACATGTCTATGAAGGTTCTCAGTCATCCAGGTGGAATTGTCTGTAGCTTGAATCATGTCAACTGGATTTCTATTTTCTTAATGGAAACGTTTCGCTCCTTATCCAAAAAAAGGCCCGACACTTACTCTTTCAAAGGATAGATAATATGGAGTACCAGCTGATGGTTAGCAGGATACAGATAACAGCAGAAGCTGAGTTTGAACATGATTTGGGTATTGGCCAAATATTTCATATCTCTTTCCTGCCCCATGCTGAGGAAGTACTTTCTTTGGGCACGGCATAACATGTTACTATCAGTGAGTGCTCCTACTGAGCAGATAGTCCAAAATCTCCTTATTTGAATGAGTTTGTTCTTGTGGTTTGGAAGAGATTGAAACATTGTCCATGTACTTCGGTTGCAATTTCTACTGGGATATAAGGAATTCTCTTATTTTACCTCTTTGACAGGATCCACAGACTCTGATTATATAAAGCTCCTACCTTCTGATTCTAAAGCTAGCATTACCAGTATTATGTCTAAATTCTGCATTGCTGCAGTTAAAATGCACCTTCACATACTGTATCCCTGATTATTACTCTTTTATATGTTCGTATGTTTTCTACATTTCTCAAAATTCTATTTTTAATAAAATCTGACTGACAGACGAGTTTATATGTTTTAGTATCGATTATTGGTTAATACTATTAATCAATAGAGCCAGTTTGGTGTAGTGGTTAAGACATCAGGCTAGAAACTGGGAGACGGTGAGTTCTAGTCCTGCCTTAGGCACAAAGCCAGCTGGGTAACCTTGGGCCAGTCATTCGCTCTCAGCCCTAGGAAGGAGGCAATGGCAAACCACTTCCGAAAATCTTGCCAAGAAAACTGCAGGGACTTGTCCAGGCAGTCTTCCAGAATCAGACACGATTGAATGGATTTTTTTTTTAAAAAAATCAAGTTAACATTTGAAAAATTATTGGAAATCTCAGTTGCAAACACTATCAAAGCATCAACCACTGAGTGTTAGTCGTAACATGTATTAGGACAGTGGTTCTTAAATTGGGGATGATTTATTTATTGAAAATATTTATATAGCTGCCTGTCTTATGCAACATAACCTGGGCAGCTCACAAACAGTAAAAGCAATAAAAACATAAAAACCAACATAGAAAACTCCCAGTGCCCCCAACTGCAACGCATACCCACACATCCACAAAAAACCTTTCTGGGCTCAGCCTCACACTACTCCAATGCTTGTGGGAAAAGCCAGGTCTTCGGGGCTTTTCGGAAGGGTAGGAGGGTAGAGGCCTGCCGGATCTGAGGGGGAAGGGGGTTCCAAGGGGGTAATTTGGGCGCATCCTGAGGGTAATGGAGCAACTTATACTTGCTCGTTCGTAAGGCAAGGATCCAGTTTAGGACTACTGCTGCTAAGACACTTTTGTGAGGGTAATGTCATTATTTGAGATCAGGAAAAGAGGTAATTGGGTCAGACAGGACCACTGAATTAGGATAATGTATCTCAACTATTTGCAGCCAAAGAAAGCTGGATATTTTACAGGCAATATACAGTCTCTAATAACATAAGCTTTGTTTCCTGAAAAAAATGTTACTTTGCAAAATGAAAGATTATAGCACTATCAAGTATTAGAGCTATCGTTGCTTCAAGTTTATTTCCCTTTTCAATTAATTGTAAGAGGTTATAACCAGGTAGTAGAGGCCTGTCTTAACATTGGAAAATCTGTACTATTCTGAGGTAGGCACATGGATAGCATAGTATGTTTTCAAAGGGTTTAAATTACTAGAATGTGAGCCATACAGCAAATGTGCTTGCTATATTTTCTCAGCTGTCAGAGTTGAGAGATTCTGAAATACCTTAGCAGAGGAATGAAAAAGTTCTGGCCCAGTGAAGGCAGCAACAATTGTCTGAGTGATAGAGAATTCCTTCCCTTTCTCATTTGTCTGCTATCTGAATTGTCATCATTGCCACTCCACCACTGATTCAGAATTGGTGTAAAGCCTTCTGTGTCTGAAGAGATAGGAGATGAGTGTGGGTCATTTTTCTCCTTTCCCAATTTTTCCATTCTTCTTTCTGATAGAAACATAGTCAGTTGGAAGCCTGCTATAAGTCTGTGACAGCAGACACTCTTAACAGCTTGAAAAACTATTCTGATGGACAGCTTTAAGGCTGGAAAACAAAAAGTAAGGTATGAGTAATAGTGAATATTTTTGGGATAGAGATGGCGTCCAGGGCTTGTAATAGCTTCTATATGAGAGTGAGACCTCATGTTTTGCTTTCTGTTTTGTCTTGTAAAAATATGAAATGTAAATCTTACTGCAATATTCCAGTTTCTCCTTTGTCAGCATTTTTAAGGCTTGGATATAGTGACATTCTTGATAGTAACTCTTACACTATTGCAGATTGTAATATAGCCTTCATGGAACTATCCTTCTGTATTACTTTAAAAATTGTATGCACCATGAGACTAATTTGCAATATCATCAGTGGGATCTAAAGTATACATAGTAACTTTGTCAAATTAGATAACAACAACAACAACAACAACAACAACAATAATTTATTAAATTTATATGCCGCCTGACTCCCAGCAGCTCTGGGCAGTTTACAATTGTAAAAACAAAGAACAATACCAAAAAACAAAAATAGCACAAAATAAGAGAACAATGATGGCAAAGAAAACAAACTGAGAGGGGAACAGAAAGGAAGAAAGGGGTGTCAGTCGTCCTCGCCAAAGGCCTAGGTGAAAAGCCAGGTCTTTAAGGCCCTTTGAGGTAGAGGGTGCTATATATACTGTATCTATGCAGTGTTCTATTCTGGTATAGCATTTACATTAAGAAATATTGAGCATCTCCATACTTACAAAATACAGTATTTTCCGGCGTATAAGACGACTGGGCGTATAAGACGACCCCCAACTTTTCCAGTTAAAATATAGAGTTTGGGATATACGCCGGAAAATACGGTACTCGCCGTATAAGACCTCTCCTGGCCAAGTGCAGCCGCTCGCCGGAACGCAGCCCCCAGGGAAGAGCAGGAGGACGAGCGCGGGGCAGCGTACTGCATTGGGTCCTGTCGCTCGAAGGAGAAACGCGGGGAGGGGGGAGCGAGCTCCGTTCCCTCGGAGCAGCCTTGGGAAGGGAGGGGGCAAAACGCAGTGGCTCCATGACGGGCTCCAAACTCGTCCTCCTGCTCTTCCCTGGGGGCTGCGTTCCAGCGAGCGGCTGCACTTGGCCAGGAGAGGTCTTATACGGCGAGTACGTATTTTCCGGCGTATAAGACGACACCCGGCGTATAAGACGACCCCCGACTTTTGAGAAGATTTTCCTGGGTTAAAAAGTCGTCTTATACGCCCGAAAATACGGTAGATAAATCAGAAAGCATCCCTATATGAAGGGCCTCCAGTTTTAACAATTTATAAATATAACATTCCTTAACAGGACTTAGGAATCTGAAACAGTAGGCTAGAAACGAGTGCTGTCAACTGAGCAAAAGGATAATTTTTGTCACTATTTCAAGTGATAGATCAATATTTTTCTAATAAACTGCACCAAAATACTCAGTAATGTTTTCCTAGGAAGGATTACTATTCCATGAATTATTTCTATTGAATTGAATTGAATTTTCAAATTTAACATTCTTAAAATGGAAGTCATGGTAGGTAGCTAAAACCTTAACAGTTGGACACATTTTGAAAAATTATTAGATACTTTTTCTGGGCTTTCCATGCATGATCATATGATTCTAATGTTGAATTTTTTAAAAAAAATGTATTTTACTTTCTTATAAATAAGATTTGGTCCCTGGTAGTTGTGCATTGGCAGAAAAGAACCGATCTTGCAAAAACTGAAATGACCATGATAGGGTCCCCACTTTTTTTTAAATGCCTTTTTATGTAATTGATCTACTTGTTGACATCATTAATGTGTGTTTTCTTATCTTTGCTTTTTTCTATGGTTTTAGTTTTTATTTTACATAGCTACCAGTGTTGGTACAGTGTTGGTACATAGAATTTATGTATTGTTCATTATGGTCACAAGGTTTCTGTTCTGATAAATTGGTTGAATACTGTATTATTATTTAAAAAAAATAGTTTGGCTTAGTATATATACATAGAATTTTTCCACTTCAATAACCAGAAAACATTATTTCAGTTTAAAAAATTAAGATACTTAAAATAAATATAAGTTTAGTTCAGTAATAACTGAAAACAGTTCTAATACTGGAAGACTTTCTTCTTAAAATATTTCACAAATATATATTTAAAATATATTTAATTTTATTAAAATATTTTACACACGCATATATATATTTCTAAACTCTAATTTATATATCATTAGAGGGATATTGCATAAAACAAACTCTGCAACTGAGAAATCTCTACTAGATGAAAGAGGGAATTCAGTGCAGAACCTTTATTGCCGATATTAAATTAGTAGAATCTGTGGAAATATTCTTTCAGATAGAATGTATCTGTACCGTAGAAGGATAATACCATTACCTAGAATTGGACAGATGCTAATTGAGATTCAAGGACACTATATTGATTATGTGCCACCAAGTTGGTATCAGCTCTTAGCAACCATATAGGTAGACCTTTTCCAGGTTGAAGGACACTATATTAGTGATTTAAGATCTGAAATTCATTTTTTCAGCTAATATTTGTGAACAGAAATTTTGTAATGGGCTTGGATATTGGCTTAGCTCCATCTGGTGCATCAGTTGCGACCTTTCTTGGAACAGCAGACATTATTCATTGTTATTCACACCTAAGCAATGGTGGCCTGCACCGGTTCGCAAGAGCTGATGGTTAAATTTCCTGGAAATTTGTGAGCTGGTTGACAACAGAGGTAAGCCTTGATGTCCATCATGCCAGTCAGGTGTTCTGCAGCTAGTGGTGTGGTGTGACAGCAGCAATGGAGCTAGCAGAGCTGGTTCTTAAACGGTTAGCAGCATACCACTGTGCCTAAGTCACTTCTTGATTGGATTATTGCAGTGTACTCTACGTAGGGCTGGCCATGAAGAACATCCAGAAGCTGCAACTGGTTCAGAATTCAGTGGCTTGGTTAGTGATGGATGCACCCAGAAGCCATACACAGTTGCAATCGAAAGTATTCAACCCCCATTGCAAATCAGGTTTATTGTCAAAATTTACAGACTTTCAGCTGTTTGCAATGAACAAATCAAACAAAGCAATTGAAATAGCTCAACACAACAAATGCTTCAAGTGGTTTCCCCAAATTCAACTGGAAATGCAACTTATGACTTCTCCAGTCTCAAAATTATTCAACCCCCTGAATAGAATCCGTCAAAACAGCACACATACTGTACAGTATGTAAAACAGGTGTTGTCTCAAGCACACCTGATGCTTCATTAGTTGCACCAGGTGTGCTTGAGCTGGAACACATGAAATGCCTGAACTGGCTAGGGTTTTGTTGAGTGTCACGTTTGACTGCGTGTTAGAAATATAGCTACGTCAAAAGAATGGTCCAAAAAGGTAAGAGAAGAGATCATCGCCCTTCACAAACAAGGAACAAGATACAAAAAGATAGCGAAGGCACTGAATGTTCCTAGAGGCACCGTTGGAAGTATAGTTCGCAAGTTCAAAGTGAAAGGAACAGTGGTTACACTACCTGGATGGGGCAGAAAAAGGAAGCTGTCAATGGCTGCAACCAGATTTCTGAGAAGGCAGGTTGAGAGAAACCCTCATGTGACTGCAAAAGACCTGCAGCAAGACTTGGTGGCAACAGGCACTGAGGTTTCAGTGAGCACAGTAAGGCGTGTACTGAACACAGAAGGTGTCCATGCCAGAACTCCCAAGATGTACACCACTACTGACCCAAAAGCACAAGAAAAGTCGGCTCCAATATGCTCACAATCATATAAATAAGCCACAGAAGTTTTGGGATTCTGTTCTGTGGAGCGATGAAACAAAACTGGAACTTTTCTGCCCGATGGATCAGCGGTATGTCTGGAGGAAGAAGAATGAAGCATACGCTGAAAAGAACACTCTGCCTACAGTTAAGCATGGTGGTGGCTCGGTGGTGCTCTGGGGCTGCTTTGCATCCTCTGGCTCTGGAAACCTGCAGCGTGTGGAAGGCAAGATGGATTCATTGAAGTATCAGGAAATCCTAGGAGAAAACGTCATGCCGTCTGTAAGGAAGCTGAAGCTTGGGCATCATTGGACCTTCCAACAGGACAATGATCCCAAGCATACCTCAAATTCTTGGATTGGATGCAGAAGTAGTCCTGGAAGATTCTACAGTGGCCATCGCAGTCAGCTGACTTGAACCCCATAGAAAATCTCTGGTGGGATTTGAAGAAGGCGGTTGCAGCACGCAAACCCAAGAATATTACTGAACTGGAGGCCATTGCTCATGAGGAATGGGCTAGGATTCCTCAGGAACGCTGCCAGAAGCTGGTGTCTGGGTATGCATCTCGTTTGCAGCAGGTCATAACAGCAAAAGGGTGCTCTACTAAGTACTGAAGATGCTTGCCATGATGGGGTTGAATAATTTTGAGACTGGAGAAGTCATTATAAGTTGCATTTCCAGTTGAATTTGGGGAAACCACTTGAAGCATTTGTTGTGTTGAGCTATTCACGTGTGCGCCGCCGCACGCCCCCCGCACCGCCGTACGCCCCTCTGTGCCGCCACCACGCGCGCCGCTGCACGCCCCCTGCGCCGCCGCATGCCCTCCTGTGTCGCCACCGCGTGCGCGCCCCCAGCCGCTGCTGTGCCGCCGCCGCCCTGCTGCTGGCGTGTCGCCAGCGGCGGCACTTTGGAAAGCCCTGTTCTAAAGGCTTGCGTTACAATGGATTCAGTTCAGGCATTGGTGAGTGGTGTTCTTTATATAGAAGGATGGGAGATGATTTTTAACAATTTGAACTGCAAACATTCCTATGTTCTGTTTATTAATTTAAACAAATAGTAAATCATGTTACCTTTATGGATGTAATGGTATGTGGGAATGACCTTGGGAGACAGCAAAGAGACACAATCAAGGGAACGGTCAGATGGGGAGAGATGTACTTTCATACTTGCAAGATTCTGTTAATGTAACTTTACAATAAAGTAGAATTAGCTCCTCTGGTTGTGTTTCCTGTCTGGTCTGCCTTCAATGTAGTGAATATGCATGTTTAAGCATAGGCTCTCAGAATACTGTATGTTTTTGTATAGGTTATATTGAATACAGTACTAATACACTGGAAATTCTTAGCCTGAAAAATCTCTTCTGAGATTGAAGGAATCCCAAGGAAAGGCCTGGAATGTCTGGTGGAGTGTTGTAGTGGGAAGAGGGAATTGGAAAAAATGAAAATCTTGCCCATGTAGGCATGCATGTGCTATACATGTGCGTGCACTCTCACATGCATGAACTGATGTTTGAAATGTATGTAATGAATATTCCCAAATTCCTTGAAATGTCTGATAGATTCATTTATTTTTTTCTCTGGAAATGAGAATACAAATTGTATCCCCAAATAGTTGATATTATTATATCTGACAGTTTATGTCAAAAAAGAAATTGGCAGTTAGAAAGGACCATTCCAAGCTGTATTTACAGGATGATGTTTCGAAAAGTATTAAAAGGCTGCATTGTATTTACGCACATTTACTCAATAATAATGTATTTTCTCTTGGGCCGGGGAAGGTCATCCTACATTTGTTAGGAATAAAATATGGTGTTGAAAATCTAGAAGCATGTACAAATGGCTGCAGACATCTCTGCTTAAAAGCATAGAATCTTTGTTGCCAATGTCGGGCGGGGGGGAGCTGCTTGCCCAGTGAATCTTGACCTTTTTTTTTTGCAATGCCTAAACAGGACTCCCTCCCTCCCTCCCTCCCTCCCTCCCTCCCTCCATCTTCATCTAGATCATTGTTTCTTAAAGTGTGGCCCTAGGACCCCTGGGGTTGCAAGACCCTCTTAAGGGTCCAGAAATCAAAATTATTTGCCAGCCTATGTTGAAAAATAATACAGTATTAAAATCCCATCAAATAATTGTGAGAAGTGGTAGCAGCAGTGAATGCATCAATTTTAATATGTATGTATGTATTAAATTTCTATGACCGCCCATCTCCCCCTCAAGGAGGGACTCTGGGCAGTTCACAGCCACAATAACACCATTAAAATACAATAAAAACACAGTAAAAGTATAAATACAATACGGTACGGTAAATATCGATAAATATAACCCCTATAAATAAAACATCTTTTAGGGTCCTCCATAATTTTCAGAAGTGGGAAGGGGTCCTGAGAGGAAAAATGTTTAAGAAACACTGATCTAGATATAGTGTTCCTCCTCCATTTCTGTTACTTTCCTTTCCCAGTTCAGCTATCCCTTCTTGCTACCCTATATCAGTCCTATTTTTCTATCCTTTTTGCTGTTTCTGCTGGAAGGAGGAAGGGGAATATACTTGTATCTCTCTCTGTGTGTTGTATCTCTCTCTGTATGTTTGTGTGTAGTATGTTTGTGTGGGAGAGAAAATGCAAATAGGGGATCAGTTAGTTTTATAAATGAGATATAGGCAATTAGTTTTAATCAGTAGTTATTAATTCAATTAATATGGGGGCTTGTCTTGGCTCTGCCCTATTTTGGATTGTAGTTTCAGACAGATAATGTACACACACATACAAGTGTGTCACATGCACCATGTTTTGGTTGGTGATATTTTTAGCTGTTTTTAGAAATCCTGGATTATCAAGCTGGGGAAGCTGGAGACTGCACAATTTTTTTTGTCTGTCTGAGGGTTCCTTTTTTGACTCTTCCTTTTGGGGGGAATCATCCTACATTCAGCATCATCTTCTTTTGAGTTAAATATGACATATATGTGACTGACAAACCCAAGTAACTATTAGTGGTAATGAATTTATTTCCCAAATAGATACCCATAATAATTATATGCCTGAAGGAAAAATGTGCATTAGCTTATATTAACAGTACCACTTTGCTTGCTTATTATGTGAGTCTTCAGTAACTTAAAGTATTTTCTCAGGTTTTCAACTTTGAATTTTCTTTCTGGCTTCTTCATTAAACTCCTTTTCCTTTTAGAATTCTACAGCCCATTATTTTTAATCTCTTCTTGTTTTTGTACTCTTGCCCACTGTTTCTGCAGTGGCTTACTGTAAATTTTTTACTTTGTTTCACACTTCATAAGTTGGGATGTTCTTTAAATTGTCACACATTCTTTCTTCTCACTTAGCACTATCCTAAGTATGTTGTCCCTATTTTTGTTACTTTCTCTTCACATTCTATCTATTAATGTATTTTTTCCCTAACTCTCTTTCCTATGCCTTGTATTTTCTCCTGCCTCTTAATCTTTACATTTCCTCATGGAATTCAGCAAAAATGCATTTGTTTTGCCAGGAATTTTCATACCTTCTGTATAGCTAGTATAGCAGTCCTTTGCAGTATTGATAATCCCAGACAAGTGAGATCAAACTACAAATAAGAGAAGCTTGCGAATATCTCCAAATGACCACTAGTGAAGGTCTGCAAGCAACCCATAATGTCAAGGTCTGGCTTTATATACCAACTGGATAGTTCTGATTCCTTGTCATTAAAAAAAAATCAACATGTAATTGTACAGTTTCTATCAAGGGCATATTTGGCTTCATATTTGGTAGTCTTTCTATGGGCCGGTTTTCAATGAGATTAGAATCATGCAGATTACACTTATTTGATCTAAATAGTGAGATTAAATTTTATGACATTTTTTTAATGGTGAAAAGTGGAAAGTGTGCATTAAGAAGGAATATGGCTGGTTTTAATCCATGGGAATGCAGGTAAAGTGTCTTTACGTTTAAGCTTGCTAGACTCTAGCTAGTTTAAAAACCAACAAAATGTTTTGATAATATTGACAAGCCAAATTTCAAATAGCTTATTTTAAGAAGTGTTTCAGTGGTATGTTTCAAGTAGTTATTGGTATAGTAAACATTCAAGGGCACCTTTACATTTACTGATCAGGCTTGTCGATTGGAAGATAGCAAGTTCAGAGGTTCGAATCCCTAGCCCTGCATGATGGAGTGAGCTCCCGCACTCGCCCCAGCTCTTGCCAACCTTCAAATATATCTGAAAAAGCATGCAAATGCAAGTAGATGAATAGGTACCACTTTGATGGGTAGGTAGCAGCGTTCTGCGCGCGTCATGCTGGCCACATGGCCGCAGAAGTGTCTTTGGACAACGCTGGCTCTTTGGCTAACAAACGGAGATGAGCACTGGCGCCTAGAGTCGGACACGACTGCACAAATGTGCGGGGGGAACCTTTACATTTAGTTAAATTGCCTATGCCCTAATTTCATGTTTCTGCTCCCTTTTTCTCACACATACATGTGCATAAGCGTATCCACACAAACACACCCACAATATTATGTTTTTACTTTATTATGTGTACTATGAATTTCATCTCCATTAATTTTTTTTCAGCATTAGGTATCTAAGGGTAATACATTCAGACCCTAAGCTTGATTTGAATTGTGACAGCATTGTATTGGTTTCATTTGACATAATTTTGCCTTATATTCTAAATATATCATGTGAATGTTTAGCATTTTCCTCTAGTGGAAATAGAAGATTGAACAAATCATGTTATAAAAACACTCCTTTTAAAGGGTTAAAAATCCTTTTTCAGTGTTTCTTTTTACCAGCCACCTGTTGCCTTAGATGCATAAGTGTATAAATTTGAACAAAGTGTTCATCACTTGTCAGCCTTCAGTGGCAGCATAAAAATTACTTGTGGTGCTTGCTTTGCAAGAAGTTCTTTTGTGTTTGTGACACCAGCTTTGTTTTATACAATTAAAGTATTACACGCTAGAATAATCTAAATTGCAACCACTAAACGTTGATGTAGTTCTTTTTTTCACAGAGCTGAATTTGTTTACTGATTGCATGCCGCTATTGACTACTGCTTTAACATGACAGGTCTCTTGGGAAAGTGTTTTTTTTTTCCGGTAGGGAAAGCTTTTCATGCTCATTAAAAAGTTCATTTATTTTATGATTAGCCTTTTATTCATTAGTTTTTAAAATAGCAAGTTTAGAGCATTTAAAGTGCTTTTGAGATTTAACTTAATGTGAAGTAATTTATATCTCAAGGGAGATTGTATAATGTTTCATAACATAGTTATCAATTCTAGTGTTTAACACTCGTATTGAGTTAGTAACTTACAGCAGTGGATTCCAGTGTGACAGGTGTAACTCTGTGGAAATGATTGTCATTTTAACTCCAAACTTGGTGAATAAATATAAGCATTTATCATAAAAAGCAGTTATATATACATCCATATCTCACATAGATTTATCTCCATATATTTGCATACTAGGACAATAATATAATTGAGGACTTGTCAGTCCTTCAAGGTAGACCAGAGTAAGAAACCAATGCCATGTAAGTCAGTACTACTTTTATTGTGAAGCTATAGTAACAGAATCTTGCTGTTACCTACCCACCAAAGTGGTACCTGTTAATCTACTTGCATTTGCATGCTTTCGAATTGCTAGGTTGGCAAGAGCTGGGGCTAGTGTGGGAGCTCACTCCGTCATGCAGGACTAGAGATTTGAACCTCCGAACTTGCGATCTTCCGATCGACAAGCCTGGCGTCTTACCCGCTGAGCCACCACACCCTGTTACTTAACCATGTTTACTTTGCCATAAATATATCTGGAAATAACTGTTGAAATGTATGGCTTGTAGCAGGGTTATTGCTGCTACCATTCCTGTTGGGGGACAAAATATAGGTCTGACATAGTTCAGCTGGAAGGCAATTTGCCACAACCCCCCCCCCCCCAGCTTGTTCATTTCTATGATATTGTAATAATAATAATAATAATAATAATAATAATAATAATAAAAATAATAATTGTAGGATTCATTTATCTTTATTCTACTTAGCCTTGATGAAATCTTGGCATATATATAGGCTGTCTTCAAACCACATATCTAAACATGATTTATTTAACTGTGATTTACTCAGTCCAAATGTTCTGGTTTCCATGAGACAGAACCATAAATTAACCATGCTGTCTGGGTTCACACAATACATTAGGCAAAAAAAAAAAAGGCATGGCTTGTTTGAAACTCAGTATGTTATATAAACACAGCCATAGCCATATGCTTGGTTGTCCAAAAATTGGATCTGCTAAATCTGTGCTGACACTCAAGATTCAACTTCTGTGACTCTTAAGCTACTAAAAGGCACTTGGTTGTAAAACAAATGAAATGTTTTTGAAGAAAGTTGATAATCTAGACTAAAATAATCTATCAGAGTTAAAAAGCAGCTGTCCTTCATTAATGAAGGGACGCGGTGGCTCAGTGGGTTAAACCGCTGAGCTGTAGGCTGCCGATCAGAAAGTCAGTTCGAACCCCGCGCAACGAGGTGAGCTCTCGTTGCTAGTCCCAGCTCCTGTCAACCCAACAGTTCGAAAGCCTAGCAAGTAGATACATGGGTACCACCTTAAAATGGGAAAATTTGCTGGTGTCCTGTTCGGGGGTCGGCCTCCAACGGAAAAAAGATCTCGTGAATGGCGGTGGCATTGACGGAACCCGAAGCAGCAACATCCAGGACGTCAGCAGCCGGCTCCGACGCAAGGCATTGTGGGAGTTGTAGTCCACAGAAGAGCCGGTTCCCTTTCCCCTTCCCTTAAAAAGCGCGCGGTTAAAAATGTTGTTGTATAACATGAAATGTATAAATGTAATTACCATGTATGTAAGCCGCCTAGAGTCCTCCATTAGGGAGGGGATAGGCGGGGTATAAATACAATAATAATAAAAAAAAATGTAGGCATTTCTGATTTCTGAGTATCAGTACAAATTGTTGGAACTCCTGTTGCCTGAACTAATAAATTATTACTATATTTAATTGAGTTGGAATCCAAGAGCAAATTTTGGCCTTAGAATTTGGCCTAGTAGAAAACAAATCAGGAATATCATCACATAAAGGTAAACAAACCACTGTTGTGTCTTCCTGGTTTGTTTAGAACTTGTCCTGGCAGGATAAGCCAAGCAGGATTGATTGAACATATGCATCAACATGCTTGCTTGCTCAAAATAATCCAAAATTATTCTATAGAATTTTCCTTAGTGTTGCATACAAATCCAGCTGGCACATATTTAGAAATTCAAGCTGAGACCAGCTCTGTCCCTCTGCCAGATTTGAAGATATTTATCACTTAATTATAAACCAGTCCTCCCTGTATACTGTAAATTATCTGGAAGAAAGCAACTTGAATTGCTACTGTATTTGTTTTATAATACTGCCATTGTAAATATTGCATTTCCTTGTATGATAGTCTTCTGTATTTCTATTACTTGTCTGTTCCTTAACTTGTTCATAATAACAACTGAAATAGTGCAAAATTACAACAAGACTTTTAAGAAAAGGCTTTAAGTAAGAAGAGTGGCATCTTCCAATCAGGGTTAGTTCAAATGGAGTGATAATGGTTAAAATGTGAGGGCTTTCCTTTTGATTGAATAGGTCTAATGGCACAGTTAAAGCTTAAAAAATGGCAGGCATTATTCATTAAATCTGGTCCCTAAACTGCTGCTTACTAAATTAACCCATTAAACCACTCAGGAACTATGAGGGTTGTGCCAGTTGCCAGAAAAGATGTAGAACTGGTGGACTACATTTCTATTTTATATTTTAAACCTACAATGGTTTTGAATGTTAATGGAATAGAATTGCTATCTTCAAGCAAATTATTGTTGATTTTTAAAGAAACCTTTTAAAGTATTGCTGTTAGACTTCTCTAAAGCTATTGTTACAGGCGAAAACTACAGTGTAAGAACATTTAGTAAGGTAAAGGTGCACCTTCAAACTGAATTGACCTGACAACCCCTGCAGTGAATTGTTCACTAGAACTCTACAGGGTTTCAGTTATTAGAATCTAAAAGGAACATGCAAACAAGATTTACTACTTGTTTTGATTATTTTTTAAATGACAACCTGAAACTAGTTGGATGTTTTAGGCATTTGTGAGCACAATTTTCCGTAGTTTTTCTCTGTTATTTGTACTATGTCAACTATGATGATGGAGATGTCATTTAAAATCAGTGGACACTAGCAAATTTTGTGGAGAAAGAAAAATTATGAGGCATAGATACACAGAATTGTTAGAGATAGTTTCTGTGTGGCAGGAGTACAATAGTATTCCTATAATTATATTTATAACCCTGGAGATCCTTTTTTACATGCATACCTTTCTATAGGAAAAAAGTAGCCCCAGGGACTTGTTTTAAATTGATTTTTTAATGTTTGTTAAAGCTGTGTTGTCTTTCTCAAGATGACTAGTTGCTCCACTGGGTATGGCAACTCCTAAAAAGTAAGATCTGGTTAGTTCAAAGCATGTTAGTTACATCTCTTGTAAAAGGAAATGTGATTTTGCTCAATTTTAGGCTGTAGGAAAAGCAGAGAAAAGATACACCATACTTACTTGAAAAGAAGATAATATTTAATTTTTTTTATTTATTAAACAAATTTATAAGGCCACCCAACTCACACACAGTGACTCTAGGCAGCTTTCAGAATTAAAAACACAATAGACCCCCCCACACACACACACAGCAGCAAACACATCCATATCAGCCACTTCATCCCCACTACAATGGAAAGGTAGACAAAAGTAAAATTATCAACACTGAAAAAAATTGTATGCAATACCCAGCTTCTCCATCTTGTTAATCTAGAGCTTTCAACTCCAGCTAAATCCAATCCTGGTGACTACTTCTCCCCTTTATGATTGTGTATGACACCTGTGTGTGTTTAAAATTAATCACTTTTAAAACAGCAAAAAGGGGAAAAACCCTTGGATGATTGGATAATAAAAAGGGATAGTTGCACTGAGAAAAGAGGGAAAAACAGAGGGAACCCAAAATTGGATAGAATGAGGCAAGGGAAAGAAATAATTCAGCAGTGAAGGAAAGAAAAGAGAGAGATGTCCTGGGTGTTGCAAAAAGGGTTAAAACTCATGAGGGAAGCATCTTCTCCCAGCTAGTTTTGAAATAGATCCTGATTTTCATCACCATGGTCTGCTGTCATTATAAGCCTCCTGCTGATCTGCTTGCAGAAACTTAAGTGGGTTATGCCTTTTCCAGGCATTTGTAACTTTGCAAAATGTTCTCAAGACTGAAGCCTTGAGAATTGTGGTATGAAGACAATAAATCCCCAAATAAAAGCCCTTCACCTCAGATTAAGAGTAGCCTACCCTAGGTTTAGAAGAATCAGTAATTTGAAGGAAAGGTCACACTAGTCCACATCCTTTTTATCTTTTTTTATTTTTATTTATTTATTGTTCAATTTATATCACCACCCATCTCCCCCCACAAGGGGACTCTGGGCGGTTTACAACAAAATTGATTAATTAAAAGCATATAAAATACAATACATCATTCCAATTTAATTAAATATAAATATATAAATATATAAAATCCAAGAGGTTATATTATTGTTTAAAGGAACTCTATGGTGCCAGCCACCTCCAAGAGGAGCTATTACCCCCCCCGCCCCATCCCAGGCGAGGTGGCAGAGCCAGGTCTTCAATCTTCTTATAATATATAGATCAGAACTGTTTACATTTTAACAGCAGTCTTTTAATATGACATAGTTCTCTTTGCTGATAACAGTCTCTAATATTCAATGTTTATATCAAAATATAAACATATATCAAAATATGTAAAAGTTGCATTAAAAATCAGTAGATACCATGACTCATTTTCTATTTCATGTGGTTGCAAGTAGATACTCTGTGTGTATGTGTGTTTGTGTCTTTAATTTGCTGCAGTGAGTTTGGACCTTAGTTACCAAAGTTTCTTTCTTTTGGTTAGGGGAAGCCAATATAACAACGAGAGAAATCAGTGAACATTGGTTTTCTCTTGAAACCAGTCCCTTCATCTATGAATAAACTCCCACATGGAATAATTATCAGTGGACTTTTTAAGCCTCGGAAGCTGTTGTTCCCATCTGGGCTCCTGTCAGATAGGGTCTGTTTGGCACAGATTTGTTTCCTTGTGGTCAGTCCCTAACTACAATGACTCTTCTTACAATCTTACAGAGTACAGCACTGTTTCTTCTGTCCTTTAGGAAACCAGCAACCTGTCTTCTGTTTTGCAGTCTCTTTTCTTTCCACTAAGGCTCGGACTTTCTTCCATTTGCAGTAGCCTGAAAGTTGATCCTGCATTCAAGTTACGCAGAGCATCTTTTATGTCTCTTGTTTCTGGCTGTTAATCTGTTGGGCATTTGCTTTTGTTTTTCTTACCAAAAGTTGCTGCTTCTTTCTTTGGTTCATGTTGTATCACCTTCTTTGCTAGAGCTGGTGAAAGTTCATTCTGTTTCATTAGTTGGAGATCACTGCTCCAGTCCTTGGATGTTTTCTGTAAGCATGACTGTACCCTTGCACTTGGTGCCAGTATATGCCAGATTGTTTTCAGGTGGGAACACAAACATGACAGCCATTATAGGCCATCACTGCAGAGTTATGTTTATTAATGTTCATTTCTGTATCTTAACATCAGTAGGAAAGCTTTCTCGCTCTCTCGCTCTCCTCATGCTCTCAGGTCAGCCAAGAACACGCTGTCAACTTCAGGAGAGGTTTTTTTAGGGACCTGAATTCTCCCATCAAACTGTTCTTAGCAGTCCATGTTTGCTCCCCAATTATAGAGTTCAGTAGAACAATTTGTCTGGAAAACTTTTCAAATCCTGAATTTAGCACTTATTTATTTATTTCACATATATCCTGTTTGTTTTTTTAAAAGTCTCAAGACAGCTAACAAATAAATTTAAAATAGGTAAATTACAAAAAGCAGGAGAATACTAGAAGATTCAAGGCAGCCATTAAAACATCCAGGGATAAAAAGTTAAAGTCGAATACCTATAACATCTTTAAACCTTTACTGCCATTTTAAAGACTTTCTCCCTGTTCTCAGCTAATAGTTCTGGGAATTTTCATTCTGGGATAAGGATAATTTTAGACAACCTCATCCAGAAAAAAGTTTTTCCCCCAGCTACATTGGTCTAAACTGTAAAGGGCGGTCAAGGTCATCACCTGCAGATTGAGTTGGGCCCAGGAGCCCTAGGAAGCCAGTACAGTTCTCTGTGAACATGGAGGTGTTTGCTCCTTTCAGCAACTGGGTTGTTACATTCTGAATCAATAGTGGTGTTCAGACATTTTAATAGGTAGTATTAAGTGTATTAAGGGCGTGGTGGCTCAGCGGGTAAGACGCCAGGCTTGTCTATTGGAAGATCGCAAGTTCGGAGGTTCGAATCCCTAGCCCTGCGTGCAGAGTGAGCTCCCGCACTAGCCCCAGCTCTTGCTAACCTAGCAATTTGAAAGCATGCAAATGCAAGTAGATGAATAGGCACCACTTTGGTGGGTAGGTAACAGTGCTCTGCGTGCGTCATGCCGGCCACATGACCGTGGAAGCGTCTTCGGACAGCGCTGGCTCTTCGGCTAACAAACGGAGATGAGCACCGGCCCCTAGAGTCGAACACGACTGCACAAATGTGCGGGGGGGAACCTTTACCTTTACCTATTAAGTGTATTACAGCAGCCCAGACATAATGTAACTCACAAATGTATTTTCAGACAGTAACAGTCCTTCACCTGTTAAACATGGTTGGCTTTTAGACTTACTATAAGCTGAATGACAAAAGGTTCTATAGCAGGTAATACACTGAAGTTATCTAATCCTGCAACTGTAACTTAGGATATATTTGATTACTATCGTGATATTGGACAGAAATTTTAAAAATGTCTTGCCAAATATTTTTACTAAAATGGAAGATAGAATGTAAATAGTTCACTACATTACAAAGGTAATATTTCCCTGTATAATTTATTCTCACTTATTGTTATGTATTTATTCTCACATTGATGCTTATGTTATTATTCTCATTCATTTTATTTTAATTGTTGTTATGAATATTCTTTAATGCTGCCAAATAAGGTTTATTGAATAATTGCAGAAAACGAAGTGGAGATTTTTTTTTTTTATTACATTTATTTATGTAATAATTCTGAGCTGCTTTGTCATCCAGTAGAGTCAAAACCAATGACTGGCAGATTTGTAATAATAAATGACAATTATTCAGTACTAAAGTGTAAAGCAGAACTATAGATTAACAATGACATGAGGCAGCAGAAAGAAGAGGTTAAAACATTTTGCAATTGGAAATTCTGGGAAAATAAATGTTTTAACAAAAATAAACATTTAACAAAAACACTCTCTTCATATTGGTGCTATGCATCAATAAAACACCTACATGAGGCCTGTAAATAAGCTAAATGCCCCAAATTGAGTTTTTAAGAAACACTCTGCAGCCCCCTTCCAAGTTGTTTTAAAAATTGAATGTTTTTACTGCATTTCCTGGTGGTGTTACTATGTCATCATCATGTGCCTTGTAATACTTGCAGGCTGAAAAAAGTATAGATCACAGGTCAAAAAAAAGAAAAAGAAAAAAAGCTCACACCCCACCCTCTCCTGCAGTTAAAGAGATAAATGTTCCACATCCCCCCCCCCATCTTCCTTCAGATCTGCTTCAGACTTGGGGGTTCCTCAGAACAGATTCAGTGGGTTGAAGGGTAGGAGAAGGAATACTGTAGTTTGAGTAAATAGAACTGTGCTTACACACTGCTGGCTATTAGTCTTAGATTTAAGCATCCATCCATCCATCCATCCATCCATCCATCCATCCTTCCAACTTATATCACCGCCCATCTCCCCCCATTCCAGAGGGGACTCTGGGCGGTTTACACCAAGCCAGCAATTAAAACATATAAAAATTTATAAAATAGAATACATAATTTAATTAAATATATAAGATCCAAGAGGCTCTGATGTTAGGCTTTAAAGAACCCTATGGAGCAAGCCAACCCCAAGAGGAGCTATTACTCCCCCCATCCCATTTAGAAAGATGTTAAACCCTGTTAGATGTAGAATACGTACGCCAAATCTTACAAAATTTATTTTGTAAGTTTTATTGAATGTGAATCCAATGTTAATTCTAATATTAAGGTTTTTAAAAGTCTGATACCTTGCATTAATAATAATTCAGAGGCTGATTACGGTAATTGAGAGAGAAAAATGTTCTATATTTAAAATACGTCAGGAGCTTTAGATAATGCTATGGCTTTCAAATATTACTGGCATTTATATTTAAACTCTTGTATTCAGATTTTCTTAGAATGGACACAGATTGCAATTTTCAGATACAACCCACTTTTTAAAAATACAAATTTTTAGGTACTGTAGAGCTAATGTATAGAAAAATGAATACTTTTGTTTCTATGCATTTTGTGGAACACTATAAATACAACAGCCTTTTGGCTGGTGCAGAGTATGAAGATTCATGTCAGTATTCAGAATTCATATTTCTCCTGAACAGATGATTGTGATAAAAACATTGCATGGTGTGTTTTCATTGCCTGTGGAAAGACTTGCATGCAGTTAAAGTAAGCATTTTGATAGTGGCTGAATTAAGGGTTGTTTTTTTTTGTCTCTTGTCATCATGGATGATTAGACCTAAATGTCTGCTTGTCTTGAGATCACCACAGCTTCAGATAACATGCTTTGTGACTGAAGGTTGAAATATTTTGAATTCTAATAGGCTGCCCGAATTGCTTGAAATAGTCTGTAAAATTTCAAGGCTTCCTTTTCCATCTGCTGTGAAAAGAACCATTGGGAATGGTTGAGCTTGATGATCATAGAATTACTGGATGGTGATTCTAAAACCCTCAAAGGGAAGTTGCTATGGCGATCTAGTTCCAAACTGTGAAATGATTCACCTTTGAAAGGCTTCAGGGTCTGAGAAGCTGAACACATCATTGTTCAGGTGGTCATTGGTTAGGAAATTGCTAATGGCTGTGTAATCAGCACTCCTGTGGTAGTTAACGATCTAAAAAGGTTTATTCTGAATGATGTGGGACAACAGCAATATGCATGAGATGACTTCTCAATCCTAGTTTGTTAGTGTGGCGCTTGTAAAAATAGTCGCTAAATGGGAAAGAGAACAAGTACTTCACTGGGAAGCCTTTTAAAAACAAAAATGTTGCTCTGTGATTGATGTGACATTATACAGGTGATAAATAACTTTCTAGCTTCCATTTAGTATTGTATAAAATTTGATTTTCTTTTGAAGTGAATTCATAAAGTTTTTAAAAAAATCATTTATTCATAAAGTTTTAAAAAAGTGAACCCTAAAAGTGAATTTAGATGCAGTTTAAGATTATGCAAACATACTTTGAATGGTCTCTGTTATTAGGGGCTCTTGAGCCTTCAGTTATATATATATTGAAATTATATTTCGCTTGTGTTGAATAGCTTAGACATATTACAGTATATGTTGGCTTCTCCCTTGAAATACAGACAAAAGCTGCCGTGAGTTGTAACTCAGTGACACTACTGGCCCACAGACTTTTCAACCCAAATTACTGTTTGAGTAATATTATGAAAGAGAAGTTCATATATTCAGGGTTTTTTGGGAAACTTCAGTGTGTTACGCTAATCACTTCACTAATTTTAATGCTTTATTTATGGCAAAGTATCTGAGCAATTTGGAAATGCCTGTACATTTAATGAGATAAATAAAGTAGATGAAGTCTGTGACATATAAATAACTGTACAAGAAAATTGATAAACAGTCCATTTCTAATTCTTTAGAAATATCTTAAGCAATACTTCTATTCCTTTCGGTAAATTTGTCAATGTTGCTCAGATATTGTTACCATCTTTTTTATAAGAATTTTATTAAATTTCAAGCAAAGATAAAAGCTACAGAAAAAACAAAAAACTACAAAGAAAAAAAGAAAAAACTAAAAAAGTGTAGAAACACAAGAGACAATTTTTCAAAATTACAAAAAGAGGTTACTTCTGACTTTTAACAGCAAGGATATACAACAATTTTCCATAATCAATCCCTTACTCTATATTAAACCAAAATCACATTATTTCTATAAATTATTCCATTGGCACATTATGAAAATCACTAAATACAGTTGCTCCCTCCCTTTATATTAAAAGAAAAAAATATATAAACCACCTAATCAACTTCCCCCCAAAGATAACATTTAATTATTTCCTTCCTACCACTATTCTATACATTCTAATAAAGATCAAACTAAAAAACATATAAATTGTCTGCCATTGTACTTGATAATACAACAATTTTAATAATCTTAATCATATTAAACTCAAAACCAGACATTTATTATTTTTTTATTATACCTTAATAATCTTAATCCAAATCGTTAAAGATAAATGAAATCAGCCAAACCCTAAAAGCAATCCAGATAAATATTCTTAAACCCATATCCCACTTCAAAATGAACCAGAGGATTTACATACCCCCACAATGCGCACAGAGCTTTTTTCTTAAAAAAATCGAACAGCCCAACTGCCCCTCTCAAAAACTCTGACTTCTCTTCAGGAGACCTCCCATACACAATAACCCCTTCTTTTCCATGGCGTTCCATCAGATGATCAATTTCACTTATGGGTTGCAACTTGATCTCTCCCTTTAATTTCTTCAACTCAACTATCTGATCTTCATCCAGCATTTCAACAGAAGTCCCGATCTCACTCTTAGAAGAGACATTTCTGTCGCTGTTAAATCCCTCAGTTTCATCCACGACATCCCCAACCAGATGACACATTTTAGGCCTCATCTTTTCCACAATGTCCTGAATACCTTGCATAAAAACTTGGTAGGAATCAGAAAGAATCTGTTTAAAATCTTGTTGGAAGTCAGAGAAAGTCTGTTTAAAATCCTCCATGTCTCAAGCAGTAGATTATGGTGCCCCGTAGGAGCTTAACCAGCGAAAGTCAAAGATATGAAAGAATTCCGAAATGTGTTTACATAAGCGAAAGTGAGATATGCAGACAGTTCCCCAGGGAAAGTAGAAGCAGGAAACTGAAAGTTCAAAACAGCCGATTCAATGTGTAGGAAAATGCTAATATCTTCAAATTTATTACAAAAATAATAACGGAGACAATTATTTACTCTCAATCCTTCTTAATATTTGGATGGAAAACAAAGTCCAAAACTTAAAAAGAATTTTTTTAAAAAAATTGATCCCCAAAATAACGATAAGCACCAAGAGAACCCGCTTCTCCTTGCTGTAGAAAGCCTTTCTTAGGGTACGCATACTTAAAAGAAATATAAATTGGGTGATTTATAAATGGGGTGGCCGGTCTTAGTGTCCCTTTAAGGCTACAGCGTGGCTTGGAAATGGTGAAGTCCCAGCCTCCTCTTACCAGTCGAACACGAACACTGTTTGCGATCTTCTCGCTGCAAGCAGCCGTCTGGAGGACATATGGGGTGATTCCAGGTGTTTTCCTTTTTCCGTAAAAACACTCCTGGGCTTCAGGAAAACCTGCCTGAGCCCGAAAAGACTGCCGCGTTGTCAGTTCTGCCCGTTGAGCCTGCGGGCACAGCTGTTCAGTCCACCATGTCCCCACCGGAAGTCCTGTTTATTACCATCTTTTGAGTTTTTCTTGTAACACCATCTATATCACAGATACAACCCATACCTTCTGAGCTTTGGTATCAGATCATACTCCGGGTTCTCAGATAAGCAGACACATTGTTATATTGATCTCTCATGTTTTTAGGCTTGAATAAATACATATACAAATTTCTTTACCATTTTCAGACTTACAGTATAACTGATTGACACATTTCGGGGGTTAATAACAATCTCAATATTAAAAATGTAAAAATGCCCTTGACTTGGGCTTGGTTCCTGATGACTGTATCAATGCAGTTTTCTTAGCATTATAGAAATGTTTTCCCATTGCTTTCTTCTGGGATGTGTTTGGACTTCTCAGACTAGCCAACTACCTTGGTTGGTCATTGTTCCAAGTCAAAACCAACCCTGCTTAGTTTCAGAAATCAGGCAAGCTTGGTTAGCTTTTTTGTCACTTTTTTGTTAATAATATTCATTGGATACTTTCCTAGCAATTTCAGCCAATAAAAATTCTAGTTTACAGTTTCAAAGAAAGAGAAGTCTTGATTCCTTGCAGAGCTGGTAGGTTGTCTTCATCTCAACTCCTTTTTAAAAAAAATAAATTTTATTAGGTTTTGAATTTACATAGATAAAAGTTTGAAACAGAAAAGAAAATGGAAATACAAATCAAAGAAAGAAAGAGAGTAAAAAGTGTAGTAAAGTAAAAAGAAAAAAGATAAAGATGAAACATAGAAATTAGTCAACTTCCGATTTGTCTCTGATCATAGTAATTTAACAATTTTATCTTACATGCTAGGTCTATATAAAACATTAAAGAACATTTCTTGTTTATTATATCAAATTATATATATTTTAGTCTTCAAATCCCCATATAAGCTTTGCTCCTCCCGCATCTTGTAAATAGTCAGTTAATGGTTTCCACTCTTTAAGAAAATAATAATTTGAATTTTCTTTTAATAAACATGTCAATTTATCACTCTCTGCCATATCCATCAATTTCAACATCCAATCTTGTATCGTAGGCAAGATCTGATTTTTCCAATTTTGTGCATATATAAGTCTTGCCACTGTAATCATGTACTGTATTGCATAATTCTTGTAAATTGTTTCCCAAGTTGTCCATCGATTATTCCCAACAAAAAGAATTCCGGTTTAAATGGAACTCGAATTTGTAATATATTTTGCATCAATGAATGTATTTGAGTCCAAAATTTCTTTGCAATCTCACATGTCCACCACATATGGTAAAAGGACCCCTCTTTTTTTTTACATTTCCAACATAAGTTGGAAACATTCCCATACATTTTAGAAAGTTTTTGTGGGGTCATATACCATCTGTACATCATCTTATAAAAGTTTTCTTTTAAATTATAGCACAAAGTACATTTTAATCCTTTAGTCCACATATCTTCCCATTGTTGCATTTGAATATTATAACCAATATTTTTAGCCCATTTAATCATACAGTCTTTAACTTGTTCCTCTACCATTTCACCTTTGAACAATAGTTTATACATTTTAGCAATTAGATGATCATCAGCTTCACATAATTGTATCTCGAATTCTGATTTGGCTTGTTCAAATTCAAAGTCTTTCTTGTCTGATTTAAATTTCTCTACAAGTTGCATGTATGAAAGCCATTGAAAAGTATATCCCTCTGATGCCAATTCTTCTATTGATTTAATTGTATATTGTCCTTGTTCTTTCTTTAAAAAATCTTTATAGGTTAACCATTTGTCTTTAATTCTTACTTCTGTTCTATAGAATGCTTCTTGCGTAGAGATCCATAAAGGTCTTTTGTAACATAAAGTTAATTTATATTTATTCCAAATTCTTAATAAGGATCTTCTAATATAATGATTTTTAAAATCTACATTAACTTTAACTTTATCATACCACAAATACCCATGCCATCCATATCTTAGTTCATGTCCCTCCAAATTCAATAATTTTTCATTTTTCAGAATTATCCATTCTTTAATCCAAACCAAGCAACAAGCAGCATAATATAGTTTCAAATCCGGCAAACCTAGTCCTCCTCTTTCTTTAGAATCTTGCAAAACTTTATATTTTACTTTTGGTTTTTTTCCTTGCCAAATGAACTTAGAAATATCTCGCTGCCATTGTTTAAAAGGTTCTTCTGATGCCAATATAGGTAGTGTTTGAAAAAGATATAAAATTCTTGGCAAAACATTCATTTTAATTGCTGAAATTCTACCTAATAATGATAATTGCAATTTTTCCCAATGGTCCAAATCTTTTTTAATATCCATCCAAAGTGGAATATAGTTATTCTGAAACAACTTAACATTTTTAGCTGTTAAATATACTCCCAAATATTTTACTTTTTCTTCCATTGAATATCCTGTTATTTCTTTCAATTTCTCTTGTTGATGATGGTCCATATTTTTAGTCAAAACTTTTGTCTTCTGTAAATTCACTTTAAACCCTGCTAGCGACCCAAAGTCTTATATATTGATTTAATCCATTTTATAAAGTTTCCTCCAAAATTCATATTTTCCAGTACTTTGAACATAAAAGGCCAATTTAAGTTATCAAAGGCTTTTTCAGCATCAATAAATATCAAGGCAGCTTGTTTATCATAATGTTGTTCCAAATATTCAATTACATCTAATATGTTTCGAACATTGTCTCGGATTTGCCTCTTGGGCAAAAATCCAGCTTGGTCTTGATGAATATAATTCCTAAGAATATTTTTCATTCTTTCTGCTAATATCGTTGTAAATATCTTGTAGTCATTATTCAATAAAGATATTGGTCTGTAATTCTTAGTTAGTGTTAAATCCTGTTGTTCTTTGGGGATCAGTGTTATATGTGCTTCTTTCCAAGTTTCTGGCATGGTTCCTGTCTCCAAGATAAAATTCATGGTCTTCTGCAAAGGTAGGCATAAATCATCCTCAAAGCATTTATAGTAGGCTGCTGACAATCCATCCGATCCAGGAGCTTTTCCACTACTAATTTTCTTGAAAGCTTTTACCAATTCTTCTTTTGTTATAACATTATTTAGTGTCAGTCTTTGTTGGTCATTAAGAACAGTTAGATTTTGTTTACTCAAATATTCTTCAATATCATCTAGGTTGACATCTTGTTTTTTATATAGTTTAGAATAGTAATCATGAAAGGCTTTTTGAATATCCATATTGTTCACCAAAGTTTTTCCTTCATGTTGAATATTGGTAATCAAGTTCTTTTGTCTTTGTTTCCTCAATTTGTAAGCTAGCCATCTACCTGGTTTATTTGCATGTTCAAAATATTTTTGTTTTGTGAATTTCATTTGGGTCTCTATCTCTTGAGTTAATATCATTGATATTTGCTTTTGTAGAAATTTAATTTGAGTAAACAGAGTATCATCCATTGGTTTATCTCTTAGATCTATCTCTTTACTCTTAATTTCATCTAAAATCAGTTGAATTCTTTTTTGTTTCTTCCTCATTTGAGCATTGTATTGAATAAAGTAACCCCTCATATATGCTTTACTGGCTTCCCATACAGTTTGAATATTAGTACCTTTGTTCAAATTAAATTGAAAATATTCTCTTAACTTTTTTTTACATGCATCAACTACATTATTATTCCGAAGTAATGACTCATTCAATCTCCATCTAAATACATTCCGTTTCCCTTTAAGAGTCAACATTACTGGATTATGATCTGAGAGGGTCTTAGGTAGTATATCAACTTTACTAATATCCATCATCAAGTTTTTAGATATCAAAATCATGTCTATTCTAGAATGTGATTTAAATCTCTCTGAGTAATATGTGAATTCTCTGGAAGTCCCATTCATACATCTCCAAATGTCTTGTAAATCCAGCATCTCTTTCAGGTCGAAGAATGTTTGCGGCAATTTCCCCTGTGCTTGTTTTATTTCTTTTTGTGACTGTCTATCCAGTCTGGGGTAAATTACCCCATTCCAATCCCCCATAAAACACCAATTGTCATAAGTTAGGTCCAGGAGTTTATCCATCAAATTTTTGTAAAATATTCCTTTATCCATATTCGGTGCATAAAGTCCAACTATCAATGTTTTAGTTCCTTGTATGTTGATTTCTACTACAATATATCGACCCTCTTCATCAGCTAATATCAATTTTGGATTTAACTTTGGTTGTACATATAAGACTACCCCTTTAGTTTTTTTATATCCAGCCGAAATAAATTCTTCTCCAAGCTGTTTTTGAATCAAATATTTAGTGTCTTTTTTGCAAATATGAGTCTCTTGTAAACAACTTATGTCCAATTTCTGTTTTTTCAAAAAATGAAATATCTTTCTTCTTTTCTGTGGAGAATTTTCTCAATTAATGTTCCATGTCAAGTATTTGTATTCCATTGACATTTTATTCTTTAAAATCCCTTTGTCAAATCCACACCTGTAGCTCCCTTCTCAGATAAGTCTTCAGCCTTCTCTTTATCTTTCGATGTTTCTCCTCTTTCTGTCAATTCTCCATCTGGTAGGCCCATTTCTTTCTTGTATTTCTCTAAAAAAGCTTTTGCTTTTAAAATGGAAGTTATTTTGAATCTCTGCCCTTTGAACGTAAACAATACGCCTTCCAATTTTTCCCATCTAAATGAAATACTATGTTGCTTTAATTTATCTATAAGGAAAAATAGTCTTTTCTTTTCCTTAGTATTCTCAGGCGGATTTCTTTTAATACAATTATTTCCTTCCCTTCTATATTTAATCTAGTATTATAATGTTTCCTCAGAATTTGCTCTTTTGTCACTTTTCTTACAAAATATATCAATATGTCTCTAGGAACTTTTCTTTCCTTGGCATAACGTGAGTTTACTCTAAATATCTTGTCTATCTCCAAATCTAAGTCTTGTTCTCTTATCTCCAAAAATTTAGCCAATTCAAAAATCATCCTTCCTCTCACATCTTCATCTACTTGTTCTGGAACTGCTCTAAGCCTCAAAATATGCTCTTTCTCTCTCATTTCTGCCAAGGCTGTGATATCTGAATTGTGTTCAATCTCTTTAATGGCATATTCTGATTTAACTTCTAATTTTTGCATCTGATTTTGCGTATCTTTAAGTTCTCCTGACAGAGAATTCACCACTTCCTTAACTGTTTGAATTTCTTTTTTGAAATCTTGCTTAATCTCTTGGGTTATTTCTTTCTTCATCTCATCCATCTTTTTGTCTAATGATATAATTTGATCTTCCGTCTGCTTCGTAGAGTCATCCATTTTCTTATTTAGTGCTGCAACCGCTTCTAGTATCTTTTTCATTTCTGGTAGTAAGGCTTCTGAGGCAGATGTAGCAGGTGTAGCAGAATCAATAGGTGGTCCTCCAGTCTCCTTCTTTTTCTCCTTCTCCCTCTGTCTCGTTCCCAAAGACGCCATGGCCCTGCAAAAAAGAAGAAAAAAAGGGAGAAAAAAGGGGGGAAATGCAATACAACAATAATTGTTTAAAAAAAGGGAAAAATTAAAAAAAAATAAAAATAAAAAAAACATTAAAAGGAGAAGAAAAAAAGGAAAGGAGCAAATGTCCCAAAAAATTTTAAAAAAAGGGGGAAAAATAAGGAAGCTCCTTTAAAGATTTTTCCTCTTAGTTCATTTATAATCCCTTGTATATATAAATCCACAGTATTTCAGACACCCAAGATAAAAAGTCAGTAGGGACTTTTTGTTCTCCTGAAGTCAAAATCAAAGATAAGAATAGTAAATATTCCCAGGGTTTCACCTTCCCACTTGTAATTCTTCAATCCAACCACAAGTCAAAAAGGAAAAATGTTACTAGAAACATATAAAAAAAACCCCTCTATATTTCATATAGTAATCCAAATTAAACGTTAAACAACTTGACTTTTTCCAAAAAGGTAAATCCAAACAGAATTCAAAGAATTCTGAATTCGGAAACGTCTTCAGACAGCGCTGGCTCTTCGGCTAACGAACGGAGATGAGCACCGCCCCCTAGAGTTGGACACGACTGCACAAATGTGCGGGGGGGGGACCTTTACCTTTTTAAAGGTCATAAATGCAAGGATTGGTTGTAAAGTTGCTTTTTCATCACCATTGTAACTAGAAATGGTCACTAAATGAGGACTACCTGTAATTGAAATCTGAAGAACTTAACTGTGATTCAGGTTGAGGTAGCTGAAGTTTACCAGGCCAGACACTACCTCTAGGAATAGAGCTTTTGGAGATGCTGTTGTAACAACAGAGAGGCCAACTTTAGATGTTATTTATACTTATTGTTTTAATGTGCTTGTTGTTGTAAACCACCCAGAGTCCCTCTTTTTGGGGGAGATGGGCGGTGGCAAAATTCAAAAAATAAATAAAAATAAATAAATAAATAAACTTTCCTGACTCTTGTCAACGTTTTCTGAAAAGTATATGACAATTAGGACAGTTATTACAGAGGTTGAGTTCATCTCAGTCTTCAAAGAGACAGTTCTGACATAAATATTTCATTAATCCTCCACCTGATGTGGATGGGACACATTGCAGAAAATGGATCCTTGCTAATATTAATATGGATTACTAGACTTCTTTTGTCAATTATCAGTATTAAATTTCAATATATTGAAATTGTTAGTAACACCACTTTTCTGTCCTAGTTTTTACTTACTGATTATTAGCTGTTGGGCAGGTCTATTGGAACTCCAGTTAATGTTATATTATGTTAGAGCAAACACGTGTGTGTAAAAATCTGTATATAAAACATTTACATTAAAATGCTGCTGCATAATTTTTCATTACCTGCTTTTTAGAATTGGTCAAAACCTAAGAATATAAAAATGTTCAGTGGAAAAAAATCTTAAGCTAAAGAGGACTTATAAACCAAAGAAAATAATAATTTTCAAAGTCACTTACTTCCATTTAAACTATATTTATACATAATATTAAAAAAACTAGTTAACTTTAAAATATGTAAGTTCTTGCCATTTAGGGTTCTGTGAAGCTGATCATCAAGAGGGTTGCAAATCATTGACTGTTTCTATTTTCAGAATTCCACATCCCTGAGTAATTTGCTTTAATTTCACCCAATCTAACCTATACTTCACACCATCACCATTCAGCTCTAATAGCTATGTTCTATGCATAAGAAAAGCATATAAATGTCCACAATTACACTGCAAATGATTACAACCAGTTAATGTTTTATGAAGTACTATGGAACTGAAGTTACAAAGTATTTGAAAAATGCTTTATTTCAAAGATGTTAGTCAATGACTTTCATTTTTCACTATATAATTAATTTAAATTTAGGTTGTTGACTAGTCTAGCTGTAAAAACTACTCTTATAATACCTTTAACTTCTGTGTGCAGATTACACAATTTAACCTTTAATTCTTCGACACATTTTGGCATGCCATCTTCCTTCCATACATATGTATGGTCACAAAATGAAAAGTTGACATTCTAACTTCAGTGTTAAACATCATACTGTAAAGTTCACAGCACTCCTTGTCATGGTATTTTTTCTTTATTGGTTATTATTAAGGTTCACATATAGGGTTTTATATGTGCTAAGTGTAATGAACTCCTGGATCTTGGAGAGCACGTCCATTACCTTGAAACTAAGGTGGCTGAACTGGAGATACTAAACTAGCCAGAGAGATATGTAGACCGTCTGGGATGTAATTGTTTCCCAGGAATGCAACTCCCATACTGTCAAGAAGAATGAGGGTCTTGGAGGAGGAGGACATGATTCAAGGGTAAAAGAGATATTTGTGCAGGAGGAGGATGAACCCATAACCTCTCATACTGAGGATACTCTGGAGGTAGGAGGCTTTGGCTGTGGGTAATTGAGTAGTTAGAAACAGAGACAGATGGGTTTGTGATGGGCATGTAGATTGCCTGGTGTGAGGTGGTAGATATCACACATCATCTATATAAGCTGATGGGTAGTGCTGGCATGGAAGCAGCAGTTGTGGTCCATGTTAGCACAACAATATGGGGAAATATATTTGATCAATCATTGAAGACAAATTTAGGCTGCTAGGTAGCAGACTGAAAGTCCAGTATTGCTGAATGTAGCCTTCTTAGAAATGCTACTTGCTCTACACACAGAGCCAGCTAGACAGCTAATGCTCAGGGTCTCAATACATTAATGAGGTGGTGATGGGTAGAAGGGTTAGATTTGTTAGATACTGGGAATCTTTGTTGGGTAAGCCAAACTTATATAAGAGACAGGCTCTACTTGTAACCTGGCTCCTAGCATATAACTTCAAAAAGAAGACAGAGCAGCTTTTAAACTGAACCCTTGGAAAATCAGAAAGACATGCAGAGAGGTTTTTGTAATATTAAGGGACTTCAATTACCCTTACATAGATTGGATACATTCATGCTTAGGCCATGATCTGGAAACTGGAGTTTTTAGGTCCCTAGATGATTATGCTTTAGAACAGGGCTTTCCAAAGTGCCGCTGCTGGCGACACACCAGCGGCGGCATGCGTGTGCACGGTGGTGGCGCGGGGGTGTGTGCGGCGGCGCGCACGTGCACGGCGGCGGCGGCCTCCGCTAAAACGCGGAACCACTGATCCCGCGCCGCTGCTGCTGCCGCCGTGCATGCGCGCGCCGCTGCGTCCGGGTGGTGTGGCGACACACCACGCTGTGTGTGGCGACACACAGTTTGGAAAGCTCTGCTTTAGAATAATGGGACTTGGGAGATGCCACTGTAGAGTTAACCTTAAAAAGTGACCCTGATCTGATATGAGATGTAACTCTTATGGAAACAATGGGAAACAGCAATCCATAATTGCAAACATGCAAATAGGAAACTGCCAAAAGAGTCCAGCACAGACTTTTTTGCCTAGAGGTAACTTTTCAAACCCCTTCATGGATCACTGCCTTGTCGTGGCGAAGGGGCTTGCGTAACTCAATGAAGTCAGGTCAAGAAGAACAGGTCATGATGGAGAGTTCTGACAAAACGTGGTCCACTGGAGGAGGAAATGGCAAACCACTCCAGTATCCTTGCCAAGAAAACCCATGGACAGTATCAAAAGGCTAAAACATATGACGCCGGAAGATGAGCCCCTCAGGTCGGAAGGTGTCCAAAATGCTACTGGGGAAGAGCGGAGGGCAATTCCGAGTAGCTCCAGAAAGTGTGAAACGGCTGGGCCAAAGCCGAAAGGACGCTCAGTTGTGGATGTGTCTGGAAGTGGAAGGAAAGTCCGATGCTGTAAAGAACAATATTGCATAGGAACCTGGAATGTAAGAACTATGAATCAAGGTAAGCTGGATGTGGTCAAACATGAGATGACAACCACTGATGCCAAAGAAGCTGAAGTTGACCGGTTCTATGAAGACCTACAACACCTTCTAGAACTAACACCAAAAAAAAAATGTCCTTTTCATCATAGGGGACTGGAATGCTAAAGTAGGAAGTCAAAAAATAACCGGAATAACAGGCAAGTTCGGCCTCGGAGTACAAAATGAAGCAGGGCAAAGGCTAATAGAGTTTTGTCAAGAGAACACGCTGGTCATAGCAAACACTCTTTTCCAACAACACAAGAGACGACTCTACACATGGACATCACCAGATGGTCAATACCGAAATCAGATTGATTATATACTTTGCAGCCAAAGATGGAGAAGCTCTATACAATCAGCAAAAACAAGACCTGGAGCTGACTGTGGCTCAGATCATGAGCTTCTTATTGCAAAATTTAGGCTTAAATTGAAGAATGTAGAGAAAACCACTAGACCAATCAGGTATGACCTAAATCATATCCCTTATGAATATACAGTGGAAGTGAGGAATAGATTTAAAGGATTAGATCTGGTAGACAGAGTGCCTGAAGAACTATGGATGGAGGTTTGTAACATTGTACAGGAGGCAGCAACTAAAACCATCCCAAAGAAAAAGAAATGCAAGAAAGCAAAGTGGCTGACTGATGAGGCTTTACAAATAGCTGAGGAAAGAAGGGAAGCAAAAGGCAAGGGAGAAAGGGAAAGATATAAACAACTGAATGCAGAATTCCAGAGAATAGCAAGGAGAGATAAGAAGGCCTTCTTAAATGAACAATGCAAAGAAATCGAGGGAAACAATAGAATGGGGATATGTCTATGAAGGTTCTCAGTCATCCAGGTGGAATTGTCTGTAGCTTGAATCATGTCAACTGGATTTCTATTTTCTTAATGGAAACGTTTCGCTCCTTATCCAAGGGGCTTCTTCAGTCTGAAGAACTCAGAATTCTTCAGACTGAAGAAGCCCCTTGGATAAGGAGCGAAACGTTTCCATTAAGAAAATAGAAATCCAGTTGACATGATTCAAGCTACAGACAATAGAATGGGGAAGACTAGAGATCTCTTCAAGAAAATCGGAGATATCAAGGGAACGTTTTGTGCAAAGATGGGCATGATAAAGGACAAAAAAGGCAGGGACCTAACAGAAGCAGAAGAGATTAAGAAGAGGTGGCAAGAATACACAGAAGAACTATACAAGAAAGATCTTAATATCCCTGATAAATACGATGGTGTGGTCACTGACCTTGAGCCGGACATCCTAGAGAGTGAAGTCAAGTGGGCCTTAGGAAGCATTACTAACAACAAAGCTAGCGGAGAAGACAGTATCCCAGCTGAGCTATTTAAAATCCTAAAAGATGATGCTGTTAAAGTGCTGCACTCAATATGCCAACAAATTTGGAAAACTCAACAGTGGCCACAGGATTGGAAAAGGTCAGTTTACGTTCCAATTCCAAAGAAAGGCAATGCCAAAGAATGTTCAAACTACCGTACAATTGCGCTCATTTCACATGCCAGCAAGGTTATGCTCAAAATCCTACAAGCTAGGCTTCAGCAGCATGTGAACCGAGAACTACCAGAAGTGCAAGCTGGGTTTCGAAGAGGCAGAGGAACTAGAGATCAGATTGCCAACATTCGCTGGATCATGGAAAAAGCAAGAGAGTTCCAGAAAAACATCTACTTCTGCTTCATTGACTACGCTAAAGCCTTTGATTGTGTGGATCACAACAAACTGTGGCAAATTCTTAAAGAGATGGGAGTACCAGACCACCTTACCTGTCTCCTGAGAAACCTGTATGTGGGTCAAGAAGCAACAGTTAGAACCGGACATGGAACAACCGACTGGTTCAAAATTGGGAAAGGAGTACGACAAGGCTGTATATTATCACCCTGCTTATTTAACTTATATGCAGAGTACATCATGAGAAATGCCGGGCTGGATGAATCACAAGCCGGAGTTAAGATTGCCGGGAAAAATATCAACAACCTCAGATATGCAGACGATACCACCCTAATGGCAGAAAGTGAAGAGGAACTAAAGAGCCTCTTGATGAGGGTGAAAGAGGAGAGTGCAAAAGCTGGCTTGAAACTCAACATTAAAAAAACCCAGATCATGGCATCTGGTCCCATCACTTCCTGGCAAATAGAAGGGGAAGAAATGGAAGCAGTGACAGATTTTATTTTCTTGGGCTCCAAGATCACCGCAGACGGTGACTGCAGCCATGAAATTAAAAGACGCTTGCTCCTTGGAAGGAAAGCTATGGCAAACCTAGACAGCATATTAAAAAGCAGAGACATCACCTTGCCGACAAAGGTCCGTATAGTTAAAGCTATGGTTTTTCCAGTAGCAATGTATGGCTGTGAGAGTTGGACCATAAGGAAGGCTGAGCGCCGAAGAATTGATGCTTTCGAGCTGTGGTGCTGGAGAAGACTCTTGAGAGTCCCTTGGACTGCAAGGAGGTCAAACCAGTCAATCCTAAAGGAAATCAACCCTGACTGCTCATTGGAAGGACAGATGCTGAAGCTGAAGCTCAAATACTTTGGCCACCTAATGAGAAGAGAGGACTCACTGGAAAAGACCCTGATGCTGGGAAAGACTGAGGGCAAAAGGAGAAGGGGACGGCAGAGGATGAGATGGTTAGATAGCATCACCGATGTAATGAACATGAATTTGAGTAAACTCCGAGAGACAGTGGAGGACAGGAAGGCCTGGCGTGCTATGGTCCATGAGGTCACGAAGAGTCGGACACGACTGAACGACTGAACAACAACAAAACTTTTCAAAATGGAGGGGACTATTAAAAAATAGATGACCAGAAAGAAGGATTGGACAGCCAGTTTGGTCTAGTGGTCAAGGCTCCAGGCTAGAAACCAGGGGGCTGTGAGTTCTAGTCCCACCTTAGCCATGAAAGCTGTCTGGGTGACTTTGGGCCAGTCACTCTCAGCCCATGATGTCAGGCTCGGGCGACAAGCTGGTCAGTCAATTCCTGTTGCAACCAAAGGATCAATATTTGGTAGATCCAAAAAAGCGGACCCTGCACCTGTGGGAAAAAAGCTAGGAAGAATAAAAAAAAAATCAGAAGGATCAAACTTCTTCAAAAAGCAGAATGATTTGAAACTATAGTAACTGAGGTTGATTAGTATGTAACCCCCATTTTGTTCCTTATCCTTGTAGTGCCAGCTTTGTCAACTGCATGTATTTTGGTTTTTAAAAAATTATTTTTTATTTCATCTCTGATGCTGATGGAACAAACCAACACAAAGCTTTAATATTTTGCATTTATAGAACTATCTTATTTTTGGTAGAAATGATCAGTTTTTGTAATAGCCATGCAACTTTTAATATTTTGGATTCCTCCCTAAATTCAATTAAATTCTGGATGTGGTGATGTTTTTTCTCTAGCTGGACCTAACATGGTTTCCTATTGTACTGAGAAACTCAAATTTTGCAACTGATAATTTTGCTATTTGAAAGAAAAATTATGATGCTGTGTTTATGAAGAATTGAACCCCCGTGTCCTGTATCACAAGTGAAAATTCCACCATCAAATTTACTTCCAGGTATCCTAATTAACAGTTACAGAATCAGATTATGTGGATTCAAAGATCCCAGGTAATATAGCTGATTCCAAGGTTCAGAATGGAATACTGTATGTTACATACTTGATGATCTGTCCCTAACCTGGTCCTTCAGGTCTTCAAATGGTGCACCCATTGCCATTGTAATTGAGTCCATCCACCTTGCTGCTGTCATCCTCTTCTTCTCTTTCCTTCCACCTTTCCCAGCATCAGAGCCTTCTCCAAAAGGCTCGGTCTTTGCATAATGTGTCTGAAGTAGGATAATTTGAGCCTGGTCATTTGTGCTTCGATTAAGAAAGGAGAGAGAGCCCCCCCCATCCAAAGTTTATTTATTTAATTTATATGGCTGCCCAACTTGCAGGGGCAAATCTGCCAGCTAACATCTTGTTAAAAGCAACAGACAAAAGAAATGTAAAGAAAAATTGAAAACACATCATATCCAAGGCTACTCACCTATCTGCACAATTAAACTCCTTTAAAAAAAAGCTAATCTAACTACTGGCCCAATGCTCGAGAAGAAAAATGAAAATGAAAAGAAGTGTCTTTCAAAGCTCTGCAGATAGTTTTATTCTAATCAAGACTAGATATCTATTTTGGGTAGATCATGTCTATCATTCATAAATCATAGATGAGTGGTCCTTCTTTCCCAATACTTTTTAATCTGTCCTTTCATTTTAGGAATGTATCTATGCATATCATCATACAAGTTCACTGAACCTTCTAATACTTATGTATGTTGTTGTTGTTGTTGTTGTTATTATTATTATTATTATTATTATTATTATTATTAAACTTCTATCACCGCACCATCTCCCCCAAAGGGGACTCTGGGCGGTTTACAAACATAAAGATTAAAATTCTATTATAAAATATAAAAATACAATATACAACTACTTATTATTATAAATTAAATAGATGTTACCTAGTTGGCATGCTTTTTTGCTGGTCTATCTTTAAACTTTGGGGCATCTGTCTCACCTTCTCTTCTTTAGAGAATGCAGAGTCATTTGAGTCTCATTCATCATAACATTCAGCACCAATTAATATTGTGGAACAGTGCAGCTCTTTATGTTTCTATTTATGTAGGTGCTTCCATGAGAGTAGCAAACATGTCATTCTTCCAATGTAATTGGGACCAGAATTTCCATTGTTAAGCGATGCAGTTGTAAAGCATGACCGTATCGCTTAGTGACAGCAATCCCTGCAGTCCCAGTTGCTGTCGTTAATTGAATCCCATGGTTGTTAGGCAAGGCAACTTCCTGCTGGCTTCTGACAACCAAGTCAGTGGGGAAGCTGGCAGGAAGTTACAAGTCCCCGGGGGGCAGGCAGGCAAGTGTCTGCTGCCGGGTGGGGGAGGGAGTGAGGGGGTGCACAGGGGTGTGAGGGAGGGTACGCGAGGGTGCGCGGTGGTGCTGCACGGGTCGGGGAGGGTGTGGGGGTGCGCGAGTGGCCAACACGAGCACAGAGGGGCTGGGGAGGATGTGAGGGTGGGGGAGACATCCCAGCGACTTACAACCTTCCCTGCCAGCTTCCCCATTGACTTTCTGGGGAAGCCGGCAGGGAAGGTTGCAAATGGTAATCATGTGATTGTGGGGTGCTTGGCAACCGGCCGCAAGTGCAAATGGGTTGTCAAGCACCCAGATCGTGATCACGTGACCCTGGGGGTGCTGGGATGGGTATAACTTCAAGGACCAGTCATAACCACCATTTGTTCAGTACTGTCGTAACTTCAAATGGTTGCTGAATGAATGGTCGTAAGTTGAGAACTACCTGTAGTACAAAAGGCAACTAATACATTAAAGTGTATTGCAGAGTAGGTGTACTGCGAAAGGATGGAAATAGAGGAAAACAAAACTGGGTGCAGAAGAGAAGGGAGGAGGTAACTGGACAGGAAAGGAAGAAAAGAAAAGAAAGAGAAGGACTATTTAAGCCAGGGGTCCCCAAACTCTTAAGCTCATCGGCCCCTTCATGAAGTTTCAGATTGTTCATCGACCCCCAAACATTTATTATATCAAAATAATAAATACTACGTTAACTAATAGTACTACGAATAAGAACAACAACAACATCGACTCCTTGGATAGTCCAGCTTGGATATTGACCACTTCGGAGAACCCTGATTTAGGCATTAAAGAGTTAAAATTCACCAGGCAAGCTTCTCCTAAGAAACAGGATAACTTCAGGCTAATCTTCAGAGGCTTTCAAGCTTTTGAACAGAGGTGCCTGAAGGCATTTGCACCTTCATCAAATATATCTTGGGGGTGGATGAATCCATTCCATTTTCCTCAGTTAGGGCACAGCTGGGAGTACCACCCTCACCCTCCATATAAAGTCGTCTCACAAAGTATTTAAGTACTGCCTGAAGATTCTATCAGCGGACATTGAAGAGCACTTTCAACAAGTCCTCTCACACTTGGGCTGTTCGTTGTACAATGTGGATTTTCTGTTCAATTCCCAGTTCAAACAGACCTGAAGGCCAAGAAAAACTTCAAACACAGGGTCCTGGATGTTGCTGCCCAGGAAGACATAGCATCTCTTAATTGTGCTAGTCCTTGAACTGGCTGGCACAAAATAAATTAATTTTCCAGACTGAAATGTATTTAACAATTTACATGCCTCAACGCCTTAGGAGAGTTTTCTCTAGAGCATGGTTTGAAAAACTTGATTCTATGGTAAGGTATGGGAAGTTTAATGGAGTTCCTTTTGCAGAAAGATTGTATATGTGGCATATGTAGCTGTGAAGACATTGTACATATCTTGTTTGATTGTAAACTATACTCTGTTATACGGGCTGATTGCCTAGGTCCTTTTTTGAAGTCTAGGATATACTTGTTATGCTTTTGTAGGGAATGCGCTTGCACATTACTTGAAGGGCTGCATGTTTTATATCAAAGACCATTCAGAAGAGGATGGATCACTTAGAACAGATTGGGTTTGATTGCAGGGGAGCTGATAGTATTGTTTTTATAGTTTCTTGATATGGTCAAATGACTAATCAATAAATTAACTGTTGCTGTAATACTTGAATTTTTAAATTCTGAGCTACAATGTGTTAGAAACAAAAGGGGGAGAGTGTTACTGGTGGAAACATGAAAGTAAAATCAAAATTAGAAGAAATGGAAAGATTAGGACATGTCTAGAAAATTATGAACACTCATATCTGTTTTATATATTTTAACAATGTTTGTTTAGATACATAAATATAAAAAGTGAATTGCTGCAGAAATACTAAAAAATCTGCATTTCTTTCCTTCAATAGGCAAGACGCAGGCAGCTTCATATTTAAGTCAAACTAGTTTCCTTTGCTGTATCATAAAACTTTCAGTCCAATCAGCAACTGCATTTAAATACTGCAAATTGTAGCAGCAAAACAATAATTCTGCTGATTAGCCCCTTTCCATTTCTTGTAAGTGAACTGTTTATGCTGTTGAGTACCTTTTGAAAAAAGAAAAAGCCAAAACAGCCTTGATTAGTCAAGGAGTAATTGGATGACTTGATTTTAGCAAGAGAATGAATTGGTTGATGATAGCCTGTAACTAAGTGTAGTGGTTCTGTTCAGAGGAATACATAACATAGAGTCATCAGATCTTGACAGGTATAACATAAGCATTGGCAAAATCTCTGGATGTTTTGAAATAATTGTCATATGGACGGTGTAAGAAATGGAAGAAGTATGTGCATGTTGTAGAATAATATCAAGGCAACTTATGATTTAAAGGGTGCCTATAAAATATAGATAGAATTTATCATGTTAAAATATCGGAAGAAGCAGGGTAGAATGCATAAATACCTGCAATGACCATGCTGCCTTTATTGTGTTATAGGAAAGTCATATCTGGGCTGTTGAGGTGAAACAGGTATAGCTGATGAGAGTGGCCTTTAAGGCTGTGAAAACAGCCCTCAAAAGAGAATTGTCGAAAGAGCAAACAAAAAATATTCAGTACAAAGGAAAATTTCTTGCAGACTATTTGGAACCATTTTAGAGCCATTCGTGGAACTTTGAATTAGGAGAGATTGAAGGAGATGCTGTTTTAGATGCTAAAAAACCAAGCAGTAAAGTTATAGACAGAGCTGGAATTAGATGTGATATAGAAAATTGGCGTTCTTGACAGTGAAGCAAAACAAGCAGTTTGCTGGGGTGTAGGACAGGCCCCATTTTGCAGCTCCAAGAATTGTGGCTAAGTGTCAACAGTGATTTTTCTTTCCTGTGTGTTGAGGAAATGCAACTGTTTCCACACTTAACCCTTCCCTCCCCACCTCTCCCCAGGCTCAAAAAAGTTGGCTTCCTTCACCCACTGATATTAAATGCATCATCATCAGACCCGTTCCTGGCAGCCTGTGAGGCAGGTTTTTATCTTCTTCTTCTTCTTTTTAAGTGCAACTTCCAGGCACAAAACCATTCCCTGTTCCTGTTCTAGGGAGAAAAAGTGAAAGAACAATAATATAGAATAAATTATATATAATTAACTGGAATTACAGAGTTATTTATTTGTTTGTTTGTTTATTTATTTATTTGATTGGATTTAGGCACCGTCCAACTCCAAAGCAACATTAAATATGTAACAGTTTCCTTATATAAGAGTTCGTTGTGGTTCTTTCGTGTCCTTGTCTTTTTTTTTTTAAATTGCTTAGTCCTGCATTACAGATGTACAAAATAATCAGCTTTTTTCTTTCTTTTAACATCACCACAAAGATACTGTTAGGAATTTTTGTCTGAGATGCTAAAAGATGATTTTGGGCTGTCTGTGCTTGTTAGCGTATATAGACCCAGAAGGGTTAGGAGAGCCTCTTCAGAAACTCCAAACAGTCCAGGAAGGATGAAATATGCTTGGTGGGAACAAAATGCTGAGTTTTGGGGAAGGAAACAAATGGAAAAATACATCCTGAAAAAACATGGTTAAAATATAGAAAATGAGCGCTCTGCAAGGCAGTATTTTGTTTCAGATCCCATTTTTAAGGAATATACTTGCATTTTAATCATATTAAACCTTTTAGCAAAAGCTTAGTTTAATTCAGTGTAGTAAAAACAGATTATGATTAGCTCTCTTGAGAAACATTTGCTTCCATAACCCAGTACCTTCTGTGTTCTCAAATGCACCTTGTATCCTATGCAGCAGTTACCCTGTTCAGTTGGTGGTTATATATGAATTTTCTTGCTTTTTTGGGGGGGAAGATTAGATGTTTCATAAAACTTCTCTGTAATTGCAGACAAAAGGGAGAAGACAATTGTGTCAGCTCTATAAAACAAGAGGGAATTCTATATTTTTGGCCCAAAGATCAAATTGACATTGATCTGGGCAACTACTGGCAGGTGTCTTCCATGTTCATTCTTGCTTTCACGCTCTCACAATCACTCTTCCCAGCCCTATCTCCTCAGTTGACATGTAGAAGCTCCCTTCTCTGGTTGATGAAAGAAAAAGAGCTCATTTCTAAATTGTTGCACAATAGAAATTGACTAACACGGACTGAGGAAGGGAGTGAGGTCTGGAGGAAAAAGAGGTGGGATAAAAATCTAATAGATGATGATGATGATGATGATGATGATGATGATGATGATGATGAGTGGCTAGATAAATAAATTCATGAGCCATATTTGACTCAAACAGGAGACACTCTGCCTCTGTCTTATAAAAGCACGTGTACTAGAGATTATTTTTGTGCAGCTTAACATTTAAGCTTAACATGTGCTGAAGCTATCATGTGGTATCTCTTCTGAAATCTTCATTATCAATCTTTTTAAGTTATATTTTGTTTTTAAAAATACAAGTACAAAAATATGTGTACAATTGTACTCATATTTAAGGGAACATTTAAGAGACTTTTCTGAGGCAAACCTCCATAAGAGCCATTTGTAATAAAAGTGAATAAAACATTTAAATAGTAAATAAGATAACAGCCATGTATTACATGATACTGGGAAGAGTATCATATCTAGAGAATTCTGCATGGATGGAAGGCAGTGTGGGCAGCTACATGTTGCAAATGTAATTTCTATCTGATCAGTAACTGGAATTGTACTCCTGGGTGTGTTAAAAGCTAAAATCATAGTGATTATTTTTTCAAGATGATGGTGGATTCATTTCCCCCTTTTCATATGTGAATAGTGAAATTTTAGGTTTTTAAAGTAAATCTCTGGCTTTTTTTCAGAGGGATCATAGTTCTCAATCCAGTCACTATTACAAGTTACTGTAAGCAAAATCTCATTGATCAGTTTAAAATCTTATTTTAAATAACAGTTTAATAACTGTTCCTACCTTAGTGAGTTGAATGTGTATTTTGATCTTGTGTTTGCTTAAGTAGCTTTCACACAAACTGAGTAGGTTTAGTGAAGGGAAGCAATTGGCCCTAGAAATTGTCTTACGAAAAGAGGTTGAAAGACTTGGGAATGTTTATACCTGAGAAGAGAAAAGGGATGGGAAAGGGAAGAGGAAGGGGGATATAATTGATCTTTTAAAGTAAGTACCTTAAAGGATGTCACATAGAAGAATGTCTAGAGTTTTCCTCTATTATTCCAGAGTGATAGGTGACATGGAATAATGGATTTGGGTTATAAGAAGGCAGATTTTAATTGAATGTTAAGAAAAAAAGCCTTTTCTAATCTTTATTGGCCAGGTGATAAGTGATTACTGATTTGAAGTTACATTTATAAATATATTTCAAACAATTTGATTCATTAACTGGAGTCTACTAAATTCTATGAATAAAGTTTGCTTCTAAAAGGCAGGTTGAACATAACAAATCCCCCTAAATTAAAATTAAATAAATAAAAAAGGGGGAACTGAGAATATCAAAGAGCAGCTCTGTTAATTTAATTAACTTAAGTGCTTTAATTAATTTCCTGTAATCAGTCAATTGTCTGTGCTTATATTATTTTTGGCAACTCTCTGTTTTTCTTTGGAATTCTTTTAAAGTTCTGACCTTACTTCCAGCAGGTATGCCCTGCTAAAACTGGTCTGTAAAGTAAGGGCACTACCTTAATTTAGGCTAGGTCCCAACAGCCCTTTCAGTGATTAAAATGTTAAATGCAAACCCATAGAAAGTGGGAATAAAAGTTAAGTCTAAAAAATCTCAAATATTTAAGGGATAAAAGCACAGAGCCAAAAAAATCAGGTGTAGGATGAATAAATGAGAAGATAAAATGACAAGAATACACCTAAATACTTCCTTTTACTATTATCAAGGTAATGGGGTAATGAAAATACAACCTAGAGCTTGGGAAGGAAGGAAATGATCAACCACTCCCGTAAAGTAGGATCAAGGTGGGAATGCTCATCATCATCATCATGCGATATTTAGGCCTGATTGTTATATATGATGGGGCTTTTTTTAGATAGTTTGAAAATGCTGTTACTGCAGAATAACATGGCCAGATAAACCAGTGTTGGTTGCAAGCATTTAAAGATCTTCACCTGCTTCCGTTTTTTTAAAAAAAATAAACACTTCAAAGGATTAGTACTGACCTGTGAAGGCATATGTGGCCACTTGAACTGAGTTGAGCAATGTCAGGAAAAAATTGTACCCCACAATGTTTTTAGGAAAAAATATATCAGATGACAAGCTGCTGTCTGTATTTTCCAGTTGTATAATTAGAAGGAAAAATGGATTAGTTTTACGATGCATAGTTTTCAAAATGAAGACATAGTGACATTCCACCCACAAGGAGAAGGTGACATGTGAATTGGCCTGACGTGTGGCTGACATCTTTTCAGAAATACATGGGAGATTTTGTTTTCATGCAGCCTGGGTGTTTCAGAGTACAGTACTTTAAAGCATTAAATTTCACGATCCAGTTTCAATTAGAAAAAAGAATTGGGTCATAAGATTTTTTATCAGGAAGTTCTTAAACAGTAGTTGGCAACACTAAAAATGTTTATGACCATGCTAAAATGTGTTTAAAGCATTGTGCCTGAAGTTAGTGGGTTGATTCTGCTATTACATAGTGTCAAAAAATTATGTCATGAATTATTCATGAATAAGCCTACAATTTAAATTATAGTTTGCTATTAATAAATATGTTTAATTTTTGTTTTCATACGATTCTTTATTGATAACTCAAGAGTATCCCAGTTGAATTATGTTGCCACATTATGTCTTCAGAAGGGCATAAAGTCAGTACACATGCTTCAGTAATATCTGGTTGTTTTACCCTTATGTTTCCAGTTGGCAATTTGAAATTATGGCTTCAGCTGCACTTTAAATATGTGATAATAGCATGTGTTTCTAATAAGGGCCAGCACCATTTTGTTGAGATAGTGTGAATGGTTGTCACTCACATATGACAAATGCACCTTCATCTGCTTCTTTGATGGCCCCCTAAAAACCATACCCTCAAATCAGACCGATGAAATTAGCTGCTGTGTAAATTGTGTGTCTGAGTGGTTCATTATCTAATCACCGTCAGAACCATAGTGATAAAGTAGTTGGAAGCAGAGAAGAGGTCTGCCAGATGATTTCAGGCCCTTTCCCCCCTTTCCTTTCGTAAATTCTGTTTCCCTTGGAAACCCATTACTATACTAGAGAACTTCACCATTCTTTGACAGAACTTCCTGACAGTTTTAATGTTTACTTTATTCTAAGCCACTGTATTTATTAAATGATATATAAAGACATTTTTGAGATGATATTGACTCTGGCCCGAAAGAGTACCCTGGAAAATTTAAAATACTATTGTGCTGTGCCCTTGTAGCCATGACTACTGGGTTGTACTTTGTCTACTTTTTACCTGTATCCTGTGTTTGTCTTGTGTGTGTGCGTCTATTATGTTTGTGTGTGACATTTTAGGTACTTTGAGTAGTGTATATTGTTGTTAGCTAAGAATATTGCTTAACAACCAAATTTTGCTTCCACAAAGGATCGTTTGATGATGATGATATCACACATATTGAAGGGAGTGTGGAGCCTGTTCGTGACATTGAAATAATACATGAAGAACTTAGACTAAAAGATGAAGAAATGATCATGCCCATTATAGACAAATTAGAAAAAGTGGCTGTACGAGGAGGCGACAAGAAATTAAAACCTGAATATGTAAGTAAGAAAACATTCCATTTTTAAGATTTATTTTTTGGAGTGTGGGATTAATTTTTTAAAAACAGGATTGTCATATTAATGATCAGCATCAGGTTTTGCTGCCCTGGAAAAAAGGTAGTAGTTTCTTTTCAACTTAAAATATTTCACCAGTACATATCACATTGCAGTAACTTGTCTATGAAGGTTCTCAGTCATCCAGGCAGAATTGTCTGTAGCTTGAATCATGTCAACTGGATTTCTATTTTCTCAGTGGAAACATTTCGCTCCTTATCCAAGGAGCTCCTTGGATAAGGAGCGAAACATTTCCACTGAGAAAATAGAAATCCAGTTGACATGATTCAAGCTACAGACAATTGCAGTAACTTGTTACTTTACTTTTAGTTGTATATTTAAGTAATTGTTGTATAAATATTTTTTTTGCTAAGATATCTACAGTGGTGAAGATATAACTATTTGTAATTTAATAGAGAATGTGTAACCTCTGCCTGTACATTCTTTCCAAGAAATAAAATATTTAAAATCTGTCAGACAAATTCATACTATACTTGAAAGTGCTGTACCTTTTAATATTCCTTTTTTCTATTAGTGTATTCCTTTTTTCTGCAGGGATTGTTAACAGTGCTATACTTACCAGTTTCTTCCGTGTGATTAGCAAGCATTTGTCAGTCAGAAAGAATCACAACTAGGACTGAAAAATCCCTTCCATTTCCCCACAAATTATTAATCCTATTGTGGATTTTAACCATCTTTTGGATTTTTACTTATTCTATCTATTTATTGTTTTATTGTAATTTCATGTATAGATTTTAACTTTTGCTATTTTGTAAACCGCCCAGAGTCCCCTATTCGGGGAGATGGGCGGGGATAGATAGATAGATAGATAGATCAAATAATAAATAAATAAATAAATAAATAAATAAATAAATAAATAAATAAATAAATAAATAAATAAATAAATAAATAAATAAATAAATTGTGGTTCTTAAGCAATTCTGACCTTGTTCAGCTTCAGTGCAGCAGAGCCATTTCAAATGCAAGCATCTGAGCAACTTCTCTGAATTGCCTATCTGCCTGCCTCCAGTGACCTAACCAAACAAACTAGTAATAAATCAGTGGTTGGGAACAGAAGACTAGTTGGGAGATGGCAGCGAACATTACAGCTTTGCAACCTGAGGGATGGGGTGGGGAAGATGGCACATAGGTGGTCATATTGGCCATAAGAAGAAATATGAGAACCAATGCGGGGTAATGATGATTTGATCAGGGAGACCTAGGTTCAAGTCCCGCTCAACCGTGGGCCCATTGGATAAATGTGGGGTATTCTCTGAGTTTAATGTATCTCATTAATATTATCAGCACAAATCAATCCACTGCAGGATGAAGGTCTCCTCATTGAAGGTTATAGACCTTAATCTACCACCCTGGTCCAGTGTGGGTTGGGAGGTAGATGGTTTTTGACTTCCTAGTCTAGGCCTGAGAGAAAATGACAAATTCAAAGTCAGCCAGCCAGCTTTCATACCTAATGGGGGGTTAGAACCTGGTTCTTGCACCTGTACTAGTCCAGCACATGAACCACTACACCATACTGGATTTCACCTCATTGCATAGTGGGGATAAAATGAGAACTGCCCCTCCCTACCAGGTATATGGGCTGGAACTCCCAGACGACAGGCAGCATGTGGATGTAGTAACAAGTAAAAACGAACTATCTGTATTAGACAAACTCAACGTTCTTAGAGTATGCAAATGTTGAAATTCTCCAAAACTCATAATAGGCAAAATAGTGATCAGAGCAAAAATGAAGTCTGAAAGAAGGAATGGCTGATGTTGAACAGCATGGAATAAGCATATGGTCACAGTTTTAAAAAGAAATAAGAGGTGGTTTCAGATATTCAGAATTAGACTGTGTCAAATGCTGTAATAGCTTCAGGTTTTATCTACAATTGGTTGCACATAACTGTCCCTGACTGCAAGAATAAATAAACAAGCAGGATTTGATTTGAGAAAATTGGTTTAAATCACTAGCCATGAAGACACAATTTAATCACTGAAATCATAATTTATTCATTAGGTAGGAAGATTCTGTAATCATAATGGCTTATAAAATGCATTCTTGTTTGATACATCTTGAATTCATATTTTTCAGTACTCAGCAATGTACATTTCATTTTTAGAAGGGGTGTGTGTATATATATATAAATCAGATTATTATTAAAAAATAGCATGATCTTAGTATCAAGCAAGCAGATACATATTTGTGAAGTCCTTTGCACTGAATCAAATCATATCAAATCTTGTCCAATCTAATTAATTGTTGCAATTGCTTGGAGAATATTTATATAATGATGTAGTAGGACATCTCCAGCTTTTAAATAGTGCTAATAATCTTGCTTGTTCCTGCTAGTTTTTTCAGCAGTTACAGAATTATTATTTTTGAAATAACTTTCTTATTTATAAACAATATTTTAACAAAAAAGCAATTTCAGTCAAGTCAGCACAAAACACATCATTATCTGGGTGATAAATTTACATTTCATTTGTTTCTTCCTCTTCATTCAGAGCTTAAAAAAGAAAACAAGCTTTCCCAAATTTTTCTTAATTTTGAATGAATTACTCCAGAGATAGAAATCACTATTTCTACATTAGCAGAAGAAATTACTGTTGTTAAGTATAGTATTACTAGTAAATTGCTCTCCAACCAAATTTTAACATTCCAGCAATGTATGACTAAAAAATCAGCACATGCAAATTTCCTGAATGAATCATTCTTGTTTTATAACAATATGGAAAGAGAGAATAGAGCAGCTTGGGAGGCATATGGGGGGATAGATTTAGATTTAGATTTAGATTTAGATTTAGATTTAGATTTAGATTTAGATTTAGATTTAGATTTAGATTTAGATTTAGATTTAGATTTAGATTTAGATTTAGATTTAGATTTAGATTTAGAGTTTTTTGCAAACTTTGAAAGCAATGGGAGGGAAGGTAAGAAAAATGCAGGGGGGGATTGAAATGCAGAGAACCCTAGAATTTGGGGACCTCAATCCAGCAGACTTGGATGTAATAGATAAAATCTGAGCTTAGACTTTGCCTCAGCCAACAGATTTTGGCAAATCCATCCAAAAAATGTCCATACGTGTTATGTATATTTTAGTTAGATTATGAACATTATACTATCATTTTGTACATTTTCCACAGGGGTAAAATCCCATTTACAATTTAGCAGACATTTGGATCTAATGAACATTATTAGTCCATTACATCAATGGTTTACTGTATAAGCAATGATTATTTTTTAGATACAAGTAAATGGATGATTCTGACAATATATCTCCCCCTCATGGGGCTTTGAGGCTTAGTGGAAGACAGGAACTGACATCACCTTGACTGTCCTTCTTCCTCTTGTGAAAATAAGCACCAGTTCCCCTGAAGGATTAAATGCTTTCTCTTTACATTTGAGAGTTGTATTATACAGTTTGTCTTCTGTGCACAGGGATACTACAGAGAGTCCTCTTTATGTCTCTCGGCATGTTAGGGAAGCACAGTTTCATTGGATCAACTTTTAATGGGTGTGGGGAAACCTATCCAGTTGCTCTGTTTCTCACAGGTGTGTCACTTTCTGCTTCATACTGACTCCAGTTCAGTAATGGAGTGTATATTTAGCATATCCAGAAATGAAAGTTAGAAGATAGAACTGTTGTAGACTGTGGTCATTTACCTGAGGGGTGTGTGTGTTGCCTTAGTACTGTTTACATTTTAATATGAGGCTTAAATCCACTGTAATGAATGGAATACAGCCTGGACATTCTTCCTGAGTTCCACTTCATTGGTTTTACTGATACTTTGCACTTGTCCATCTTCATGGTGGTGTTATCCATCCTGGCATATTTTTTATAAAAGGAAGGGAACAGAATGAATGAATGAATGAATGAATGAATGAATTGCCATTGTACTATTACTTAATTTTCATGAAAGTGTAACAATAAACTGGAATTCCTGCATTAAGTATCTTTGAGTCATGGCATGACAAATGTGATTTTATGTCACCTTGCATGCCAGCTCAGTAAAATAATTTTGTTCCAATCGAAGAGAATATTTGTAGCTTAGGGTTGAACTGTGGAGTCCTTGGTGCTCTCTGAGCCTTGTTGTTTTCTTGAAGACGTTTCACTGCCAGGCTAGGCAACATCTTCAGTGCGAAAAGGGAGTGGTACTTGCTCTCTGTTTATATACCATGGTTTGTCCTGCTTGTGTTGGTGGGGGTGTTGTTGTACCAAGGAGAGAAAAACACCCCCACCAACACAAGCAGGACAAGCCATGGTATATAAACAGAGAGCAAGTCCCACTCCCTTTTCGCACTGAAGATGTTGCCTAGCCTGGCAATGAAAAGTCTGCAAGAAAACAACAAGGCTCAGAGAGCACCAAGGACTCCACAATAATTTTGTTGTTATGTGTCAGAAATCTATGCATTAATGACTTGAAATGTTAAATTAAATAAGCCCCTAAAGTCATAGCTGGCAGTAGATTAAAAATGCTAAAACATTTATATTAAAAATGTTGTTTTCAGAACTGAGCAAGCCTTATATTAACCCCCAATAACTTTTGTTAAAAAAGCTTGTTAAATGATGACAATTCCACCCCCACCCCTCAATCCATGTGCTTAAAATTCCAGGACATTGGAAAAATGTAAATGACCACCTGTACGCTAAAGCCCATCACACTGTACTTTCTGTGCTTGGGAAGCGTGAAAGCTATGATTCATACTCCATCTTGAAACCCCATTATTTGAAAGTGAGGTTTCCTTTAGGAATCCTGTTTGTCATTATGGTCAATGTGATGCAGTGAGTGATCATTTTGCAGACCAGGATATGTATTTATAAATACAAATATTTCATCATTTTCATTCTGTTCAACTTCTGCTGGAATACCGAGAGTCTTGCCTGCTGTATTTGATGAAACACACCTGCAAATAAAGAGGGAAATGTTGATTTTTTAGGTCCCCATAAAGGCTTTGCTGAGTGGCAGCATTCATACGTCTTATCTTGACTCTGCTTCTTTGGTGTTGCTAGCTTGCCACAGAGACTTTGATAATATGTCTTTGGAATTTCAGCACCCTAGAATATTTCTGTTTTAGGATTGTGTCATCTCATGAAATTAATTAGTTATATAATGACTATACTGTAGGCCAGATTGGGAAGGTGCAATGCATATCAATTGTTAGATAAACAGATTTACTTTCTTGAAAAAGGAACCTATCTCTGAAGATAGAAATTTTCAGTGTCTCTTTCACCTCTTCACTCCCATTGCTTCAAAAATATTCATGAGCTTGGCAATAAAATTAATATTTGAATTTGTTGAAACAAAAATAACACTTGAATCACAGCATCCATTTCTCTTCATCCACTCAGATTTTTCAGTTGAATTACTTTTGGGGAAAAAAAACAAAAAGAAATACAACACCAGATCTTAAAATACAAGCAGCATGCTTAAGCTTGGGTTATGTTGGACATACCTGATATAAACATATTTACATAGCAGGTGCAATTAATATGGCATACTTGTGGATTTTGTTTTGAAATAGATGCATTTTTAAATAAGTCCATATGGATTTTTTAAAAAGTGATATAAAAATATTTTTTAAAACAAAAAGAAATACAACACCAGATCTTAAAATACAAGCAGCATGCTTAAGCTTGGGTTATGTTGGACATACCTGATATAAACATATAAACCTGATAATGTCTAATCTTTATTTCTCCTCCCCAACTTTATTGGATAAGGATAGTATGTTATAGGTCTACATTCATTAGCTTAAACATGCTGCTTAATTAGAGATAAGCTGACTCAGTAAGGGCAAAGGATAGATGAGCTTATATTATTAGCCTGTTGTCCCATCCTATGCTTATGTCAGTTGTTCTCAGATATGTGTAAACAGAACTTGCAAACTGTTAAAAGTTTCATTAAACAAATAGTTATCATCATGAAGAAACAGGAGCAGTATGTTTTCATCACACTGGAATTGTACATATGCTATAAAAACATAGGAATAACTCGGTAGCATTATTTTTAAATACCTTAAGGTCTTGGTCTTGGCCTGGGGTCATTAATAGGAAGGCCTGGCTCAACCACATCTGCTAAATTGGTTTTTTTTTTACATAAGTAAATGATTGTTCATGGAAAATTATCTTGGTAATGTCCTTGCATTTCAGTATTGTGGATTTGGATCACATGCGGTAAGTGTTGATGATGATTCTGCTATAGTTTGGAAATGAATTGAATAAATTGGTGAACATGAGGAAAATAGACTTCTTTCATGCTTGAAATATAGACTCAAATGCACAATAGTTGTAAGGTGACATTTAGCTACTCTTAAATATTGTTCTGTTAATTTCTTAAAGTGTGAGTTTAGAGACCAAATATAAAGGATGTTTGCTCTGCTAAATCAAATTTGGGCATGGAAGGAAGGCAGCATTGTTACTTTCTCAACTTTTTGTCTGTGCAGAAAAAAAACAAACCCAAGTAAAAAGTGAACATGCAAGACAGATTTCTATTATTTATCCTGATGAATTTAGAATCTCAACTGTTATTTTTATGTAAGTGTCTGTTTTAAAGTTGAATCAGTATAAAATTCCTCCACTAGTTAAGCAGGGTTACTGGAGGAATTATTCTAATAATGAAGAAAAGGCGAACACAGGGCATATTTTAAACTTAAGTGAATTATTTACTGATCAGATAAAACCTAAATAAGCGCCAAAGATAACATAGTTCTGCTACTTATTTTACTTTATTTTAAAATGTGTAATCTTGTTGCATGTCTCTACATAAGCTGTTCTGGCCACTCATCATAGTAACCAGCTGGGCCATTTCACCTGCTGTAGCCATTAAAGAGGACTCTCTCCCCTTAGATTAATCCCCTCCGACATGAGTTTTTAGCTCTGACAACTGGAGCAGGCATTCAGAACTTGCAGGTGGCCAGTGTGACGCACATAATTGCCTACAATTTTAGGCAATGAATAAAAATGGTCTACATTACTTGTCAAAGGTTGTATATGCAGTGCCAAGTGAGATCTATGGGAAGCCTTTTAGGGTTTAAAGAACATTTAATAGCAAGGCTGCACAGTGCTTTTTTAATCATAATGCATTTGTAATATAGCACTTTGATCTTCTCCTTGTAGGAAATGGTGTTACATTAGCCACTTTAAAAACATTTATGAGTGAAAATCAGTTATAGGAGAGTAAAAGTGATTATTCTTAGGCAGAACATGTTATATTTCATTAAAAGTTTTCAGCTTGCCCCTTTCTTGTTAAAATCTGTGGGAAGTCCTGTTCCTGGAGAGTTACAAATCAGGAACTGAGATTTAGAAGAGCTTTCGTCTTGTTTTTCCACCTGAAGCAATTGCATGATTGGGGATACTAGTATACTAAATACTAAGGTCATATATTTATATGTGTTTGACCTATTTATTGATGTGTGCCTTAAAGAAAATTTGGCAACGAGAAATTGGTGTTAAATTCTTTAATGGAATATCACCCTCAAGTTAATTTTCCTGAAATGTAGGGTTTAGAACACGGCCATAAATTACGTCTGACAAAAAACGTGCTACTCCTCGAAGAGCTTAGTTTGACCTTTCAGACCTAAGAGGCTTTTATTAACACCTGCCTGTAAGGCAAACCTTGCCACACGCAGCTTTCAGATGCAGAACCACAAAACTGATGAGGAAAGACTTGAAGGGTTCAGTTTGTGTCACTTGCTGTTTGCCGTTTCCATTTCACAGATGATTAATCTTTCTGTGAAGAAAGGCCAGAGAAACAAAGCACATTGGGCTCTTCCTGCAGTTCCTCCTCCTGAATGCACACTAGCTTGCTGACTAAAAGGCCGTTAGATTTCCTGCAGGGAGAGATGCTCTGAAAGTGAATGCAGCTGGTTGGAGGTCACCAGTGCAAGGCTCTTGCCATTGTGTAATGAAAGCTTTGGCAGGATTCGCTTTTTGGAGGAGATGAGAAGGTGTGGGCAAAAATTTAATGTGGGCAAAAAATTAATGCAAAAAAGATGATGGCCTTTGGACACTTGAACAAATACCTTGATGGGTGGATCTTCAAGAATCAGCTCAATTTCTTTCGCTACTCATTTTTTAAAATGTCACCTTTGCATATGTGCCTTTTGGTTGGATGCGATTGCTTCCATGGGATGCTTAATTATTTTGCCAATATGGAGTTTTGGAAAGCAGTTTTAAATTTATTTATAGAATTTTTTATTACACTGGGGACGGAAGAGTATAACTTGTATTTTTCCCATACATATCTACTCTATGCTTAATAAGACTTCTGTGCTCTAACATTCAAATATAGATATATAAAATTTCATAAGATTCATAATATTTTGCTAATTAAAATACCTCTGTCATGAGAAATAACAATCCTGCAAATAGCAGAATATATTGTACTAAAATGTCTTTTGTTTCCTTTTAATTCCACCAGGACATAATGTGCAAAATCAAAAGCTGGGTAATAGATGAAAAAAAGCCAGTTCGTTTCTATCATGATTGGAATGACAAAGAGGCAAGTTTATAACTATTACTTCATCTACTAAGTCTCATGTCTTCTTGTTAAAACCCACACATAGAGGTACAAATGTGCACCAGATTTTTATTTAAACCTTTTAATTTAACTCCAGTAAATTAATATTGCCTTCATCTACAAACCATGAATATACCATTATTTTTTCATTTGCACATATGTGTCTGTGTGTGTGTGTGTGTGTGTATAACACTACAATGTTGCATATTTTACGTAATTTTTATTTGCTATCTTTTAGATTGATGTGCTGAACAAACATTTGTTTTTAACTTCTAAACCAATGATCTATTTGATTAATCTCTCCGAAAAAGATTACATTAGAAAGAAAAACAAATGGTGAGTTTTCTGAAGTTGAATTTAATTTTTTTTAATTATAATTTCCAAAGGGACCTTAGTATTTGCTAAAATAAATATTATTACTGTGTTCTGTTCTTTATTGTATAACTTAATGCTAATTTTAGCAATATACCTTGCTTGTTGGAGTACAGTAGAAATGAAAGCTTTCCTATACAATTGCTAAATCAATTTTTCCTCTTACCATTTTGTGCTTTTTTTTTTCTTTTTTTTAGTAGAGCACTGAAAGAAAATTATGCAGAAAGGCTACAATACCAGTTAGAAATGTGTCCATTTTCATGCATATTTTCCTATTTTGTCAACTTTGAAAGACAAAAGAGGACAGGAAGGTGCTAAAAATGTATATTAAATTTCATCATCATCATCATTGGCGATCACTCGTAGCCGAGTAAGATTGTCTTCCAAAGGTAAAATTTTAACAGTGGATCCGTAAGTGGCTATAAAGGCCAATTCTGGATCCGCACAACCTCCCACAATGAGGGCATAGGTTTCCGGGTGGGAGACGGTCATGATGAGGGTTTGCCTGACGTGCCTTCCTTTTAGCTCTTTTCTCCCTTTCGCCCTGTACTCGTGCTTCTTCAAAGTCCATAGCGCCATTAATAAAGGCTGACCTCCAATTGAAACGCTCATGAGTTAGGGCTTCCCAGTTCTCAATGCTGATATTACATTTTTTTAAATTAGCTTTGAGAGTATCTTTGAATCTGTTCTCATGTCTGAAAACAGCATGCTTGAACTTGTCCTGAAAAAGTTTGAGATGAGATTTTGTAGACAATAGATGGTTGATTTATTGCATTAAAATAAAACATCAATTAAAGCACTGTTTTTAAAGTTTTTGTTACAAATGCAATTGTGTGCTAAGTTTATTACATTTATATACCGCCTGACTCCCATTGGCTCTAGGCTACACACACCCCACATCATTTATAGCAGCACTAGCTGCTTTACAAAATCCAGCTTTGTTTCTTGATTCTTAAAAGTTAGGATCTGAAATATTTGTCAGTGAAATACTTGCACTTTGTCCAATTCAGGTCATAAACTCTCATAATATTGACAAATGGAATGGCTGTTGAATATGCTGTCGGTCAAGCAGTGATTGGGATCAAGATCCAATCCCAGAGCATGATGATATATTAAGAGTTCTCATGTCTGAAAACAGTGTGCTTGAACTTGTCCTGAAAAAGTTTGAGATGAGATTTTGTAGACAATAGATGGTTGATTTATTGTATTAAAATAAAACATCAATTAAAGCACTGTTTTTAAAGTTTTTGTTACAAATGCAATTGTGTGCTAAGTTATAAAAAAATAAGCTATTGTTGTGTTTGTTTTGTAAAAGTATCCAGAACAGTGTATCAGAATTCTTTTAAAGCATACCCTCTTACTCTCCCTGTACTTCATTAAGTACTTAGATGCACATGGTTTCAGTTTTCCATTAAACATTCTCATTTCCATATGGTATCAAAGAGCGAGAAGACTAAACTGAAAAATAAACATTTACAGACTAGAAGCCAAAACAATAATTAATGTCAGATGGTTCACTCCAATAAGTTATAAGATATATTCTGTGAAATTATTTCAGCCAGGAACTGTTCTGTTCCTAATGTTATAATTCTAAAAAGTAGTTGCACTTTTACAGTGAATGATTCAGAATGCAAACTTAGGAAGTTTTCCTATTCTTAATGGATTATTTGAAATTAAACCCAGTCTTCAGAAAACTCTGAAGATTTTGTTGCTGAGCTGCAAAATACTGTGTTCCAGAAGTCATTTTCCAGTTTCACAGAAATGCAAATTTAGGACCTGATGTACATGCTGGTGGAAAAGTTTTTTGAGGGCTGCAATGACAGTATATATCAACATTTATTTGAAAAGGGGTAAGCTTGAATGGGTGATTGCTTCTGTATTTGGGTGTTCCCAGGTAGAGGTTATTGTACAATAAAGAGTACACGTTAGACATTAGGTTTCTTAATATTTGGGAGACACCAGCCTGTGATTTCTCTGACACCAGTCACCCTGTATGTCTTTGTGTGGTTATGAAACTGACTGTGGTGAAGATTGGCTAGAAAATGTAGCATATAAACTGTTTTTAAAAATGTGTAAATATTATATTTATATTATGAACTAACATTAGAAATAGTATTGTGTTCACATGCAAGTGATGGTTGTAGTGTCCTTTTAATCCAGATTTTGTGGATGTTCGTGTAATTGTAGCTGAAAGATCAAAGGGTAGGATAGCTGAGTGATGTTACAGAAGAGAATTTACCACATAACCATTTTCAGTACAGCTTCTGCCGCCTGCTGTTCCTATTTTCCCTCAAGCTAGCCATTGACAACCCCCTGTGCATCCCTGCTTGTAAAAAATGATTGAGGAAGTATTTGTCATGTATTTATGAGTGTGAAACATTGTGTGCTATGGAGTGGCATCGCCTGAAGACAGAATGATGGCCATTTTTCCTTCATCCTGGCAGAGGGGTTGCTCTTGAAATCCTCTTTTTATGCAGTAGATTTTTACATTAAAATACATAATATGTTTTATTTTGAAGTATGTTATGAGGTACCTTTTGTGGGTACTTTTGGTCATATAAGCAAATACAAGTGATTAGAATATATTTGTTAGTCTTACATTTTAATTGGTGACTTTTGCTTCATGTTCTTAACCTCGGTTGGAAAAGTATTAGTTGCTTGGCTAACAGAAAAGATTTCTTGGTTTTGTGTTAATGCTAATTCAGGAAGAAAAAAAAGGTAAAGGTCCCCCACACAGTCGTGTCCAACTCTAGGGGCTCATCTCCATTTGTTAGCCGAAGAGCCAGCGTTGTCCGAAGACACTTCTGCAGTCATGTGGCCGGCATGACGTGCACGGAACGCTGTTACCTTCTCACCAAAGTGGTACCTATTCATCTACTTGCATTTGCATGCTTTCAGATTGCTAGGTTGGCAAGAGCTGGGGCGAGTGCGGGAGCTCACTCCGTCACACGGCGCTTGGGTCTTGAACCTCCGAACTTACGACGTTCCGATCATCAAGCCTGGCATCTTAACCGCTGAGCCACCGCACCCCCATTCAGGAAGAATGCAGCAGTAAACATTTTCATAGATCTTTCATAAGGATTCACAGCAATAGCAAGAGGATACTTGAAGCACGTGGGCATAAGCAGAATATCAAAACTTAGAATGTGTATTTGTAGCTTATCCTTTTTAAACAAAAGAAAAAAAAATTATTTAGTGATAAAATCACAGTAATATTTTAATGATAGAATGCCATTGTTCAGTGCTAGGGGAGAAGAAAACAGTGAATGATACTACTTTGGGGTAATTGAAGAGGTACACCGACCTTTGAAAGATATAAAACCTGGAATGCCTTCAAGATCCTACTGCAAGTATTAATAAAATTAGTCATTCAGTTGATATATGATTAAGATTTTATTTCTGAAAAGCTGACAGAACAGCTGTGTTGCTTGTTGTTACATTATGATCAAATGGCACTAACCAGGATGCATAGAAGAATCAGATGCAACATTTAAAGTATTACTATTCTTTAAACCAAGTTAGAGCATTCTTGTATAAAGAATGCAGAAAAGAAATTCTTTATTAAGTACTTGGTTAAAAATTAGTACTGCAATTGTTTTTAATCTGCTGTTAAAATTGCTGCCCAATAAACTATGCAGGATACCACCCTTCTTTTAGAATCATGGTATAACTATCACATTTATGGTAATTTTATAAAACAGGATACTGTTATAACAGATTGAGTTTTCTAATATAAAAGTGCATTTTCAAATGAAAAGATGATTCGATATTGCAATTTTATATAAAGGAACAGTTTAAGGTAAGTATTATTGAATTTTAGACAATTATAGTTTATGAATTAATTACAGTATAATTAATGACTTGGCATATATAAAACATATAAGTCTGAAATGGACTTCTATGATTTTTAAATAGATATTTTAGCAAATAGATATTTCCACTGATGATGACCATAATATTTAAATAATAGTTTTTCTTGTAAGAAAGCATTCATTTTTAACATTTTTGATCTATTTGAAAAAAAAATGGGTTGATTCTGACAATGGTCTCTGTGTACGAAATATACAAAACTGGTCCCAGACATTTTGCTAGCTGAGGTGATAGAGAAGATGCAGTCTTCCCCTTTCCATGTACAGAAATACTCCGGAGGGAAACTTGAATCTTTCTTCAACAATGGAATCAGGCAGCAGATATGCCATATGGGATGTTCCTGAATATACGTTAAAACAGTCTCTCCCTGTTCAGGCACTTAGCCTAAATTGTTGTGGCTCAAGCTGTATATAGCAATGCGATGTGTACCCCTTCAGTTGCAGACCTTGGTCTCATTTATTTTCATGCAAGTAGAATTCTCATCATGATCCATGATCAAGGTCCAGGGATAAGGTGTACTTTCACAGAGGACATGGAGCAGAGTCAATATATGTTGCCTATTCTACATAGTTCAAGACATCATGGTTTCTGGTTAATTTCTGAAGTGGTTATTGCCATGCACATAAATTTTTGTCTACACAGGATTTTGAGGGAAAGATCTTCAGCTAATGGATGAGACTTCTGCTCCAAAATCTAATTTTGCTCAAAAAAAATCATAGAGAAATATTTTCAAGATAATCCTCAGAGAAGAGGAATTTGTCATGATTATAGAAACTTTTATTGATACGTCTTCTGTTAATTGCTTTTCCCATAATCAGGTTTTATTTTATTTTGTTCAGCCTTAGAATATAGTTAGTGTCATTGGATCTATGAAATTGTTTGTGATTGTTGCCGCACATGAGCTTGTAAAGCCAGTAGAAAGTAGGCAGGTTGGTTGTATGATGGAAACTCCTCATATATAAAGTTGGTTTGGGGGACCATAGTTTCAGCCTTGTGCCTTCAGCATATTGTGGGGGTGAACAACTGGATTCAGCTGAAGGCATGAATATAGCCCTAGATGATATTGGAAGATGGGCGTTTTAAACATGATGCTGTTTAAGATTCTTTGAAGTCACTCATTCTTCCATGGAGGGAAGACAAGGGGAGCTAATGCCGCCCATATTCTTCTCCCTAGAGAAATCCACTTTATTGTCATTTCAAATAGGAAATATGCCTGCAGAGTGAAATGATTACTAGTACTGTTTTACTGGTAATCAAGGCATGCATTGGGTAGCTCCTGCTTTGCCCTTTACATGTCCTTCCCCTGTGAAATGGACCCAGTCTTGCTGATGCTCCTGAAGGAACTATGGCAAGATCAACAAATTGGACTATAGTGGGGTTTGGGGGAGGGGAAGATAGAGAAGGACTCTTATTGCTGGTTGAATAACCTGCAACAGTTCAGTTTTATACCCTATCCTAAGAGAAACTGTCAGGAAAAAAATGATGCAGGGATGGAAATTCATAAATACGTTGATGATATTCAACTCTGAATCTGCTTTCTGTAATATTCTGGGGAAGTGAAAGAGGTTTATTTATTTATCATATTTATATCCCGCCGATCTCCCTCACAAGGAGGGACCCTGGGCGGTTGAAAAATGGTGTTTGAAGTGGAGTGAATGAGAGTGAACAATTTGAAATTAAATTTGGTCAAGGCAGAGAAACTGCTGGCTAGGGAGATATTTAAATACAACAGTTATTCCATGTCCATGCATAGGTTGCAATCAGGAAAGATCTTGTTCAGCTTTGACTGGTGCAACAACTATGTATATGCTGAACCTGAGGTTTCCTCTGAAAGGTGTTGAGAAACTTAAACTAGTGAAGAATGCTGTTGCTATAATTAATAGAGGGGAAAATTCTGAGGTCATGTGACATCTTTATTGTATCAGCTGCACTGGCTGCCAGTCTGTTTCTTAGTACAGTGCAAGGTGATGCTCCTAACCTTTTAATGCCCCAAACAGTTTAGGCCCTGGCAGCTTGAAAATTGTCTCTTTGCTTGTGAACCTGTCTGTTCTATAAGATCAGCTATTAAGATCAGCATGGGCTGTTGCCTTCAGAGGCAGAATTAGCAACAGCAAACAAGAAGGCTTTTTCGGTGGGAGGGCTTGTATGTGAAACTGTGCACCAGGAGCCTAAGTGATCCTGATCTGTATTCTTTCACCAAATGAAGATGTTTCTTTTTTAGAAAGCATTTCAGTTTAATTTTATTTATTGTTTTTTTTTAAATTCTGCTGCTGTGGGTTCCTGTATGAAAGAAGGGATATAAATCTAAGAAATAAATAAATGTATTGCAAAGTTTCATTATGTTTATTTTTTTTCTATTTTTGTAAGCCATTTTGAGAAATTTAATTTTGGGAAAGGGAAATTAAGGTAGAAATATCTTAAATAATAAGTAGTGTATTTATAAAGAGAGGAATATGGGGGGCAGCTCATTGGTGAGTCTTAAGCAGATGTGGGTTATAATAAGGATTTTCCATTAAAAACAAACCAGATGTACCAATTCAACATTTAAGGGATAGTAGGATACTGACTACTTAAATGAAATCTGACTAATTTTATTTCTTTAAAAACTGGAAATAAATCCAAACCAAAATTTCTGGTTCTGTGCATTCTTTTGAGATACGTAATATGGTAGCAGAATAATCTCCTACAGCGCTAGCAAGAGTAGAAGATACTGTCCCAACTATCTTTTCCTCACATCATGGAAGTGGAAGAAATCTCTGTTCAATAACTTTGAAAACTCTTCTTTCCATGGCCTACCTAAGGTTTTCACTTCTCTTAGCTAAATTATTCCATTTTTTTCTTTATATCTTAAATATTTTAGACTCTACAACTAAGCCAATAAATGTGAAATGATCACAGTCCTTCAGAATATAGATTCTTCTCTATTTTCTACTAATTTTATCTCAAAGGTCTCAGAAATATTTCTTCATGTAGTACACAGAAACACTAAGAGTGCACCCCAGTGCCAGATCTGAATAACCCAGTCAGAACACCATTTGGTTTGTTCCCTGAACTGTTAGTGGACATAAGGTGAGTGTGCTGCATTTCCCAGCATTTTGGAATGCTGTTTTATCAGGTACAGATATTATTTCATTTATTGCTGAAGAATAACTAGAAGCTGTGTGGGGTTAAGGTAGCTGGAGGACCATTTTGTTCCACTTGTATTACCTTCTGTGCTTTGGTGCATCTGAGATGCTGATCCATGATCTTTCAAATTTCTCTGGGAGAATAGGATCTTTTCAGTAGTGGTCCTTTAGTTTTATTCAAGTTAGCTATTTCATTTAATTTATATCCTGTGTTCCGAGCAAGGATTTCAAGAACTCCTTGTTCTCCCTTGAAATTTGAATGTGAGTCTTCTATTTCTAATTAGATGCTCTAACTTCTACAACAGGACCTCTAATAATTTTGGGCCAGTGGGCAGATTTGGAATATGATGGGCACTCTCACAAATGGCTGCCACAGAGGGCATGGCAAGTCACAAAACTCCCATTTACAAGAAGACAACTAATGAGGCTGCACTGAGAACCCCCTTGTAACCCTTCCAAATTAGCTTTATCTTTTTTTCTGGGCAAATGACATACTTCTAACTTTAATACTAGATTATTTTATACAAATGTAATTTATTATTATATTAAAACATTTTATATATTTCTATAATCCAAGAGACTGAGAGTTGTAGTCCCGCCTTAGGCATGAAAGTCGGCTGGGTGACCTTGGACCAGTCCCTCTCTCTCTCAGCCCTAGGAAGGAGCCAATAGGAAACCAGGAGACTGAGAGTTCTAGTCCCGCCTTAGGCATGAAAGCCGGCTGGGTGACCTTGGACCAGTCCCTCTCTCAGCCCCAACTCACCTCACAGGGTTGTTGTTGGGAAAATAGGAGGAGGGAGGAGTACTAGGTATGTTCCCCATCTTGAGTTATTTATAAAAATAATAAAGGCAGGATAAAAAAATATAAAAAATAAATAAAAAATGTTTTCTAAGAATGCATTTGAGGTCTGAGTAGAACTCAGAGGCATTCTTGGAGACAACAGTGTTGCCCAACACTGCCCAAGTCCGGTGTTTTGCTTTCAGCATGCACTTTTTCTCCCTATGTTGATTTAAAAATTAGACAAGGAACCAAGTGAAACCAAGGGCAGTATTGCCAGCACCTTGATGAGGATTCTTGAGAAGAAAAGCTTCTCCTCAAGCTCTAGATTCTCTAACAGAGGCCTGTACGGTCAAACTGATAGCTCAGGTGAGGGAGGAAATTGGGGTATTCTGGGTATTGTTAAATGCTCTTTTATTATTGAGATGTTGCTTTAATACTGAGTTGTTCTTCTGATGTGTATTACATTGTTTGTGATTTGAAATTTTTAAAAATTTGGTCATTTCTGTGTTGTCACTTTTCTCTGGGGCAAAAAGAGTAAGATATCAAGTAATATTAAGTAATAATGCTGTCCAATGTAATTCCTACATTGGAATTCTGTCTTTAGGGTTGAACTTCTCTCTGTTCTTATGGCGATAATTGTACTTTGGAGTAAGTCCTATTGAATTAAGAGGAACTTCTGAGTAAATAGCTTTTAGATGTGGACCGTAAGAGAGTTTGCTATTTGTAATTACATTGCTGCGCTTTATTTTTGTCCACTTATATTAGTTTGTGTGGCAATTTGAATCGTTCCATAACTTTTGGATCCCTTAAATATGTGGCATTGTCCTCCATCCTTTCTATTCTGTTTGAAAATATTTGGATTGGATTTAGCAATTTATGTAGGTTTATTATAAACAGCTAAATGAAAAGCTTTCCAAGAGTAATATCTGTATTTACATTTGCTTGCTGCAGAAATTTCCCATCAGCATCTGACTTAACGTTTGTTATTATTTTTTCCTGAGGTTACTAAAGCAAAAATAAAGACATAAGCACAAGCTTGTTACGTTTCTAAGAATGGTAATTAAAATGCAATAAAAATACATCAATATAATATAAATGATCAGCATTCTTACCTCATTTAAGCATATGTAAGTTTAAAATGGCAGTCTTTGACTCATTCTCTACGTCCCTTCTTCATAACTGGAAAAACAGATTAAGTGAACTATTTTAATTGAAAAAAAGGATGTTCTGGGTCACAAGTCTATTTTTAAAAACATTTGCAATAGAGGTGTGTATGCTTTGTAATGTCTAATTTAATATTGTGCCAAAAACAATGGTCTGCCTCTTTACTGAGAGTGGGAGAGCTTATAAAGAACCCAAGTTAATGCTCCAGCACATAGCTTTCCAAACTGTGTGTCGCGACACAGTACTGTGTCGCCTGCGGGGCCCAGGTGTGCCACGCAAAAACCCGGAAGTGCTGATGGCGCACCGCTGCCGCACGCAGCAGTGGCGGCGGGCCATCAGCGCTTCATGGTTTTCATGCGGCACACCAGGACACCGCCGCTGTCGCCACCGTGCATAAAAACCCAAAAGCACTGCAGTGGCAGTGCTTCTGGGTTTTCGCCCACTGCCACCACGGCGCTTCCAGGTTTTCATGCGCCGCTGTTGGTGTGTCGCCAACTGAAAAGTTTGGAAAGCTCTGCTCCAGCATATCTAATGGTTCTTTATCACTACTTCAGAGTCTCCTCTGCATTGTCATTTATTTTTTATTATTTATATTTCTATCACTGCCCATCTCCCCCAAAGGGGGACTCTTTTGTCATACCGTAGCCACTAATTTAAGACTTGCTTAGGTAAGCACATATTCTAGATTCAAAAAGGACTTGTGGCTCTCTGTGACTCCTTTCTCCCAGAGGATGGTAAAATTCTGGAGCTTGAATATAGAGATATAAACTTTCCTCTCTGGATCTGCTTTAAATTGCCATGCTTAAATGGATATGAGCAACATCTGTTTGGCTGGATATAATATGGGTTATTTGTGTGGCTTCTTTTGATACTTTCCTGAATACTCAGGACGGAGCAGGCTAGAAGTTTAATCAACGTGTTGCTAATTGGTAGAGATAATAAAGTTCTTTGAGCTTTGTACAACAGAATGACCTATAGAGGATATCTACACTGCTCAAAAAAATAAAGGGAACACTGAAACAACACAATGTAAGTCCAAGTCAATCACACTTCTGTGAAATCAAACTGTCCACTTAGGTAGCAACACTGATTGACAATCAATTTCACATGCTGTTGTGCACATGGAATAGACAACAGGCGGAAAGCATAGGCAGTTAGCAAGACATCCCCAATAAAGGAGTGGATCTGCAGGTGGTGACCACAGACCACTTCTCAGTTCCTATGCTTTCTGGCTGATGGTTTGGTCACTTTTGAATGCTGGCGGTGCTTCCACTCTAGTGGTAGCATGAGACGGAGTCTACAACCCACACAAGTGGCTCAGGTAGCGCAGCTCATCCAGGATGGCACATCAATGCGAGCTGTGGCAAGAAGGTTTGCTGTGTCTGTCAGCGTAGTGTCCAGAGCATGGAGGCGCTACCAGGAGACAGGTCAGTACATCAGGAGATGTGGAGGAGGCCATAGGAGGGCAACAACCCAGCAGCAGGACCGCTACCTCCGCCTTTGTGCAAGGAGGGACAGGAGGAGCACTGCCAGAGCCCTGCAAAATGACCTCCAGTGGGCCACAAATGTGCGTGTGGCTGCTCAAATGGTCAGAAACAGACTCCATGAGGATGGTATGAGGGCCCAACGTCCACAGGTGGGGGTTGTGCTTACAGCCCAACACCGTGCAGGACGTTTGGCATTTGCCAGAGAACACAAGATTGGCAACTTCGCCACTGGTGCCCTGTGCTCTTCACAGATGAAAGCAGGTTCACACTGAGCACATGTGACAGACGTGACAGGGTCTGGAGACGCCGTGGAGAACATTCTGCTGCCTGCAACATCCTCCAGCATGACCGGTTTGGCAGTGGGTCAGTAATGGTGTGGGGTGGCATTTCTTTAGGGGGCCGCACATCCCTCCATGTGCTCGCCAGAGGTAGCCTGACTGCCATTAGGTACCGAGATGAGATCCTCAGACCCCTTGTGAGACCATATGCTGGTGCGGTTGGCCCTGGGTTCCTCCTAATGCAAGACAATGCTAGACTTCATGTGGCTGGAGTGTGCCAGCAGTTCCTGCAAGACAAAGGCATTGATGCTATGGACTGGCCCGCCCGTTCCCCAGACCTGAATCCAATTGAGCACATCTGGGACATCATGTCTCGCTCCATCCACCAACGCCACGTTGCACCACAGACTGTCCAGGAGTTGGGGGATGCTTTAGTCCAGGTGTGGGAGGAGATCCCTCAGGAGACCATCCGCCACCTCATCAGGAGCATGCCCAGGCATTGTAGGGAGGTCATACAGGCACGTGATGGCCACACACACTACTGAGCCTCATTTTGACTTGTTTTAAGGACATTACATCAACGTTGGATCAGCCTGTAGTGTTCTTTTCCACTTTAATTTTTGAGTGTAACTCCACATCCAGACCTCCAGGGGTTGCTTACCTTTGATTTCCATTGCTTTTTGTGTGATTTTGTTGTCAGCACATTCAACTATGTAATGAACAAAGTAATTAATACGAATATTTCATTCATTCAGATCTAGGATGTCTTATTTCAGTGTTCCCTTTATTTTTTTGAGCAGCTTATATATCTCTATCTCTGTCTCTTTCGTGGTTTATTCGTTCAGTCGCTTCCAACTCTTCATGACTTCATGGACCAGCCCACACCAGAGCTTCCTGTCTCTATCTCTATATCTATCTAATTCTGAATCACTGCATATAGAGGCTTCATAAACAGACTTAATACCAAATGATTGCATAATCTTTGAAATCTGTACACACAGAAGTGTATAGCATTTCCAGTTAATATGACATATCAAAAGGCTAAAAGATATGACGCCGGAAGATGAGCCCCTCAGGTCGGAAGGTGTCCAAAATGCTACTGGGGAAGAGCGGAGGGCAATTCCGAGTAGCTCCAGAAAGAGTGAAGCGGCTGGGCCAAAGCCGAAAGGACGCTCAGTTGTGGATGTGTCTGGAAGTGGAAGGAAAGTCCGATGCTGTAAAGAACAATATTGCATAGGAACCTGGAATGTAAGATCTATGAATAAGATCTATGAGTAAGGTGGAGGTAGTCAAACATGAGATGACAAGATTGAACATCGACATCTTGGGAATCAGCGAACTAAAATGGACAGGAATGGGCGAATTTAATTCAGGAGACCATTATATACACTACTGTGGGCAAGAATCCCTTAGAAGAAATGGAGTAGCTCTCATAGTCAATAAAAGAGTGGGAAAGGCAGTACTGGGGTACAACCTCAGAAACGACAGAATGCTTTCAGTTCGAATCCAAGGCAAACCATTCAACATCACAGTGATCCAAGTCTATGCCCCAACCACTGATGCCGAAGAAGCTGAAGTTGACCGGTTCTATGAAGACCTACAACACCTTCTAGAACTAACACCAAAAAAAGATGTCCTTTTCATCATAGGGGACTGGAATGCTAAAGTAGGAAGTCAAAAAATAACCAGAATAACAGGCAAGTTCGGCCTCGGAGTACAAAATGAAGCAGGGCAAAGGCTAATAGAGTTTTGTCAAGAGAACACGCTGGTCATAGCAAACACTCTTTTCCAACAACACAAGAGACGACTCTACACATGGACATCACCAGATGGTCAATACCGAAATCAGATTGATTATATACTTTGCAGCCAAAGATGGAGAAGCTCTATACAATCAGCAAAAACAAGACCTGGAGCTGACTGTGGCTCAGATCATGAGCTTCTTATCGAAAAATTTAGGCTTACATTGAAGAATGTAGAGAAAACCACTAGACCAATCAGGTATGACCTAAATCATATCCCTTATGAATATACAGTGGAGGTGAGGAATAGATTTAAAGGATTAGACCTGGTAGACAGAGTGCCTGAAGAACTATGGATGGAGGCTCGTAACATTGTACAGGAGGCAGCAACTAAAACCATCCCAAAGAAAAAGAAATGCAAGAAAGCAAAGTGGCTGACTGATGAGGCTTTACAAATAGCTGAGGAAAGAAGGGAAGCAAAAGTCAAGGGAGAAAGGGAAAGATATAAACAACTGAATGCAGAATTCCAGAGAATAGCAAGGAGAGATAAGAAGGCCTTCTTAAATGAACAATGCAAAGAAATCGAGGGAAACAATAGAATGGGGAAGACTAGAGATCTCTTCAAGAAAATCGGAGATATCAAGGGAACGTTTTGTGCAAAGATGGGCATGATAAAGGACAAAAAAGGCAGGGACCTAACAGAAGCAGAAGAGATTAAGAAGAGGTGGCAAGAATACACAGAAGAACTATACAAGAAAGATCTTAATAGCCCTGATAAATACGATGGTGTGGTCACTGACCTTGAGCCGGACATCCTAGAGAGTGAAGTCAAGTGGGCCTTAGGAAGCATTACTAACAACAAAGCTAGCGGAGAAGACAGTATCCCAGCTGAGCTATTTAAAATCCTAAAAGATGATGCTGTTAAAGTGCTGCACTCAATATGCCAACAAATTTGGAAAACTCAACAGTGGCCACAGGATTGGAAAAGGTCAGTTTACGTTCCAATTCCAAAGAAAGGCAATGCCAAAGAATGTTCAAACTACCGTACAATTACGCTCATTTCACATGCTAGCAAGGTTATGCTCAAAATCCTACAAGCTAGGCTTCAGCAGTATGTGAACCGAGAACTACCAGAAGTGCAAGCTGGGTTTCGAAGAGGCAGAGGAACTAGAGATCAGATTGCCAACGTTCGCTGGATCATGGAAAAAGCAAGAGAGTTCCAGAAAAACATCTACTTCTGCTTCATTGACTACGCTAAAGCCTTTGATTGTGTGGATCACAACAAACTGTGGCAAATTCTTAAAGAGATGGGAGTACCAGACCACCTTACCTGTCTCCTGAGAAACCTGTATGCGAGTCAAGAAGCAACAGTTAGAACTGGACATGGAACAACCGACTGGTTCAAAATTGGGAAAGGAGTACGACAAGGCTGTATATTATCACCCTGCTTATTTAACTTATATGCAGAGTACATCATGAGAAATGCTGGGCTGGATGAATCACAAGCCGGAGTTAAGATTGCCGGGAGAAATATCAACAACCTTAGATATGCAGACGATACCACCCTAATGGCAGAAAGTGAAAAGGAACTAAAGAGCCTCTTGATGAGGGTGAAAGAGGAGAGTGCAAAAGCTGGCTTGAAACTCAACATTAAAAAAACCCAGATCATGGCATCTGGTCCCATCACTTCCTGGCAAATAGAAGGGGAAGAAATGGAAGCAGTGACAGATTTTATTTTCTTGGGCTCCAAGATCACCGCAGACGGTGACTGCAGCCATGAAATTAAAAGACGCTTGCTCCTTGGGAGGAAAGCTATGGCAAACCTAGACAGCATATTAAAAAGCAGAGACATCACCTTGCCGACAAAGGTCCGTATAGTTAAAGCTATGGTTTTTCCAGTAGTAATGTATGGCTGTGAGAGTTGGACCATAAGGAAGGCTGAGCGCCAAAGAATTGATGCTTTCGAACTGTGGTGCTGGAGAAGACTCTTGAGAGTCCCTTGGACTGCAAGGAGGTCAAACCAGTCAATCCTAAAGGAAATCAACCTTGACTGCTCATTGGAAGGACAGATGCTGAAGCTGAAGCTCAAATACTTTGGCCACCTAATGCGAAGAGAGGACTCCCTGGAAAAGACCCTGATGCTGGGAAAGACTGAAGGCAAAAGGAGAAGGGGACGGCAGAGGATGAGATGGTTAGATAGCATCACTGATGTAATGAACATGAATTTGAGTAAACTCCGAGAGACAGTGGAGGACAGGAAGGCCTGGCGTGCTATGGTCCATGAGGTCACGAAGAGTCGGACACAACTAAACGACTGAACAACAACAACAACAAAGGAGTTAATTCACCAGTTAACATAGTATGTATGTATTGATTTATTGTTTCGATTTATATAGCTTCCTATCTCAAATACATGACTCTGGATGGCTTACAACAATTAAAAACAGTATAAAAAACAGAATACCACGGTGTTGCTTCAATTAGACTTCTTAATAAAAACATCTAGTATGAGAAATGTTTGTCTTTGGTTCCCTTTATACCTATATCATTTGACTTTCCAAACTTGATTTTCTGCAACATACAGCTGTTTAACAGATTGAGTGGTTGAATGAATATGAATAAGCATTTTCTCTGCATTCTGTTATTAAATAAAAATATGTAAAGTAAATCATTCAAATGGCAATGGTGGTATAGATGTTTATTAGGACAATTTTTAATTGGCTAGGCCTTTCCACATTTTGCCTTCCTTATATCTTGAGTACTTTCCCATTTTTAAAAGCAATACATTATGTATGTATGTATGTATGTATGTATGTATGTATGTATGTATGTATGTATGCATGCATGCATGCATGCATGCATGCATGCGAGTGGTTTTAATATCCAGCTATTTCATTGCTCTGATAACAGTGAGAGTAACTGGCTTGTTCTATTCATGGTCTGCAGCAGATCAAAATGATTTGATATGCTAAGCTTTTTCTGACATGATACAAAGTTTTGACAAACATGCATGGCACAGCAAGTGTCCAATTCTAAAGAGCAAAATAAATGCAAACCACCATTATGGGGAACACAAACAGGCTTTGAAAGCAAGTTATTAGTAAGCAAATAATTGTTGAACTGTTATGAATGGAATAGAATGTTGAAATACGACATGATTGGCTGATGTTACATATGTCCTTGATTACCTTCCTTGTGCTTTTATCCTAATAAGTGACATTCTTTGTATTCCTTTGGATGGCTAGACAGTCTGACACTAAAGAAGAATAAATATTGCATGTGGTACACATTAAGCTGTCATCTAAGACAGCATTTATAAAAAGTAACTGGAGAAATTCATAAGAAATTCTGCAGTGCTACTGTTTCCTGGCTGTAGTCGTAATCATCAAACTTCTTGACACATTCAGGTCTTCTAACATGAATTCAGTTTATCATTGCTTAGTGTGTGAATATTTTTGTGGATTTTTATCTTAAGACATTATTCACTATTAATGTTAAATTGAGTTTTATTTATTGAATTTTGCCTTCAGGAAAGGATTATAGAGAAATAGCAATAATAGTGAAATGCATAATGGAAATCTTGAAATTCTTTGTAGAACTATACTAGATATCTTCATGCTGTTAAACTAATATTATATAAATAAATGTCTACATTGAAAAAATAAAGATTTTAGTTATTTGAAATATGGTAATTTATCAGGAATTGAATTTAACTATATCATAGGGGGCTAGTGCCATGCTTCCCCCACAAAATTGAACAAAGCGAAGCAAGAAAACAATTAAAATAGCAAAGCAAGTAAGCTCTAAGTTTCATGTTCTTTAGGCTGTTATCTAAAGACTTTAACAATTCCTACAAAAGAATATGAAGTAATAAATCGGTCTTCAATGTGGTGTCTGCTGGCATTGGAAAACTCACCACTCTACATAGTAGCTTTGGTAGGATTCACCTAATTTCAGTCTGTTAACATAATGGAGAGATGTTTGACAATTAGGCAGCCTTATTATTCCAGTAGATAAGTAAATAATAATTTCCAGCTATAAACCCCTTACTGTATCCATTTTATTTGCTTGCTTGTTTGCTAAATTACTTACTTACTCAATTTATATGGTTGCCCATCTCAAATTCATGACTCGGGGCAGCTAACAACAATTAAAAACAGCATAAAAATAGAACAATAAAAACAAAACACATATAATCCGGACCCATCAGTAAAGGAGTTCCATCTGGCGGGGTCCAGGAGACGGGCCTTCTCTGCAGTAGCACCCGCCCTTTGGAATATCTTGCCCCCGGAGTTGAGGCGGGTTTCCTTACTTCCGGCTTTCCGGAAAAAATCTGAAAACCTGGTTCTGCCGCCTAGCTTGGGACGAGAAAGGTAACAGCTCCTCCTGGGGATGGCTAGTACCATAATCCCCTCACTATTTTTAAGACCAATTCGCCTAGATTGGATTTTATATTTATTTATTATATTGTTTATTGTAATTTTATATGGTATTTTTAATTGTATTTTTTATTGTAAACTGCCCAGAGTCCCCCGACTGGGGGAGATGGGCGGTCATATAAATTGAAATAATAAATAAATAAAAATAAAATCTGCAGCCAAGGTAAAAACAAAACCACCAAAAGAAAATCCCAATAACCATTGCATGAACTATGGCACACCTCCAGATCCCCAGGCCCATTGACCAATCAAGCCTTCGAGGCCTGGTGAAAGGCTGACAGGTTGGAGCCAGTCTAATAATCTCTTGGGGAATGATATTCCAAAGGGTGCGTGCCACAATAGAAAAGGCTCTCTTCCCCCTGACTCCAAGGCTACTTTGGCTTTCTGGGAGAGTCTCAACAAATGGTCAACAAGCATGAAATATTAGCGTGTGGAAATGTTAAACAGTTCCATCTTTACCTATGTGCCTGACAGAAGACTTCTGCTAGTTTAGGGAAACTGGTTGGATTCTGCCCAAAGTCTTCTGACGTAGTTGCTTGTTCAGAAAAGAAAGATGACTTAACTGTGCATAATTCTTACATTTTCCCAGTAAACCATGAAGCTTCCAAAGAAGGCTTAAATTTTGAATTCCGTATTCATGGTCAAACAAAATATAGGTGTGTCATTTAAAAAAAAATATTTTGAGGAAACTTTTTCTATAGAATAAGGAAGCTCATAGAATTTCCAGTAGGATTTCTAGATGAAACATCACTCAAGCAAAAGTCCACTCCAGGTTTCCTACCATTTGAACCAAATTTTAAGATGTATAAGAGGTTGCAAATGGGATTGGGAATTCTTAGTTTCTCCAATTTCTTGGTGTCACTCTCCAGCTTTAAAGTGATTGTGTAAAATATATTGTAATAGTGGAAATTATTACAGACTTATATTTCAAAAGATCTCAGCAACAGGATGTTTTTAATTAATTTTAAAATACTACATATACTGTAATTCAAAGTCAATTTTTGTTGTTTCAGATCAATACTCTTATTGCTATATAAACTGATCCAAATAATTGTTTATTTTGCACCTAGATTTTTATTTTTGCGGAAAATATATTTTCTTTTCTAAAAAATTTTTATAAAAAATTTAGAGAGCCAGTTTGGTCTAGTGGTTAAGGCATAGCTTTCCAAACTGTGTGTCGCGACACAAAAGTGTGTCGCCACACAAAGCGTGGTGTGTCGCCACACCACCCGGAAGCGGCGGTGCACGCGTGCACGGGGGCCGCCATGCTTGCGCGCGCCGCCGCACGCCCCCCGCACCGCCACACGCCCCCCTGCGCCGCCTGTGCGCGCCGCCACATGCCCCTTGCACCGCCGCCGCACGCGCTGTCGCCGTGCGCGCGCACCACTGCACGCCCCCCCACGCCGTGTGCGCGCCTGCTGCTGGTGTGTCGCCAGCGGCAGCACTTTGGAAAGCCCTGCTTTAGTGTGTCGCAACACACAGTTTAGTGTGTTGCAAAGCGTGGGCGTGGGGGCGCACGCAGGGGCGGTGTGCATGGCGGCAGCGGCACACCATCAGCACTTCCGCGTTTTAGCGAGGCCGCCGTGCGCGCGCACCGCCGTTGTTGCCGCCGTTGGTGTGTCGCCAATGGCGGCAGTTTGGAAAGCACTGGGTTAAGGCAACAGGCTAGAAACCAGAAGACTAAGAGTTCTAGTCCCACCTTAGGCATGAAAGCCGGCTGGGTGACCTTGGGCCAGTCACACACACTCAGCCCAACTCACCTCACAGGGTTGTTGTTGTGGGGAAAATAGGAGGAGGAAGGAGTATTTGGTATGTTCGCCGCCTTGAGTTATTTATAAAAATAATAAAGGCGGGATAGAAAATAAATAAATAAATAAATAAATAAATCCCTTGTTTCTGACAAAATAATTTTGCAGGTAACAAAAAGCCAACTTCAAATGTTACATGATGTAGGATATGAGGTACAAAAGTAGCTTTGACATCTGTAGAACCTATCAAGCATTTGTGTTAATCTCAAGTTAGAATCAAGGCTCATTTTGTTAAGAGTACATTCCCTTGATATGGATGGAACTTACTTGTAGGTAAAATGGTAGTGATTGAGATCTAAATAATCTATTTGGATTGAAGAAAGTTTTCTCCCCCAAGTATAACACAGCTCAAGTATTACCTTTAACTGTTAACTCTCTAGACCACTACAGAGCACAAAATGTTTGCCCAACTGGTAAATTGAACTGTAAGTCCCACTGTGGGAAATTGCTTTGCTGTGCTCCAAACAGCAGTTATCTTAGTAATTGTACCTGAATGCTTTTGTGGCTAATAGACCACTGATGTCCTTTTCTCACGACAGAACCCTTTAATATTTAATTGCAAAACAAAAATATCTATTCTAACATGTGTCCTAGTGCTTAGAAATAATTAAGTAGAATAAGTTTAATTGGTGTTAGGAAAATGCTATGTCCTTGTTCCAGGTTATGGCATACATACCTAGCATTTCACATTCTAAACTGGAGCTCACAACAAGGAGCTTATCAGAGCAAATTGTCCTGTCCGTCCCCTTCCTCACTCAAAACCTAATGACCCTTTATCATCATGGTTTAGATTTCTGGACACAGATGTGAGAAAATACAAGTAATCTACAGGTAACTACAGTAGCTGCACTGATGTTCTCAGGAAACTAACTGCTGAGAAGATAAAAAGCTTCCCACAGAGCCTGTGACTTTCCAGCAGCAAAGCACATCATGAGCTCATACATGAAGTTTTATTTGTGGAGGACTCACAATAAGATGCATTAGGACGTTCAGCAAGAACTGTTTTTATACAAGCTCCAAAAACTTGGTAGATTTGAAGGACTACTAATTGATGTATTAATGATATAATACAACAATAAGTTCAACTACTGTGTATTTTTTCTGATGGAGGAGAAATGAGAAAGCTGTATTAATATTGAAATTGTATCTTCAGGGTCTAGAGGACATAATGCAGTTCAGACATGTTTTCTTTGTTATAACATAGAGGATTGTTTTCTTTGTTATAACATATAGAGTATCACTGATAGTAATTTTTGTATATTGGAGAAGAGCTTTGTAAAATCTTTCAATAAATTGTATTTTAAAAGAAGCTTGCTTGTTGCTAGAAATCTCTTCATTTTTCTGTTAACGTTCAGCTGTGTTGACATATTAATCACAAGAATTGGTTTGTTAGTGGTAAGTATGGTTTTCATTTATCTCAACAGAAAGTATGCAAAATACTTTAAAAATTGTTTACTTTGCCATAATCTTTTGCAGTGTTTCTCTATTGGATGAAAGTTAAAGTACTTGCATGTCTTTGCTCCTTTGTGCTGAAGGAGGGATAACTGATATAATCACTCAAAGTTTGTGAAAGATAAATTGAGAGTTTATTTTAACTGTGTTTTATTTACCATCAGTATATGTGATTCCTTGATCAGCTATTGTGGCTTTTCTCAATACATGTGTTGCATTAAGTATGTTTATGTATCCGGGTTATGCATCCTCTCCATCATTTGAGTTTTTACATAAATTGCATGAAATTTATATTTATTGTTTGGGTGATATATCCTTCAGTATGTTCAGGAACATATTACTTTTTGAGGAAGTAGTCAGATACTCTTGAATTCCTTTAAATGATGGCCCCATCCATGACCTCAATATGTAATTTTATCTTCCTTAAAATCTTGCATCGAAGATCGCTTTTCAGCAAAAAGTACTTGTGGAATAAGTTCTTAAAGACGATGAAATCTGCTTGAAAAGCATAAAACAATATATGTTTCAATAATTATTTGCTATTGGTGCATCTAGCAGCAACTTGGGTGAAAATGCTTATGCATGTTGTATACTAGAATGTTAGCAAAATGTGGGAGCTATGAACTTGCTATTAATCTCTCATGGCAGTATATAAACGGCACTTCTTTAGAGGTGGGAGTGTAATTATTGGTTGGTTTCAATTAGAAGAAAAGCCTTGTTCTTCCATTTTATTCCCAGTTTCGGAGCACACGTATTTTTCACTTTTCAATATTTAATTGTTTTAAAGAATAGGTGCAATAAGTTGGTGTGTTTTATTATTAAATCTTATAGCAATGATTTTATATGGTGTATAATTCAGTAGACATTTGCCTGAGACCTGTCTTTACACATCTTGACATCTTACCTTGCCAGATGATAAGCCTTTGTGCTCCGCATGCTGCCTGTGTTTGTTTACCTGGTAGTTAGCTGGTATCCACATATAATTGACTTTTCCAAATTAAAACATATAGATTGAAATTCAACAGGGTTCCTCAATGAAGGCAAAAGGCAACATATTACTTAAGAAGTAAGGTTTTAAAAATAAGAAGCTTCCAGTCTACTTCCAGTATGCACCAGAAGAAACTGTCCAAAATAGATGACAGAGGTATAAGTTGTAAAACTTAAATGAATGATTTAAAGCCACTTCTTTAATCACAGATTCAATGGTATAGACGTTGCTTAATGGGCATTACCTCACACAATTGGCATAAACAGAGATATTGTAATGAGGCTGTGGTGAGTTTTGACAGGTTCTGATCAGTTGGGAAGAAAGAATAGTGTAAGTAGGCTTTAATTTAAATAAGTCGTCTTGCAGGATTAAAACATGACCATTCTTGATACAAGGATTTACTGTATCTGGTGATGGCTATTTTATTTGTTTCATAAAGCTTTGCCTGTGTTAAGTGCCACCAGGTTACGTTCCCAGTGACTGTATGGGCAAATGCTCACCATCTGGACCTGTCTTTAGTAAGAACATAGAGCTCTTCCAAAGATATTTTTGCATTCTTTTTTATCCTGTTCACTCACTTAGTTCATTGCTTTCCCCCTTCTACTCTTCTCAGCCTTGCCAAGCATAATACTTTTTCTAGTCCATCCATTTGCATTGCATGTTAAAACTATGCGAGTTTCTGCTTGCAGTCATTGCCTCAAGAGAGAGTCAGACCCGTGGAGTGATTCTTCTTGCAGTCCACAGTACTCTTGGGAAGCATCTCCAAATCTATAATCAGAAGCTGTCCATCTTCTTTCCCTTGCTGCTTCTCAATGTTCACCTTTCATAGTTGTAGATATCCACTGGAAAAAAACCACTGATATAACTATTCTGATCTTTGTAGTCATTGATATACCATTCTTCATCATCTAGTCTAAGTTTGCCATTGCCGTTTTCCCTATGGTTATTCTTCTGTTTATTTCTTCAGCCCATTGTTTATTTTAATCTTTTCTTGAGCCCAGGAGAACAAACTGTACAACATCACCACTTCTTTACCATCAACTGTAAATTCATTCAGTCTGCTGGTTGACATTATCTTGTCTTTTTAATTTATTTATATTTATATTTATATTTATATTTATATTATTTATATTTATATTTATATTTATATTTATATTTATATTTATATTTATATTTATATTTATATTCATTCATTCATTCATTCTTCAAATTTAGTCACCGCTCATCTCACTCAGAGCAACTCTGGGCAATTTTTAAATATTTATCTTCATACCCAAAATTTCACTTCCGATTTTTACCTTTATAATAACCCCTTCCAAGTTTACTTTTGGCTAACTTTAATGGTGACATTTGTATATTTCAAATTATTAACGTTTTAACCTCCAATTTTGATTCCAGCTGTTATCTCTTCCAAACCTGCAGTTTTTGTAATATATTTGGTGTGTAAATTTAACACTTGTGAACCATCCGTCCATCCCTAATCTGAACCATTCTATTTTTCCACATTCATTTCTTACAGTAGTTTCTTGTTCATTGTAATGATTCCTCAGAAGAATAACCAGGTGTTCTGGCATACCCATTAGCTTAAATGTGTTCCCGTTTCTGACATGATCTGTGCAAACATAGGCCTTTCTCTAATTGAGAAAGCAAAGGTAGACCTTGTTCTTCACCCCCACCCCACCTCCATAACCATCTTCTGGTAGCTATCAAATCTCATGTCCCTCTGCCTTTTTTGAAACCAGCACGTTCATTTGTCATTTCTTTCTTTATGTATGGCTCTGTTTTGTAAGATTTTAAAACTTTCCTTGCGAGAGGAATTAGTACAATAGTTTATTAATATGTGCCTTCTCTTGCATAACCTCTTTTAACTTATTGTTGCCAACTTCCAGGCCACATAGCCTTGTTCCATTTTTGTTGTCGTAGAGATATTAGCTCTTTCACTGCCTCTTTTCCTGCAGCTTTAAGCATTTAAGAGAAGAAAAAGAATTAAATTCAGCTATACGGAAGCCCAGTGTTTCCTATTTGTTTGAGTTGTTTTTAGTTGAGCTCTTAATTGGAGCATATATTTAAATGCTTGAATGGGGTCTACTTGGAAGTTGGACTCATACCAATGCAATCTAGTGAAAGACAGTTGTACAGATTGAATTTTCCCCATCTTATTCAGCTGAGAGGAAGTCACTTAATGGTGCTAAATCAGCAGTAGTTTGGTCCCTGCCTCAAAAGTCTACTCCTAATGAAAATTCTTAGTCAGTCATTAAAACATTCTTATCTTTTCCTTTCCAACAAGATTACTGAAGAGTGAAATTACTGACGTAATGTTGATTTGGATAAACAAATAATTCTAGTTGAGTTCTACAAGTAATGGTACTGTGACTCAGATATATACAATGTAGAAGCATTGTAATTTATTGCTGGACTTTTCTGCCACTTTGGATGTCATTGATCATAAGCAGGGCTTTCCAAACTTTTCATGTTGGTGACATGCCTTTTAGCCATCCATAATTTCGTGACACACTAATGAGGAGTCCCCGCCCTCCGGCCCACGTGATTGGCTGCCGGCTCCAAACCCCGCCCCCGGCCCACGTGATTGGCTGCCGGCTCCAAACCCCGCCCCCGGCCCATGTGATTGGCTGCCGGCTCCAAACCCCGCCCCCGGCCCATGTGATTGGCTCCCGGCTCCAAACCCCACCCCACGTGATTGGCTGCCGGCTCCAAATCCCGCCCCCCGGCCCCCCAGTCTTGTATTGTATGTATTGTATTGTATGTAATTGTAGATCAGAGCTTTCCAAACTGTGTGTCATGACACATTTCTGTGTCGCGGCAAGGGCCCAGGTGTGTCGCAGGGGAACCCGGAAGAGGAGGCCATGCACCACGTGGAGCCCCGCCCATCCTTTGCCACGCCGACAGGTCCCTGCTCTGAAGCCAGCTCTTCAGCTCTCGCCGCAGAAGCCAGGTAAGTTAACAGCCCGGTAGGGCTGCAACTGGGGGAGAGGGTGCAGGGACGCGACTAGGCTGCCGCTCTGGGGTGGGTGGGGGGTGCAGGGACCGCGAAGTGCGGCGGCCAGAGACATGGCTTTTCCCTCCTGAGAAGTGCCATCGGCCTGAAAGCCGAGAAAGGGATGGGGAGGCGGCTCCGCTGCCCGCCTCGCATGGCCCCCGCACCGTCTGCGTCTCCAACTCCCCCTTCCCCTTGGCAGCGGCCCCAGCTAGGCAGAGGTGGGACTGGGCGGGCGGACAGGTGGCGCTCTCCGCCTCCGTGGCCTGGCCTGGCTCGCCGCTTCCTCCCATCACCAACAAGTGGAAGATGGAGGTGGTCTGACGCGCAGCTCGCGAGAGCTGAGCGGGGGCCGAGCCGAGGGAGCCTGCCGGCGGCTCCGGCCCAACGAGAGGGCTCCCGGCGCTCCGGGGAGACCCAGCGCAGGCGGTGGGGATGGAGCAGAAGCAGAAGGAGAGGAGCCGCCGGCGGGAGTGCAGCACGAGGAGTGCCTCGCCGGTGTCTGCCCGGCTTCCACCACACTGGAAGGCCCGGGGTCAGGCCCGGGGTCAGGGCTGGCCAAGGGGCTCAGGGGTGAAGGGGGAAGACGGGTCCCTGTTGCCTGAGACATCCTCACACATCCTCCCCCCTCCCCCCACAATATGGCAGCAATAACAACCACAGCGACCACCACCTGCCGCGAAGGCTCTGGCAGAAATGGATCCAAGTGCGGAATGCTCTTCTGGAGAGTGGAAAGTGCAGGATCCCCGCTCTTTCTTGGGGCTTTCCTTCTCTTTCGGGCCCTGCCTGTTATTGCTGCCATATTGTGGGGGGAGGGGGGGAAGGATGCGTGAGGATGTCTCAGGCAACAGGGACCCGTCTTCCCGAGCCCCTCGGCCAGCCCTGCCCCCGGGCCTGATCGATCCTTGATCGATGGCTGAACAGCTGGGCTTGGAGTGCCCGCTGGAAGGAGCGATGCCGAGTCCCCCACCGCTCCATCCGGCTCCGGGAAGGATGGTGAGATGAGCCCGCTGGAGGCGACCCCCTGCCTGCCCACCCGCCCCTCAGCCACCCGCCAGCCCGCCGGCACGGCATCTTACCTTCTCCGATGAAGCTCGCTGGAAGCCGGGCAGGCGCCGGCGAGGTGCTCCTCTCCTTCCGCCCCGTCCCCGCCGCCCGTGCTGGGTCTCCCCGGAGCGCCGGGACCCTTCTCGTTGGGCCGGAGCCGCCGGCAGGCTACCTCGGCTCGGCCCCAGCTCAGCTCTCACGGGTCGCGGGCCGCGCATCAGACCGCTGCCATCTTCTGCTCATAGGCGACAGGATGAAGCGGCGTGCCAAGCCAGGCCACGGAGGCGGAGAACGGCCGGAGACGCGGGCGGCGGGGGGGTCATGCGAGGCGGGCAGCGGAGCCGCCTCCCCGTCCCTTTCTTGGCTGCCAGGCCGCTGGCACTTAAAGCTAAGTCTCTGGCCGCCGCGCTTTGCGGTTCCTGCACCCCCCCGCGCGGCAGCCTAGTCGCGTCCCTGCACTTTCCTTACCTGGCTTCTGCGGCGAGAGCTGAAGAGCTGGCTTCAGAGTAGGAACCTGTCGGCGCGGCAAGGGATGGGCGGGGCTCCACGTGGTGTATGGCCTCCTCTTCCGGGTTCCCCTGCAACACACCTGGGCCCTTGCCGCGACACAGAAATGTGTTGCGACACACAGTTTGGAAAGCTCTGATCATAAGGGTGAACTATTTTTGAAAATGCTCTGGAATAATTCTATAAATTTTTAGATGGGGATAGGCAGAACAGCAGTCGTAGATATCTTCTTTGAAGCTTGCAAAGATTTCTGCCAAATTTGATTTTTACTGTTTCTTAAATAATCATCTTAAAGTTTCTTTGTTTTTTTTTTAATGCAAAATTGACAGGCTGCAAAGCAAACACCATAATCTTTTTTAATTCGTTTTTCTGGGGTCCACAAAGGTCCCATAGACTTCCTTAGAAAATACAGTAAACACAGTGAGTGGTAATGGCTCAGTGCTTTGCTTAGGAATGATGTGAGGATGAGACAGCCAGAGTTTGCGTGAGCTTTCAAGTCTTAAATTTTATTATACTTACCCCCTTTTGGAGTATAATCACTAAAGCAAATTATTTACGAAACTTTATCTTGGATTGCTCAGAGGGAGGACAGAGTAAAAGAAATAGAAAGCCTTATCTGGAACCCCTGCAAATAAACCTAGTTACAATTACTGCTTAGGAATGTGTCCAAAGACAGTGGCAGCCAGCAACCTCGTCAGTTTGTCTCTTGGTAAAAGGTGTTGTGACTGGTTGTTTACTCCACAAAACATTCTTATTAAGTGTGCTCTCTAGCCCAAAGAGTTGCTTAGCCCTGTCTTATAGGAAGGTCATTTTTTTCCTTATTAATTTGGGTATCTACTTGAAGTTGGTTGTCAAGCTTGCACTAAATGAACTACATCCCAATCTGCTCCAAATCAGATGAAATTATTACTCCTTATCTAGTGCCTGGCTGTCATTTGAGAAGTGAATATGAGGGAATTGAGTAAAGAAACCTAGAAAAAAAGCAAACTGATAATAAATGGCTTGGTAAAAAGTTCCCCCTGCACATTTGTGCAGAAAAGTGTTAGTTGCTTGGCTAACAGAAAAGATTTCTTAGTTTTGTGCTGACAGAGTTAATGCTAATTCAGGAAGAAAAAAAAGGTAAAGGTTCCCCCGCACAGTCGCGTCCGACTCTAGGGGCCGGTGCTCATCTCCGTTTGTTAGCCGAAGAGCCAGTGTTGTCCGAAGACGCTTCCACGGTCATGTGGCCGGCATGACGCACGCAGAACGCTGTTACCTACCCACCGAAGTGGTACCTATTCATCTACTTGCATTTGCATGCTTTCGAATTGCTAGGTTGGCAAGAGCTGGGGCGAGTGCGGGAGCTCACTCCGTCACACGGGGCTAGGGATTCGAACCTCCGAACTTGCGACCTTCCGATCGACAAGCCTGGCGTCTTACCCGCTGAGCCACCACGCCCCTTTTTATGGCTTGGGCTTGGGGGTAAATACATAGGCAGACAAGCTTGTAAATGACATTAACTATTCAGATGATCGAATGTAGGCTCTGAATGCTGATCGATTGATTGATTATGTGCCATCAAGTTGGTTTTTTTTACTCCTAGTGACACACAGAGAGATTTTCTCCATGGCAATGTATGCCCTCCAGCTATGTTGGACCAATACCCTGAATTTCCAAGCAGAATAGCAGATAGTCATACTGGTTAGGTATTCTAGAAGGTGATTGCATCTGCAAAGCAACAAGTTGAGTACATGTGCGTTATTGTGTGAAGTATCTTCATATTTGTTTCATACTGTCTCAGAAATGTATAACTGTATAATTAGAGCTGGGGGGAAAAAGAATTAAAAGGATGGAAATTGATTACACAAAAAACCCAAGGATGTAAAGAAAAGCAAAAGCAACCAAGATGCTGATGCATTATGAATTGTATAGCAAGAATATTATACTTTAAGGCAAATTGATTCAGGTCCCAAAAGAAATACATATGTAGTACTTACTTAAGTTATGAGATTAATTGCTTTAGAATGTACGGATGGTCTGTGTATAATCCTGGATTAAAGTATTTATGCAGTAATATCATAGACAGTGCCTAATAACAACCGGACATTTGAGAGAATAAATTTAAATCAAACCCAAACTATGAAAAGTCAGGTTTTCATGGCTTTTTGAAAGCCTAACAGAGTTAGAGATAGCCTGATGTCTCTGGAATGTTGTTCCAGGGGAGGGGGGCAATGACAAAAGAGACCACTCCCATGGAGTCTAATGAAAGCACTCCTTGGAAGTAGTGACCCAGAGGAAGGCCTCTCTTCCAGATGCTATCAGAAGAAGATAGTCTCAAAGAAGCAAATATGGTATTTTGTTTGGATAGAGTAAATATTGTGAAATAGGAGAAGCCTGGACTTGTTATCATTTACTCACTAATTAGTTTTAGATTGAGAGGTGATAGAAAGCTCTAATACATATAGATCTGAATGGCTTCTTAAATATATGGGGACTTTCCCACATCATGGGTTGGCTTTCTGGACCATGTGACCATGGTGAGGAGAATGTTGGTGATGAGTATTGGTCCAACATAGCTGGAGGGTACCAATTTGAGTTGGAACAGCCAGTGGCTAGCTGTGAGCAATTTGCATTGTGCTTTGACAACAAAGTTGATCAGGTTCATCTCAACTTGGACTCTGGTGTTGGGACAGCTTCTAAGGATGTTATCTTGACAACAGCTTGTCCTAGTATTTTGGATTTATTTATTTATCATACTTATATCCCGCCCATCTCCCTCTCAAGGAGGGACCCTAGGCGGTTTTGGATTCTTTTTGACTTGTAAATCTGAAGGATGTGGACAAGTACAGTGGGGCGAAAAAGTATTTAGCCAGCCACCAATTGTGCAAGTTCTCCCACTTAAAAAGATGAGAGAGGCCTGTAATTGACATCATAGGTAGACCTCAATTATGAGAGAGAAAATGAGAAAACAAATCCAGACAATCACATTGTCTGATTCGGAAAGAATTTATTTGCAAATTATGGTGGAAAATAAGTATTTGGTCACCTACAAACAAGCAAGATTTCTGGCTCTCACAGACCTGTAACTTCTTCTTTAAGAGGCTCCTCTGTCCTCCACTCATTACCTGTAGTAATGGCACCTGTTTGAACTTGTTATCAGTATAAAAGACACCTGTCCACAACCTCAAACAGTCACACTCCAAACTCCACTATGGTGAAGACCAAAGAGCTGTTGAAGGACACCAGAAACAAAATTGTAGACCTGCACCAGGCTGGGAAGACTGAATCTGCAATAGGCAAGCAGCTTGGTGTGAAGAAATCAACTGTGGGAGCAATAATTAGAAAATGGAAGACATACAAGACCACTGATAATCTCCCTCGATCTGGGGCTCCACGCAAGATCTCACCCCGTGGGGTCAAAATGATCACAAGAACGGTGAGCAAAAATCCCAGAACCACACGGGGGGACCTAGTGAATGACCTGCAGAGAGCTGGGACCAATGTAACAAAGGCTACCATCAGTAACACACTACGCCGCCAGGGACTCAGATCCTGCAGTGCCAGACGTGTCCCCCTGCTTAAGCCAGTACATGTCCGGGCCCGTCTGAAGTTTGCTAGAGAGCATTTGGATGATCCAGGAGAGGATTGGGAGAATGTCATATGGTCAGATGAAAACCAAAGTAGAACTGTTTGGTAGAAACACAACTCGTCGTGTTTGGAGGAGAGAGAATGCTGAGTTGCATCCAAAGAACACCATACCTACTGTGAAGCATGGGGGCGGCAACATTATGCTTTGGGGCTGTTTCTCTGCAAAGGGACCAGGACGACTGATCCGTGTACAGGAAAGAATGAATGGGGCCATGTATCGTGAGATTTTGAGTGCAAACCTCCTTCCATCAGCAAGGGCATTGAAGATGAAACGTGGCTGGGTCTTTCAGCATGACAATGATCCCAAACACACCGCCCGGGCAACGAAGGAGTGGCTTCGTAAGAAGCATTTCAAGGTCCTGGAGTGGCCTAGCCAGTCTCCAGATCTCAACCCCATAGAAAACCTTTGGAGGGAGTTGAAAGTCCATGTTGCCCAGCGACAGCCCCAAAACATCACTGCTCTAGAGGAGATCTGCATGGAGGAATGGGCCAACATACCAGCAACAGTGTGTGCCAACCTTGTGAAGACTTACAGAAAACGTTTGACCTCTGTCATTGCCAACAAAGGATATATAACAAAGTATTGAGATGAACTTTTGATATTGACCAAATACTTATTTTCCACCATAATTTGCAAATAAATTCTTTCCGAATCAGACAATGTGATTGTCTGGATTTGTTTTCTCATTTTGTCTCTCATAGTTGAGGTCTACCTATGATGTCAATTACAGGCCTCTCTCATCTTTTTAAGTGGGAGAACTTGCACAATTGGTGGCTGACTAAATACTTTTTCGCCCCACTGTATATGGAAGGATGAAGGTTATCACCTGCTTACTCAATCCTTGTTCTTACTGGTTCACTAAATCATTAAATGGTCCTATGCTTAACGGATGTGATCAGTGCCTGGTGATGGAAGCGTTCTCCCTGCATAAAAGAGGAAGATATAATATTTCTACTGAAGAAGTATTTCTAAGATATCTACAATTATAAGCAAGCATTGAACTTTCTACTTCTGGGAACGATGATCAAGAAGGGGAAGCACTGCAGATCCAGATGCATTTCAGTGATTAGCCATGTGTGTCTATTCTTCACTTGAATAGCATGTCAATCATGTATGTAAATAGCTTTCAAAAAAGAGAGAGGTGGAACTGAGTGCTATTATATAGGACATGGGACAATTTGGAAGAGCCAAATGTTTGGGAAAGAAGAGGGAAGCAGTCATTGTTGCTGCAAAGGAAAAAGGGAAGAAAAGGAGAAGAAAAAACAGGCAAGAAGCATCAAAACCCAAAGGTGTTAACCTCCTAAGAAAACATCTCAAAGAAAAAGTGGGCAAAATGGTAAGGTGAGGCAAGGAGATTGCCATTGGTGGTGTAAGGTAAAACAGGAGTCGGGAAACACTAATAAGTGATCCAGCAGATTGCTAGCCTCTAAAGTTCTTGGAAAGGAGAAGAGGAAGGCAGGACAGTCTTTTTGTTTCCCTATGCTTTGTTATGAAGTCAAGAATGGTGACAGCTGCCAGAAAAGGGGAACTAGAAAGCAGCTGAGCAGAATTCACAAGATCAGTGAGAGAGAAGAGGGCATAACAGACACCAGAGATGGAGGAGGATTCCTAGAGAAGCCCTTGGGTGAAGAGTAAAGATTAGGAGGAAGATGTGTTGATTCAAAGACAGATGACAGGCCACAGCAGTCCTGTTTAGAACAACTGACCTCAATGCCCAGACATCTGGAAGAAGATGCTAGAGAGTAGCTGGCAAGTAACTTAGGGAGAAAGAGGTGGTGAGTAGAAGGAATAATAAAGTAATAAAGTATAAGAGTGAAGCAGTGAAGCAGTAAAAGAGGAAAGAGAATTTAAACAAGAGTTAGGGTTAGGGCATTACGGCAACATGCTCTCTATAGAGGTATTCTTGAAACATGACTAACACTGTAGTTGTAATGCAAGTAAAATGCAGTGGCTTGCTAATCACGGCAGGGAACAGGGATCATACAAGACCTGTAGTTGTGGGTAATTGCTTATAGGGCACAACTTAAAGCCTTAAACAGTTTAAGGCCTGTCTTGCTAAGGAACCACCTCTCTTATGAACCTAACTGGCTGTTGAAATCTGCAGGAGAAACCTCTTTAAATATGCCAGTCCTGTCTTTTCTCAGTGCTGGCAATAAAATGAAAGTAGTTTGCTGTTTTCTTCTTCGGGGTTGTCTTTTTGACTTCCCAGTCTAGCCTACAGCAATGTGTTTTCTAGTATAGTTCTATTCAAGTACTGTCCAGGCTCAACTCTGCTTATCTTTTTGAGGAGACCAGCCAAGGTTAGCCAGATGTTGCCACCTAACTGGGAGTAGCTGTGGTATAAATACTGGGTGATTTTGGGCCAATCATTCTTTCTCAGCCCATCCTATCTCATGGGGTTGTTTTGGGGGGAAACAAACAAATAGAAAGGATTTGAATATAGAAGAATGAAAACATAAAGTATGTATGTTATTTTTAAGATAATTTGAAAGTACTATCACAAAGTACAAGTTGAAGTAGCAGGGGATTACTGTGTGTATACATAGGAAATGCATTTAATTTATTTCAGTGGCCTTACATTCTTTAGTATAGTCAATACACAATTAAAAATCTTGTCTGTTATAAACTTTTGTTTGAGCTCTTTAAACTGAATGATTAGCAGAAATAATGACCCTGTCAGACTTAATCACATTAAAATGTAGTTAACATCATTTAATTTTTTCCACTTAATATGCGAAAATTTCCAGTAGATTTGCAGTGAAGGCCATTGAAATTCCATTAGAACAAGAATAAAAATTTCAGGCATCATTTATTCAGAGAAGGAATAAAGGTCTTGATTGAAAACTGCTGAATCTTTCTGTTAGAGAAACTAGGAATCATTGCATTGAATTGTACCTTTAGTTTTTATAAATCTGAGGGTTAGGTTCAGCAGGATAGAAAGTATTTATATTTTGGTCGACAAAACTTTGACTAATTTTAGAGATGATAGATCAATTATATCACTATAGTATAAGGTATCCTACTTATTTAAAAATCCCCAATAGAGCAGTCCAATGGAAAATAGAATGAATATTATATGGTATTATTTTATTTTTATTTTGCCTGATACAGCACTCCTATACATACCTATTCAGAACTAAGCCACACTGACGCAACATAACGTGAGTGTGAGGTTGGTTATATCCTGCATTATGTCTGAAGGATTATTACTCTGTCTGACTTGACCTCTGTGATCTTTGTACTAATGACATCCAGGCTGGACTTGGGAAATATAAAGTCTCCTTCGTCTCAAGCTTGACTTTGGTGATTGTATGAATGTGTCCATGTAGCTTTCTTGGCAACAATATGGAAGTGGTTTGTGCCATTGCCGCCTTCCAAGATTTTGTTTTACTTCCCTGGAATTTTCCAATGGTCCTTATCCAATTACTAATCAGGCCTGACCCACCTTAGTTTCCTTAGCCCAGGCAAGGCCATCCTAATTAGCTGATGCAGAATGTCCCAAATGCTGGTGTTAAAACAGCATTATTAAAAGGTGTTAATAAGACACATCCCAGCTTGAGATGCTTCTAAGCCCAAATTGGGCTTTTTTGGTTTTGATTTTAAGTCAAAAAGGGGTTTTTTTAGTGTATAGTTCCCTTAACACAGTTGCTTTTTTCTTCTGTGAAATATAGGGGCGGGGGCGGGGGGGGGGAGAAAAACACAACAGAGAATAAACAGTAATAAATGCTCAAAAGAACAAGAACTTTCCTGGGGGATAAAGAAATGCAGGTGTAACATTTGAGGGAAATCTGGTTTTAAAATCTAAGGCTGGTTTTGTTTTGGGGTTCATTCTGTAGTCACCACTGTGAATTTTAGGAGTTACTTGATGGTTCCCAACTTTCTTTTGTCCTGTGTGATTTTCATTTTCTTCTTTTAATTTTTTTCCTCTTCTTTATATCTTTCCACAATTTCTTCTCCTTTTTAAAAAAATCTGTTCCTCCAGTTGCCATAATAACTCATTTCCTGTTGACTCCTATTATTTTTTGTTGTATTTGATTTGGGCTGCTAATGATAACTTGGCTGCTATGATGAACTGGGTGGTGTTTGGATGGAATTTATTTATTTTATTTATTTAAAAGATTTGTATGGCTTCCCATCTTAAACACAACTCTGGGCAGCTCACAACAATAAACCCAATAACTATAAAGTCATAAACCATAAAATCAGAAAACAAAAACCCGGCGCCCCAGTCATCCCCTTGGGATGCCCCACAACCAGCTCCAGATACCATTCTATCCCAGTGTCTGGGTAAAAAGCCAGGTCTTTTAGCCTCCAAAAGGCTAAAAGTGTGGGGGCCTGCCGAATCACTGGGGGAGGGTGTTCCATAAGGTAGGGGCAGCCACGGAAAAGACACGCTTTCTAGGTCCCACTAGGTTGCAAGATTTCAGGGAAGGGACCGGGAGCATGCCTACCCTATCCGATCTGGTAGGACGGGGAGATACTGTCAGGGAGAGGCAGTCTTGCAAATAACCTGGTCCCATGCCATGTAGGACTTTAAAGGTGATCACCAGCACCTTGAATTGCACCCAGAACGAAACGAGTGAGTGTAGCTTGCGTAACAGAGGTGTAACATGGGCAAACCTAGGAACACCCAATACTGTGCGTGCCACTGGGTTCTGGGCCATGTGTAGCTTTCGAGTGGTCTTCAAGGGCAGCACCATGTGAAGTGCATGTTAATAAGATTCTCAAAAAGAGAAGGCATCTGTGTGTGTGTGTGTAAATAAAACAAATACAGTTATATATTTTACAATGTTTTACATCAGGGGTGTCCAGCCCGCGGGCCGCATGTGGCCCTGAACAGCTATTAATGCAGCCCACCCGGTGCTCGGACAGAGTGCGCGGTGGGGAATGAGGGGGAGAGGCAGGGACGCCTCCGCGGCCGACCGCCCCCCTGCGCAGGAGGAACGAGGTCCCGCAAGGCAGGAAGGGATGCCTCCGCGGGGGAGGAACGAGGGATGCAAGGCAGGAAGGGACGCCTCTGTGGCCGACTGCCCCCCCCCGTGCGGGGAACACACACACACGCACCCCGCACCCACTTTCCTCGGCCTCCTAGCGATTGCCCCTGGGGCGAGCGTGCCATCAGCCGTTTGCAGAAATGAGCAAGAAGCACAAGGTGGGCTGCTTTCTTTTCCTGGCGGGGCTGGCGAGGCTTAGCCTATAAATCTCTACACTTGGAAGCCAGGGTGGGGGGCTGCCTGCCCAGCCCTCTCCTCCCAAAGGAGGGGTTTGGGAGACGCGGCGCTGGAGGTCTCCTTGGGGAGAAAGTGTGAAAGTGTGCATATCAAAAGTAGAAAAATGGGGAACTAAGCCACATTGCACTTGACAAATTTAGCTCCTCTATGTCCCTGACATCTCGTTTGGTGCTAGAAAACAGCTTTTGCTGGATCTTTAGCAGTCCAAATCAAGAAGTTTCAAGGGGACCCAATGATGTCAATACTATGGGTCTGATGTTGAAGAAGGACAATTACACAATAAACGTTTATCTGAGAGCAGCTGAATTTTTTGGGATCTACCATGGCAGCAGTGAAATATAAATTTACTTCCAACACTTTTTTGCTCAGATGATGGTGTTTTAGCTACAACTCATTTGGATTACTGCAATGTGCTCTACATGGAGCTGCCCTTAAGGACCACCCACAAGTTACAACTGGTCCAGAATGCAGTTGTGCATGTAGCGTTGGGTTCACCCATTTTACACTCTTATTTGATTATTAAACTTTGCTTTGTTTACTTGCCTACCTAACAATTTACAATGGGCTTTTAATTAATTAATTAATTAAATTTAATTAATTAAACTAATCGAAAATTAAATTTAATTAATTAATAATTTAATTAATTAATTAAAATTAAAAAAGTTTTATTACTTATATACATTAACTATATTATATATTTTATGTGTGGCCCAAGACAATTCCTCTTCACTCAATGTGGCCCAGGGAAGCCAAAAGGTTGGACACCCCTGTTTTACATCGTATGAAGCCAGGGTAAAATTGCCAGAAATATTAGAATAACATCTGAGCAGTACTTTTTTAGTATTCTTATTTATTGGAAAGCTTTGCTGATGTTCGTATCAGTGGAAAGATATAATTTCTTGAAAACTCTAAAAGGAAAAAAGTGTTAACTGTATGTTTTAAACTTTGTGTCTGCTTTGTGTGTAATTCTAGTATCATTAGGTTTTTAAATATTCCTTTCTATTATTGATGGGCACCCATAAATTAGCAGTTTGTGTGTGTGTGTGTGTGTGTGTATGGGTGGGGTGGGGGTAATTGGTTAAGGAAAAGTTAAAGCATTAAAACTACCTGGGATTTCTTAGTGGATTCCAGGTACTAACTAGATATGTATGTTTTCTGGAAAATTTTCCAGAAAAAAGGTATGCAAAGAAGTATGATTCAAATTATCTCTTTCTCTCAATATCCATAGTCTCACAAATATTTGGGTTACATTATTTGATTTGGATCAAACCCTATTTTACAAGGTTGAAACATTAAATTTGAAGAAACTAAAACCTTTGATACATGGAGAAAATTATGTTTATTGTTGGAAACAACATAGTGGAAGAGGCAATAAAATAAATTCACTGCAGTGTACTTTTAGCTTATCCCGTTTTTAAAGAAATGATTGCTTGAAAAGCAAACTATAAATCTGAAACTGTCAAGCTTACATTTCTGATACTAACCTGCTGAATTTCCCAGTCCCCAGGCAAGGATGGCATATTTAGCTGATGCAGAGTGTCCCAAGTACTGGTGTGGCCTGACAGTCCTTGGGACATAGTTTATGAGCTTCATGAAGATGTGATTTGTAACTTTCTATGTAAGGTTCATTGACTACTTACAGTAATAGCAAATGGGTGCCCTCCTGGAATTCCCTCAGTTCCTGTCTTGACTTCGAGTGAAGGAACATGCTGAGACTTGGTGTAAAGGCTCTAGTGCAGAGCTTTCCAAACTGTGTGTCGGGACACGTTAGTGTGTCAGCTGCAGTGTCTGGGTGTGTCACGGCTGCTGCTGCCTCCAAGCCCTGCCAGGATTCCGCACAGGTCCTAGTGCCTGCCTTGTGCCTTGCTGCCTCCAAACCTGCTGTGATTCCTCACAAGTCCTAGTGCCTGCCTAGTGCCTCCAAACCTGCCCTGCCAGGATTCCGCGCAGGTCCTAGTGCCTACCTTGTGCCCTGCTGTAAGAGTTTGTCGCGAAATGATGCATGTCTAAACAGTGTGCCACCAACATGAAAAGTTTGGAAAGCTCTGCTCTAGTGTTTTATTGTTCTACTCTGCTAGACAGAATCCAGCTAAACTAATATGAATTAGTGATGCTCAGAGGAAAGGCCCAAGAAACTAGGGCGGGGTCTTCTTTAGCCTCTTGGGAGGAAAGCAAAGCGATTCAGTACTGCGCATGCGTTTATCCCCCTGGAGGGAGCCCCCTCCTTCTTCACCAGTTATCTCCCTGACAGTTCCACCTGAAATAGCCAGTGGTGGGAATTGAAATTTAAACCATCTGTAGGACACCAGATTGCTAACCTCTGGCTTGTCACTATATGGAAATTAATTGAATATGATGGAGAAGAAAAATAATTGTGACAGAGTATTTATGTAGATGAGAGCCAGTTTGGTGTAGTGGTTAAGGCACCAAGCTAGAAACCGGGAGACCGTGAGTTCCAGTCCCACCTTAGATACGACGCCAGCTGGGTGACCTTGGGCCAGTCCCTCTCTCTCAGCCCTAGGAAGAAAGCAGTGGCAAACCTCTCCTGAAAAACCTTGCCAAGAAAACTGCAGGGACTTGTCCAGGCACTCTCCAAGAATCGGACACGATTGAACAGATTTTTTTACAAAATTATGTAGATACCTACCCCACCCCAAAAGTTAGGGGAAAATAAAGAGCTTGTGCTGGTCCTTTATCAGCTCCTGATTCTGATAATAATATAAGAATCAGAGTCATCCCTAATGTGAAACATGATACTTTCAGAGAAAGTGATACTGGCATGCAAAGGGAGAACTGAATGTTTAATATCCTTTTTCAAAGATTACAATCGCTCAAGAAATACCTTTGCTTGTGAAACAAGCCAGTAAGGAACAGAGGAGCCCCAAGAACAATATTATTAATGTATATCTAAAAGGAATAATGAAGTGTTGGGTATGGTGTTCCTTTTACTGATAGATTGCTTTGCAATTTGTATTATTTTTGCATACTTTAACAACTAATTCAAAGTTGTTCAGCTGTCATTTCTTTATTCTTGGGAGGTTTGTGAGCTATAAGAAAATATGAGAATTAGGTAAGAATAGACTGAATCATTGAATGGAATATCTGCTGATGGAATTTTGGATAACATATACCGGTAGGTCACAATTAGTGTTAGTTTGAAAAGTGCGAAATTTGATTTAGTGCTATTTATAAATTGATATCAGGTTATAAATTGATACCAGAGCAGAGAAAGGTAAAACTTTCCACTGAAGCTTTCAACAGTTGTGAATCTTGTATGAGGCTGCAAGCAAAGATAAAAGCTAGGGTTGCATGCTAGGTCTCATTTCTGATGTACTACTTTTTTTTTAATTGATATGACTCTTACCCTCTGGCTCTAGAACAGGGCTTTCCAAAGTGCCGCTGCTGGCGACACACCCGGCGGCGGCGGCGACACGCGCACACACGGCGATGGCGCGGGGGGCGTGCGGCGGCGCGCATGGCGGCGGCGCGGGGGGCGTGCAGCGGCGCGCGCACGGCGGCGCCACGGGAGGGGCATGCGGCGGCGCGGGGGGCGTGCGGCAGCGCGCGCGCGGCGGCGACACGGGAGGGGCATGCGGCGGCGCGGGGGGCGTGCGGCGGCGCGTGCGTGCATGGCGGCCACCGTGCACGTGCGTGCCACCGCTTCCGGGTGGTGTGGCAACACACCACGCTGTGTGTGGCGACACACTTTTGTGTCGCGACACACAGTTTGGAAAGCTCTGCTCTAGAAAATGCAGCAGAACCTAAGGATTGAAAAGGCTGCAAAGAGGTTTTTTTTCTGTCTGTTGATCTGATACCAAATTAATGAGCAACCTGCTAATGCATGAGGACAAATTATTGGGTCCTTTTTTTTTTTGGTCCTATTTTGAATACAGTCTCAGAATCATTAAGTCTTTTGGTTAAAAATGTATAACTGCCCTGGAGTTTAGGCACCTTTTTGTTTTAGTTTTTTGTTTGCCTAGGCTCCCAGTACATTTGTGGATTTAGGTCAGTTCTAATATTAACCTATGGTTTGCTTAGTCTCCCAAAACTATTCCTTATGAGCCCTTCTTACTGGGATCTTTATTTTCTAGACCTAGCCCAAAATGCTAGAGTGCTCCTTTTTAATGTATTACTTTATTGTCTCAGGAGAACAGCTTATCCTTCTGCACCTAGAGGAAAAAAAATAGTTTTCAGTGGCAATAAAACATCTATTTCAATGTGTTATGGATCATATGTGAGTTTACTGATTCCATTTTAGACAGAGAATTCAGAGTTTTAGGGTTCAGAGTTTGTTATTAAAGTTCTTGAGTCAACACAGTAATTTTCCATAGTTGGTTAATCTTTTAGTTAGCTTACTTTAACTTTTTGGTTAACGTTTTAGTCTGTCTCTTGCTTATTCAGAGAAAGTAGGCTTATGCTGTCCATTTTGCTAACCTAGGTCATCATTTCATGAGCACTCAATTTTTCCTGGCATACAACAACTGCTTTGTCATTCCCATGATGCCCTTTTCATTCTCTTCATGTATTTTTCTATCTACAGTATATCTTTCTATTTATATATTTCTGATTTTTAGTAACCACAAAGATAGACCTTCTCTAGGATGAACTGTCCCCAACCTTCAAGTCTTCCTACAGTGTACCTATTGCTGCTATAATGGAGTCCATTCGGTTTTCTGGTGGTTCTCTTTTCTTTCCTTCTACCTTTCCCAGCATTATAGACTTTTGTAGAGAACTAGGTCTTTGCATGATGTGGGCCTTTCCTTTCCTTTCCTTTCCTTTCCTTTCCTTTCCTTTCCTTTCCTTTCCTTTCCTTTCCTTTCCTTTCCTTTCCTTTCCTTTCCTTTCCTTTCCTTTCCTTTCCTTTCCTTTCCTTTCCTTTCCCTTTTTTTTTTTTTTAACCTTCAAGTCAGTGTTGACTCCTGGCGATTGCCTGGACTAGTCCCTGCAGTTTTCTTGGTAGGATTTCAGAAGTGGTTTGCTATTGGCTCCTTCCTAGGGCTGAGAGAGAGGGACTGGTCCAAAGTCACCCAGCTGGCTTTATGCCTAAGGCAGGACTACAACTCACAGTCTCCCAGTTTTTAGCCTGATGCCTTAACCACTACACCAAACTGCCTCTTATATAACATATACAGAATGTGGTAATTTGAGCCTGGTTATTTGTGCCCCTAGTGAGAGCTTTGGATTTAGTTGTTCTATATCCATTTGTTTGTTTTATTGGCTATCCATGGTATTCTCAGGAGTCTTATCCACACCAAACTTCATAAACACCAAAATCCTTTTGCTTTCATAGTGTCACAGGGAATACCATTGCTTGCACTATTCTTATCTTTGTAGGGATAGACACATCACAGGATCTTAATATTTTTCCCAAGGCTTCCATTCCTAATTTATCACGTGCTAGTCTGTGGCATGTTTCTTGACTATGTTAAAGTTATTCTATGTAGGATTCAAGCGAATGGATTCCTTCACTATGAAATCCTAGCCTGTAAAATGGAATTTTACAGGTTCCTATGCTGTAAGCGGTTCCCATAACAAAAAGCATGAAAAACACCAGATGTGCTTTTCTCTAGTCAAAACAATGGTGATAACAGTCCTTTCCCATGAGAACAGCGTCCCGAAGGGAAAGCCAATATGCAACACCGCCATCTCATGGCGGTTTATAGTAAGTACAACTGTTACTAAAATGTTAAGCTGAAAAATGGCCTAGCTCACATTAGCCAATCAGAATGTTGAACCATGGGTATAATTCAACTATGAACTATGGGTACTCATCTCACTCATGCATTTTCTATGCTTCTTTTGACTGCTATCTACATGTACTTTGTATCTGAACTGTAACTACGCCTGGTCTTTGCACAGACCATGATTTTTCTTTCCTCACATCTGTTGATGGAACTCTGCGTATGCTTCGTTTTTTCCTTTTTGCAATAATGCACCATACATCCATTATTGCCTTATGCTACCAATAAAGATATTGTTAGCCTTAAAACACGTTGTTTGGATTACTCTGCGCCTGGAACCCCAAAAGCCAGCAACACCCCACAGGTTATGGGCCCAGTCTGGATGGTCTGCTGCGCTGGATCTGACTGTAACAAAGGGTTTTGTTTTTGAGGCTGCATTTTGGAGTAAACGTGTTTTTCTTTGAGTGGTCAGCATGGCTGCTGCAGGGCTAACTAGTCTGCCTTTTGAGCGTTTGAATGGCACAAACTATCGGACCTGGTGTGTGAAGATCAAGTCTTTCTTCCTAAAAGAAGGTTTGTGGAAGTATGTGAGAGACGCACCTGCAGCTGGTCCCGTTACTGATGAAGTGCAGTTGTGTTTGGATCGTGCTTATGGCAATTTGATTCTGGGACTGGAATCATCGCAGCTACTGCATATCAGCAATCTAGACAACTGCACATGCATGTTGGGAGGCTCTCAAAGCCCTTTATTCCAAGCAAACCTCTGCTGCCATCGTTGGTCTATCACGTCAGCTTTACAACCTGAAGCTGCAGCCCGGTGGAAACGTGATGACCCACCTCCATAAACTCAAGACTTTGTTTCTTGAACTTGAGGAGCGGGATGTTGTGATCCCTGATACCCAGAGAGCTTGTGTCATCCTGTCAAGCCTGGACAAGAGCTTTGACATGCTCATCGAGGCAACTCAGACGTTGAGACCCCAAGACCTAACTGTGGATTATCTTACAAATTGGCTGCAAGAAATCCAGCAAGCTCGTGACCTGGAGAAGATGCAGGGTAAGCCATCTGTTGCTGTTCCTGAGACTTCTGCACAGCGTTTTCCAGCTGGAACAGAGGCTGCGTGTGCTGTAAGAAGATGCTTTCGGTGCAACTCGAGTCAACACTTCATGAGAGATTGTCCCCAGCCACTTCGCCCAGCGGGTAGTGCCAGTGGAAAGAGGTTCGTGCGAAAGAAGGGGAAACAACCGCCTAGACAACGTACCCAAGTGTCTGCTTTGCTCACGGCTGTGAGTAAACGTTCCCCAGAGACTTGGCTTTTGGACTCAGCTTGTAGCCAAATCATTGTAAACGATGAACAGTTGCTATTAACAAAGAACAGGCCTAAAATCCAACAAGTTGCTCTAGCTGATGGATCCATGGCTGATGTATCTTTTCAGGGTGAAGTATACATTCCTTGTTTGGGGATAAGTGTACAAAATGTGTTGTGTGTTCCTACACTTGACTTTTCCCTCCTTAGCGTTCCAGCCCTGGTGAAATCTGGATATACTGTTGTGTTCAAGGGTACTGGATGTTCTATTGAAAAAGATGGAATTGAATGTGCTAGGGGGAAGTTAGTGAATCAGTTGTATGAAATGCTTCCTAAACAGGGGATTGTGTCAGGAAATTGTATTTCCAATGTTCCCCCACATAACAAATGCATTCACTATTATCACAGAGTTCTGGGACATCCCGGGTGGGGAAGTTTGTCCCAAATGGCCAAGGTGTATCCTGAACTAGGATCTAAAAAGTGTGATGACTTTCTTGATTGTACTGTGTGCAAACAATCCAAAATCAAGGCTGCGCCTGTTGCTAGAAAAAGTGACAGGGTGTCAACTAGGCCTTTTCAGTTGGTTCATGGAGACTTAGCCGGCCCCAATGCTCCTAGTGAAGGGGGGGGGGCACGTTTCATGTTTCTTTTGGTGGATGACCATACTCGCTTTACGTTTTGTTATTTGCTCAAATCTAAAGCGGAGGCCTTTGCTCGCTTTAAGGATTTTGTTGCAATGGTGGAGAGAAACTATGGTTATCAAGTAGGTCAGTTTCAATCAGATTGTGGAGGAGAGTTCCTAAGTCATGAGTTCCAAAATTGGCTTCATAGGAAAGGAATCTCCCATAGACTTGCCAATGTTGGTGTTCCTGCTGAGAATGGAATAGTTGAAAGGAAGATTGGTGTTGTTAATACCATTAGCAATAGCCTGATGTTAGATGCCCAGGTGCCAGCCCGTTTCTGGGGTGAGGCTACCATGACTGCAGTGTATCTAACCAACAGGGTGTGGAATTCAGCTGTAAATGAAGTTCCTTACTTCCTTTTGTTTGGCAAGCGCCCTTCGCTGAAGCATCTGCGTGTTTTTGGAACATTTGCGTATGTTCACATACCTAAGTCTCAGCGAAGGAAGAACCAGCCAAAAGCACAACGCTTAAGGTTTGTTGGTTACTCCTCTAGATCTAAAGGTTACCGTTTTTCTGCAGGCTATGGTCGTGTGGTAATCTCCAGAAGTGCTAATTTTGAGCACCCTACTGGTTGGGATAGGTTGAATGCTAGTTCAGAGGTATTGTTGCAATCTAGTGCACAGCCAACTGTCCATGCTCCTGTGGCTGGACAACAACCAGTTCAGCTGCCTTCTGGTTCCCAGTCTCTTAGTGTGGTGAGAGGATCCCCTCAGGTGAAGGAAGAGGAAATTTCACCTGAGCAGGTTCAGGACCTGAAGGGGGAATCAGGTAGTGAAAAGACAGAGGACAGTGATGAGGAAGAGGCAGTGGTAATTCCTCGTAGGTCTGCACGTTCCACAAAGGGTGTGAAGCCTGACAGGTTTGTGATTCAGCAGGTGAGAGTGTGTCAGATTACCTGTGAACCTCAGTCTTTCCAGGAGGTGTTGCTTCTGCCTGTTGAAGAGCAGGAGAAGTGGAACACAGTGATGGATAAGGAATTTGAGGCATTAGTGAGTCAAAAGGTGTTTGAAGTCACTGACTTGCCCCCATCCCAGAAAGCTGTTGGTTCCAGATGGGTTTTCAGAAAAGCTTCTTCCTGATAATACAGTGCAGTACAAAGCCAGGCTTGTTGCTCAGGGGTTTTCACAAGAGAGGTTTTTGAACTATGATCTCACATATGCACCCACAGCTAGACCAGAGTCTTTACGTATGGTACTTTCTCTGGCTGCACAGCGCGAACTTGTTGTCCATCATTTTGATGTTGACACAGCATATCTGAATGCAGAGCTCCCCTAAACAGTGTACATGAAGCAGGCTCCTGGCTATGCTTGTGGCAATTCCCAGAAGGTGTACAGGCTGCGCAAGGCGCTTTATGGATTAAAGCAGGCTGGTCGCTGTTGGCATCAGTGCTTAGATAAGGCTTTGATGGAGCTAAAGTTTAAAAAGTCAGTTGCTGATCCTTGTGTGTACGTAAGAGGTTCTGGAAGTAACTACACGGTGTTGCTAACGTATGTTGATGATTTTTGCCTAGCAACTGGTTCTTTGCACCTTGTACAAGAGTTTGCAACACAATTAAGACAGTACTTTCAATTAAAAGACCTAGGTGAACTGAAATACTATCTAGGTGTTGAAGTCACTAGAGCTCAGAGTGGTGAATTCTATCTGAGTCAGAAGAGAAAAATTGATCAATTTTTGAGTCAACTTGAGATGTCAAATGCAAAACCTACCAGAACACCAATGACTCTTGATTTCCTAAAGGGTGACACATGTGAGGAACCTTGTCCTCAACCTGAATTGTATCACTCTGCTGTAGTAAGCTTGCTACACTTAACACAATGGACACGTCCTGACTTATCTTACTCAGTTGGAGTACTCAGTCGTAAGGTTGCCAAACCGTCCATGCGAGATTGGCAAGGGTTAAAAAGGGTCCTACGTTACCTTAAAGGCACAGCTGATTTTTGTCTTAAAGTATCAGCTACTAAAGGCGAAATACCTGTGATTTATGTTGACAGCTCTTTTGCAGAAGAGGGAGACAGGAAATCTGTGAGCGGTTTTATTTGCTTGTTTGCCAATACAGCCATCGCCTGGCGGGCGAGAAAGCAAGGTTCAATTGCCGTTTCAACCTGTGAGGCAGAGTACAGCGCCCTCAGTGAGGCAATAAATGAGCTACACTGGTGTAAACAACTATTTGGAGATCTTTCCGTAGATATAGCCTCACCAGTCACAGTGTATGAAGATTCACAATCATGCATTGCGCTTGCTCTCTCTGAAAATGTAAGACGCTGGACAAAATATATCGATATAAAATTCAAAAATGTAAGGCATGCAATTCAGGAAGGATTTATCCAGTTAGAATATTGTCCTTCTGAACTGAATGTGGCAGACATCTTCATGAAAGCTCTACCTCTTGAAAAACATGCTACCATGGTTACCAAGTTGGGACTAGAGCAAATGTGTTTGAAATAAAATCATTTGTGTCTCTGTGTGCTTGTAAAATGACAGTTTTCACTCCCCAAAGCGTTTCGAAATCCATCCGGAAGGGGTGTTAAAGTTATTCTATGTAGGATTCAAGCGAATGGATTCCTTCACTATGAAATCCTAGCCTGTAAAATGGAATTTTACAGGTTCCTATGCTGTAAGCGGTTCCCATAACAAAAAGCATGAAAAACACCAGATGTGCTTTTCTCTAGTCAAAACAATGGTGATAACAGTCCTTTCCCATGAGAACAGCGTCCCGAAGGGAAAGCCAATATGCAACACCGCCATCTCATGGCGGTTTATAGTAAGTACAACTGTTACTAAAATGTTAAGCTGAAAAATGGCCTAGCTCACATTAGCCAATCAGAATGTTGAACCATGGGTATAATTCAACTATGAACTATGGGTACTCATCTCACTCATGCATTTTCTATGCTTCTTTTGACTGCTATCTACATGTACTTTGTATCTGAACTGTAACTACGCCTGGTCTTTGCACAGACCATGATTTTTCTTTCCTCACATCTGTTGATGGAACTCTGCGTATGCTTCGTTTTTTCCTTTTTGCAATAATGCACCATACATCCATTATTGCCTTATGCTACCAATAAAGATATTGTTAGCCTTAAAACACGTTGTTTGGATTACTCTGCGCCTGGAACCCCAAAAGCCAGCAACACTCCACAGACTAGTGGTTCCTTTACTGTTGATTGATGTCCACACTTCACTATCTTTACTGTCAATTCTAAGACTTGTTATTGTACTTGTTGTCATTAGTTTGGTCTTTATATTTATATTATATAAATTTAATCCCATTTATTTAGTGCTCCTTTAGTTATATTAGTAGAATTTGCAGATCATTTGCATTTTTAGCTATCAGAGTAGCGTCATCAGCATAGCACCAGTGATTGATGTTTCTTTCTCTAATTTTAAAACCATGCTCATCATCTTCCAATCCAGCCTCCCTCACTATATTTTCAACATATAGGTTGAATAAATAAGGAGAGAGTTTACATCCTGTCTCACTCCTTTGTGGACCTGGAGCCAGTCTGTTTCGCCATGTTCCATCTGGAGTGTGGCTTCCTGTCCTGTGTATAGGTATCACATGAGTACAGTGAAATGTCCTGGGATTCCCATTTTCCTAAGAACTTTCCACAGATTGACATGGTTGACAAAATCAAAGGCCTAATCAATGAAGCACATACTGACTTCTTTTTGGTTATCCTTTGGCTTTCTCAATTATCAAATGTGCGTCAGCAATAATGTGTCTTGTTCCCGAGGCTTTTCTAAAGACAATTTGAACATGTGGCATCTCCCTTTACATGTAGGATTCTAATCTGCATTGGATGATCCTAAGCATTATTTTGCTAACATGTAAAATTGAGGCTTTTGCACAATATTTGCATACACAGTTAAGTCTCCTCTCTTTGGTGTTGGTATGTACACTGACCTCTTCCAGTCTGTTCCCCACTGTGGTGTTCTCCAGATTTACTGGCATAACTGGTTAGCATCTTTTCTGATTATTCCTCTTCTATTGTTTGCTATATTTCAGTAGATACTCTATCAGCTCTTGTAGCCTTCTGACTTGGTAATGACCAGAGTTGTAATCTAACTTCATCTTCCTGTTAAAACCTGGCTACTTAATTGCCTTTCAAACCAAAAAGAAGTTAATATATGCTTCATTGATTAGGCCTTTGATTTTGTCAACCATATCAAACTGTGGAAAGTTCCTAGGACTCTGTGTGTGTGTATGTATGTATGTATGTGTATGAATGATACACATATAAAATGTATGTTTAGTATGAATGTATCAATCCATAAGTTGCCTGGGTTAAAATCAGATCAAACACTACTTTTACTTTAATTATAGAGGCAATTGCTTGTTTGATTCTTTGCTACACATTTTCTATACACCTAGGTTCTATTGATTAAAATTAGGATCAAAGGATGTTTACTATAGAATTTTTATGCTCCCATAAAATAATCTTTCAGAGGGGAAAACTATGACATTAAAACAAGTTAATGTTTTATATTGTCGTCCCCAATATATCCACCCGTCCCACCCGATCATGCAGAGAGGGCATGCTACGGACCCCATCTATAAGAGAGTTCCATCTGGCGGGGTCCAGGAGGCATGCCTTCTCTGCAGTAGCTCCCGCCCTGTGGAACAACTTGCCCCCGGAGGTGAGATTAGCCCCTTCGCTCCTGACCTTCCGGAAGAACCTGAAAACCTGGCTCTGCCGCCTTGCTTGGGACCAAGGAAGGGATAGTCACTCTTGGGGATGGCTAATACCTTAGAGAGCTCCTCTCCTACATTGGATTAAGTTAGATCGTTTTACCACTCTTGCCTCTTGGATTTTAATCTTGTTTTATAATTTGTATTTTTATATTCTATGTATATTTTATGTTTTTTGTTTTTATTATTTTGTTGTAAACCGCCCAGAGTCCCTCCGGTGGAGGGAGATGGGCGGTGATAATAAATTTTATAAATAAATAAAAACAAAAGAAAAGAAAACAAAAGAGAACTAAATTGGTAGCATTATCCTAACACTAAAGCAGAATAATATAAACCCAACTAAATTCTGGCTCATGAAGTTAAAGTAAATGTTAATAGTTCATGGAAGTGGATCAGACTCTTGAATAAATTGACACAGTTTTATAAATACAGAGTTGCAGCAGGAAATAATGAACTGTGAAAGACAGTTTTCCAAAGTAAGTGGCACTTTCATCAGAGATTAATTACTGAATTTCAGTGACTGGAAAACTGCATATGGGAGGTGAATTTTCTTGGATGTGCTTGATCTAGACTCCATGGAGTTTTAAAAGGAAAAGCCAACAATTTGAAATTCGACTGGAAACCTGGGAATCAATAAATCAAGCTACCTGTAGCATTGATGCATCATGCTTCTGGCATTAATGATCCTCATGTGTCTGGCTTTGTGCATGAGGCTGTGTGTGTGTGTGTGTGTGTGTGTGTGTGTGTTGCATTAGAGTAGTCGAGATGTGTATACTGGATAAAGCTTTAGTCATGCAAAACTCTATTTGCAATTCATATATCAGAAAAAGATGATAATCGTCCTGACAGCAACTCCCTCCCTGCATATCCAGAAGCCACAGTTCAAACTATAGTTCAGCTTCTGAACTACGAATCAAACTTTTTTCCTGGGATTGTGATTCTTTTATGACAGCTTGTTACAGCAAGATTAGGAATGCCAGGTACTTGATACTCTTTTCGATGCCAGCTTTGAATTGAACAAATCCCACTCAGTTTGGCAACAGTCTCTAATTGGAATGTGCTTTTTTAGTGCTACAATACAATGTAGTCTAACTTTTAAGAAGTGGTTGCTTTTCTGTCATCTTCTGACATTGACATGTTTGTATAAACAGATCTGAATTAATGTTCAAAGAGAACAGTTCTTAAATTTTGAGAAAATCCTTTATATATCATCCTTTGTCAGGGGATCCAGAATGTTTCCACAGACCCACTTTGTAGAAGTTTTGGTAGCATAGTGAATGCTGGATATGAAATTACAGATCCATTCCAGATTGTGAAGCTCAAGAGTCACAGCTCTAAACTGCACGTGAAAGTACTGCTAAACAACTTTAATTTTCTGAAATAAAAGACTTCCCACACATTTCTGCCATTGCTTAATTCCTCCTTCCTCCTACACAAACATCCCATTCATTACTAAAATAAAGTATGATTATTTCAATAGGTAGTAAGCTTTCATCTCTCTTATGCAAAGTGAAATTTGAATGCAGTTTTATCTTCTATACTGGGGAAACATAAAGATCCAAGGTGGGTTGGTTCTTAGTGTAGTTAACTTGGTGAAAGTTGTGCAAGATACTGTCCTCTGCAATTTTTTTATGAAGAGCATTTGCTTATGTGAAAAGAAAACAACAACCCTACAATGTTTCTGTTTGTATCCTAGTCCTGAACTAATTTTATTACAGTTCTTTTCCCCTCATGATGCTTTTGGGAAACCTTAAGATGTATAATGTTAAAATACTTCATTTTTCCTTAGAAAATATTGAACTATTTAGAGCTGTTTAGGTGTTAAGCTTCAGTTTATGGCAAAGTAACTGCCTGTGGGTACCACTGAGCCCTAACACCCCTCCTCTAGGACCCATCTTACATTTTTTAAAATTAAGTAACTGTATTTTAAATAAGATTGTGGCGTTCAGCAAAACAGTCACCAGCTTCTAACATCTGTGTTTCCAAGAACACCTGTAGAATTCTTCAAAAATAATAGCTGCAGCCATACTCATCTAACCAGAAAAAAACATACATTTTTTTCAATACAGTATTTTGTGACTGACTACACCCATCATGGCAAATGTTTTGTGAATAAACAAGCCATGGCATCTATGTTATTACATGTGCTCAAAATATATTCTCTAGAACATGCTCTACTGGCCCAGAAAGGTTTATATTTTGAAATATTTCCTGTGGCTTAAGGGATTGCCTTTGAGAAAATATCAGCTATATCAGAATATCTGAGTGATATAATGTCTTTTGACCCAACAGAAGTTTCCCACAGCAGAACAAGAAAGAATACAATATTCAGCCATTTCCCTAAACCCAAAATAGTTAGTCAAAGGATGTGGGGCCCTTTAGAACAATATAGGGGATGTCAGAAATCCAAGAGCTTTTCATTGGCAAAGGGATATAAATTCAAAACAATCTATCTGGATCTTTTTCATAATCAGTTTGTCTTCTGCCCTGAAAGATACCAAAGTTCCCCTATAACGTGGTCATTAGATGAATGAATAAACATATCTCTGAGTGCTTCCCGCCACCCATCCAAGAAGGGGAAAAAAACTTTTGAAGCTAATGCACAGTACTTCTGGGGGATATTATTAAATTTAGCCATATTCTGTAGCTGAATATTTAAAAATCAGATGTGTTCTGGTTCACCTATAAAGAGACATTGACTCATATAACATGAGCCTTTCCCATTATTGCCCTGTTTGATTTTAATATTGGTACGTTGGTTAATATGTTGCATGAATATGGTTTAAAGATGAGAATATACTTTTGAATGATATACCAAAAACTTGGAATTTATCAATATAATGAAGAATTATGGAGTTATCGAGCATGGGGGGCAGGAGAAAAAAATGTTGGAAAAACAGTGTGACCCTGTATTTGCACTCTTTGATTGCCAATATGTGTTTGCTTTCTGTTTACTGACTTTCAGTTGTTGTGATGGAAAGATTGATCAATATTATTGCATAAAGGTAAAGTTTAATGATGTGTTTAAGAATTAGGCCGAATGATTTCCTGTATGTAACATGCTATGTTTTGTTGTTTCCTTCCCATTCCCCTTATTTCTTTTTCTTTCTTCTATTTTGTATATTAAAGCAATAAAATTCTAAAAAAATGTTCTGGGTCAACTCCAAAATATACTGGTGACAGGGCTAAGCTGAACCAAAAGATGTCCTCAGGCTGCATAGCCCCTCGCTGTATACATTTGAAAAATTCCTGTTTATGAGGTAGTACATCAACAATTCCTTGACATCCCTGTGGGGTCCACCAAAGGCAATCTAGCTTTTGAACATTAGTTCAGTTTATACCGGAGTTAGCAGTTTACACTGGAGTTTATCAGCTTTTTACACTGGAACCCAGTACTACTTCTAGCAATATACTCTTCAGAATCAAGTAGGGAAGATTTTCTCTTTGGGATCATTGTCCTAGAATAATGGGGAAGAGGGCGCTTGGGGAAAGCATTTGTGTATCAAGCTGTGAAATCCCAAGAGGACTCTTTTTGTGCCTAGTCCTATATTTCAAGGTGTCCATTCAGTAAGGCAAATACTGCACAGACTGCTATAGCAAAAAATGCAAGAGGTGACCTTCTTTAGATAAGAGGAGACCTCAACATTTACTTTTCCAGGCCCCTCTGGTTCATGTTGTGAATTGACTATATCTTGAAAAGAATGGTTAGATCTGTGTCTATAGAAATGAGTTGGTTGTGATCTTCTTAGCCAAGGTCTCCAGACTCTTCTTAATGGCTGAGTTAAAGTGCTATCCACAGGTCCTTGAACAAGTAGAACAGGTGAATCGAATCGAATTATCCATTCAGTCATATCCGACCCTTGACGATTCCATAAGCCAGCTCTCTCCATGATTTCCGATCTTGTACAGCTTCTTTCAGTTGCTTTAAATTTTGGCCTGTGTCTGCTTTGATTACATCCAACCAGCGTGTTCTTTAGCGTCCTCGTCGTCTTTTGCCACTGACCGTTCCAAGCATAACATCTTTCTCCAACGATGTTGATCTCATGACATGACCGAAGTAACTAAGTCTTAGTTTTGTTATTTTTCCTTCTAGTGACATGTCCGGTTTTATGCAACACTTCTTTATTCGTTATCTTTGCAGTCCAAGAGATTCGCATGAGCCTCCTCCAACACCATAGTTCAAAAGAATCAATTTTCCTTCTATCCAACTTTTTCATCATCCAGCTTTCACAGCCATAAGTAGTTATGGGGAACACAATAATTTGGACTAGTCTACACTTAGTCAAGCTGAGATCCTTGCTTTTCCAAATTTGATTAATAGTCATCATTGCTGTGGAGGTTCTCACAGCCATAGGTTAAAGCAGTGCTTTCCAAACTGCCGCCATTGGCGACACACCAACGGTGGCAGCGGCGGTGGCGTGCGTGGTGGTGGCTCGTGTTTTCCGCTAAAATGCAGAAGCGCTGATGGCGCACCGCTGCCATCGCCGCCTTTCACACCGCCGCCATGCACGCCCCCGCACCGCCGCCGTGCACGCCCCCGCTTCCGGGTTGTGTGGACTAGTCTACACTTAGTCAAGCTGAGATCCTTGCTTTTCCAAATTTGATTAATAGTCATCATTGCTGTGGAGGTTCGAATCCCTAGTCCCGCATGATGGAGTGAGTTCCTGTGCTAGCCCCAGCTTTTGCCAACCTAGCAATTCGAAAGCATGCAAATGCAAGTAATTAATAGGTACCACTTCGGTGGGTAGGTAACAGTGTTCTGCATGTGTCATGCTGGCCACATGACCATGGAAGCGTCTTCGGACAACGCTGGCTCTTCACAAACAGAGATGAGCACCGGCCCGTAGAGTCGGACACGACTGCACAAATGTGCGGGGGGAACCTTTATCTTTACCTACATCATTGCTGTACAACCCAGCATGATTCGGCGTTTAATTTCTTGGCTACATTTGCCATTTTGATTGACCACTGATCCTAAAAAGGTGAATTCTTCCACACATTCCACCTCATCTCCATCAATTACTATTTTTATGTTTCTATTCTTTGCATTGTATTCTTTGTATTATATTCTTTAACCCATAGCTTTCCAAACTGTGTGTCACAACACTTTAGTGCAGGGCTTTCTAAAGTGCCGCCGCTGGCGACATGCCAGCGGCAGCGGCACGGGGGCGCGCGCGGTGGTAACACGAGACCATACAGCGGGGGCGCGGGGGGCGTGCGGCGGCACACGCGCACACGGCGGCGGCGCGGGGGCGTGCGGCGGTGTGGGGGCGTGCAGTGGCACGCGCGTGCATGGCGGCGGCTGCCGCTGCCACCGTGCACGCGCGCGCCGCCGCTTCCGGGTGGTGTGACACACCACGCTGTGTATGGCGACACACTTTTGTGTCGCAACACACAGTTTGGAAAGCTCTGCTTTAGTGTGTCGCGACACAACCCGGAAGCGGGGGCGTGCATGGCGGCGGTGTGGGGGCGTGCATGGCGGCGGTGTGAAAGGCGGCGATGGCAGCAGTGCGCCATCAGTGCTTCCGCATTTTAGCGGAAAGCACGAGCCACCACCGCGCACGCCACCGCCGCTGCCACCGTTGGTGTGTCGCCAATGGCGGCAGTTTGGAAAGCACTGCTTTAACCTATGGCTGTGAGAACTGGACCATAAGGAAGGCTGAGCGAAGGAAGATAGATGCTTTTGAACTGTGGTGTTGGAGGAAAATTCTGAGAGTGCCTTGGACTGCAAGAAGATCAAATCAGTCCATACTCCAGGAAATAAAGCCAGACTGCTCACTTGAGGGAATGATATTAAAGGCAAAACTGAAGTACTTTGGCCACAGAATGAGAAGACAGGGTACCCTGGAGAAGATGCTGATGCTTGGGAAAGTGGAAGGCAAAAGGAAGAGGGGCCAACCAAGGGCAAGATGGATGGATGATATTCTGGAGGTGATGGACTCAACCGTGGGGGAGCTGGGGATGGCGACAGCCAACAGGAAGCTCTGGCGTGGGCTGATCCATGAAGTCACGAAGAGTCGGAAGTGACTGAACAAATAAACAACAAAAAATTCTTTGCAGTTGTCATGAATTTGGTCTTTTTGATATTCAGAAAGAGGCCAAACTTCTCGCTTTCTTCTTTCAGTCTCATGATTAGATGCTTTAGGCCCTCCTGGGTTTCTGAGACGGGGGTTGTATCATCCACGTATCTAAGGTTATTGATGTTTCTTCCGCCAATTTTTACCCCAATTTCTGATTCGTCTAGCTCCAGTTTCCTGATGATCACTTCGGCGTACAAGTTGAAAAAGAAAGGTGACAGAATGCAACCTTGTCGCACGCCTTTCTCGATCTTGAACCAATCAGTGTCACCATATTGAGTTCGTACAGTGGCTTCCTGATTTACATACAGTGATTTCATCAACTTCACTAAATGTAGTGGCACCCCAAGGTCTGCTAGGGCTCTCCATAGATTGTCATGGTCAACACAATCAAAAGCTTTCCTGTAGTCGATGAAGCACATATAAATATTCTTTTGATATTTGTGACATTTTTCCATTGTCCATCGAACACTAGAACAGTAGGGTGGTATAAATTGTGATGCCCCATTGCCAATCCATATTTTTCTACAGTAATGGGGCCTGCAAATAGAGCTGTCCTTACTTAATGTGGGGCAAGTTAGAGACAGGGATTGGTGGATTGCCCTGGCTGTGTTTCTCTGCCTGCCAAAGCAACACTTGCCAGCAGGAAAACCATCACCATTCACGCTCTCTAATGTAGGATGGGATGTATAGACAATTGATAGGGATGGCAGTTTAGCCTCCTATCAAGTTTCCTGACTGCCAGATGGCAGAGGGATGTGGCATGTAGCAAAGGAATGAAGAAGAAAGAGGTTCTGAAGGCATCACTGATGGCAAACAAGCATCATCCCTGACTAGTGCTACAAGGAAATGGTGTGCTGGCAATGGGCAACCAAGGACTTTAATTCAGACCTCATGGAAGCAGCACAGACAAGTACAGCAGGCAAGGAATCGACACAGTACAGCAGACCTCTGGAATTATGCAATTGTGATTGGTTAACACAATAACAATTATCATTATGGCACTTAGTGCTGCCAAAGACAGAATGGAGTGGGTGAAATGGTGCCATGAGGGCATAAGTGACCATAGTGCTTTGCACAGTGCAGCTGCATGAGAGAGGTCTTGGGAGTTTTGGCTCAGTCAGGAGTAGTAGCACTCCTGCGGGAGTTCTCAAAAATAATAAAACTATTTTAAAAATTCCTATATGAAGCAGTGGAAAACCTGTAATGATGACAGAACTACCAATGCACAGCTGTCAGAATCCAGTTCTTTTTTCCTGGTTTAAATTGACCTCCTGTGCAGCGTAGGATTAGTGCTCTTTTAGAAGACTGCTAAACGTGCTTTTGAACTGTGGTGCTGGAGAAGACTCTTGAGAGTCCCTTGGACTGCAAGGAGGTCAAATCAGTCAATCCTAAAGGAAATCAACCCTGGCTGCTCATTGGAAGGACAGATGCTGAAGCTGAAGCTCAAATACTTTGGCCACCTAATGCGAAGAGAGGACTCCCTGGAAAAGACCCTGATGCTGGGAAAGACTGAAGGCAAAAGGAGAAGGGGACGGCAGAGGATGAGATGGTTAGATAGCATCACCGATGTAATGAACATGAATTTGAGTAAACTCCGAGAGACAGTGGAGGACAGGAAGGCCTGGCGTGCTGTGGTCCATGGGGTCATGAAGAGTCGGACACGACTAAACGACTGAACAACAACAATAACAACAAAAACCCATACTTAAAAAACAGATCTAGTGCTCTTTAGGAAGAGTGCTAAACACAAGCCATTATGGCACTGGAAGAGGAGGGGCATGCCTGCATTCAACTAAAGTGGCCAGGAGGCACTGGGCAGATCCCAATCCCTAAGCACTTTAGTAGTTAAATGAGAAATGCAACATGCCAGATTGTATCCATGGCAAAAATTGTGTTGGAAAAAGGGAGAAAACACTACTTTAAAACCGGAACAGCTAATGACTACTTTAAACTGCCTCAGGAATAGGCTGAGTCATCCTCAGGTATGAGGATGAAGGTAAAGACAAAAGGACATGGCAGAAAAAAAGAGGTTGCTGGAGCACTTTCATGTTAGGACAATCAAGGAGAGTCCCTATATCTCTGCATTTTTAGAGTGTTATAGTGAAAGTCACAGGTGATTTGTAGGAAAGGGACCACCAAGGACACTGAACAGTGTTTGAAGATGAAATGGCAATAATGTTGGTGCTAGCATTTTTTTGGATAAGGTCTAGTAAAGATTTTAAATGCAAAAAGGCAGGAATTCATTTTAACAAATAGATGAACTCTGCAAGTGCTATAACTTAGGGCAGGAAATGCTTCACTCTGCATAGGCTACATCTCTCTCTCTCAATTTCAGTGGCCCTTTGAATTGTTTTTCTTTTCCTCTCTGTATTTTTCTTTGTAAGGGAGTTTTATGGAAGATCAGTGGATGCGCCGACCAAGGGCAGCATTAAGACACCCTTAGAGTTAAAGGGGGCATGGTGGCTCAGCGGGTAAGACGCCAGGCTTGTTGATCAGAAGATTGGAAGTTCGAATCTCTAGCCCTGCGTGATGGAGTGAGCTCCCGCACTTGCCCCAGCTCTTGCCAACCTAGCAATTCGAAAGCATGCAAATGCAAGTAGATGAATAGGTACCACTTCGGTGGGATGGTAACAGCGTTCCGCGCGCGTCATGCCAGCCACATGACCGTGGAAGCGTCTTCAGACAACGCTGGCTCTTCGGCTAACAAACGGAGATGAGCACCGGCCCCTAGAGTCGGACACGACTGGACAAATGTGCGGGGGGAACCTTTACATTTACTAGAGTTAAAGGGTTCTCTCAGGGAATTGACTTTTAATTGACTTTTAATTCTTAATTTCTGAATGACCACCATGCTGCTGTCTAGCTTACATGATGTTTTTATTTTGTATTTTATTTGATTTTATCTGTTTTTTTATTCAGATTGTATTTTTAGTGTGTTTTATTATGAACCACCCAGAGAGTCTCCGCTATTGGGTAGTTTAAATAAATACATAAATAAAAATAAAATAAGCCAAACCGTGTCCAGGATTAGATATGGTTAAATGACCATTCAGTTAGCTATCTTGCTTACACCAGTTTAGTTACATTTAGAGTAGGCATTATTTGGCATAGTATTTGTGTCCGCATATTTTAGGTATAGTCTCTTCTGTAGAGAATAACAATTAATTAGAAATCAAATTTTTCATCTTGAGTTGTGTTTCTCTATTTTATCTATATCAGTATTATGGAAATGGAGTAATTTGTACTACAGAAATCATATTGAAAGTCAAGAAGTGAGACAGGCAAGCATAGAACCTGCCTTTACAGAGATGATGCGGTACCCTAGTTGCGTATTTAGCCGCTGGCAGGTCTGATGTCAGTCACTTCAGAGACCTTTAGACCTCCATGCTCATTTACTGCTTAAATGTACCAGCTCTACTTCTGCATTATGAAGATCATCTGTCAACACTCTGAGATATTCTCCTTTGTTATTAAGCTTGTGATGCTCTACACACTGTCAGGTTTTTTTGCCAATTATAGTTAAAGTACAATAGTGTATTCACTGGATCAAAGTCTCTCACTGGCAGTGGAGGAATGATTTGTAAGTCTTTATTCATCTGAATTGTACAATAGAATACCTGAGGAATGCAAATAATCTCTCTAAGGACTCAACAGAAAAGCCCTTAAAATGAGTGTAGCACTATTATTATTCGGAATTGGTGTTTTAGCCAAAGTAATTATTTCTTATCTTGTTTCACAGCATTCTTGGTTTTAGTTATGGTGACCATTTTTTTTTCTTTTTTTAGAAAAACAAAAACCTGCATTGGATTTTAGAAATATTCTAAAACTGCTTTTGCATTTATGTATTTGTTTAATATGCTTTGCACTGTGTTTTAGGTACAGTCTAGGACATTATCCCAGTTTGTGTGTGTGTGTGTGTGTGTTAAGTTTTTGCTTTTAGTTACAACATATGCCTGCAGAGTTGCATAGATTTTAAGGGATTTTTTCAGAAGAAAAATAGTCTGGTAACTCGAGTGAAATCCCCCCCCCCCCCAATATGAGGAACAGTTCCATGAAACAGACCTCTACCATGCTGTGTCCCAGTCTGGCTCTTTGGCAGCTGCCTAAAACCAAAAGCAATCCATTACATGCAAGGTTCTCATAGAGAGGAATGGAGTTACAAGAATTTCAGCAACTGAACCATTTCCCATTTAGAACCAATTCATCCCTTTGTTCATCAGAGTGGAGACTCAAGTTTTCTTTCTAACAGGCTCCCTGAGATCTGATGAGGAGGTGAGTCTTTTTACTGTAACTTTGCAGCTGGCCTTTTATATGAAAGTCTCCTAAATGTTTATTAGGATGGGAACCAACCATTACATGATGCTGCTGGGTCATTCAGCACTACGGCTGGCATATCTATTCTAAAACTAGCCCTGATACATCTTCCCTGGAGTAGTGAGCAGTATGTACTCTCCTAGGGCTCCAGAGTGCAAGGTATTTTCTGGCAGTCTGTAACACCCGTGGGGAACAACAGGCTTCTATATATATTTCCAGGGAAGGCACAGATAACCTTAACTTGTGATGCCCAGATTCTGAGCATGTAGAGATAATGTGGCTGGAAAGAAGAGGGCTACACTACTTTCTATGGCATGTAAGAGACTATATCTTTGGGGACTCTTACATACCAAATTAATGTTATCTACTAACTGTATACACATGAATTAAAATAATAGTAGCAACTGTGGATTTTTGAGGGGGAATATGGTATAAAGAACATTGAAATGAAAACCATGGTTTGAATCTTTTGCACAGCATTATGTAATGCACCCATGAAACCATGAAAAAGAAAACTCTTGAAAGAACTTTTGTATTCTTAGTCCAATCTAAACCCTACTCAGCGGGCATACAATTAATCTCATAATAGCTTTGATCCCCTGCTATTCTCTTTGACAAATGAGAGTTGATAAACTCGTGGTTTCATTTATTTTGACATTTGCATTGATTATTTAAAGAATTGCGTGCCAAAGTTTCAATTCATATTGCCAAAATAGCTTTAAAGCCATGGTTTGAAACCCAGAAAATGAAAGGTCTAAAAATTGAAATACAGCACACCTTAAATTCATATATTGCATATTGCTTGCAGTTTTGTGTCATTCATAGATCCCAAGTGTGTATTTCTAAGTGAGGGAGGTCCTTTCCATGCAGCTGCTGGCTTGCCTGTGCCCGCCCTCCAGTTCCAAAGGAAGGCCTGTACAGTTGTCCTTGCAGAGTTTCCTCTGGATTTGGGGGCTGGGCTGATTAGTTTGTGGAATTAAGTGACTCAGCTTTTCAGGATGACCAGAAGCCCCACCACATCTTAGGGCTGTGCAAGGATGGTGGTGATCTCAAATCAATGTGTGGCATGTAGAAAGGGCCTGATTACCACTGTATTTCAGTTAAACATAGATTGACTTTGAATAGTAAGTGTTCAGTGTTTGAAAATGTGACATATGCTGTGATTTTCTATATTCTTCTCTGTTGTGAATCCTGTAGAGTTCAACCAGAATTATGATGAACAAATAGCTATTTTTCAGTGTAGCAAACAAAAGCTATAGCACTTTGTGTACAATGTAATGGCTCTAAAATCACACAGTAAATTGTTTGCAATAGCATCTTGAGCTGTGGTAATCACACAATATGAAGAAGAAACAGGAATGGTTACTTCAGCAATTACTTCCTGATCAGAATCACTAGCATACTGTAAGTATGGACTTCAGTGACCAGTGCTAGATCCTGAATACTGAACACAGTCTAGGTCAATTTGTCATTATGCTGCAATGGCAGAGACAAATTTAGTAAAGGCAACAGGACCCCAGTTCTCTCTATCACCACTCGGTGACCACCAGCAGTGGTTTACCACACTGGCCAATGCTGATGCTTGTTTCCTGGTAAGATTTGCCTATTGTCCAAAGCTCTTATCCAGGTTGCCACAAATAGTGCAGGCATTCATTTGTCCATACGTATGCTTGAAATGTTCTAGCCATCAACTTTCAGTGTTTAAAATCATGGGTAACACCTTCTTGGACCAGTGAACACTTTGGGATTTTGGAAATCATGTTATGGATGCTCTCACAAAATGGACACCATGGGGAGTGTGACCTGTGACAAAATTCCTATTTACAAGAAGTCAGAGTGATGTCATTACTTTCTGTCATATATGTTGACTTGTTCTAGTATTATATATAAACAGAACAGTTTTCAAGCAGAAGTGTGTACTGCTCATGGAATATTCTCAGATCTGATTACAACTATGGACCTATCTGTGTTTCCATATTGGATGTCTTTGTTTGGAGAAGAATGAAGTGTGTCTAAGAAGATTAATTGTGCCATCATTAGGAGAACATCAGAAAATATTTTAACTTGCTCTTTTGAACCACGATGTTAATAATAAACAAAAAAAGTTGAACATGTTTCTGTAAACTTATTTTTCTATGTATGTTTTAGTGTGCTAATTTTGATTATTTTTGTCTACTCTGTCATGCAAGACCATAGCCATGGATAAGTACATTTTGATATTTGAAAAGATTTTGTAAAATGTGTAGACATTTTAAAATTACTTTAAAATACTATTACTTTAAAATACTCCTGTTTACTAATAGC